>OX376656.1:5002500-6252500 GCA_947386135.1 Melanchra persicariae | reverse complement strand
CCAGCCGAGTTGGATTTGACGGTTGACCTCTTTCTCGAAGTTAGCCCTACCTAATGGGACCGTTGGTCCGTATTTGGTAGACGTACTCGTCTACAACTTCTAGTCTAGAGCCTCCAATCTTGATTGGAGTGGGTGCTACATGGGTTTTTACCAGTAGGTATGGGCAGCGAAAATCAATAATCAAATATAAACTGGGGATTTTATAAATACCCCATTTTAAAAAAAACATGAGCTATTTACGAACGCCGCGACAACAATGATCGGGAAAACAAACGAATCGAAGCAGAACTTCATTACGATTAATTCCATTTGATTTTAGAACGTAGCTCGACTAATTGGAAGCCTAACAAATAGTCGATTTGTCAGCGAATGCTCCGCTTAATCCGTCGACAATAATTTATAGCCGGACGTTTTACCCGACTACGGCTAAATCAAAAGGAAGGGTTATGATTATGGCACTATTTGTGTGTTTCTCCTTAGTGCCTAAACTACTGTAGTGCGATTCTGTAAACCTATCACGGTGTACAATAGGTGAAGCGAACATGAAGTGAGCTGTGAATCCTTACAAACAAGATGGAATGACAGTTCACTTCATGCTCACTCCACCTAACCGGGTTATCCGATTATTACGGATGAGTCTGTGAATTGATTCGTTATTATAGTCCGGTTGAAATAAGCTGCCGGTTGAAAGCCTTTTAAGACAAAAACTACAACATGGTAGATGTTATCGTACATACATAAAACACATTACAATCCTTTGAGTCGCTCAGTCGGGTAAAAACAGTTTGATATCCCGGAAAAATTGTTCTCGAATTGGGATATCTAATGAACGAGGACAACATTCTAATTTCAATTTAAACTATTGCAATATAAAACATAGCAAGCGGTTGAAAAGGATAATAATATGTTTACGAATAAGTAGTATTCATAAACAATGAAAATGGTAAAATTGTGTTTCCTAACCCTATTTATCGATAACTGAATATTAATCATGGTTATTCCTCTAGTCGGACTTTTATTTTAAGTTAAGTAGGTATCTTTTCCTTTTGTTTAAATTCATTCGCAAACCATAGTGCATAAAAACTTCTTTGTTACCTGACTTAGCAGTATACTGACCTTTTATTCAGCCTGTCCGTGTGGTATATCTGCAACAAAAATGAATTCATAAATAATTTACTCACTTCTGCATAAAATATTACTGTGCTTTCCGTTCTGACAATAGAGGTAGATTTTATAAAATAAAAACTCTTTTAAAACAAAGTATTAAGGAAGCACAAAGCTAGAAAGATTATTTTATAAACATTGCTTTTGGTCAAAACCTAGAAAAATGCTGGCTGGCAAAAGACTAAGCACTTGGCTTAGAGATTGCACATTGTGAACATAGCAGAAAAAAAAAGAAAAAAGAGAGATTATGAGATGACCTTGATTAATAAAAGGATAGGCTCATAGACTGTAATATTCAAACAGCTGCATTCATTCATTACTAAACATCAATATAATAAATAAATAAATATATTTTAATTTTATTTTTTTTTACTATTTAACTAATTAAATTTATAGGTACATATTTATTGTTATTGAAATTTTAATTTTATGTCAAATGTACAACATAATTATGATCATCAATGGGTTTAAATAAATGTATTGAATATAATTGAAATTAAACTTTGAAAGAAATAGCTAATTGTAGAGAAACATTTTCGGATTTACAGTTGACTACAATTAAGAACTACGGTACACCCGTAGTTCATAGTTTTAGTAAAGCGAACGGTAAATGCTAAAACTGTGTGTGAGCCAGCTGTTTGAAACATTTTAAAAGCTTATCAGATTTGTATAAAACTCACGCAGGGATTTTGTGAGCCATTGCGTCAAGTTTTGAGTGCGCGATAGAAAATTTTCACCAATCCAAAATGTTCGCCATTTGTTCGCCTACTGGCGTGTTTCTTGTTTAGAGTGGTTTAGATATTAAGCATTCACTGATCTTAGGAAAAATCTCAGATGTCATTATTATCATTAGCGACTAGTTTTTTTCTCGCGGCTTCACTCCCGCGGTCTACATCCCAGGAATCGGACATTTTTTTGGGATAAAAACCTATGGGGCTCATTGAAAGTGTAGGTACCAAAATATTCGTTACTCAAAGAATTTTCATATTTAAGTCATTGCTTCTTCAAGGGTTTACTTTCTACAAACACATATAACCAATCAATTTCGTCTTTTGATAATATAAGTTTTAGGTGTAAAAATCATAGGCTTTAAATAAACCATTCAGCCAATAGATATTTAAAAAAAAAACAGTACATTTCAAACGCGGCGTTCCTCGACTGTTCTAAGTTTAAATCATGTGGTTGCCAGTTAATAGCATGGCGCGAATATGTGCCAAATCGCGGCACAACTTCCCCTCGATGAGTTCACTCAATCGTGAAGCACGTGGATCTAAATTCTACTCATGAGGGAAAAGACAAATTTTAATAATTATAATACCCCGACTGCTTTAAACAGGTATGACTGAAAGAGACGATGATCAAAGCCGAATCTGAAACTCGATGTATCAAATTAGCCGCGTATTGTGACTAAAAATATTCGAAATGTCCTCGTCTAGCAGGCGACATTTCTAATTAATAATTAGTGATGTGTTTGTGATCAGCGATAATTATGGTCAAAAAACGCAAAATATAAGTATGTAATTACATACGCTTCCAAAATGTCACGTGATAGTTTGATAATCGTTACTTAGTTGTTTAAGTCACCAGAAAATTGCAATCTCCGTAAGATTATAAAATATCTTGAGAGATTGTAAACTCTCGATAAATTGTCAACTGAACATTTGGAATACCTACTTTTTTACGCATCAAAATTGGATAGTCTACAACGTCTAACAGAATTAACGCAATATCTCTTAAGGGGTCATTGTACTCATCATTTTGAACAACTTTTACTATGGGACCAACGCTGAAATCGCAAAAAAAAATTGCATAAGTTGACAAAATTTACTCAACAGCTCATTTTGTTTTCGCGAATTCGGGGTTGGTCCCATAGTAAAAGTTGTTCATAATGATGAGTACAATGACCCCTTAAGAGGTATTGCGTTTATTCTGTTACACGTTGTGTAATCTCTCGAAGTCATTTCGAGTTCTGAGGGCAAAAAAAGTTCACTTTACCCTCAGAACAAATACAAAGGTTGAAGTTTGAACAAAACCATAACATCGTTCAATATACTGATCGATGATCGATCAATACCTCGATCTAGAATAACGAGCGATACATAAAAAAAAATATATTCGATTTGTCTTTTCCAATACTTCCCATTATATGGCAAAATGAACCACATCTCGTATAAATCACGCGGCCACCACTTAATAGAATGACGCGAACATCCCTCCTCGGATGAACTTCCTTCCACACACGAAGTCGACTCAATCAAGCGTCAAACTTGTCTAAGCACGTTAGTGGAAAGTTCAGGGAAAATAGTTAGCTTGTGCGCAAACACCACGTTATTAGAACTTGTGTGGAGCAAAAGCTTTATAGCTCGTAAAATTTTGAGACGCCGTTTTAAGTGCTCTATGGCGCGATTTGCGTTAAATGGAATTGATTATGAATTTAACATTAAATAATGTTATACACCAACGGTTGTTTTTTACTATTGATAGGCACCCTATCTGTTGATTGCAACTACTGCACAATCACAGCACATCTGAGATTTGGATTAAATCAATAAATAAAATAAATTAAGACGAGTTTTTTTCAGCTTGAACAATAGTCAAATAAATAACTATTAGACTAGCAATTGATCGAAAAGCTCATTTTACCGATTTTTCTTTTAACTTTGTTTGAGTTAACTACGCCCTAAAAAAACTCGCCCTAAGTAACACCACGGTACACCGTACTTAAAATGGCTGACAAAACAAAAGAAACTTGTAAAAAACCACCAATCACTAGACCAACTTTTCAATTTTCTTTAAAAGAGCTTCATTACCTTACAAATTAAGTGCACAAAACTTTTAAATACCTCTTGAAGTAGTTTCATACTTGTCAAAACTTATAAAATATTCCGTCTATTCCTTCACAGAATCAATATTGGGAAGACGTCCTACTTTTTCATCTCATCTTTAATGGAAGCAAGTGAATATGAAACAGTATAGCGTGCCTCGGAAGAGAGGAATTTTGCATGTTGTATCAAAATCTGATACAGATTTATCGGAAAAGTATATTTTTCTCAAGTAAAACTGGTTAGAAAAGCCTTGTCTGTCTTGATTCTATGAAGAACTTAGTAATATTAGACCTATGGATCTTTAAGTAGATAACATAGGTCACAGAAAGTTCAAGATTTATTTTACTTGACAATTTTAGGTAAGTATTTCAACAAACCAGGACTATTGAAAGGCTATGGGGAGACCGTTGCCGTGCAGAAATCAGAAATCAGAACATCACAGGCAAAAAAAAATCTCCACAAAAATAGATCAGTATAATCAAAGTATAATCGGAAAAAACAAAACCCCTTTCTCATACGTCCATAATACACACTTCAAGTTTGAAGTGTGTGTGGAACATTCTTTCCTTTGGAGTTCCAAAGGAAAGAATATTCCACAGCACTGCAAATAAACGTCGTCTATGCAGTCATAAGAGGAACATCAATAAAACATAACACACGAAACATTATTCACGATCAAAATCAAATGAGATCGCCGACACTGCGACGAAGAATAGATCGTTTACTACTGTCAAAGGCATCTTCTCTTTTGTACCGCACTTCACCACCCAGTAGGGTTGCTTGCTTTTCGATTTCGTTGAAAAATGTTAGGTATTTACGGTGTTTTGAATCGATTGTTTTGATCGATTGCGTACCCAAGTAGGTGCTGCACATATAAGTTGACGACATGGGAGATCATTGATCCGTCAAAAATCCGTGCAATTGAAGCAATAAACGTGGCTATATACTGAGCCCATAACCTAAGTACCTATACAGTTTTTGAGCGTGTCTGTATAGTTAGGTTATGGGATACTTTTAAACTAGTCAGGGTTGTATTAGGTACACCTTTCCGGATAATTAAGCTATTAGAGCGATATTTTTGCACCCCACCTCGGATAGGTTTAATTTTCTTTTGGCCATTTTGAAACCAAGGGCAACAGGCATCGGCATAGGGAGACGCACCGGGCGTCGGGAGTCGCTGGGCGATTCCCGGCCACCGTAGGTGCGGGTCTGCGGACGGCGAGCGTTGGGTGGCTCGCTGTCCGATTAAAGCCAGACCCAAGCCGACGGCGCGTTGTGTTCCACGCGCGCCTCAAAGAGATGTCAGCATAGGAGTAGGGGCCCGTTAGGGCCAGTGCCTACCAGGGTTGCGGATTTGTTCGAAAGAGTTACCGCGGCCCTGGAACGTAAAAGGCACTAAGAGGAGCATGGGTGGGTTTTAGTCAGTAGAAGTCTGACACTCCCTGCCGCTCAACCCAGATGACCCAGACCCAGACGTTTGATTGTTTCTGTCATGTTTTGAGAGGCACAAATACGCTCAAAACTAAATTAAACAATACTTATTATTAAACATCAACTTACAGACTTTGTTCCATATTAATTGTGATCGGTGCAACACCATTTTCTCTTAACCTTTATTAGTTTAAAACTAATTTACGACTTTCTCACTTCAAATAGTCGATAGTCCGACCTTGGATACCAGCCTTTGTCTTTGGTAACAAAAAGGTTTAAAGGACACAGACTTATTGACAAACTGTAGCCCGACTTTAATTGAAACATAAGTTAATTGAAAGTTTTAATTGATCGACTTGTTTTCTATACTGGGCTAATGAAATTATTAGTGCCCGCTGTGACAGTTAACTTTCCATTCAAATTGATTGTGGTTTAGGTTTCGATGTTATCGATGATTATTTCGAAAACGAGTTTCGACGTTTTGGAATATTTATGGAAGTTGAGTACCTCATGCATGACCCACATGAGTAACTTGACGACACGGTTGGCGCAGTGGTTGGGTAATTGGCTGCTACGCTGCGCGTTGCGGGTTCGATTCCCGCACGGAACAATTATTTTTATGGCCTACAGATAGTTGTTCCGGGTCTGGCTGTTTGTATGTGAGTTTGTATGTTTGTAAACGTAGCCACGAGACATGAGATATTCCTAGTGTTTCCGATGTAGAGGTAACTATTATACCGGATCAGCAAAAACTCGGTCACTGTCGGACTGTATAGAAATGAAAGAGAAGCGCGACGACACAATGCTTGCAATTTATTGCCAAATATGAAGCATTTTATCGATTTACTAAAAACTAAGTTGATCTATTAAAAATCTAAAACAACAAAGTTTTGCATTAAGATTCGATTCATTATTTGTTATAAATTTTACGTAAGTAGGCTAGTAATACGGGATTTTTTTTCTAAGGTCAAAGTTAGAGGTAACTTCGACGATCCTTTCTATCGAACATTTTATTTTTAAACATATTTCGGAAACAACAGTGTTCTTTGAAATATAGTTCAAATTAACATATATTTTTTCTGCAGCTTGAAACTAAACAGGTTTGGCTAAAATTACGTTAGAAAACCAGCAATTTTTCAGTTTTTGCTGATCACAGCGCCTTAATTTTGCATTATAATATTAGTAGGTATGGATTTTGTATCTTTTTTACGAATCTACTACCGTGTAATAAAACCTCCTCACATGATCAGACAAAGTGGCGTGCCACCCCTGCCCCTATTGAAAGCACATCAACATGAAGACACAGACAAGCGGACGCTCCCATTGTACAGATGCGTGCAATTATCAGCTCTTTGACTCTGCAGCCGCAATCGAAACGGACGTCCATTGCAGAGCGTCATTGAGTGTCGTGACTCGTGAGCCGTGTGGAACGGTTGCTGTTCTGTTTGGTTACACACGGAAGTAAAAGGGGGCTTGATAATCTGTTCTATTATTTGTTTGACTAGTACTAAACTATTTTATAGTACAACAAAGAATAGAATATGCGCTGTGCACATCATTAAGGGACAACAGATTTTTCTTGTAGTCAGATGATTTTTGAAAAAACTCACCCTAAACTCAATGCTCAGCTTTCCTGCAGTTCTTTCCTGAGCTTTTGATTAAATTCTTGTTATAGGTTTTCCGGTTTTTAAATTCGATCCTTTTTAAAAACCAAGCTGCCTTGCCGGTTAATGTAAAAATCGTGTTACCATAAAATAATAAAGTTCTTATGTCACAACAAAGAGACACTTTAAAAAGTAAGAAAGGATAAAGTTCGTGACTTTAAGTTATCTATTACCTTGATCATTCTTCCTTGAATGAGTGACTCAATTTAGCTTAACTTATTCAATAAACATTGCCTATATTTAAACAGCACTTACATGTACCAGAATATCACGATTGAAATGACAGTTATTTTATAGGTGCTGACAACTTTTATCGAAATATTCCTAACAAAATCGACCATTTTAAATACCAATTTACACATCATCTTTTTCAGCGATAAATTCGGGACCCAAGCCTGAGGCACTCAGGCCTACAAATTAAAAACAGTCACGTTTGTATACAATTACGAAACAAACTCTGCCGTGTCCTCGTTATGTCGTAAATAAAAATATCTATATTTATTACGATTGCTTTTTGCAAATAACATGGAAGGAATAAGCGGAGCTTCGAATATTTCAAGTTTTGTTTCATGGGCCTTAACAATTTGCGTTATTCTTAGGTAAGCATACAGGATGTTCAAGAAGGGCGTGGTCATATTTAAGGGTGATGTTGGATAGCTGATATACATTAAGGAAAAAATTGAAAAACAAAAAAAAAGTGACTTAAAAAAAATACTACTAAAGACGACTAAAAAGTTCCAAAAACATCACTTTTCAAGCAGTCTGATGCAGTTGGTGACATCAAATCTGTCATTGAACTCAAGAAATGCACACTGTAACAAATTGTTTGAAAGTCAGTCACTTGTGTTTGGAACTTTTTAGTCGTTTTTAGTGGTCGAATTTTTTGAAAAAGAAGTCTTATTTTTGTTTTACTTTTTTTTACTGAATGCATATCAATTGCCCAACATCACCCTTGAATATGACCACGCATTCCTGGAACACCCTGTATAGACGATAGTTCTATATTCTCTAACAGCTAGAAACGAATCAAAAATATGAAACTAGAATCAAGCTTAATCTTTAATAAAACCAATACAGTACTCATTCATTAAGATATTTGCTAGCCCACTTAAGATATAAACCACAACTTTACAATGCGAATATTGATAAAATAATACCACTCAACCAACCGTCATTATGAAAAGATACCCCACAGAGCTACCGCTCAAAAGAGGATAAGTTCATTATCTTCCGGGCACACATAACATGATTAAATACTGCCTCAGCTATGTCAGGTAACCCACTACATCGACCCTGAACCGTCGTTAACTATCAAACTTTGCTTTTCGTCCTAATCCCACCACAGGGCACGCAGGAGCTTGGATTACGGCGTTTGGCATACAAATCCTATATTTGACACTATTAGTCCATTCAAATTCGCAGTCTTAATAGGTAAGGACATGGATTATGTGGGTCCGGATTACGATAGAGAGGTAAAGTCTCATTTAGCTTAGCGTTGGTGCGGAAAACTGGAAAATTCGTTTCGGACGCGTACGTACGCGTTGAATACTTTATTATACCGCCATGTCTGTTTATATATACATGGTATATGGTAATGTGCGCCTCTGGTATTGCGAGGCGTGATTTGACAATATGTAGGAGTATATTATGTTCCTGCATGTGAGCTGTCTGTTTAGATTATAGCGCCTTTTTTCGTGGATGAAAGGAAACAAAACACGGCCGCCAGGATTTTGGGATGGGAAAATCAGTCTTGTTGTCATGACTGATTAGTTTTTGCTTCTATCAAAATTATTATTTTACACTTAGATAACTTATGTGTAAGTGGGACCCCTCTGTTGTGTTCATCAAAATGAACATCCCTTGACACAGTTATCCTCCTTGTGTTTTGATCATACATTCTATAGTTCTCTTGCTCATATCCCACCTGCCAGGGTTGAGGAATTTGTTCGAAAGAGTCACCGCGGCCCTGAAAGGCACGGGGCATTAGGATGAACGCGTATGGGTTTTTAGTCAGTAAGAGTCTGACACTCCCTCCCGCTCAACCCAGAGCGGAAGGAGTCATAAAAATAGTGTGACCCCTAGGAAATTATAGTATTGCAAGAACACATGTTTTTACGCTTCTATAATTATACAATCTCGTAACGAGTATAGGTTCTTTGTGTTATGCAGGTTGTTAATAAATTGTTATTTTATTGCGGCTGAAGTACGTGATTCAGCAATAACAACCAATATTAATAATAAGCAAGTCAGTGTGAATTGAGTTAAAATGCTATTGTTCAGAGTCGGATACGAACGGAATTGTAAGTTTCAAGTTAAAACACTCTTGTTGTTGGAGATTGGTTCCGAACTAATTACCAAGTTTCATGCAATTATTCCCCGTTGAAGGCAATTGTTGGCACTAGTTCACACTAAATCATTTAGGTACTTGACACGTTTCAGTTTTCAGAACATTAAGTTACAATGGCTACTTAGAATCTTGAAGTAAATAGGTACCTAGAATCTTATTTAGCCTTCATTAACTTCTGTGCTAACTACAAAACGTTTTGTTTTATTGTAAGATCGCAGATGGAGGAAACAATGAGGAGAGACTGGGTACCTCGAGCTGAAGAGTTCTTCGTAATGTTTTAAGTGGCTAGGGCAGCTATGGATACCAGGAGACCAGGGCGGGAATCACGATCAAAATCAACGATCAGAAGGCCAATTCTACTAATCAACATTCGCATTCACATGTCAGTCGCAAACTATCAAAAAAACCTTAATTTTTACCTTTTTTTTTTACAGATTGCAATGCGAACGTTGCTTAAAAATTCTGAAAAGAACGTTGCTCTCTACGGGCGGCCTCAGATCTTATCGACCGAATTCGGTCGGTAGGCGATCGGTAACTATGTCGAGGCTTCCCGCCCAGGCTGAAGACTCTTGTATATGCATTATGCGGCATGACGACCGATATAGGTGTCATCGTAATACTTCCTCGGGGACGAACTGTTTCATAAGGAGCTTACTAAATACTACATAACACTATGAATATAGCATTGAATAACAAGACATGCTGTGCATGAAAAACATAACGCCTGTAATCCCCAAAGGTGAAAACAGGCGTGCCTATTGTACCTATTACACACACGTCGACTACAGCCATTTCTGATAAAAGTGTTATGACAATAATTGTGTGGCAAGCCTTTATTTAAGCTGCGTTTCCACCAGAGATGTGTTTGTTACAAACCAATAGAATCGCTTGCGCTGAGCGAGGCTAGATAAATGAAACACATACCTCGCTATGCATCCTCGCACATCTCTGGTAGAAACGTCTTAAACTAAGTTCTGCCAGTGGCTTCTTCCAAGTGAAATCCGGAAATTATCTCAAGGGGTATTTACTTGGTTGCGGATTATGTTCTAAAGAGTTACCGCGGCCCTGGAAAGGAAAGGGCACTAGGAGGAGCACGGATGGGTTTTAGTCAGTAAGAGTCTGACACTCCCTTCCGCTCTGAAGCGAGAGCGGGAGGAGTCATTTGATGATTTCCCATCCATAAAAAAGGGGTACTTATTTACTTCCGGGATAAAAGTATTATATGTCTTAATCCAGCTTATAAACTAAATGTCCGCCACATTTCACCTAATTCCTTTTAGTATTTTTTTTAAACAGTAACAAATATCCATCCATTCATCCATTTTTACAAATAAAATCACATTTACAATAGGTATTACTAGGATTACATATCTCTACAACTACCTAGCCACTTGGATCATTGAAGACTAAACCATATACTGTTTTGCCAACACCCAGTTCATACAATCAATACCGACACGAAGCTAACAAGAAAAATGCGGTCCCGTTGAGTTCTGCGCAAGAGTCGGTCCCTAGAGTGCGCGCGCGCTTAAAAAGACATCGACAGCTATAGCAGTCCGGATATGTACCGTTACGGCCTTGATCTGCTAATGTAAGATGTCGGTACAGAACTTACATCTGAGATTGTTGCCGAGTGGTCAAAAAAATTTACATAAGTTGGGAAAAACGTTGGATTGGAATACAAAACTCGTAACATACAATGTAAGAGTGCAGGGTCCAAAAAAGATGAGATTGTATAGAAAAATCAAACGTTGATCACCGGTTTTGTTTGGTCCAATAGTGGTGCTTTTTTTACTATCTAAGGCCCATATTTCAAAACGTAAACTCCAACTCAAGTCGAACTCCAACTGAAGTTTTCGTACTAGATAAGAAAACAAATGCAAAAACTTCAATTTATGACAAGCACCGATGGAGTTGAGTTGGAGTTTACGTTTTGGAATATGGGCATTAGTCATTTTTCCTCATATTTTTCTACTATATACAGGAAGACGATGTTTAACACTCACTTCAAACGAACTGCGTTTGACGTTTTGAGAGAATATCTCCATTTTTTGTGGTAGAGCACTGTAGCTAATGAGACTTTTATCAAGAAGAATACCCAATATTTAAATTTAGCAACTAGGTACATAATAATAACTGTATGATGATGATAATAATTTAAAACAACCCAGTACACATAACTGTTGTTGTTACCATGCGTATGATGAGTTAACCGTTGGAGCCCTTTAGCGTCACATTATCATCTCAAACGTGTTTATAGGTTAAGTACAGCTCAAAATTGAGCATGATATGTCAAATTACACTCTTTACGTGTGGTGAAAAGTACACGAATGTACTTAACGGTTTTTGTACACTTGCTTGAAATTGTAGTAATCTACAACTGAGTTTTTTTTGTAATTTTTAGAGCAAAAAGAAATATGTTGGTGAACATTATAATATACACAATTATGTAGGGTTGTAGTTAGCTGTCAGTGCGGCCCCGGCGACACACCGGTGTGTCGCGAATTAATCGCGAATTTAATGTTTATTTACCTATTACATAAGATTTATTTTTTTTCGGGAATTTTCACATGTCGGGGCCGCAGCGGTTAATATACCTTCGTCATACACATAGGTCATACATAACCCCAAGATAATGTTTTTCGTTAATGACACATGTTAAGGATCACAATAAATTAGCGATTCAAACTCGGTCTTTATTCTAGTTTTCAAAGTTAAGAATAACAATAAATGTAGAAGATAAAATGAGTTGAAAAATAGTCGTAGGGTAAAAGAGGGTATCCGCGGTCAGGCGACAATGCCGGTCCCCACAATATCTTCGAAATTACAGCGTTTTGCGCACACACACATTGATTGAGGGTGGTGTGAGTTTTCCCCGCGCCGACGCACCGGCCCCCGCTCAGTTCCGAGCACGCGTCAGGGAGCACCGCATGACAATTTGTTTCGCGCCACTTTTTTGTAATTTTTTGGCCGCGAAACATAAGAGGGGAGTGTGTTAATTTTCATGTTGCATTCATTGTCAGTGTTATCTATTGTTGTGTAGTTATCTATCTACCCATGTAATCATAGATTTCAAGCACTTTGCCACAGGTTTTTGTTAAAATTATTATTAACCAGAAAAGTATACGGGTGGCTAACGCCGGTCATGCTGACCGGTATTAACTGCAAGTTATGTTTGCAAGTAGATTATATTTTTGACTACACCCAAACAACACCAGGAAATAGTCCTGTCACATCTCCCCAAGTCCTGCAACCGATAATAGACAATGCCATTCCCTCAACTTCAGGAGTTACCGCCAAAAATCTTCTACCAGTTCCGAAGAAACCCACACACAATCGGAAAGTGCAGGGAGCCTCTCGAAAACAACATGCAACTGTTTTACCAAACACGCCGAACAAGGAAGCTTTGGTACAAAAAGAAGAGAGAAGAGCAACAAGGGAAAAGAAGAAAGAATCTGGTGCCAAAATAAAAGCAGGAATAAATTAAGCAACAAAAAGAAGACCAACTAAATTTACTAATGTCAGAAAGGTAAAAAAAAGAGTTCTCCAAGATGAGAATTAGGACCAGAGTTCATCCGACTCCGAAATCGAAATAACTGACGTACGCGATGGTGATGATGACACTAATGTCGAAGATCTGGAGAACAGATGCATGCTATGTGACGATTATGGCCGGAACAACGAGCTTTGGTACAGGTGCGTACAGTGTGAGCTTTGGGCTCATGCTGAGTGCTCAGGTTTTGAGTCTCCCGAAAGCTACGTGTGCGATTTGTGCCACTAAAAGTTTGACCGTTTTTGCCCACCTATCGACCGGTATTGTCTACCATGGTCGGACAATACCGGTCAAAGCCATTTTTTTTTAAGAGTTGATTGTGCTATATTTGTAATTAATATTGATCTCAATGGTTGTAATTATGTTAGAATATTACCTTAACTTATGTTTCATAACAATTTCTTAAATAAATGTTGATTTTTCACTGAATTGTAGTTCTTTTTGCTTAAGTGACCGGCAATACCCTTCCTTACCCTACAACTCTTTAACTCACACTTAATTCTATGGGTACAATGACGGTCTTATAATTATCACTGCCAGCGATATCTACTAGACAACATTTGAACGGTCTGAAAGAACTTTAAAGTGTACGTACTAAATTAAACATGTTTTACATGAAAAATATAAATGTAGGTGGATTAATGATCGCTATGCGTATGCTAAAACACAAAAATTATACCGTACATACTAATCTAATGCCAAAAAGTTACTTACTACTTTCTAGCTTTACAAAATGGGACATAATTTAATCTAGGTAGGTACATAAAAAAAGAAACATTTTAAAACGCTCATATTATAGCATGAGACAATGTCATATAAAAAGTCATTTGTCTTCCAGCCAAATGCACAGTGAGCTCTGAAGACAATTCCGTCGCAATTTTCACAAATGGTCCAAATAAATATAACATAACTTACAAACGTATTACAGTTTATTGTTGTTGTCTTGGACGAAGGACCAATAAGTATAAGGCGACTGCAGTATATAAGATGTTCACCTTACATGATTTATATATGTCACCGAAAAATTGTAGACTCTGAAAGAGTGTAATAAATCTTTATTTTAGATTATAATTTCTGTATATATTATGATAAAATCGATTTGTATACAATAAATCCCATCCAAATTCAATAGTTTCCAATATATCCGAATCCTATTCAAAAAAATGTTTACCTTTGTTTTGATTTAAAGCATCGAGTTTGGGTGTTTTAAAAATAACCACGAAGGAGATTTCGGGGTCTGTAAGACCCCGCCATCCCTTTCCCTCCCATCCCCTTATAACCTAAACTGTCCGAGTCGGGGTGCCCCAAGTCTGATCTCGTACACTTTCGTTACTTTAAATTTCGGTCGGTCGTTCGATATTTAGAGTTTTCACCATGTCATTATTTATAGTACCTCGCCTACGATTTTAATTGGCCCTGTATGTTGGCTGCCTTAAAGTAGCTGCCATTATTTAGTTTTTATAATTCTGTGCATTTTGATGTTCGTCTAATTTAATATAATTATTGCTAAAATATTTAATCGCTGCCAAGTTAGTTTTTTAGTAGCAAATAGTTAGTCGCCCTTTAAGTAATTAGTTGCTTGGAAATTAATTAGCCTATTTTATTAATGCAGCTCTTACAATAAAAATCTAGTCATAATTGAGCTTAGTTCAACTCTATAATACCCAGTCATTTATATTTCAATCAACATAACGACTGAATGAACCAATCCTATGAATGTCGACATCGTAACAGTGCGTGCCATAATTTTATATTATATGAGCTCATAATTGACCAGAATTATTCATATTGAAAAACTCCTTCCTGGTATTTAAATAAAGGTACCAGAGCGTAATTTATTGAAAAGTCCGTGCCAAGAGACACCTTTAAACAACAACAAAACAAGTCTAATTCCAAAAGAATATCGAAAGTAACTCAGAAGCTCTAAATCCTTGTTATTTAAAGGAACGCAACGGTTCCACAATACTTCAAAACGAAGTCAACAATTTACTCCTTGTTCAACATAGAATCGGCGCGGCGGCGACGGCAACGTCAGCCTTAAATATTCAGTGAATTTAAATATTTTACATAACGGACACTGCTGCATGGACTTACTGATACAAAGTATACAATTAGTATTAACTTATATTTACAAGTTGTGTGTCTACACACAACTTGTAAATATTTAACTTTATGCAAACGAAATGTTGGTCGAACAAATTCTTGCTGTGGTAAAGAGGTTAGATGTCGACCTTTCTCTCTGCAATAAGTTTTATTGAAATGGGCACACGTTTAATACTGGCTGTATTTGTGTTCCTTTTTTAAATCAACATCACTATTGTTTTTCTTTTTGGTGTTCGCTAGCCAAAAGTCCCATTTAGCCAGTATTTCCTGTTTTGTGTCATCCGTTCTAGGTTTATGCCAATTTTGTATTTATAATTTCCGAGAATTTCTGATTACAAATGTCTCTTTTGTTACCTGAAGCTGGTCGATCGGTAAATATTCGCAGTTGCATTGGGTTTAATTAGTAGGTACTCGTAGTTTGGTTTTACTTCAAACTCCAAACCTTTATAAATGTTCTTTTTAATTTATATTTCGTTACGGTATGCAATAGGGTATTTTTCGTCATCCAAAGATCGATAATTGTGGCATGTTTACATCATTTCCTGTAAATCAAGTTTTACTGCTTTTTTTGCAAATTGCTAAAAACATATTGAGACTCACGAATATAACAAACAATCAGAGAACCTCGTGTCTGGGCATTACAAAACATCCTTACATTTTTAAAACAACATACGTAACATGTAAAATTGCTATTAACAGCATTCAGATACTATTAAACTGCACTGTTCCGTATGGTGTCGGACGTAAAAGACTAGCAACATCCCAACACTTCCCGTGGGTGTCGTAAGAGGCGACTAAGGGACTTACCAGAGAATGGGCAGCAGCAGTCTCTGTAGGTACATGGAAGTCTTTCGGCTGATATAATGATGATGATGATGAGATACTATTAAATAATCACCCAAACGACAAAACATAAAATAATAAAAGTTTGATCAAACTCTCTTTATTTTATTCAGCACTTCAATTCGATCTAAATTAGCTTGACTACTTAATAAAAATGTAGGTCACGCAGAACTATAATAAAATGTATATGAAGGCGGTCACTAATTGCAGCGGACGAAAAGTTTCTCGTTCATGTATATTTGTTATACGTATTATAATTTACATTCGGCTTTTGATCTGTTTGTGTAGATTAAATGTCGTGTCCATGCAATTACGGCTTTACAAAAATTAAACACGAGAATATTCTAATATATATCGACGAAGAAATGATGAACACCGATTTTTATCACAGATCATTCTATCATCATTTTCATCAACTTATTGTTTTTTTAATCAAGTACAAATTCAACTAAATATCTCATACACAAAAACACTTTCACAACTCACAAACTAAAACACAAAACCTATATTTTGTAAGATAGGTAGTTGGTTTTTATTGTATTTTATTTTTAAACCTGTTCTGTACAATTGTTTACAACAACCTACCTACTTATTCACCGAAACATGTTCACCCAATATTGCATTTTTTTTTAATGTAATCAGAAATCAGAACTTCAAGATACATAGAATCTGTATCTTGAAGTTCTGATTTCTGATTTCTTCCTAATTCGGGGCCCAACATCCACAAACTAATAAATAGTTACAGATATTATAATTATGTAATAGTTATAAGGTCTTTTATGTAACAATGAACGAATAAACTTTATTCTTATTCTTAAATTCAATGCACATTTAGTACATACACACAGCACACACACATTATGTACATTTATACACAGCTTAGCAAAAGCTAGAGAAACACCAGGTACATCCCTACTTGCGCGGCACAAAGTACAATCAACACATTAGGCAATAGAGTCGGTGCGCTACGTACAGTTAGACAAACAAGGGTCTCGGTCCGCTCTCCAGCCAGCCCAATAGCGGTAATTGCTCAAACCAGAGACGAGTGCCACACTTGCCTGTAGGGATGGTGCGCAAACGAATTATGTACGCCATTGTACGTTGTACACCGTTGTATTTGACTACTTGTACAGTTTGATTGATTAGCCTTTTGGCTTCCGCGCAAACCTGTTTCTGCCGTTTTATTAGACAAAATAGTGATGAATGTTTGTGCTGGAAACGGAACAGGTGTTGTGTATTGAAACTTGAATAGTAGGTCAGTAAGATGCAGAAACTGATAGTGTCTAAGCTTTTGTAATTTGACTGTATTTTAATACTTTATTATTTTTTAGACAGTGAAATCATTCCATTCGACATAGGTACATTTTTTTTTCATACGGCAAAAACCAGGACAAATTTATTAGGTGATAAGCACCGAATAACTGTTAAAAGTTACAGCACCCACTTAAAAGTTTTTTCCGGTTATATTTTCAGCTGGCAACCCTACGGATGTCCTAGTTGAGCGCTGTGTTGGCTTTTACTCACAACACTTAGTAGGACATTTTGTTTTCATCATTTTGTCGCTTTGTAAATATTTCGGTTCACTAGACGTTCTAATTTAAATGATTCCGCCGTCGTTTCTCTCTCGTTTAATTTAATGGAAGTCGAATGGTAGACGACAGAAACGTATTTTGAAACAACTAGGGTAGATGTTTTATTTGTGCTTTATGTAAAACGTTGTTACAAATTGGTTTTTTTTTGTTTTACTTCGCCTATGCTACGACGACGGCGCGTTGTGTTCCACGCGCGCCTCAAAGAGATGTCAGCATAGTAGACGGGGCCAGAGCCTGCCAGGGTTGCGGATTTTGTTCGAAAGAGTCACCGCGGCCCTGGAACGCAAAGGGCACTAAGAGAAGCACGGATGAGTTTTAGTCAGTAACAGTCTGACACTCCCTCCCGCTCCACCCAGAGCGGAACTGGTCATTTAATGAATATCAATCTATAAAAAAAATTAGGCCTGCTTTAGTGACGACGCCCATCTCCATGTGTAATAAATAACTTTTTTGTACCTATTTGACTTTCCAATTAAAAATAAATTGCTTTTTTCTAGTTATAGGTACCTAGATACCCGTAAAATTCTTAGATACAGAATTATTCTCAGAATGTAATTTAATTCTGAAAATATTACACGAAAATTTCAGGCCTAGACAGTTATTAAACGCGATGGACGTTTTCACAAAGAAAATTAACGATATATTAACCTTCATTTTAGATTAATAACCACATTATTAACGATCGACTTTAGTAGAACAATCATCTTTACACATGAACCATTTTCTTTTATTAAAATATGTCCTACAAAAAACAAGACTAGACACAATAACAGCTTTTCACTGACCATTAAAATAGCGAGATCTTGACACTTATTAAAATTAATTTACTATGATTATGTAGCTGGAATGCACCTTATATGAAACAGGTGTAACCTCTTTGCATTCTAAAATAACAGCGGTTATCTTGCCTGTATTCAGCGGAAGTTTAATCAAGTTTCTGATATGTAAATCAGTAGACCAATAAATTCTCGTAAAAAAATCATATTGAACTCGTTATCGTATCGGCGACAATCAATGTCAAAATGTAGGGGAATTAGAAGGGTCGAAATTTAAAAAAAAAAGGTTTTTGTAGATTGTCTTTGGTCTCCCGTTTTTGGTGAGTTAAAAAGTAGACGATGAGACGTTGAAGAGTCAATGACCTCATTAAACTAAGCTATGAATTGATCTCAGTTTAGAATATAACATCGTAAATTGGCATACAATCGAGCTGGGTTACATACCCTTTAAAAAAAGGTCATAAGCGACTAAGAGGATCTAAATTGAGCTTAAAGAGCTAACTGTTACAGCGGGCGTCGCTTGTGGCATTGAAACTGGTCACATATGACGGAGGCGAGTCCAACCGGTTTGCCAGACCTTGCCCTACCACAGATGACACGGAGAGTGCCGAGTAATACTTTCGTACTACTTGCGATTCGAAGGCGCCATCTTGGAACTTGTCACTACTTTTGCGAGGTGATCTTGTAGACAGGTGATTAATCTTTAGATTGTTAGTTAGACCAGCATTGCGTAAAAAAAGAGATGAATAGCCTAGAAATTTGATCTAAAAAAATTTACCCTTGCGTACAAAATTAAGGTAACATCAAACCTCACAATAACCGGTTAATTTAAACAATAACCGCAAAATCAAACACATCGACAAATACCAAATGAGAGGCCCGATCATCAAACTCGCTTCCAATATTCAGAATAGACGGATAAACTCCCCCAAATATGGTCGGTGTATCCCTACGGCCCTTATTCAAGCACAATACGAGTCTAACTGTATTACACAGCTTTCGATATTTTTTCCCCGGATTTATTGCCCCAACCCCGGGATTTACAGCTTTGACCGAAATGCTTACCCACAGCATTTTGTTAGCTTTTTATTGGCAATTTGTTACCTTGTGTATCTTTTTGGGATTCGTGATTCAACCACAAATTGAGCTCTTGACATTTTTTGATTAATTCATAATGAAATTCTGATGTGACAGACACCGGAACACCGGAAGTTAATATCGTGCGCCGCCTCCATAAAAATACATTTATCGTAAGATTTTAAGGGTTCGTCTCGCTACGCAACGAGATCCTTAATTCCCCCTTCACCGGTAACGCTATATTTACAACGATAAAAGCTTTTGCCGCCTCCATCTTTAATACAAAAGATAATGGAAAAATAAATGACTCTTCATATCATCAGATTGTATAAGATCGAATCGGGCTTCGACATAATGATACAACGAAATCGAATCTAATTAGATTTTCACGGTTACAAGTTACTTTTACTAATAAAACTCGGTTAAATCATACTTACTTATATAATGGTTGCCGACATAACTCTTTTACTGCTACGTTAATGCAGTAACTACTACTTAACAAAATAACGACCAAAGTTATGAACGAATTAGTCCCATGAGAAAACACTATGAATAAGAATATATTATGTAGGTACCGGTCTAGAGGACATGAAACTTTGATTATTATACCTACTTCAAACAATATTATTCACAAAGGTATGCCATATTTTCAATCGCGAAACGACTGTCACTTATTTTTACCTACATATCCAACAAATAAGAGAAAGTTCTATAATATTTGAATGCAATGAGTACGATATATCTATTTTATTTGATTGATCACTTACATCTCAATAGGTATAACAGAACACTGAACATAATAATCAATCTTTCGTAAAAACGCTGTTAACTTTTTTGCCCGATTGCGGCGGAACCCAAAAGGAGGGTAATGGTTTGTTGCTGCGCAATATATATTTTTTTTGGATGGTAAATCATCAAATGACTATTTCCGCTCAGGGTGGACTGAAAGGTAGTGTCAGACTTTTCCTTACTAAAACTCGCCGTTTTCCTCCAAATGCCCTTAGTGTTCCAGGGCCGGGACGACTCTTTAGAACAAATTCCACAACCCTGGCAGGCACTGGCCTTAGCGGGCCCCGTCTACTATACTGACATCTCTTTGAGGAGCGCAATTGCCTAATCTGATCACCAAGATCCAGTAACTTGGTTGCAGGATACTTCTTGGCAGGACTGGTGTCAGATTTTCTGGCTTCTGACTACCCGTCACGACTGTCAAGTAACTAAAAATGTCAGACGGGACCAACAGCTTAACGAGCTTTCCGAGGCACGGAATAATCTCGGTATGTAATGGATGATCTACGGGCCCACCTCGGCACCCATTGCTTAACCTTGCAGATTATCTCTCACGGCTGTTACTATTTATCTAGCTCCACGTTTTGTTGGTACGAGAATTCGAAATTGGCCATATACTGCATAGTTCCGCACCAAATCCCTACGTTTCCTATGGGCATCGTAAAAAGGAACTAAGGGATTATTCCAGAGAAATAGACTAGTTTTACTTTCTGCCTACTCACAAATACGTTTTACGAGGCCGAAAGGCCGCGGTTTTGTCTTAATTTAAAGAACAATGCAATATATTTCGCTAATATAGTTTTATTACGTATTTAACTATGAAACTCCAGTTACATTAAACGGGCCCATTTGCGCTATGACAACTTTGATTTGACTTGGTATTGTAAATAAGTTTCATAAAATTCATTTGTTTTTCGAAACCAGTTGAAACAGGTTATTTCTCTTTTTCTATGGGTTTTGTTTGCTTCTGTTGCATTGCCTAAACAAACCTGCTGATGGAGAGTGAGGGCGCAGGAAACCAACGTAAGAAAGGACCTTCAAAGCTCTAAAATAGTACAGTTATGTCACCAACTCGTTTAGAGAAAGGGTTCTACAGTGTAAAAGTTAAGTTACATTAGTCTGGGTCACTTAAAACCCTTATTTTATTACAATTTGACGTAAGCCAACGTTTATGTTAGTCGAATACGTTAAAAAACTCGCTCTAAGCCCTCAGATAGGCAGTCGCTCCACGTTAAATACTGGTATTCAGCTGAATCCGGTTTGACTGGAAGCCGACCCCAATATAGTTGGGGTCGGCTTCATTAATGTAACCGTTTTTTTTTTAATATAAAATGTTTTTAAAAGCAACACGGTTTCTCAACAAATCTCACAATGAGTCCGTGCGTGACTCAACGTTTGGCGTGTCATTCAGCCATATTTGCTTTATTACGTGAAGCAAACTTATAGTCAACGTATTACGGTCAAGATTTTTACCGACATACCGTAATCAAATTCTCGGAGGAACAGATGAATTTATTTTTATTATATAAGATGCCATATTTGTAAACAAGGACAGACAAACAGCTTTAAAAATAAAAAATGATCGCATCGTCCGTTTTAAAGGTATTTATTTAAAAAAAAATCGGTAGGTAATGATAATTCTACTTAACATAACGTTCGCATACGCAAAGATATATGTGTATTCTGTCAAATTCCTGACTCATCGCTGACCTCATCTTGTATCAATAATGGAGGTCAACCTTAAAACAGTTTTATGATTTTATTTGGTACCGGTGTCACAGCATACAGCTTAGGCTGTATTCCATATTGTGAGTCATAATTATCCTCGGACTCAACTCCACCTCGAATCATCTAATCGACAGCTGTAGCTTCTTATGATTTGACATTAGGAAGGTTTTTTTTTCCGGTGCCATGGCGACTGAGTCGAGATAGTTCTTTCAAACGAACTCGGAATAAAGGCCTTAAGGAATTCAAAAAAAAAAGAGATTAAAAAGCTCTGAGCAATTATTTGAAAAAGGAAAAGCTCCCGTGACCTTTGATGTAGGTATCATGACGACCTGTGATCGTGATTGATGACCGCTTGCTAAACGTATTGTGCGCGAAGGATTTCCAAAGGCGTGGTGTGCCATTATACCTATGTCACATGTGAGTTAAAAACCGTTTACGTCTTTTGTAACTGTCCTTTTATGGGATGAGGTGTTCTGTCACGGGTTAGGTGGCGAAGTGATTTATTTTTATTGAGAAATCAATTTTTCAAATAATATACGCGCATTTTTGTCTTCTGAATGAGATATGTCTGAAATACGGTCTGTTTTAGAAAGGGTCGATAATACATAGCGTTCCTACAGAAATGTCCAACGGGGCCTCTGCGAGTTGGCTTCGGCCCCTCGTACACCTACCAAAGGACCGGGACCCCTGAGTCCCGAGGTTGACAAAGAAAATAATAATAATAATTGTCTATTCAACGTGTTTCTCAAAGAACAAAGTGAGACAAATTTTATCGTAAAATTTCCACGACACAAAAAAAAAACAGTTCTTAATAAGATCTTAAATTATCAAGTACGTTTACATCACAAAAGAGACAATGGCGAGGGTCACGATCACGACACACGGGTTTACATCGGTATGTGACGCGCTTTACAACGCATTTGTAGACATATTTTTTTTTTTTTTTTTTTTTTTTTTTTTTCGGTATGACCACTAGCAAGTTAACACGCAAGGGCTAGCAACTGCTCAACCGGACTAACCTGTGGTGGCCTCAAAAGAATTTAAGGCCCCCAGCCAAGGCAACAAATCTAGCTACAAGCTAAACTACTGACCGCTCGCTAAGGGCATTCCCTGTGGAATACGACCTCGGCTTAGCGGCGTCAGTTTGGGACAGCAAGGGACAATCAGGCTGGGTCGTTTTATTATTTAGGGGTTATTAAAGCTAAGGGCTCAGCGGCGCGGGCTGGCTCGTTTGCAAAAGTCGGGGAGGGTTTTGAATGGGGCGTCGCGACGGACCTCGGCGGCGAGGTCGGAATACGGAACGCGGTCTGTGTTTGTTTTTTCTAAGAGTGCTGGTTTCCCTACAGCTTTCCTGAATCGTTGTGATCTCGTCATCTGACTCGACGAGTGTATGCCGAGGACGGCGAATCTTGCTAATACGAGAGGGAGTGTATTGTGAGGCCTTTGAAATCAAAGGGTTGCTGTGTTTCTCAGCTGATTCAATAAAACGCTTTGTAAGACGTTTCATGAATTGTTTTATTGTCGGGATTTTGAGGTCGACATGAAGTCGTTCATTCCTAATAAACCACGGGGCGCCCGTGGCTTTTCGGAGAAATCGGTTTTGGACTACTTGCATCCTGTGGATTTGCTTTGACTTTGAGTGTGCGAATGTGGCACACGCATAAGTCATAATCGGGCGAATGCACGTTGTGTAAATGCGCAGTTTACATTTAAGGGACAGCTTGCTGCGTGCATTCAGCATGGAGTGGAGTCTACCTAGAGCAAAAGCGGCGCGCGAACGTACCGTTTTTATGTGCTCAGCAAAAGTGAGTCTGTGGTCTAGTATCACACCTAGATATTTGGCTTGCTTTTCCCACGGGATCTGCTTACCAAACATGGTGATCGGACTCGGTGGTTTGGGAACGAGTCTAGCCCGCTGCTTGTAAAACAAGACCGCCTGGCTTTTCTCGGGATTAACTTCAAATCTCCAGAATTTAAACCAATCGCCTAGGTCGATGGCCGCCTTCTGGAGATTTTTGGCTATTGACTTTTCACTACTGCCTGAGCAATAGATGGCCGTGTCATCGGCAAAAAGAGCTAACTGCGTCTTGTCATTTCTGGGAATGTCGCTTGTGAACAGCGTGAAAAATAAGGGTGAGAGCACACCGCCTTGAGGGACGCCGGCTCGGATAGGGTGGGGGGAGGAAAGCGCACCTTCGATACGATACCGAAAGGTGCGATTCGACAAATAGTCTCGTATGATGAGCACGAGACGGTCTGGCACGCCGAGTTTGTATAGCTTATAAATTAAGCCATTGTGCCAGACTTTGTCGAAAGCTTTCGCTATATCAAAGAACACGGCTCCCGTTTTTAAACCGCGTTGAGTGCGGTCGCTGATATGTTCAACGATACGGTAAACCTGTTGGACACATGAGTGATTAGCTCGAAAGCCAAACTGTTCATTTGGGAGGAGGCCCTTGGCTTCGGCATAGTCTCTGAGTCGCTTATAAATAAGGCGCTCGTAGATTTTACCTAAGACCTTGAGCAGACTGATGGGGCGATAGCTATTAGGGGAGGACTTTGGCTTTCCCGGTTTTGGAATACCGATAACGGTCGCCTCTTTCCACGATTGTGGGAACATGTTGTTGGACAGAGCGCCGTTGAAAATGGCAGTCATCAACATGATAAGGGAAGCTGGGAAAAAACGGAACACCTTATTGGTGATACCGTCAGACCCAGGGGCTTTCCTGGGTTTGAGTTTCCCGATTATATCCTTCACCTCATCTGGAGTGATGGGGGGGAGGGGGTCCTCGGGGTCTTCGACGGGGGGGAGAGAAGTCCTACGTTCGACCTCAGCGTCCACCTTGGCGAGGTGAATTGGGTCAACCGGGTAGGAGCTAGGAGAGCACTGGGACTCTAGGCTGTCGGCCAGGCATTCAGCTTTCTCATCGTCTTCAAATGCGATGGTATTGTCAGGGCGAGTGAGGGGAGGCATAGTTGTAACCTCAGAGGCGCGTAACTTCCTCTGGAGTTCCCAGAAGGCCTGGTGATTGGGTTCGAGGTCGCCAAGCATCTTTTCCCAGCGACTGCTACGCAGTTCAGCGATGGCGCGACTTACTTTACGCTGTAAGTAGCGCATGTGAACTTTGTTACTGTGGCAGGGAAAGGAAGAGTAGGCACGGACCGCCGCGTTCTTCTCCGTCAGCAGAGCACGCACCTCGTCCGGGAGTTTCCAGCGATGATCGCTCATCGCCGGGACCTCCTTTGAGCATTCGCTCAGGACGGATCGCACATGTTCCGTGAAGGAGTCGACCGCAGCCGTCGTGTCGGCGGCAGACTCGATGAGATCTGGAATCTTATCCAAGTGAGGTGACGTGGTGATTTTCAGCTTTTCGCTTACTTTTCTCCAGTCAGTGATCACTCGGGAAGGAGGGGGTTGAGTGGGGTCCATGGTTCCCGATCTGGGGGCAAGCTCCAGAATAACGGGCCTGTGGTCCGAGTTTAGCTCGTCAATTGTCTCCACAGAATGCAGCCTTAGGCTAACATTCTTTAAGAGGGCAATGTCGAGCACATCAGGACGAAAGTTGGGGTCATGAGGGTAGTGAGTGGGATGCATCGGAGCGATGACATCAAAGTTGAGGGGGCCGGAGAGTTCGAAAACGACTCTCCCCCTGGGGTTGGCCGTGAGGCTATTCCACGAGGGGTGTTTGGCATTGAGGTCACCCGCCAGAATGACGGAATCACTCAAACCGAGAAGTTTAATGAGGTCATCTTTTATCTCCGAGGTGTTAGCCGCCGTGTTGCTGGCGCTAGGAGGAGGGATGTAAGAGGAGATGACCGTGATGGGCTGATGGCCTGTCATACCTAGCCGACAGACAGAGACCTCTACTTGTGCAAGAGTGGGAGGATCCACAGGGATGCAGTAGAGTGAATTTTTATAATAGATAAGGGTACCTCCCCTGTGACATCGGGTCTTTGTAGACATATGCGCGACTCCGTGATAAAATGCAGAGCAAATGTCCCCTAGTGTGTGAAAGCCCGAATTATTTTCATAGTATTTTGCGGTAAGTACTGAATGTTTAATATTATTGAGCTCTATTTTATTTATTCATGAAATTCATTGTGGGTTTTACAAAGCTTTATTAGAATTTGTAAGCCTCATTAGAATGCACAATCATGGCAAAAATATTGCTTTCATTACTTTTTTATCTGTGGATTCTGCATACCAATAGGTTATATGAATTATGAGATACCTGAGGAGTATTGACAAGAAGAAAAGAGACTAGAAAATGAAGTATAAGACTAAGAAGCTAATATGAAGCAATGAAATTACTGAAATGGCTATAAATTAAAGAAATACATTTACCAATTTTAAATACAAATTCTCATTTTGATAAATAACTTATGTAATGTTATACTAGGTATAGCCATTAGTTTTCCGTTTGTCAACTTCACATCAGATGGCATTTCAGTTCAGTGGTCCAGCTGATTCAGATTCGACGAATATTCCCCCTCTAGGCATACGAGTATAACCACTTTTACATATTTCGACATCCTATTTGTTATTCCCAATACGGAATCCTGTGCAAACATTGCTTTCTAGCTCAGAGAGTCTTTGTCGTAAGTCGAAAATGTTTTCTGCTACACAAAATCATGATTTTGACTTAAAACCTGATTCTGAAGTTAACCTAATTACTTCTCAAAAGTCAAAATACTACCATTGGTTCACAAGATCTCTCCATCTATTCAAAACTGTAAACCCAAGGCTAAACTTTACGAATCTTTTTGCTCTAATTACCTCGCTCTATTAGATCCTTGATGTCCGTGTCGGACTTTGCTTTAAGAAGAAATTAATATTTAGCTACTACAGTAGTCTAAACAAACAAACATTTAATCTAACAAACTTTTCAACCACCACCATTGTTTCCGTTTTTACCCAGTTCCATTTTCCAGTTACCCGGGCATAACTTATAGATATCAAGAACGACCGCAAGAAAGTTGATTACAAGTCCTGTAAGCCAAGACCATGTGTAAAAACGCCAAGTTATATCGGTTGGTTAGTCTCCACGAACGTTAGAGTGGTCTTACACTGGCTGGGGAGAATTCTTACAGTCCCAACCGGAGGCAATCGCCGGACCGGATAACGATAGAAGTTGCTAAATATGCTCCATTTGAATTAAATAATAGATAGAATGTTCTTTAAAAAAATGGAATTAACGAAAGCACAATGTTGCTTCTTCTAGCAGAAACTTCAACCTAACTTTTTTTTGTTTTTGGTGGAATTACGTCTCTTTTGCCACAGTGGTCGACCATATTTCGTTAGGTATTTCTTAACTATGCATTGTGGTTGATTGCCGAAAAAAAACCCATTAATATGAGATAAGAAGACTAAGGTGTCTTCTAAGTTATACGAGTAACTTCTAAGTTATCCACGCCTGAGTCTAACAGCACCACAAATAATCTTCGACAATATGATTAAAAAATACTGCATCACCAAGAAAGCTGTTGACCCCAAACTTATGTCATTATTATGGTGACCATGACATTGATTTCAATAATAATGTTACATAAGTCCGAATAGCGCGTGTAGAGCATACAAATGTCTAATTTGTTGGTCGTGTCTTTCATACTAAATTGAAACAATCGTTATGTATAATTTGTTTGGTAATATCTTTAACATAATGGGTGGTTAAGGGTTTCCAAGGAATTTGTCACATAATACAGCGTAGTAAGCTTGACAACAAAGTATGGAAATAATAATTAGGCGACACACCATACGGGTCCCTTGTTTTTTTTTGCTATCCGGGAGAAACTTCCGTATGGTGCCTGGCATTTTGGGAAAAAGACGAGAGAGTGGTATTTTTATCTTACTAAAACCACCCCGGTGGTCACCAACAGCATGAAGAAGGAGCCATGTGTTACCATCCACACTACTTATACTATGACGTATCATTGACATCATGAATCCGTTCTAAAAGAGGGATAGTAATATTCGTCCTGTAGAACTCCGTCTCTCTCTCTAACACCAAGGAAAATGATTATGGAAATGAGATGTCAGGGGAGCAGGTCAATATAATAATAGGCATCATCATCATATCAGTTGAAAGACGTCCACTGCTGGACATGCCTCGCCACAACAACCGGTCCTGTGCGTCTCGCATCCATCGGCTACCAGCAACCCTCATCAGGTCATCAGTCAAAAAACTATTGGTAGCTTGGTTAAAAGTGGTTAGGTAAAATATCTTCTGACACTATTCATTTCTTCGGGCAGTCCCATGACTTCTTAATTGTTCGAAATATTTCTCAATTCTATTTTACGTGTTTAATTTCAGAATCTTAACCAAACTTTAAAAAGCATTAGGTAATCAAATCCTAATTTAAAATACAAATAATCAAATACACAGAGTTGCGCCAAACTCATCAAATTCGTGAAAACTTTGGCAATCGTCGGGGGAAATGAAGACATCAAAAGTGATCAATAGGCAGCCATCTTAGTTTGTGCTGAGGTGAGTGATCGACCTTCTCTAGGGAGATAGGCAGACTAACTATAACTGCTCGAAATAGATCGAGTTGTTTTGAATCAAAGTTAGGAGAGTTACTCTGATATTTTCTTCGTTGTTATATGTTTATGTAATAAAGTTTTACGTATTTATTTTGAGCTCAGTATGTAGTTTGTAAATAATTGTGTTGAAGGTAGGAAATGTGGTTGACCGTCCGGCGTCGAAATGGCCCGCCTACATTGCTGCCATCGCAGGTAGATTCTGAATGAGGTTAGCACAAGAACTAAAGAAGCTGATGTTGGCAAAGTTACGATGTAAAAACGATGAGGTATGAAATCATATAATAACATGTAAGACTCAAATAATTTTTTAAACAGGGCACACCTTAAAAGTGGAATTTGCTTATGACTCGTAATTCCTCGTTTCAGTCGGCAATCATTCATTATTTTATTATTGTATCACTACCTACATTGAAGCCCAAAAATACTCTGAAAGAACATCATCTTAGGTATCAGGTACTTCACAAAGCCACTTTTTCATCAGGTATATTTGTAGGTAGATAAGTAGATAGCCATTTACTAAACCTTCTCACCTTCCTTATCTTTAACAAAAGATAACAGTATAATATCCTTCCGTGCAAACCCTTTAACAGTTAGCCGTTATGTTATGACATAGCGTTTTGACGCAGGCCCACGCATTCAATTCCGTAAAGTGCTTACATTACCCCCACGTATGGCGAAATAGAGTTTTGGTAAAGTCGAAAGGAATTTGTGGTTTGTACAAACGATAGTTAGACGTGGCCGGTCGGTCATAGAAGCCGGAAAATTGCAATAAATAAGAGGAAAATTGGCTTTGTTTAATCGATAACAGTTACATATGTTTTTAAGAAAAAGTATGTTGAATGAATAATAAGTTGTAAAAACTTCGAAATGGGTCAAAATGATAAATCTAAAGTTTACCGTGAGCTTTTTCTAATTATTTGAAAATCCAAATACGTATGTAGGCTATGTCTGAATTTGGCTAACTAAAACCACATCCCAGTATTTAGAGGTTTGCGCAATTTGTTCGAAAGATTCACCGCGGCCCTGGAACGTAAAGGGCATTAGGAGGAACACGGATGAATTTTAGTTAGTAAGAGTCTCACGCTCCCTTGAAGAAGTCATTTGATGATCACCCATACTTAAAAAAATAGAGATAGTTAACTAGCTTCCGACAGCGGCTTCGTCTGCGTGATTCGTAAATCCAAAGGGATACATACTCCCGGGAAAAAAAAATCTATTCCGTTTTTATTTTTTTTAACATTGATAGGCACGCGCTTGACCACTATCTCACCTGATGGTAAGCGATGATGTGGCCGAAGATGTAGCACGCTTGCCTAGAAGTTCCAAGCTATGGTCTACTCTAGTACCAATTTTCACCCAAATCCGTGTAGAAGTAACACGCAGACAGATAGATAGATAGACAGACTCAATTTCGTATTTCTGACGAGCTTTTGACGGCTTACCCGTATCCTGATTTTTCCCGTTCCCGTAGGAATTTCGGGAAAACCTCTCTTATTGCTCCCCTTACACTCCCCAGAGAACCTACATGCCATTCTACGACCAGTAGTTTCGGCTGTGCGTGTCTGTCAGTCAGTCACTCACTCACCAGTAACGGAAGAGTTTTTATATAATAATGTATTGATAATATACCTAGGTATTGATTTCAATACGGCAATTGAAGTCCATCATCATCATCAAAATATTTGCACATCATCAGGCCAGCCACCCAACGCTGTAGTTATGAACTGGAAAAACCCACCGGCAGACTTATATACATAGCTACCTAAGATAACATTAGGTATACCTAACAATCTTATCAACAGAAAGGAATGGCGGAACTTCTGACTTATAAAATTGCGCGAACTATTCAGTTTACAAGTAGGCGTTAAGATCCTATTCATATCGAAATGGAATTCTAGATTTCGAATACAATGCGAGAATGAGGTTAAGCCACGATTAAACCATTTACACCTACCTAAAGACATTACAGTGTAGAATATACAATAGTTTGCATGTTAAGTATTTATGTATCCTTTGTACTCAAACAGGTATCCACGTCCCAATTTTCGAAAAAAAGAATTTTATGAAAAACAAAATGAAACTCCAGGTAGGTAATGCAGGCAGCTAACTAGTTTTTGGATATAAGAAAAGAAAAAATCCGTTCCACGTTTGAAAATTTGCAGTTAAAAAGAAAATATGACACGACAACAACTTTGGAAGCGCGATCGTGCTGGCAACTTCCTGAAAATTTCGGCATGGTGGAAATTCATTAAAAGTTCTCATATATGCAACCAATCATCATTTCCCGTTAAGATGGAACACGTCGAATATCCGCTGAGCGTACGACAGTGATAGATAGAGGACCAACGAGCCACGAACTGAAAAATCCCTTTTGGAATGTAGCCGGCTGGGAATGTAAGCCGACATGTGCTTGACAAATAGATGGAATTGAAAGATGCATCTCTGTAGCGAGAAAGATGTTGGTGATATTTTTGCGAAATGTTAGACTAGAACTGTGAGAGATGTTCTAATGGAGAAAATGCAAAATGAGATAGTAAAAGTTGTACTGTTCAAAATCGATGCTGATAGTGCCTTTTGTCTCCCTTTTAATCACAGAACAATGTTTTTTTATGTGAATCTAAGATTGAGTTTGGCTAAGTAATTTCAAAAATCAGATTATTCTGATGTAAATTCTGAATGTAATTCAAGCACAAAAAATGAGTATTTTTCTAAAACTTTTCACATTATAAAACGTAACAGTGCAACGTTTTATTCAAATCATTATAAATGTCGCTAAGAAGACTGCAAAACTTAAAATTATCAGAAGTTTTAACACGGTGTGTAATGTATTTTTTTGGTTTTTACAAATCTACGCCAATGTTAATCATAGGACATATTCAAAGTTAGTTTTCCCAAATATCAAAAAGTAAAATCTAATATTTCTAAACTTCGCATTGTTCATAGCAAGTCATACCAAAAAAGATTGAGATAGCACTATACGAATAGGCTCATCAACCTAAATAGTTTTTTCTCTTTCTTTCTGTCTTGTTAATAAAGTAGTCGTAAGTCGACGTTAACCTGATTTTCCAGAAGGTCCTCGGATGGGACGAGCTTGTCAAAATTCTAATCAACTAAAATAAGCCAATAAACTAACATTTAGAAGAATAAAATAATACATGCTCATCTAAAAAGCATTTACGAAAGTAGCCTCCCAGTCGATTCCCATTGAGGCAGTATTTGCAAAGCAAAGATTGAGGCGAGGCGGCCCGAACACTGTTTACCTCGTAAACATCATTGCGCATAATCGCCTTTTTTCTTTTTAGCCGTGTTTACTTTTGCAGCACAAATGACTTTCCCTCTTTCAAATAAAGTGGTTTATCTACATATTCTACATACAAATAAAGCCACGCCCTAGGTTCGGTTTTATGGAACAAGGACGCAAATGAAGTTTCTCTAGAAAGTAGAGATGGGCTGCCTGTGAACTTGACTGAGTAGACCACTAGTTGGCGCTCGAATGGCCAACCCAGTCTATTACTACTTACTTAGTAATATTTTGATATAAAAGTACATAGCGCACAGTAAGTTCTGACATTTTGTTTCCTGTTATTCTAGTAGCTTGCAAATCATCTATTGCCGACTAGTAGCCGACTATAAATGTTGTCGAATAGTCGGCTTTCCCGACTAGTCGGCTACTTGTCGGTCCATCTAGCTACTAGAAAGTCTCCGATCAAAACGTGGAGTACTTCATTTAACTTTGTAATTGGGTCGTGTTTTGAGATTTGATGCTACAAATTATACTCTTAGAATAATGTCTGCATATTAGAAACTCATTTCTTATGCTTAATTAATTTATTCCGGTCACGGTGGCCGCTGCAAGGTCTTGATAACTTTGCAGTTCCATGAGTGAACTTTTCTTTTTCTATGCTAGTAATAAATAATACAAAATTTACGCAAAACATGTTCGCCGTTTATTTATTCATGGATTACGTTTAAAGTAAGCCTAGGTTTTGCTACAAGGGCAAACATATTACAGAGGTGGAAATCCACATAAAAACTTAGCCCAAGAACCTTTTTCCTGGTAAATCCAGACTAATTTCTGAGCAATCTTATTCGAGCAAAATAAAACACAAACGCTTACTTTTTATAAAAAGTAAAAAACGCTACGCACACACCCTTATAAGCCCTATTATATTTTAGCATAATGTTAGGTAACGCCATTGCGAGATTTTCCGAGTGCTACGTACATAAGTATCCACAAACATATTTTCTCACTGCCTGTATAATGTGTTTATGTATGAATTTTCATACAATTATTAACATTTTACAACTACAAAGGACATGTCATGTCTTTCATGTATTTTGTTTCTCTGACGCTTTTGTACTTTTAGTTAAGCGGAGTAACACTGTTGCTAACCGCTTTGAGCTACGTGGATTGTTGTGAATATGTTACCTACTATGTTAATTTTATTTATAAAACTAAAATAGGTGTTGATTAAGAGGTGTGTTTGGGTCACAAATTGGTACAATATCATTGGGGCGTCAGTAACTTCTCGGTAAAAGCTACTATTTTTTACCGACTTCAAAAAAGGAGGAGGTTCTCAATCCGGTTGTATTTTTTTTAGCTCTAACAATAATTGATGTTGCGAAATTTGTTCGAAAAAGTCACCACGGCTCTGGAACTAAAAGGGCATAAGGAGGAACACGGATAGGTTATGACCCTGACGAGATGAATAGAAGGAGTCATTCCTTCTAATACTAGGGATTGACAGCTCACTTCAGGCTACCAAAGCAAAGTTTTCACGGTGAAATGTTCAAATAGTAAAAAGGCAGAATCTGCCATAACGTCATAAACTATTTATGGGAACCCCTTGGCAGTTCAGCATAACAATTACGCAATAATTATATTGGAAAGTTCACTTCCATATTTATATATGCAAGACCATAGACCAACAATAGCTTGCCAGTATATTTTCTAAACTTATACCTTTACACAACACTACAGTACGCACGAAAACGCAATGAAACTCGGCTCAAATGGACAGCAAACACGTTAAAGATTGCAACAGTACATTGAGTCCTAACGGATCGTGTGTCCAGTGACCGCTAACTACGGTTCGTGATTACGTACTATTTTGCTTTGTTTGGACTCAGACCTATTGGGAAACTACGGGTTTTCGTAGCCACTTTCTGGTTTTATTTTGGGACTAGACAACACTGCTAATTAGAGTGGAGACTAGGTGAGACGGTACATGACTATATTAATAGTACCTACTCGGATTTTGGAACATGTAGCAAAATACAAGAAGTATTTATTTGGTTTGGTTTCTGCATACTGGTGAGATATGACGATGCGAAAACGGTGCCCATTAAGTTCTACTAGTGACCCCAAAACATGGGAAATCACCAAATGACTCCTTCCGCTCTGGGCAGAGCGGAAGGGAGTGTCAGACTCTTACTGACTATAATCCATCCGTGTTCTTCCAAATGCCCTTTGCGTTCCAGCGCCGCGGTGACTCTTTCGAACAAATTGCGCATACCTCTATATACTGGGATGTGGTTTTAGTTAGCCGAATTCAGACATAGCCTACGTAAAGTATTTGGATTTTATTATTACAAAAGCTCACGGTAAACTTACGATGCATCATTTTGACCCATTTCGAAGTTTTTACAACTTATTATTCATTCAACATACTTTTTCTTTTATGTAAAAACGTATGTAACTGTTATCGAATCCGAATAGTTCCCAAAACTCGGCAAAGAATACTTGGTCGTTAAGTCAAACACTTGTGACTGATATCACAGACATTTACAGATTGCGAGAACGCTAAAACTTTTCCAATATTGCTACGCAAACTTGGTGGAATTCTTTGATAAGCGATTTATAATCATTGCGGTTACTTCGAGTACCGGAGGAATTAAAATATAATCTCTGAATACCAGAGGCGGCTAATTCGCGAAGAATCTGAAGCATTCCGGGTTAAGTGGGGAAGCGTCTGAATTGTTTTGATTTATGTTGCCTACTAAAATGCCAAATATCTGCTCTTTGCCTCTCTATCCTCTTCACAGATCTATAAAACAGGTAGATATATGGTTTAAAAAAAATTGTTCGTGTTCAGATGTATCCGTGTTTTCCCCATTTATTTAACAAAATTAAAAAGTATAAGAACGGCACACGAACTCATATACACATTACACGATAGGTTTTGCTTAAGGCTGTGACGGATGGATAACCTATCGTGTAATGCAGTGACTGATGGTTGCATGAAATTGATTGACGAAAATCTGGATATTTCATTAGTCAAGACTTTTAAGTGAATGGGTCAGCCGGTCGATTCTGTCGACATCTCACGGTGTTCACCTAGGCGGAGTGAACGACAAGAGCGCTGTCATTCCATCTTATTTGTATGATTTGACAACTCACCCGTCGTGCGCAGCGCCCAAGTGTTCACTCCGACATGTTTACAGAATCGCACTGGTTTTTTTTATGGAATGAAATGATAATAGTTCAATCCTTGCTCTTTTTCGGATCACGTATATCAACCAATATGTGTCGTCGCGTATTTAAGGGTGAGCGTCTAGTGTCGATTGAATTCCATCACTCACCATCAGTCATTCTTCATTCATGACTTGGAAAATCATGATTCACGCTTGGAGGAAAGTCCTCTTAAAGTATGTGAAAAGACTACTAAGGACAGGCTTCAAAATCACACTAATTCATAAAACCTAGTGTAACCTAGTGTGTGTGTTTGTGTGTAGTAGTATTTAAAACTTGCCGCTCACTGTTGCCTTTATCCACTTTTATTTTATACTACCTTTTGCCCGCGGCTCCGCCCGCGAGGTTTTCGGTTATCGCATAAAAAAATAGCCTATGTCCTTCTCCATATCCCAGGCCAAATTTCACGACGATCCGCTCAGCCGTTTTAGCGTGAAAGCGAAACAGACAGACAGATTTACTTTCGCATTTATAATATTAGTAGGGATTTGTATCCTTCGTATAGCTAAAATTTTCAAAAATCAAGAGCAGTGCAGACGTCGCAAGTGACAATCGAATAATGACTGAAACTGGCATCGAGGCGTCTTCAGTCCAGCCGGTCTATTCTGTCAACGTCTCACCGTGTAAACATAGGTGAAGTGAACTGTCATTGCATCTTGTTTGTGTGGATTGACACTTCACCTAGGCTTTCACGATGAAAAGTTACAGAATCGCACTGCAGATAAGTTCACAAACGCCACGCCCGCGTCCCCAATACATCTCTAGTGCTTTATTTATCTGCGATCTTCCTCTTATCCTGTTTAAGTTGTTAAGGAATGGGAAATTTGTACTTTTAACGCAAAAAAATATTTATATTAACAGACTGTTCCCAAACTCCTGACGCCATGATTGTCCATGGATGCAGCTAATTCAATAAACCGAAAGCGTACTGTTTCACAGAAATTCCAGCACAGGACACAAAATGGATACAATATAAAGGTATATATATATATACACGCAAATAGACCTTGTTTCCCTCTGTTTGTAAATTCCACGAATAGAGGATGGAAAAAGCATTTACACACATTTTTCAAACGCATTTATCGATAAAGTTAGTTTATTTTTTATTGGGTCACAGTTTTTTAGAGGGACGATGTAAAATCGGAAGCGACGATTAGGTTTTATTCGAGGTATTTTATGACAACAAGAGGCAATATTTTTTTCGAATAAAAACAGATAGGTATGTTTTGGATGCAAAAAACAAAACCGAGTATTTAATCGATATACTACTGCTATAGTTAGAAGAAAAAGTAATGTCTTAATTATTTTGAAAAGCCTTAAAAAAATAAGGTTTATGATTTTTACATACCTTTCACCCTGCTAAAAAACAACGCCGTTTCATACACGAGTCCCAGCATTATGCTGAGCGATGGTCGTTTTGCGCGAATGTGACGCATATCTTTCCAACTTGCATAAGTTTCCTAATTTTGTTTTTTTTTTGGGATACGTCATGCTTGGCGCGAATAAACTTTTATTCTTTCTCTTTCTTTCATATACAAAAATATCAAACGTTTGTTAATAACATTTAAAGTCAAAAGAAAACCATAAGTCTCCTGAAAATAAGTGGCATGCATTTAATGCGGGTACTTCATCAAGATTGTGGTTCTGAATGAGATTGTGCTATTTCAAATTATGGATATTTGTCAGCGGCCGCCAAAAGGCAATTAAACCTTTTTCCTCATTTTTGAGTTATTCTGTTGCTTTAAGGCAGACCTTTATTTTTTTAATCTTTTGAGTATTTATCAAATGATTTGACATTATCTGATTATCTATCAGTATCGCAGAATAATAACTCAAAATATTGAACATAGCAAATATCTTCTACATAGAGGTTCTTGTACCTATAGAGGCCCTTGTAATTTTATTTTAATTATTTAAGTTGTAATAGTGCTAACAGAAATACACACTCAGTGAAAATTTCAACTGTCTACCTATTACTGTTCAAGAGATACACCCAGCTGACAGACACAGGGACAGCGCAGGCTTAGTAATAGTGTTTCGTCGGTTATCCTTCAGGCAGGTATATGTTTAACTAAGACTATGTCGAAGACGAACCCTTTGAAAATTTGAGTCTAAGAGCCGCTTGTACAGTTGTACCTACCCTTCGATTAAGAATACACTAGATTTGACTAGATGATGTCCGATTAGCACTTGAAAAACGACCAGAGAAATTAGACCAAAACTAAAATTGTGGTCTCAAATTAGGAAAATAATTTAATCGAAATCAAATTTAATGTTCAACTCAACCTTTGTGGGTTTAGGTATAATAAAAGGTAGTTGATGTTTTTATCCGATTTTGTAGATTTCATAGTGTCAAATATAGATATACATTTGTGTACAAACGTGGACACCTTCCCGACATAATTTTGTTCCTGATCCTTAATCTAGTGAATTCTTGATCGACGCTTGTACCGCAAATGTAATCTGTTTCAGTTAATTCTGAATACTATTTTAAATGTTTAAGCGCTAAATGTAATAAATGCTTTATGTTGCAACCGAGCAAGCGGACATCTTAAATCATACCATTTTCGTATTTTTAAAGAGCGTTCGCATACACATCGCAGTCGCAAACTGTTAAACGCACCTCTGATTTCCCTACATTTTGACAATTTTTTTTATTTTGTTATTAAGGAATGGGCTTGCTCTTGACCTCGATCACGCCTGATGGAAAGCCATGGATGAGGTGTATGATGGAGTGAGCGTGCCGAGAAAATGCCTTAAGGCACTGGTACTCCCACGCGTCGACGAAACGCAGCAGGCTGCTTGACGTCGGACTCCGGTGGGAGGGTGGTCGCGAACCAGGCCTACTACCGCAAGGAAAGGATTGGCCAGTCTTATATGGTGTTAGGTAAGACTGTCCAGGATACACCGAGCGTTCGGTTCAGTTGAGTGGCTGATGGAACAAATTGCGCTACATGAGGAGGCTCCTTCATGCATCCCAAAAACAATATCATCTCAGTGACATTGATTGTCACTGAGATGATATTGCAACTTGCATTGTACAACAATAGGGACTACTAGATAGAAAGAATATTATTATAATTCTATTTAATCCGTCCGTTAGATTTTCATAAAATATTGGACACGTATTTTTTTCCATTTCAAATCGCTAAAAAATAACAAAGATAAAACGCATCAAAGTTCAAGAGAGGGGGCTGGTTACGTCGCGTCGCTTGTAAAAATTTTACTATCAAAGTGACGTCACGCGAGCTTTTAAAGCACTGTATCTTCGTCATTTTTTGTTTACGTTAAAAAAGAAAAAATACGTATCCAATATTTTTTGGAAATCTATCTGACTGACAAATTCGTTTTTTTAGTTTTAATTATCTTCCTAGTCTAAGACAGACACATAAATCTTTAACCCAAGTATAAACGTTGGTTATCCGCAGCTTGAAGAAGATCATAATAAAATGTCTAGACTACTAAAATCATCGCTAAAGCCCTCATTTACATAACAATACTTACCTTAAGCATTTACACATATAGGGTACTTAGGATACGTCTCCATCTAGTTTTCTATTTGTAAATCCTAATTTCTGAGTGCTAAGGTATCTATTTGAGTACACTTAGTAGATGCTGAGGACCCATATTTGTCTCAATACTCAATATTTTATTGCATTCCATATGTATTACATAGATGGTTAATAAAGTAAAAGATCAATATGGACCCTGTCGGGCATTGCAAAAATTACATTTTAGACGTTTTTTTTACCTACAACTTTAATAAGCAAACAGTACCATTAAAGAAACGAAAGCACCTCATTTTTTAAATTAATCTTTTTAGTAAGTAATACTTTATTAAACGGAAAATTATAAGAACATCAGTCTACAGACAACAGTGGTTATTATGAAAAATATAATGAACTCATGTAGCGACTGAAAAATGTCGCAGAAAGCATAATAATTGTTGCAAGAAAGAAAATCTAGAACATTGTTTTAATTTAAAACTTAATTAAGTGGACGTTCTCCACATTATAATATTTCCTGCTACTTTATTTGAATTATGAAAAATACCTATCTCTGTTGTACAGGGCCATTGTATGCTTCATCTGAAAGTGTCATGTACTAAGGTGTCGCGTAGGTATTAAGGCTCCAGCAGACTGGCGTGAAGCGACATTGCGACAACGACGTGACAACGTATTTGCATGGAAATTAATCTGTCTATAGCACAATTTCAGTACAATTTTCAGTCGTTGTCGCAATGTCGCATCCTGTCTACATATATAAGGGAGCCTTTTACTTAAATATTCTGTAGTTTTAAACTCATCGCACTTTGCAATTTAGATATTTACTTAGTAAAATTGTTAGCACCAAGTAAATAAAATTAGAGTAAATAAAAACATTCTGATTTCACCGAATTTAACGAAGTCGGTTAAAAATACTACTTAAGTTTAAACTAAAATTAACCTAATTAATACTTAAAATGCGCACAGGTCACGACATCCGCATTGAGACGTCAAAGTTAAGCAGTGTCGTGTTTTTGCGGCTAGGCCAACCGGCGCGGCGGCGCGGGCGCACCCACGGTAGTGACCATATCACACCGCTTGTATGGAAAGGACATGGCGACAGTTCGTGTCTGAGGTAACGTGGTTCGTTATTAATAATGTGGTTATTTTATCATGTTATGCGTGTTGATAAAATTAAATTATTGCATAAATGCTATTATAATATTAATGAATATTTTAATGATAAATTAAATGAATAATTATTAAAAATGAATGCCAAAAATAATAAATAAAATCAAAGTCGAAGTGAGTAGTAGAACAACAATTTATATTTTACGCTTTTCAAATATAATAATAATAATATCTTGGGACAACTCACACATGGCCATCTGATCCCAAGCTAAGCAGAGCTTGTGTTATGGTAACCAGACAACTGATATATATACTTATATAATTTATAAATACATACATATTATAGATAAATTACACCCAGACAGAACAAACAATAATGCTCATCACACAAAGTTTGTCCTGGGTGGGAATCGAACCCACGACCTCCGGCTTTGCAGTCAGGGTCACTAACCACCAGACCAACAGGCCAGTCAAAAAATATTAATTATAATAACAGCCCTCTTCCTCTATCCTATCTTGCTGTGCCCGATAGGGTCCAAAATGATCATAAATTATGTATATGTAATAATGTACCTACCACCTAAGTTTACATTGTGGAATGCAAATAAAATATTGAGTATTGAGTATTGAACATGGAGTGAGCTGACAATCCATGCAATCTGGATCGAATGACAGTTCACCTAACTCACTCCACTAAGATTTCACGGTGAGATGTTTACAGCAGGTCGACATCTCACCGTGTATACTTAGGTGTAGTGAACGACAAGTGAGTTGTCATTCTATCTTGTTTGTATGGTTTGACAGCTCACTTGTCGTTCACTTCGCCTAAGTTTTCACTTCGACATGTTTACAGAATCGCAATGCTGAATGTAAAGGCTGTTGGTGGAAGCGTTCTCCAAAGATTGGCCTGAGAAGGCTTCACATATGGAAGTGTAGCATTTATGTTGAGGAAACCATTGACCAGCCGCAGGACAACAACGTTACAAAAAAATGTTCGTAGGAAAAAGTGACAGTACGCGACTATTTATAGGCAACATAATATCAAAGTACATTTACAATCCATCCAGTGATAAAAAGTCAACGTAAACACGAAAATGAAAGTAGAGGATCTATGTCCACTAACAGTTTCCCTACTCGTCATAAGTGTAATGGATAAGGTACTAGATTACGTAATTATGAAAGTAGACCCTGCCTTTTCGCCTCACTAGCCTTATTTCCTGAAGCTTATGCTATCATTGCGACGGCATAACGAACATGCCATGATAAAGGAGTCAGGTAATTCCGAGACAGTAGCACAAGTCCAAAATTTTGAATAAACGTAAACGAAACATAATAATTATCAATTTCTATAATCGCTTATTGACTTTTGAAATAAAGTTTCACTACTCATAAAACCCCTACCCTTATTCAATGTTATTTGGAGACACCGTAGCATTTTTTGAGACCAGCTGCCTCTATTCCCAACCACTGCAACTTCTAAAAGACAGAGTCAAAAGTTGCAATCATCAAATATGCGCTGAAATAAGCTCGATGGGTCCTGGTGATACAATTCAACTGTCTTGGATCCCGCAACTAAATTCAGGAAACACATTAACGAACGAACGAAGCGATTCAGCCGGTTGATTCTGTAAACATGTCGAAGTGGAGGCTTGGGTGAAGTGATCACGAAGTGAGCTTTCATTCCATCTTGAACACATGGATGACAGCTCGCTTCGTGATCACTTCACCCAAGCTTGACGATGGCTTTTAGGAGTTGCAGCGGTTCGGAAGAACATGTCGAAGTGAAAACTTAGGCGAAATGAACGACAAGTGACCCGTCAAACCGTACAAATAAGATGGAATGAAAGCTCACTTGTCGTTCACTCCACCTAAGTGTACACCGTGAGATGTCGACAGAATAGACCGGCAGATAAGAACCGGAGGAGCAAGAAACAACAGCACGTCTTCGTCTTCCAAACATGTCTATTATTTTTTATTTTTTTTTATTTTCAGCATTATGCTGAGCGATGGCCGTTTTTCGCGAATGTGACGCATATCTTCCTAACTTGCATAACTATTGTAATTTTGTTTATTTTTGGTATGCGTCATGCTTGGCGCAAATAAAGTCTTTTTCTTTCTTTTCTTTCTATTTATCAGCCATAATCTCAGTATTTACACACCACACCATCACAATCCTTCCATCGTTTGTTATGTCTTTATCTACTCTTACTTACACGTGCTTTCTCCATCCGCCGACTTTTATTACATAGAGATTAACGTTAAGATAAGTATTGATTGTACTTGTACCTGGCAATCATCCACTAGTTTTATGGTAGAAACTGCAACGTGCATACAAATTGCAAGCTACTGTGTATTAGTTTTAATAATAAATACTATATTATTAATGCCATATACTGTGACATTGCGTGCGAGAACTTGTTACTGGTTTTCTCTTTGCAAGTGATGAAAATTGCTAAATCTTTTGCGTGTTAACGGTTTAATAAGTAACGTTCTGTGTACCCATTTTTGTTTTACAATTGCTTGTTTAGAACAAGGGGCATTATAAAGATACATCGTCTCGTTTAGAGATTCTTGACGATAGATGGCCTCGCCACAAGAATCTGGAATCTGAGCCTAGATGCGAAAAGCACAGCTACCATGACGTGTTGAAGCATGAGTCGTTCGAGCGAGAAGGAGGGATGGAGCTATATAGGGTGTATAGCTCCATCCCTCCTTCTCGCTCGAACGACTCATACTTTAACACGTCATTGTAGGGCCGCAGGACCGATAAATGTGGTGACGCTTGCGGTATGCTTTTGTCCAGCAATGAATGACTTTTGGCAGAAACGATGACGATGATGATAATAGAGATTCTTTGAACTCACGAGTATATCCTTTACAATAACATTCGAAAGCCAACTGCATACTTATTAGTTATTACAGAAGCACCAACTGTGCATTACTTATATAATAATATGTATTCATGCAAATGGGCAAAAGTGTATTGTAAATTGTAACAGGCATGGCCATACAAGAAGTCCGTTCTAAAGATCTATACACCGCAAACATTTCGTAATAAGTATTTCTATAGAACGTTCCGTAACTTTATTACAGCCTCGATTTATTGAAAAGGAAATGTCTAGTCTATTAAAATGTTTATGAATTAAAGCATTGCAGCCACAGAAATATTAATTAGTTGATTATAGAAATAGTTAAGTAGAATTGTTTCTTCCCAGTGAATTGAATCATTGATTTTCTCACGAATGACATTTGTTTTGCAAATGGCAAATAATTTATTCGACTTCTAAACATAAAGAAAAAGCCCTTGAGTCACCTAATTATAACTTTCTAATGAAGCCTTAGAATCGAGAACAAGGAGAAAACAGAATTTAATATCCCTATATCAATTCCGCAGCAGCGGGGCGCTACGTCTTACTTAAATTAATTGAAGCTCACCAAATGAAACTGAGATCTCAGCAGATTCCATCATTTCATTCCATCATGCCATTGTCTCTAACAAAGGAGACCGTTCAGCTTTATTGTGCCACGTGCTTTTGTCATCAAGTCGAAAAAAGAAATGATTCCTAGAAAAATAATATAAGATTTTCCGCAAAAGGACTTGATACTTAGTAAGATTGCTGTGTGGTATATTTCTTTGAAGTTCGACTCTTAATTTGAAGAGGAGAGTGTAAAAACGGGATTAGGTTATTTGAAGGGCGTTGGAAAGGCGAGGGTGGGTGCGGGGGGGGTGACAACCACGATTTATATTGCTCCAGATGAGATTATGGCATGTCGGAGTCGTAAAACATTAGATGGTGAGCCTGAACTTTATTTTCTATTAAATCTACTATCTAAAGCCATTTCATTCGCATACCCTATTCGAAGTAAGTTTTCTTTAAATTTTTCATGGTTTACATATAACTAAACTTTTTTTCTTTCAGTTTTTTGTCTGGCTTATCTTTCACTGTAACATGCAAATAGGATAGGCAAAGTTGAGGTATAAACCATAGAAATTTGGGCAAGAAACCCAGTAAAATGATACCCATTCAACCCTTAATTATGGAACAGTGGAAGGCCATGGGAAGCCATTAAATGCACAAGGCTCAGAACTGTTCATTATGGAAATCTTTTCATACTAATTATAAATGGGAAAAATATTGCGTCTGTTTGATTCGTTTTCACGGCAACGTGAATAGCTTTTTAGCTTAGAAATTTTAGGAAAGCAATAGCTTTATCCAACCGGTCGATTCTGTAAAATTATTCACTGTAAAAACTTTGGTAAAGTCAGCTGTCATTCCAATGATGCTAGGGAGTGATAGCTGCCTCTAAGAGATGTCAGCAAAGTAGACGGGCCCCGTTAGGGCCAGAGCCTGCCAAGGTTGCGGATTTTGTTCAAAAGAGTTACCGCGGCCCTGGAAAGCAAAGGGCACTAGGAACAGCACGGATGGGTTTTTAGTCAGTAAGAGTCTGACACTCCTTCCGCTACACCCAGAGCTGAAGAATTCATTTGATGATTTCCCATCCATAAAAAAGGCCCTAAGGTTAGGTCATTTCTTAGCATTATTATTTTATAGAAAGAGAGAAAGAAAAAGTATTGTTGTTATATAACATTATAATTAAACATTAAGCAAGGAACAGTTAGTTCTAAAGATAATTTAGGGACTTATGTACGAGTATGTCCCATGTCCGGTAATGCGTGTCTTCCGGCTGACACAACAACACTTTAGTAGAAAAAAACACAGTTCTACCTTGGCTTATGATTATTCAAGAATGATGATTATGGTCATATTTTCCCACGACTAGTTGTCAGTCTAAGAAAGATGACGTTTTCTAACGGTCATCTATGTCAGGATCTTTACATGTCCTTAGTTGAACACGTTTTCGTTCGTTCAGTTCGGTACGATTTTGTCTAACGGCATAACTCGTTAGAAAAGAAACTACATGACTGTATCTTTCATATTTATGTTGTTTTGATATGTGTAAATATTGCCATTTTCTAACTGCGTGACTTAAGACCGCTTTCAAAATTGAGAATTTGGTGTTAAGATCGTGTCAAATCCAACTTTAATGACAAAGTTTCACACACATTGGCTAAAGTGGAGTTTCACAAATTCTCAACTTTTAATTCTTAATTCTGAACACTAGGATTGCTTTCATAGATCACACAAAATAGTCGGATCATACAGCAAGCCCTCCACACCATTGCCAACCACTGCAACTCCTAAAAGCCAGAACCAACAGTGGCGAACACCAGAAAAACGCCGAGTCAATTAAACTCAACGAATCCCGAATTAACGATTCAACTGTCTCGGAGCCTGCAACGAAATTAACAAGAAAAGAACAGTGGAAGAGTAAGGAAAACATAATTTCCATAAACGTAGCACACAGCATTTGACGACACGGTTGTCGCAGTGGTTGAGCGATCGACTGTTGCGCTACGTGTCGCGGGTTCTATTCCCGCACGGAACAAATATATTATGGCCTACAGATAGTTGTTCCGGGTCTGGTTGTTTGTGTTTGTGACCGCACCCAGAAATTCAGTGTGGGGCAACGTTTAAAAAAAGCATGTGCAGGGCCACCCATAAATTTCCCACTCCTCATAACGATACTTAGTCAAAACCTAGTCCCCTCAATACTCCTACAATACCCAATTACTTTCGCTCAATATATCAAGACAAAGTTCTTCCACACTAGTGTATGAGCGTCTGTATTGCCATTATTATTACATCAACAGTAATGTACCGAGAATAATAGTTTCTGTAATGTGCCGACTTCGTAAAGATCGTTCGTACGTAATCATAATTTATATTATTATTCTAGTTTTGCGTCATATGTTATCGGGGATATGGGACGGGAAACTTTGAGAGTTATCGCCTTTTGCACCTAATTTTTGGGACTGTGAGAAACGTTTTGCATGTCGGAAATGGTGAAGGGTCGTTTGTCATTGAAAATGTGATGCATCTTTGACTACTTTTAATAATATTTGACAGGCGCAACTAGTAGCAAATGGGACGCGGTCCCATTTGCCGATTCCTTTTAATTTTAATATTTTTCTTCCGGTGACTGGGACTACCCGTGAAAACAGTAGGTACAGTCAAACGAAAAGTAATAATTAAAGAAAAAAAATCTTTCCGGCAACTGTGACTGCGTCCCAGTTAATTGAGGTCCCATCAGTTGCCGGAAACCTCGTTAGGCAATCACTGTACCCGTATGTAAAACACTGGTATTCATGGCACCTGTGTTAGTCTCGGAAGCCGAAAGAAAGGTTATGCAAATGATGATTGTAAGTCTTCGATAAATCAAGAAGTCTTTCGTTTATAAAGGGGACGCAATCGTAAATCTGCATTTTCTGTTATGATAATCCATTTTTCTTAGCATTTCCATTCACCCTAAGCATCAATAACCTAGAACTAGCATTTATTAGCAATCTAGCCTGACCCTCAGTCATCTAGTTTATCACCTTTTTATAAACACATATTGGTTTAATTTGACGCATTACTTAAGCAATTAGTTTCCGTTATGGTTGAAGAAAAACCATGTAATTAGATGTGCAGCTGCTGCTTACCTTATTAAATAACGGAAACGGACTGCTAATGGTAAAACGGTAACCTGATAATTATTTAGCTGACATTCACGACTTGTGAAGTAAGAAAACTTGTGGTAAAATGTTTAATGCGTTCATCCAAACTCATAAAGGTAATTGTTTGTTTGTTGGAACTAATTTCTTGAAGTAGATTGCTAAATTTCTTTCACAGATAGAAAGCTTTGGGTGGGACCTATCAAACGCTAGACGACTTTGCGGCAAATCAAGGCGTAGGATGTTCGAAAGAGTCACCGCGGCCCTGGAACGCAAAGGGCACTACGAGGACATATATTGGTTTTAGTCAGTAAGAGTCTGACACTCCCTCCCGCTTCACCCAGAGCGGAAGGAGTCATTTTATGATTTCCCATCCATAAAATAGAAGTGACCCATGCTATCTGAAAACACAATTAAGTGGACAACGGAAAGGGTAATGAGGGCTATCGCGTTTGAATTCGCCGCTATTTACTATTCTTCGATATGTCAAATTTCAGTGTTGGTTGGCTTTTGACCAGAGTTTATTTATTAATTTGTTGTGATTATTATGAATATTTTACTAAAACTGCCTGACTATGCCAGATTAAGTTACGGTTCTACCAACCACTTCATTGAACTTTTTTTTTGTCGGAAGTCAATATATGTACAATACCTTTAAGTCCTTCTTTTTTTTCACATTGCTGCATTATCTATGTTGTGTTTAATCGCACGTTTACGGCATTATAAATTATTTTCCTTCTACCTTTGTTCACATGCGCGTAATAACAAATTTAAAGCTATGCGCCAGTAGCGCCAACTGGTGAGCACGAAAACGGTTGCCCCATTAAATTACATAGAATGCTAAACTATCGTTGGGTGCCTTAAGCTACTTATATCCCAAAAAAAGGATGATTCCTGTAGGATACGTCACGGGAGCCAACCCACAGAAAAAAGCTACTAAGCTAAATAATTTAGAGAGTAATTAAGGAATTCAAAGTACGGTAATTATTCCACCTTCTCTACAATCTGAAATGCAAGGAGCTATCCCTTATTCCGTACGTCTGAATCTTTAAACCAGCGGGCGAACTAAACCCCTATGGGCACTAAGCGAAAAAGAAAGAGCTAATTTATCGGAAATGGTTTACTTATTCGGGTTTCAAATGCTGCAGGCTGCAAATAAAGCATTCATAGCGATACAAATATGTGCCAGAGACGGATTTAAAAATAAATGAACTGGTTGTGCGATACTTTTTGGAAGCTTTAGGTAATTCTAAATTCAGATTTGAATTTGTGTTCTACATTAAGGCTGGCAAAGCAAACGTTTTACCTACATATTCTATGAAAATATTCTATCACATTGTCACAACGCGTCTGCGGGAATCTTAAGGCTTACCCCTTATTAAACGGGCCCTATTGCTTAACTATAGGTACTTCTCTACTTATCCTTTCAAGGAACACAGGCGTGACGGTGTAATCGGCTAGCTAGAATGAAGTTTTTACGAAAACAATGAAGGGTAATCATGGAGGTTGTTTCAAAGATTGAGCTGTTTTTACGCCGAACGAGGCATGATCAACGAGTTTCTTATATTTACGATTCTGTTACCAAAAAGAAGTTATGTGTTTTAAATATTAATATTTTGAAAACAGACCTTCCTCAAGGAGGTTAGGATGATGAGCAACGTCTCTCGAGTTTTTTTGGTTTCTTCATCGTCTATAGTTTTTTTCAGTCTACTTATCAAGCTTTGTTAGGAAGAGGCAAATTAAGACAACTTGCCATGGAATTAACAAAACACAACTGCGGTCAATGGTCTATTTGCACAACATACCAGTCGGTCTATCTGTGAACGTTTCACCTTCCATCAAGTGATCAATGCATTTCACCGTGATGACTTCTTTGGTAGAATGAGCTTGAGTGAACTGCCATTCCACCTTGATGATGATAATTCGACAGAAGTGCATTAAAATTTTTCCAAGCAGTATCGTGTTATCAAATAACATTAATTTTGCGGCTGCTCTGCGACGTGTCTGCCACCTGAACTATTCTTACAGAGCCGCACCGATGCCCACCGATGCCCACCGATAGTAGGCGCCGCGCCTAAATATCAATGAAATCCTCAAACTGTACCTACCTGAGTGAATCCTGTGTGAATCTGCAATCCATGAGTACTTCTCAATACAGCACATTATTGCGTAAAGTTTTGCAAGTCTTATGCATTGTGTTGCCAGCAATCTTGACTTTACACTTGAGTGTCAAGTAAATGCTGCAATATGTCAAGGTCCCTCGGTTGCTGTCATGAATATAAAGCAAAAAAGCTTGTAGACTTCAAATTGGTTTATAATCCGAACATGTAGGCAAAACAAAGGCAGTGTTTTGTTTTTGTGAGTTCGTATGTAGGGTGACGTAACCACCCGATGTTCAACTGTTTCTTATGTTAGCATGACCTAACCTCCGATCAAATGTGTTGTAGTGGTGTTCAAAACTTTAGTTAACAAATAAAAACCTTGTATGGATATCTAAGTAGTTGGCAAAACATATTTAGAGGCATGAGGAACAGGGTCCAGAGAGCCAATTCTACTAATTATTTTTAAAAAACGTTCACTTTCACATGTCTGTCGCAATTCTGTCAAAAAAGTTTTCATACATTTTTGACAGATTGCGACTGAGTTGCGAATGCGTAGTTGCTTGAAAATTATTAGAATTGACACTCAGATCTCTCTGTAGAAAATGTAGGGTCCTCAGGCCAGATGACTATGGTTGCTATCGGCCCGATAGTATCGGATTTTTTATATTCATGTTAATTGAGCGGATAACTCGGGTATCACGATTTATTAGGCTGTATTAGAAGTAGTTTAGTTCTTATGTGTAAATAAAGATATCACCACACATAAACACTAAGTGGATTGGCCGCCTGATCAATTTTCTACGTTCAGCTAAACATTTTCCAAGTCTTACATTCTCAACCTATCCTTCAAACAAAAGATAGATATCAAATACAAGTTCGTTTAGTACACAGTTGCGAAATACCCAGTCTTTCATCGCTTTTGTTACTCGTAAATTCCTTGAAGATCTCTCCCTATCAGATAAAATGATTAAATCCTCGGTACCTTTGTCTCGCCCCGTCTTCTTTATGGCGCTGGCAAAAATGTCTACTCCTCACCAATATTATGGAGCTTAAATTGGATTACTTAGAACAAAAGACCTGAAACCTAAGAAATACCTACTTTTACTGGATTTATTTACGAGTAGGGTTGCCATCAGAAAAATAGAGTACAGCTGATTTTAGAAAGGGCAGAAGCTTTGTACAGTATACTGTGGTCCAGTCTCAGAAAAAGTTCCGTTAATTGTTTTACTTTTTACAAACCAAAAAATTCTGTTGTTTTTAAATGATTGTACGACTACTAGACAATTAAAACATTAGAGTACGGTCGGCAACCCCAGATACGAGATCTTTTAGGGTTTTTTATGAAGTCGTGTCCAAATTATATTGGAAAACATTATACAAAAGCGGTTATTAATAATAATAATAATCCCGACCGATAACTGATCACGGTTTTTGAAATATTAAGGTAGACCACACAACTAATTCCTACTACAAATCTGGTGCATAAAAACCCCCTACAAAATTGCTTGGAAACAAAAAAAAAATCATATGTATAGCATGCTTCGTCTTTTTGCAAGGGACTACACAACTGTCAAGCTAATGTAATACACTACGTGATACGTCTGAAGTTGCATTAAGAAAATTAATTAATTTAAAGACGGCACAGGTGCATTTTAATATACAATAATGTCTCGTGTAACAGAAGCTATTTACGAAATGTAAACTCTCTGGTTTGAGAAGGTTTAAAGGAAGTACTTACCTACATTATACTACACGTTTTTTTTTAAAGAAATGGTTGATCCATAGAGCAAATAGTGGTGACTAGACCAACTAGGTAACCGAAAGAGGTGGGATATAAAAATCTAAAATCCACAGTAGAATACTCTAAACAACAGTAATTGAAACAACATAAACTGTAATATATCACACTAAACTTGCTCTTCATAGCCCTCTTAGGTAGCCTTGTTAAAACTTAGATACTGAAACAAAAACATTAATCGAGATCCATAAAAAAAACAAAAACCTTGTAAGTCAACTCATCTAAACGAATTTCAGCTTGATCCCTTTGTTTTCGACTAACTTTAGGTGTTCTAGATTCGTGCAAGTATCAAACTTGACAAAACAAAGTTAGACAACATCTGAGAGTGAGGCGGCGCGCTCAAATGATATATTTCATCTTGCTAATTGTGTTACTCTTTGAATTTCAAAGTCTTTTAATACTAAAACAGGTGATAGACAAGGTGTCAAAGACACAAATCAAGTTGGTATCTATTCGGTTAGTGGGTGAATTTCAATGAAACTGAACGCGAACCGCGTTCTAGTTCTATCTGTGTCAATATTCCACAACAATGCTGGAAAGACTCTTCGACGTGGTGACATTGTGGCGATCGCGTCCTATTTTATTTATTTAAGTACTAGCTAAATTCGCCCTTAGTCTCTAGCCTTTAAAAACTTTTTTCAGTTTTTAATCAAAGTCCAAGCAGTCTGCTGTAATTTAATAATTAATTCTCACCACATAACTGATTAATTTAATAATAGTTGTCCAAGGATTATAAATCTATGAATAACTTAAGTAGATTGAGAAATATCAAAATATTTACGTGGTACCTATTGAAAAGTTCATGTTCAAAAGTCCGTTTTAATTCCATCTACATATTATGATCAAAAACTTCTTACAACGGTAATATAATCTCTATTATTCATACATGGTTCCTATAAAAGTCACGGTCATTTGACGAATCTCACGATATTTTGTAAGTTAGAACCATTTGCTAAATATTCTTACCTACCATTATTATGAAGAAAACGTGAATTTCACACAGCTGTCAGTATTGCAGTAAGATTGTCTAATGAATGGAGCAGTACTTGAGTTTATTTTTAATCTTATTTGCAACCTGAATTAAGCAATCTTGAGTGCCAGAAATTATGAGTTTTAAGTGCCTCCTTGAGAAGATATTACGCGTGTTTTATTTTAACTGGGTAATTCACGAGGGAACCTAAGTTTAGTCCATAAAATAATGTTACGACTTTTAAAGTATGTTCCAAGCTAAGTAGCGTTAAAAACCGATATTCGATATGCCTAACTGATGTAACTATAAAGAGCGTGCTAGCTACCTTTTCCGCAATCGCTGACTAAAAACAGAAAATAACTAGTTTTTTGCAAAGAAAAATATAAAAAGCTGTCAAGTTGTACAAGCGAGTGGAACAATATCAGTTCACGCACGTCGCTGTCAACCGATGCGTGGATAATGCGGAAAACGCGGGAAAAGTCGCCATCTTTTTTTTTTATAGGCACGTAACTGAAGAACTACTAAAGCTAGATACAAAAAGTTCAGTGTCGTCTCGATATCTTCAACAGCTTTTATGAAGACTGTATAAAAAACGCAAGGGAATATGAAAATAATAGTAAAAGAGAGTTTTATGCTTTCGCAGCCTCTCGTGACGTTTGGAACGCTTTGTGGCAGTATGGCAGCTTGCCAGCTCCGGCCGGCTGCTTCAAAACCTCTGTGACGTCGAAATGATCCAATCCTCTTATCACGAATGAGTGCCAAGTCAATAATTTTGTGCTCAGTAGCGAATAATGTACTTTTTTCTTTGATGTATTTTTAATTTGGAAAGTGCCGGAAAATTATGTCTTAAAATGCGAATCAAAGACGGCTGCGATGTTTTAATAACTTAGCTCTAGTCATGCCAATATTTAGAAAATATCTTTTGTAGCTATTTGTACAATGACTTTTTTTTTCTTCGTCGTTTAATTCGAGAGCGATCGAATCAAAACAAGAACTAAATAGGAACGGAAATTGGAAGAATCTAACCGGATATTTATGTTCAACGTTTCTTGTTAATATTATTTTGTGCTGTTCCATTGTCTTTATCAAAAATGATTTTCTTAATGGAAAAGAAAAATAAGTAGATTATTTTATAAAATCAAGATGAAATATTTTTTATATTTTATAAGTGAGTGTGCTCTTCTCCTATTTTTTTTTATTTTGGAATCGTTTCACATGTACAATTTTAAGTGTACAATGTAGAATTTTAAGTAAACAGTAAACACATGACATACATTAAGTATATTAAACAATAATAAGAAAAACCTACCAGAAAATCTATTTCCTAGCATTCAAGGTGCTATAACTTGAATCAAGTGAACAGCCATTGAGAAACTTAATCATGAAGTTTAAGTAATTTGTATGAACTTGAAGTACCTAGTTACCTAATTTTAAACTATGATCGGATCTAATGTCAAAGTTTCAGTTAATCTCTTACTAGTTCAGTTCTAGTTATGAACAGATGAAGTTATTACACGTCTCTTTAATCACATGTTTATCTACACATCTGCCATTAACTTTATTCATAGCCCCATCATGAATAATTTTGGGGTTATGTTGTGGTTTTGTAACTACACTTTCATAATTTACGTAACGTTACCTTTATTATCATCTTAATAATAAATCGTCTGTACAAACGTGCTTGGGAGAAGGATTTATAATTCAGTTAGATGCTGGTAGGGATCTTGACCGTACTTCCGGGATTGTCCTGATAGCTGTGGTATACCACTCCACTCCTCTAGCCCCTCAGGATATGCTGCCACCTTGGCGCTATGTCACTTCATTTTTTGTTCCCACATTCTACAATAGTCCAGCATCAACCGGGGATTATCCTTGGGTATACTTCCATTGTGCATACAGGGATAATCGTCGGGTGTTACCTCATTCCATCAAAAATGTCTAACAGGGCCTCTACGAGTTGGCTTCGGCCCCTCGTACGCCTACCAAAGGACCGGGACCCCGGGGTCCCGAGATTGTTCAAAATCGTCTGTACTACTACTAACACTACTACGTACTCTTTTCTTTAAGAGGGCGCCGTACAAACGCCGGCCGCGCAGTGGCGCCCTCATCGTTTGTTTGGTTATTTATTTTATTTTAGAATGAAAATGCAGGAAATAAGCACGTTAAGTTGTGCTCCACAAGATTATACGTTAATATTATTATAAACGGTAGTTTTACATTGTTTGTTTTATTATAATCACTAAAACGGAAAATAGTGGCCACTATTTACAGAGATAACCAAACAAATGATGAGGGCGCCACTGCGTGGCCGGCGTTTGCACGGCGCCCTATTAACTCCGGTTCTGTATTGAGAAATCCAAGTTGAGCATGTGTCAAACTCCACTTTGATTTTTGCCAAGTTTTCATGCTGAAGTAGAGGGTTGGCAAACTCTTTACTTCAAATTCTTAATGTACAAACTGAGATTCAACTCCCAGCCATACCTTTCTTTCACGCAAAATCAATACATTGTTTTTCAGTCACATTCAAATTGTTTACGTAAAAAAATCATAACCTTTCCTTTTGGCTTTGCCATAGTCGGGTAAAAAAGGTGTGAACATGAAATCTTAAAATACTTAAACAACGTAACGTCAAAATAACTGTTACATTAACATGTTGACAGGTTTTAAAACATGTTAATTTTAATGCAAATCTTTGACATGACAACCAACACTGAATAAGTTAATTTGCCTTGACAAAGTACTTTAACATTCCTGAATTTGTTTCTTAAGTAATACCTTTTAATATGACATCAAAAATAATGTCTAGAATTTTGGCTAAGCATAATATGTTAATAGAATCTAAATTACTTTTATGAAAATGTCTAGATTTATTTCATTAATGCTTTTTCTACGAAGAAAATATGTGTTCTTTTTTGCTCTTCATTTGGGCTCTTCTCATCACAAGGCCTTGCCTAATCCTTAATGGCATAAATCTTAGTAACTAACTAACTTGGCTACCTAAAAGCTTTAGGTAAATAAATTAAGAACTAACAATACTAAAATAGCACATAAGAAAAATCTGTTATTAACATGACACTCCTTCTTCGTGTCGCTAGCACGACAGTTGATTAGATTTCGGTGGCCCAAAACTTTGCCACTTCCACAGTCTCGTTGGTAGCAGCACATAAGTCACGTAGGCTGCATGTTTTGGGGCACAGAGGGCAAGATAGGAGGTGGAGCATGGTTTGATGACTCGACTCCACATCTACACCCTGCAGTTGATACACCACGGTAGCCCTACTTTGCGAGGTTGAAAATACATCTTCCTTACTAACACTCTAACAATATATGGACTAGTCATGGTTTTGAATAATATATATATTTTCTTTTTTTTAATTTTGATTTTGGAACCAAAAAAACCGGCAAAATGCAAGTCGTATTAGACTCTATTGTCTGTGACAGACGTGTGATTGAACGCAACACAAGAGTGATTCTAGAGTTAAGGGTTCCGTTTTTCATACGAGCATTCGGAAACCCAAAAACTGTATTGTAGATCCAAGAATCATGTAAATATAACTACCAGAATCTAGTAAAATCATACACAACAAAACCACCATAAGTTCACAGAAACTCAGGTAAACCTCAGGCCATGTTTATTTTTGTTCTTAAAAAAGTAATCGTTACGACCAAACCATCAAGCCCATAAGCAGTTAATAAAAACAATGAACCATACAACACCTCGAAAATACCCGTAAAAACTTTCTAATCGGACGACCATAAGAAATACCATGATCGCGATAAAACGTTAAAAGTTAGTACAAAACCCACACTTTTTCTCACCTTCTTTCAAAAACTCTCTCCTTCATTGTCATGTGTTCCGAATTATGGTAGGTGCCAGATAAACTTGCAATAAATACATTGACTAATATTCCATCGATAGAGAGACATAGATACCCGACCAATAAGATATGAACCTTTTTTATTACTAGAGCACGTAAAGGGTCACGATAGAAGTCGATTCAGGACAGCCATATGGCATTTTTTCTATTTTTGATATTAAGAAAGTCAACAAATTTATGTGGGTCATTGACCCTTATATCGGACATTTATCTGGTGTCTACCATAGTCGAAAACTTTTAAAATTACTAACTTCTGCCAGCGACTTCGCCCGCATGAATGTCGGAAATTGTCCCAAGGGAACATATTACTGCTGAGATAAAAAACTATAAGTAGGTAATCTACATCTGTGCCTAATTTCATCCAGATCCGTTTAGCCGTTCTGAAGTGATTGACCAACAAATATTCATGTATCCGTCCAAACTTACGCATTTATAAATAGTACCTAGCAAGATAGTCGGAAACTATCTAATTAGGTGTAGTGAAACTATTTAATTACAGTGAGATGTTTATTGCCGAACCTGTTTGGAAGGTACACTGCCCAGCAATTAAGTGATCCAAATTGTTTTGGAAAGAGCAAGTTTAACTGGGTTTGATGTTGTTTAATTTGCCCTTATTTTGTAAAATATAAAGTGAATCTTATGAGTATTAGAATATCACTCAAATTGCTTTACTTAATAAGAATTCATCCATCTTTAGATTTTTTTACTTGACTAATTTAGAAGCCTGGCCCCATTTAAATAAACTAAACATAACTTTAAATTTTCAACAATAAACTTTGTCGTTTCGAAGAAAATTAATTTCAGTCAGCCACTAGGTAAGTATGTTTCCGAGTAAAAGACGCGGCTATGCAGATTAACTGCTGAAGATAAACACTTTAACTCTTGGTTTTCGGTTAAATAAGATCGTCAACCAAATAACTAGACCGGAACGAGGTTATTCAATATTTAACGTAATACCATGTACCTGTTTTGTAAATTCAACCAAAGTAAACTTCCATAATATGTACCTTTTTTATGGATGGGATCATCAAATGACTCCTTCCGCTCTGGGTGAAGCGGGAGGGAGTGTCAGACTCTTACTGACTAAAACCCATCCGTACTACTCCTAGTGTCCTTTGCTTTCCAGGGCCGCGGTAACTCTTTCGAAGAAAATCCGTAACCCTGGCAGGCTCTGACCCTATCGGTCCCCGACATCTCTTTGAGGCGCGCGTGGAACACAACGCGCCCTCGACCCGGGCCTGGCTTTGATCAGAGCCACCCGACGCTCGCCGTCCGCAGGCCCGGTGGCCGGGAATCACCCTGCGACTCCCGACGACCGGGGCGTTTCCTTATGTTGCGGCGGCTGGGGCGTGAGGGTTGTCTCTCCTAAACCCTATTCATTTGAAGCCCTATTTAAAGTCAACACGCAATCTCAACTGAGAAATTCCACCTGCTGATACCTGTGCAATATGATGAATTTTGGTATATCGATAGATTGTACCTTGGAGAAGGACAAAGGATCCTTTCAAACCGGGAGCAACGCCCGCGTGAAAGTCAGAAATAATTGGGATTATTTTTGACTTTCACGCGGAACCGTTGGCAGACGGTAGTATTTTTCTAAAAGCGTGTGTTCGTAATTAAGTTGTAAAATGCACTAGATCACAAAAAGCACCACCTCAGTGATCAGCTGACTTACAACCAATTACAAAGCGGAACGCAGTCGACAGTAATACAGTCATGTGTAATTAAAAACGTGAATTTTTATTTGTCCGAGATTCCGTTTCTTGCGTGCAAGTTGCATGCGAACAGAACATGCGCACGCGTTGCTGTCTTTTGTAGTGTGGAACAAATATTGACTGCGAATACGACTTTTGTGAAAATTTTCGTGTGCGCACTTGGGAAATGTGAATGCACTATCTAGTTCTGCGTGATATAGCTACTTGCTCTATGTCACGATGTTAGGCTCTAAGCATGCGTGCTGCATTTGAACCACAAGTCAACTGGAAAATTGCAGTTTTTTGTGCAGTATATATAATTGTATTAAAACCGAACACTAACTGCGCAAACCGCTCCTTAGAATTGTTACAATATTTTTACAACATAATTATAATGCTGTTAAATATTTTACATATTGTATAATTTTTATATATTACACAAAGCTATTTTTCGAAGTCACCGTTCATAAAAACATGTAGGTAAGTTTTTTAATATATCAAAACATACAATCAATGTTCGAGCGAGAAAAATGAAGAGATTACCCAGAACAAATCAATCAACTTTATTACCTATCGAATTACTCATAAAGTATTTAGTAGTTTCATAAACGCAACAATGCATTAAATAATAAGAGTTTACTATTCCATTACTCAGAGAGAAGCGTAAAAACATCTCCCTTTGTCATTGTTGTAATACAATAAAACGGAAAGTTTACTGTTTGAGCTTTCACACAAACGTGCCATATTAGGTAACTTTTACTAACTGGCAGTGTAATATGTGCCATAATGCGCATAGTATTATTGTATGGCGGAATATGTCTTGCACAAAAAATGTAAAAAAAAAATATATGTATGTAACATCTTTACTACTTATTTAGGTACGTACATTGCACACAGAAACTGAACGTAACCGAGGAAATAAATAAGAAGGAATTATTCTCCACAGTCCTACTCAGTCCAGTTTACTAACTCCTTTCTTGTACCTATCCGAAATGGGGCAATGTGTGCATAAGTTTTGAAATCAAGTATTGTGCCCTAACAGGCCCTGTTTATGTACTTATTTAGAGAAGAGTTTTCTGTTACGTGTACATTGTGTACAATAAATAAACCAGACGCTACTTTGCGCCTTTCCACGATTTCCATATTTCGTATTTCTTCCTCCAACACTGGACCAGATTTTGATTTACCTTATAATAAAAAATGTGCCTATAGAATCAGTAGCTCCCAAGTGACCCAAAACATACATAAACTCTGTTTTAAAATACCACAGAAACCTAGACTTCCTAACTATTTCAAAATGCTGTAGCACGCGTTAGATGTGATCCACATTTAACCAATTCTCTCACCCACATAAACTCAAGTAGATACACTTATCTACTCTTGTACCCACATGAGTACAAAACTGTCATATTATATTTTATTATAACTGTAAGGTGCAATCATAGGATAACATATCCTGCGAAAACCAACTATTGGAATTTCCATATCATGTGTTCTACATGTTACTAATTTTCCCACCTACATTAGCTCAAATAAGTAGGTACACTTATCTACTCTTGTACTCATACGAGTACAAAACTGACATACATCTAATTACAGCTGGGTGCAATCATACTTAACGGTAGTAGGTACCGGTCATGCCGACTGGAATGCGTGCGCACCTCTATAATCGCTCTAATAACCGTGCCCTCTCTAACGTAATTATAACCTTTACCACAAAAAAAACTAGTGATTGGGTAGTATGAGATTTCTCTCCAGGTTTTTGATGCTGGTCGGCAATGCAGCTGTGTTTTGTTTCGATTTTAGAGTCGGTTAACCGTTTAACGATTGTTTAGAATTCAGAGGTGATCTCTTTTCATTTAAAACAATTTAATTTGGACCAAATAAGGTAATCAATCATCAAGACATTATCATTCATGTCTTCGAACAAAAGTAGATATAGCACACTCTCATATTAAAAGTTCTAAAAAACATGGTGGACATGGTGGTATAAAATAACAAAACAGATTCCAAAGTGGTTGTTTTTTTTAATAAACATAGTCCCCTGCCGCCATAAGAAAAGTAAACACATCATACACAAATACCCTACGACTCATTGAAGATTTTTGTTTAATCTGCTCATTCCAACGAGTCATAAAACAACCTATTTATAGGCTCGAGACAAAGTGACATTCTATCAGAGATAATGATTGGTAAAAACTCAAAAATATAGGTACGAGATTGCTAATCCCTTTTTTACTTTTCGTCAATCGCTACCACTGATGACTTTATGTACAGTAGTGATACAGAGGCGGCCTTAAATGCAACAAAAAGCATTACCACCCAGTCAACATTTGTGTCGAAGATCTACACTTACTTATTCGTCCACCATTTAATCAAGAAAGCGCCCCATATCAGACACACATCTAACGTTACAAGTATGTTCCTGTCCCCTTCATCAAGCGTATAACATTTCAAACTCTCGCCTCGGACCGAGAGAAGTTATCACACAGCGCTTTTACTTGCTTTCTTGTGAAACTCGTGAGACAATGTCTTAACGCGCAAACGTGCGTTAACCGAGATAAACGACGTGGATTTTAAACGATATTATTGTTATTTATTTATTTGTTTGTTGGACTAGCTGTAGCCACGGTCCAGCTCATGCGTGTATTTTCTGAGTTGTAATATGTCTTTTTCTAGGTATGTAGGTACTGTCCTGCCCACCTTTGAAAAAGTATGTATGTTTGTACTTATGATATTAAAGTGATTGTTTTATTTTTCCCTACTACTCTTACACACGGTGTCCGTGTCACTAATGTGAAAAATTGCAAACTCCGTAAGATTGTAATAAATCGTTATTACATTGAAATTTTACGATATATTATGAAAACATCGTTTTATTTACAATAAATCCCATCCAAACTCAATAGTTTCCAACATATCCGTGTCTTATTAGAAAATAATAAGTTTACAATTTCACGCGATATACTTATTACAGCGTTTGTAATTTTCCGGTGACATCTACCTTCACTACATTTTTTTTCGACTCTCATTTCTATGTATGCTGGAAGTGATTTCTGTAGTAACTAGCATCATCTTTTTACCTTCGTTCCTATTTTTCTGTTGCTTCTTCTTGTGTGCTTGTTATAAGTGTAAACATTAATAGACCTCATCTATTGCTTTCCATTACGCGTGATCGAGGTCAAGAGTAAATCTCTACTCAGTAAAAAAAAAAAATGGCGGTAAGTACCTAAATGGTCTTTATAATATGTTAATTCTGTGATATTAGTTAGGTACCTATCACATTTAATTCTGCTATTTATCATCATCATCACATTCACGCAGATCTGCAGTGCGATTCTGTAAACATGTCGAAGTGAAAACTTATGCGAAGTGAACGACAAGTGAGCTGTCAAACCATAGTATAAACAAAATGTATTGACAGCTCACTTCGTGATCACTTCACCCAAACCTTCACTTCGGCATGTTTACAGAATCGACCGGCTGGAATGCTCCTATCCCTAAATACTATTTTTCTACCGCAATGACTTGAAAAATCGTTTTTGTTCATCATCTTATTTCAAAGTACCTGAGCCATTTTTCCTCTCAACTAAATAATATTAAATAGAAGCAATGAGTATACCTACTCGCGTCAATTGGCTCCACAACTTTAGATATCATAAGTGAATGTGGCTACTTATTACTGCAAAATTTCAAAGAAAGTAGCCTGTTTGTTTGTCCCGGTAACCTTAACTAACCTCATGAACTCGAAAACCACTGAGTTCGGTTCAACGAAATTTCAGATGTCTGTTATGATAACTTTTTCTTGAAATGAGAAAGGCGTTTTCAAAGTATACAAAAATTACTTGTGGTCAAACTAAGTTTCACACGGACTAAAATTACTGGTTATCATTATTACCGCAAATGTATTTGGTTTCCCAAATAAACCTCAATTTTTCGGCCGTTTCTGCTGCTGTAACGCATTAATGTCTTAATGTATAAGGAAAACCACTGCGGGAAAACAAACTGAAACTGTGATTTTCCTTTCCTCGTGATTCAATTCTTTCAATCCTGACCTATTTAATTTGCTTGAGAACATTCCTGTAAACTAAACCTCTGGTAGTTTCAAAGTTACCAAACCGTGACGAGAATCTTGTAAGAAAGAGTACAATTTATAATTATAATGCAGGCATCTGCATATTTAACACTTGTTAATAAATTAAACAAATCATATCACGGAATTTGGGAAATACCAGTATTGCCTACCTAGTCGAGTGAAGTTATGCTGCAGTAAATATAGAAAAAAAAAACAAAACGAAACAATTTACCCAGACGAAAAATTTAAAAAATTCGTTACAGGATACAAGTTATACAAAACTCGTGACACAGCCTTTAAATAACTGCTTTCAAGGTACCTAGGTATATGACGTAAATCACAATGTAGATAGCAATAAAAATGCCAGTCTGAATTATAACAGATTAAATTAAATCAAGATAGGTAATTTATAGTGCAGGTTCATCCAGTATTCAAATATGTGTCCCAAAATTCTAAGTAACAGTACGTTACAGTTATATCCTAAACACGTTATTAGGAACAAAATAAAAATAAAAAACTGTTATTTAAAAACCAGTTCAGAAATTACGTTACGTTGAGTAAAGAGTTCGTTGACTTTTGGCTATGTGGAAAAATTTGGCCAATCTAATATCTAATATCTAATTAATGTCTTCTGAAGGAAATTAATTGCTATGACAATCGATTAACTGTAAAAGCAACCTAGAAATGGAACAAATTCTGTAACCGTAACTAAAATGTCCGGCTCTATTTATTGGCATTGAAGGTCATCAGAACGAAAACGTAAACCAACATCTAACTGTTGAATGAGATCAACTTCAATTTTGTAGATGTACTTCTAATAAACTCTACCGGTCACCAGAGTATTGAATACTGTAGACCTGTACTGATACTATAAATAAAACTCAAATGGAACTTAAAGGGACTTGTATTGGAGTCCCACGGCTCTGATGCTATAGGACATTACATTCGTCAATATAAAACAAACACGTTTTCATCATATTTCCTTATTTAAATATCAACTTATTCTTCTACCGGACGCTTCCAAATAGGTGTGTTGCAAGAGGTTGCAGCCAAGGAGGTTACAATACCTAAATATTTATTTTTGACAAAATATATATGTGGTCTTATCGCGAGACAGGGTCGCGGCAGACCACGAAAGAGTTGGCGAGACGACTTGGATGGCTTTCTAAGGAATTAACAAGAAGTAGCACAGAACCGGGCACAATGAACAGTTCAGGCTAGATATAATAATTATGTATATGGTCTTGTCATAATAAAACAAATTCTGATGATAGATTCTGCCACGATACAATATTAAAAGACACTTACAAGAAAAGAACTCTTAATGATATTGTAATAACAAATCTGGATCGCTTATAGTTATTAGAATTGTAATAACAATCTTTCAAGCTTTTATTGAACTCTTACTTCGTTCAATTACCTTCAGAAATTGCCAGCAATGATGCAAGCGGAGCAAATACTGCAATTTCATAATGCGTAGCTGCTGTACTATTAGAGATATATTGGTTTGTTGTGGTCTCTGAGATAATTTAGTTAGACATTAGCATCCTGATGCAGGTGGCAACAAAGCTCCCTCATACACGGCACGATCACGTATCAACAAAAAACCGGCCAAGTGCCATCGCCATTATTATAATCCACTGTTATGCTGATAGCATCAAGCAAAAAAACTCCAAAAAATACGTCTCTTGTATGGATACCCCCTTACATAATATTATTTTTAGCGAATATAGAAATGCAAACTCTGTGAGCATTTCATCTGTTGCCATTATTATTAAGATCGAGCAAAAAACGCCAAAAAACACGTTTCTAGTAGGAGAGCCCCCTTTAGGTTTTATTAATTTGTTGTTATAGCGGCAACAGAAATGCACACTCTGTGAAAATTCAACTCTATATATTACACAGTCTATGTGATACAGCCCGCTGATAGACAGACGGACGGATGGACGGTCAGCGGAGGCTAGTAATAGGGTCCTGTTGATTACCCTTCGGGTACGGAACCCTAAAAACGAAGACGAAATCAAGGCTAACCAGCTTTTGCATTAGTTGTTTTTTATCGCAATTCAAAATGTTATTCAAATTAGATTCTGTACCATCTCTAATAACAACAGAGACAACACAAAATAAAGCTTTACTTATTGCTAAATAATTATTTATTCGTGTTAGAGTGGATCAAGCAGTAAGCACCCTTGTCTCCTACACAATCCTCCCCATCATTATCAACAAAATGTATTCATTTATTCAAGTGTTCGCCGTCAGAAGTTGTTAAAGAGATCAACTTGTAATATCTCAAGAAATTCTTATGTTTTCTCGGCAATCTTAAATTATATTCACACTCAAAGGAACTTCCCTTTTAAATTGTGAACGTTTTAAACTCACCTTTGATGCTATTTCCAGCGCCTCGCACCTTAACTCCGAAAGTGTTCCTCCTTCAGTAATTCACAAACTTCCACTTTACGCCTCAGGCACGATAAAAAATCACCACGTCGATATGAAAACATGAAATTTCCATAATTCGCAACATTTCACAAATCACATTGAACTCGCGGAGAGTTGAGAGCTTGTAAAAGGCTGTATTGATAAAAGTTCTGTCACACGCTGCGTACCGTAATGTGTCACATTAAAAGTTGGCGCAAACTTGGGCTCGTTTGCCGACTTGTCACGAGGACCGGGTACTTCGCGATCGGATTGTTCGTTATTTGTGAATATTCGTTTGAAACTAGAGTAATTGCTGCGAGGGAGTGTGCGCGGGCGCAATGACGCGTGCAAGTTGTCGGGGAGGAGGGCACAGACCTCGAGCGTGCGGCTGCGCAGGCGCCGACTGCCGAGACACGAGTACCGTTGCTCCGAGAGTGGGAGCGAGGTCGGACAAGCCGGCACTCCGGCAGGCTTTGACATTTCTAAGTTATTTGGTTACTTCATATCGATGCCATGACTCGCTTTTGTTACTGTTGCTGCTCCGGCACAGATCCGCGGTGCTATTCGGCCGGAATTGTAGCAGTTGATTACCTTGATGGCTTGTTTAACGATGCAAAACATAGAGTGAGAGGTTTCATTCATTTCTAGTTAGAGGTGCAAGAATTTCATGCCGTCTTATTCGGAGAACAAGTCTCTTTGGAGGTCAAGTTGAGGTTTAAGAGCTTTTGCAATAAGTTGAGTTCTAACTCAACATCTATCACAGCTAGTAGTCTAGTTATCGTCAAGAAAATTAATTTGTTTTAACTAAGTAGGTACATTCATTCTGAATGGTGTCGGACGTAAAAGAATAGCACCATCCCATCACTTCCTCTGGGTGTCGTAAGAGGCGACTAAGGGACTGACCAGAGAGAGGCAGCAGCATTCAACGACGCCAACACATCAAGCTACCCGAAACTGTCAAATTTTCCCAATCAACCTTGAACCCAATACTGTAGCGATAAAGTTGAAAATCTATTAAAGGATTTTGACAGATTGTTTTTTTTTTTTTTTTTTTTTTCTCTTTATTTTTTAGGGACTTTTATCCTTATAAGGCATGTCAGCCCCATCATAACCTAACTTAAATTTAAACAACGCTACGAACTATTTGCATGCAAGATTTAACATAATGCCTACAAAAAGTGGAGTCATCGACGTAATGCCATTTCATAAATAATTTTAGCGGCATCACTCTCTGGACTTGCGAGGATTTCATGGAAAGTACCCATATTATATTTACTGATTTTGCGAAATTCTGTCAATGACTCCCTTAATGCCTGGTTCTTGACACATTCCACCAAAAGATGCTGGACATCATCGATAACTCCACACACTTCACAATTTGGGGAGTCAATTTTTTTCATCAGATTGTTGTAACTTGATGTGCTGGCGACTGTACATTGCTACAGCTACACTACGATCGCCAACCCACCTGCCAAACGTGGCGATTATGGCAAACCCCCCATTTGGGGGAGGCTTATGTCCAGCAGTGGACGTCTTTCGGCTTATTATGATGAAGTAGGTACATTTGTTGCGTAGGTATTCTCTACATCTAACTTGACACGCGATAAATATTTTTACAAAAGGCAATCTACAAACATAAAATGACAAATTATTCAGTTTACGATCGCAATAAAGTAGCTCGGGCTAACTAAAGCCACAGTACACTTGATAACTATACTGTGCTAAAGCTGTTCACGCTATATTACGAGCTCTAGGGGCTATAAATCTCATAATCACATGTCTAATGTCGTGACAAGACTTGGATTATCTCGTACTCGTGACAAGATGGGTTATCTCGTAAGAGTCATGTACTAGATCTTGACATGGGCCCTGCTATTTCTCCATGATGTGTTTGTATACTTTGATCTAGGAAAGTTAACGGGCTGGTCTTGCTTGATTTTGCGATAGTAATTGGTAAAGGGTTTAACTATATAGTTAAACCCTTTACCAATTACTATCGTCTTTAATAGCAAAAATTACGTACCTAGTGCATATGCACTAGGTACGTAATTTTTGCTTTTAAAGACGTACCTTGTACACAATAATTTTTTTTCATGATATCGCAGATCTTGACCTCGATCTCAACTGATGGACAACGAAGGATGAGCTGATTTGACGTGTAGGTACTAAGTTTTCCGTGCTAAAAAGCTTTTGTCCTAACGGGTTGTGGAGGTCTGGTGGTCCACGTGCTGAATTTGATTGACTGGAAGCCGAACACAATATAGTTGGGAAAAAGCTAGGCTAGGGATGAAAGCTGTTGTCCCCGATCCTAGATCCGTGGGTGCGTGCTTTTAAAACTGTTAGTATTATCCACGATAATCCTTCAAGCGCACTCCGCCTAACAATAGTTACTATAATATTCTTCCAACGGTAAAGATAAACAAAACCGGCCAAGTGCGAGTCGGACTCACGCACGAAGGGTTCCGTACCATTAACAAAAAAAATCACGTTTTTTGTATGGAAGCAACCTAAATATTTATTTCATTTTGTTTTAGTATTTGTTGTTATAGCGGCAACAGAAATACATCATCTGTGAAAATTTCAACTGTCCAGCTATCACGGTTCATGAGATACAGCCTGGTGTCAGACAGACGGACAGCGGAGTCCGGTACGGAGCCCTAAAAAATTACAGTAGCTTACCTGAAAAAAGAAAACTTGACAAAGTATAAAGTATCTCATTTGACGGAATCCTTAACTCCCGACTCAACGTCCCAATTTATCTGTCTAGATTGGAATTTATTTATTTTTTTGCGGAGGATTGGAAATAAACTTATCTTTTAAGTGAGGCTTATATTGAGTTACTTAGATCCTTTTGGAAGGTATTTTTCTTAACTATCAAGAAGATATACCCAGGTAACTTGGGAGACAGTGCTTTGGAATTCAGGGTTTTCCAAAAAATCGAAATAATTATTCTAATATTGAACCTCTTCAATACTCTAGCTACATGATAAGCTCAATGAAAAAAGCAAATTGTTATTTTCAAATCAAGGCGGCTCTAACAAAATCTGAACTGATTGGTTTGTTCATTGCCTTTGAATAAAAGATAAAATCTTCTTCGCTACTTTCATCACACATTCATAAAGAAAATAAGTACGCTAAATAAAACAGGAAATTCGTTTCTGAAGTTAAATCTGTTTATCCGAACTGTATTGGCTGCGTTGAAGAAGATTTGCGAGTTACGCACTTTGCAATCCCGCTGTAATAGATAAGTAAGTAATGATAATTGTTAAGGTTTCCTTCTTTCTTTTAAATAATGTAGTTTCGGCTCTTTTATCCTGTATCATCCATCTACCAGTACTCAGTATTCTCTTCTCTTTCTTCTTAGCCACATCGTCGTTCACTTAACCCATCCTAAACTTTAATTTTCTTCTTTTTAGGGTTCCGTACCTCAAAAGGAAAAAACGGAACCCTTATAGGATTTTATTATTGATAAGCTCGTTTGGCCACAACCTCACCTGATGATAACCGATGATGTGGTCGGTTCACTCATGACTTAAAGATTCCCGGGTTGTAGCATCAGTAAGCACAGACTCTTATCTTATATTCATACTTCAAACTTTTCTTGTTTTTCTCTCTTGCTTCTCATTCATCCGAACAATTTGCTACTCTTCAGCTTTTCTGTCATGCAACGTTGATAATATAGGTAGTAAAATTGCGCTGAGCATCATTACACCGAAAGGGTTAGAAACCACCAAACACAATATCCACTAGGGGCCGTCTCTTGCTGAAATGATGAGGATTTTAATATTTTTTTTTATTTTTAAGGGCGGGACACTAACAGCGATGCATTAGACTTGATCATCATCATCATCATATAAGCTGAAAGACGTCCACTGCTGTACATAGGCCTCCTCCAAGTGTCGCCACAACAACCGGTCCTGTGCGTCTCGCATCCATCGTCTACCAGCGACTATCACCAGGTCATCGGTCCACCTTGTGGGAGGTCTTCCAACACTGCATCTTCCGGTACGCGGTCGCCACTCCAGAACTTTTCGGCTTCATCGACCATCTGTTCTGCGAGCAATGTGGCCTGCCAACTGCCACTGCCACTTCGGTTTGACGATCCTTGATCTTATTAGGTATAATGGTTCTATAAAAACGTTTATTAAGGGTTACCTCATTAGGCACTTTAAAAATGTTATTTAGATATTTCACAAAACCTTTTAGGCGTGTCCTGAAGTTCGTCTTGTTTATTGCGTCATGGCCCGTTCTTCTTTCATGATGGATCTATTCGGCACGTGCCTCCGACACCTTCGCATTTATTTTTTAATAGTGTTTTTTTTTAATAGGATCTCCAACAAAGAATACACCTTACTACACCTTACATAATAGTGTTGCTGTTGACGTCACCTTTTTCTTGTTTAGAAATCCAATTTAGGAATGATGGTAGGTAGGTAGGTACATTGTAGATTTGATTGATGAATACATACCTGTGGAGAAAACTAGATACCTATTCAATGGATTATTTATAAATTGATAGTCCATGAATATTTAAACTATAGATAAAGAGTAGATAATTACCTGTCTACGAAATTTTAAGTGAAGTTTATTAGGTATTTTTTTTAATATCTATTCAATTTTAACTCTGCCAAAAAAACACGCAGCAGACTCATCATTTATAATACCTACCTACTACGTATCATTATTAAAACACTTTCTTAAAAATTGCCAAATAAAATCAATTAAGAAATCATTTCTGAAGTGTTAACTACCACCTTAGGCATTTATTAGTTTACTTACAACTTTATGAACATAAACCACGAAATAATCAGAGTGCGAACTAACGAGTTAATGTATAAATAGATGGTTAGGTCCGCAAACTAGTATTATAAAAATATCTTGCGCGTATAAGTCGGTAATGGTCGGCGAGGCTACGCTTTCGCGATTTTTAATATTTCTTTCACGCGTGGCTAAGGAAGTCAGCACGGTGAGCTCGGCACGACACGACACGACACGGCAAAAGCAAAGATTTCACGTGACAAATCTTTCACGACGTTTTGCTTTCAGTGTTCTCTTTATGCATGTTGAAAAGGTTTATGTAAAATATGAGGGAGACAGAAATTGTAATTCTAATTTATGATTGTAATGCATCACATCATTCACCAAGAAGATAAAGTTATATCTTGAGGGTACAAATCGAAGGCATTTAAGTACTTATCTACTCATGTTAGAGTTTTTTCCAAAAATGCTTCGATTACTCGGAGTGAAACAAGTCTACAATCGTCACAAAATAGCAAAGACATGAAGAACACAACAGAATGTTTCATGTTAGTAAGAACCTTCTCACAGTGAGACAGAGATAGCCAGTGTCGTTCATTATGGATGCAAATTCCTTCCACTACTTAATAGTCCACGGATGGACGCGAGGCGGCGTGAGAAAATGGTGGCTCGCAGTCAGCCATGCGAAAATGTGGCGGGCGGCGACTGGAGAACTAACATGTCAGTGTCAACGCCTCGCCTCTCGCGGAGAAATGTATGAATCCCTAATGCAAAATGCATGTTATTTTACTGAATAATTCTAAAAAATATATGTGGGTGAAGAACGTTTTAGACGCTGATTTACATAGGTTTGTTTTCATTTGGGATGTAGCCATTATAAGTTATATGGAGAAAATGTTGAGTGGGGGATCTTTTATCCCTTCTTAATTTGAAGTTTATTGGGTACCCTGACCTGACTGACCAAGTGTCCAACCATGAATAAAATTATATCCCAACTGAGCTTACGCTCTTCACAAGTCGGTGGCAAGAAACTTGAACTATTTTTCAACGCTGATCTAAGAAACATCTACTAATACAGTAGATGTTTCTTAGATTAGCGTCTGATTAAAATACCTTACCTACTTATTTTAAATCGTAAATAATGACAATTTACATTATTTTACAGCAAAAATAACAAACAAGCTGTAACACAGCAGCTGCGGGCCTGTGGCATCTCTCTAATAGGTAAGGCCAAAGTATTTTATCTGCCTATTTCATTTTCGTGCGCCAAGCGCGTATCTAAAGATGGATGATAAATAATATCACTTAGGTAGGTATTTACTTATCATTTTCTTATTCCGATATTATTGAGAGTTTCCGTCCGTCTAAAATTATTTTCTTGACTTGTCGGTCGGTTTGGTGGTAAAAACAACATTTCCGATATTTTTTTCAGATTTTAGTTTATGACTTGCAACGCGCAGCCTTGTTCCAAGCTCTAGCATCAATAGCATCTATCGAAGACTTTAACTAACGGCCTACTTATAAAGCAGATAGTTCATCCGGGTACACTGACCAGATCTCCGCCCTGGGACCTGGAGGCAAAAGTGCTCGCGTCACTGCATCGGTGGCGCGAGGACGCGCGGGCGCGCTGCGAGCGACTGATGTAGCGACACATTGGGCTGCGTCGGTCGCAGCTGCACGAGGTCCTGGTGGCGGAATGGCGGGACAGGCTCTCACGCCCTTCCGCCAGCCCCGTCACTATCGAGGCCATCCGGCCAGTGCTCAACCAGTCGACCTCTGGCTCGGGAGAAGGCACGGTTCCCTGTCGTTTCGTGCGACACAGGTCCTCACGAGGCATGGCTGCTTCGGGAGGTTCCTGTGTCGCATAGGCAGGGAACCGGACGCTCGGTGTCACCAGTCACCACTGCGTCGACTGTCGGGAAGACACGGCGCGGCATACGCTAGCAGAGTGTGCCGCTTGAGAGGAGCCGCGCCGTGCCCTCGTCTCTGTGGTACAACCTCTCGCTGCCCGCCGTAGTTCGTTCCATGGTCAGCGGCAAGGAGTCCTTGGACGTGGTGATCACCTTCTGCGAAACTGCGCAGAATTAGGCTGCGGAAAGGGAGAGGGAGATGTCGAGGGCCTACGCTGCCCTTTTCCGCCCCCTAACTGGGTCCAGGGGCGGTGGACTTGGGGACATCCGTCGGCCCCCATTCATCCCGACCTGAGGTGGCGGTGCGTGGTGTTCCCGTGCGCCCCTTGACGTCGCGGGGGGAGTTAAACACCTCACTCCCCCCGCTAACGAGAGTGGCCCGCAGAAAAAAAAAACAAAAAAAATCTTGTTACGTCATTGAAAATTACTCTCACTATGCCGCCGCTAGCTATAAACTAGTTTCTGGCTTCTGTTTTTCATAATGAAGCCATAAGGCCAATGTCGCACTTTTTCGTAATACTAGGTAATTCCTTTTTGAAATAAGCGCCTTCCAATTCAAAATCTATGATATTAGGTACTTAAGTACTTACCTACATAGTGAGTGAATGACTACATAGGTATTAGTTAGTATAGTAAGAAAAAAGAGTCGGCTACATCTTGGCTCGAATAAGTTTATTAAGTATTCATTTATTGATCTCGGAATCGATACTAGGACCGTGATCTGATGGCCTTGTAAGAACAATAAATTAATTTTGTAACATACATGAACATTAAAAATCAAAATTTAATATTTTTTCGTTAAAATTCACGTTGGTTATTTAAAATCAGATTATCATAAAGTAACATAACAATGGAGTTTTTATCTGAATCTCCATTATTTTTGTGAACCATTTCTGAACGGATAATCTAACATCACTGTCATTGTCAACCAGATCTGGCGTTCCGGTACATCAAGAAACTGGTTCTGAAGCACAACATTATTTGTGTGGAGATGACACGATCCAGATTTCAGGTAGAGGAAGAGAGATATATTTTAAACAAGCTTTGATTGACTCTTTGACAATAAAAGTCAAATTGGATCTCGTTCGAAAAACTGATTCATGTTGTTTTCCGAAACAAAATATGGTTTTCTTGTAATAATATACTGAAAACTGGGGTAAAATCAAGTGGTAGTCAGGGCGTTAAAGTGAACTGTGAGATTTTGGATAAATACGATAGCACCGTTTAAGCTAAATATGTTTTAATACTATGTGGCGAAAATACAACAGGAAAAAACGCAATCAAATAAATCTCTTATCAACTGTGTTTCCTAAATTGTATTAGTGTAAATAATTATTACAAAATGTCGGCGCTACTAACAGCAGACTGGTTTCAGTTGGACTCCTATTACAGGTATGATAATAATTTAAAATTCTAAAGCTGTTTCCTTGAAGCAAAGTTGTCATGTATATAAAAAAGAACGATTCCAGAAATTAGACAAATTCCACCTGTGCTTATCTAATGTGGAAAACAACACAAAAAAAGGGATGACAAGAAACAGTAGAAATAAACATCCTATTAGAATATCATTATTATACATTTTAATACTGTACCTAACTAAAATCCCTTATCTGCACACTTTGTCAAAACACCCATCTCTTCTTATTTTGTTTTTTTCTATTTACATCCTAAGCTATTTACAAGTTAACATTCCATAATCTTCCTGTGCTTATCCCATGTTGAATTTCAACAGCCCTTTATTCTAAAGCTCCTCTCTTGTTCAGTGTGCTTCTTGGCAAAGGTCTCCTCTAACAATTTCCATTGTCCTTTCCATCCCATCTTACTTATTGTTTATTTGTTAAACAAATTACAGGAAGTTCGACCTGTATACCATGAACTGGTCTATGGACGAAGGACTGGACAACATGATAGTCAGTGGAGCTCAATACGGAGGTCCTATAGCTGTGGTGAGAGACCGCAAACAGTTTGTACGGATCATGGGAACCGCCAAACCTGTGATCACCCTGTATAATGGTGTAGGAACTATTATCTCAAAAATTTTGGTAAGATTATCATATTTTTGGAAATACTGGTAAAGAAAAGTATGCAAAATGTCTGTTACAAGATTTTAATAGTATAAAAAATCAATAAATTAGTTTGGAAGCACATCAAGCTACAACAATCTGTCAAATTTCTTTAATAGATTTTCAACTTTATTGCTGAAGTGTTAGGTTTAAGGTTTATTGGGGAAATTTGACAGTTTCAGGTAGCTTGATGTGCTGGCGTAGAATATGACAGAACTGAAAACAGGTAAACAATTCACCCTGTTAATAAATTTGATACCTGAAGCAGCCCACATAAGGGACATATACCCGAAATGAACCTTACAGCAATTACTTCAAGTGGCATTTATCAAAAATTCTAAAGTGCTAACTACAACACAAAGCTACATGTCGCGGATTTTGGTCGAAAGAGTTACCGCGACCCTGGAAAGAAAGGCACTAGGAGGAATAATATGGGTGGGTTTTAGTCAGTAAAAGTCTGACACTCCCTGCCGCTCCACCCAGAGCGGGAAGGGTCATTTGATGATTTCCCATCCTCAAAAAAAAAAAAAAGCTAACCTACATTTTTACGAAGTTTTACAAGATATATCTATTCTGCAAGCACTTAAACAAAACTGAGAGTTCATAGAACCTCACCCAAAACATCTAGAATTTAGAATCTGCTCTATGTTCTAACTTTCCATGCTGATGTATATAACACTTTGATTTGGGTATATTTCAGTGGAATAGTGGTGAGCTTGTTCACATGGGTTGGTCTGATGGGGAGCAACTCCTGTGTGTACAGGAGAGTGGTGATGTGCTAGTCTATGACATGTTCGGAGCCTATCAGCGGACCTTCAATATGGGGCAGGAGGTCAGGGATACTAAGGTTGGTGTTATTTTAGTACAAAAAATAATATGAAATATGATTTTATCTATACTAATATTATAAAGAGGAAAGATTTGTTTGTTTGTTTGTTTGAAATGAATAGGCTCCGAAACTACTGGACCGATTTGAAAAATTCTTTCACCAGTAGAATCCTACATTATCGGTGATGGACATAGGCTATAGAATATTTTCAAAAAGTTAGTGATCCGTATGAAAACTTCGATAATGTGACCCAAGGTGTGAGAAAAAATCCTTATATCGCGTACGCTGCGGAATCTATTGACAGTAGAGCAAAGTGATGTACTACAGTTTTATAGAAGTCATCAATATCTACAAAAAAGTCCGCGATACCATATGTCTAACTATTATGGATAAGTCACCATGACCGCTTTTTGTTAATATTAGTCAAGCAAATCCCATGGTGAAATAAAAAATGGTGATTTTAGTACAATGATTTTAATCCTTATCCATTTAAATGATTTGATAATTAAGGTTAATTATGTCCGTGTAAATTACACTTTAAATCATTCAAATCGGACCTTTCGTTCAAAAGTTACGACGGTAATAAACATGCTCGGAGTAAGAAAAATGTCGCGGCTTGAGCGAACTGGGGAGAATCGTATCAATGCTTGGTCCGATGAAGTTGAAACACCACGGCATTTAAATGTTTTCGATAAAACAATAAGAATAACAAATGTTTGGATTTTTCGAAAATCAACTAGGTACATACATAGTAAGGGGTGAAGCAGGGGTGAATAAGTTTTTAGGGGAGGAAATTATAGCTTGCTTCAATTTACGTCGGAATTCTATGAACAAACTTAAAGTGGGATAATTGAAACAGATCATGTACCTAACAATTTTTGCATAATCAACCCCTGACGGGCTGAAAGAGGTGAACAGTTGCGCTGAACCAATAATGAGAATCGTCGTGCTTAATTTTCCAAAACTAACCTTTATAAGGGGATATGTATAGGGGGCGTTGCAGTTTGTGGAGTACCTACTATCCCCACGCGGACGAAGTCGCGGGCGAAGTGCTAGTATATACCATATTATTATAAAAGACAAGGACAGACCATCACTAGGACAGACAATATTCATATGCATCATGCAGTTTAGAGAAGAACCTAGTATGAAAATACACAGACTAACCACTTGTATTTCCCTCCTTGTTCTCATGGGAAGACCATCATCACAAAATCATTAAGCATAGACAAAAAAAATATTTGTACTCATAAATCCTAATACATAATTATCATCCCTTGCTCTGGCTGTAATATAGTTATTGTATGTTTTCCAGGTGTGCAAAGCCCAGCTGTTTCCTAGCCCCCATGGGATAGGCTTGGCAGTCATCACAACCACCAACCGAATGTTCCTTCTTAGCAATGTCTCAGAACCAAAAGTTAGATCTGTACCAGATTTGCCAAGTAAGTAATTTGTTTAATTTTTGTCCTCATATAAAGCAAGTAAAAACCATAAAACCACAAAAATGAATCATAATGCAAAAAGCCAACGTCACGCGGTGTTCCCAGGCGGTCACCCATCCAAGTACTGACCGCGCCCGATGTTGCTTAACTTCGGTGATCGGACGAGAACCGGTGTATTCAACGTAGTATGGACGTTGGCGAATGTTCACTCGAAATTATCAAACTGTATCTTTCTATTAAACTAAGTGACATCATCGTACATATGTCGTAGAATAATTTGATACTTCGAATCTTCGCGGAAATCCTAGGGGTTTTGCGAAAACGCGGATATGTCTAACATAGGCGAAAAATTATCAAATCTTACTGGACAAAGTCTGGATTTTTGCGAAAAAAAAAATAACCACGAAGGTGATGGCGGGGTCTGTTCGCTCGCTACGCTCGCTCACTTGACCCCGCCATCCCCTTCTAACCTAACCTGTCCGAGTCGGGGTGCCCTAATTGATAATTTTTCGCCTATGTCTAATTATCCGCGTTTTCGCAAAACCCCTAGGATTTCCGCAAAGATTCGAAGTATCAAATTATCCTACGACACATACATGGTTCAACAAAATAGGCTATAAAAATCGTTTCACTCCTACTTTTCCGAAGAAATAGGCGTGTAGTTGTGAATAATAAAGCACAAGGCGAAGATATTGTCACAACCGGCATCTATTTTATACTTACCACACCATACATGTAGGCAGGTACTCATTGATAAATGATATTTATTTTGCAAACTGGTTGTAATTAACAATGTTACGCGTAAATTTTTTCGTCAATTTAAACTATACAAGGCCATGGTGACAAAAATAAAAGTTTCTGTTTGAATTTCAGGAGCAAATGAAGCCATATCATGCTGGTGCGTCATCAGTTCTGGCTTCCTTGTGTGTCGCGACAAAGAAATATACAAGTGTCAACTGGGCGAGTCAAGAGCTGTGCTGATGGTAAATATTATCACTTTGTGTAATTTTTTTTTGTTAAAATATTAGACACGCTGGGAGCAAAGCAGTGATGCCATTTTGTTCAGGTGTAGTGACGCAACTTGGAAGATCCCTAGCTATGTCGTACAGTGGATGATGATGATGAAGCCTGTTGTTATTGCACTCAGCCTGAGTGCATTAAGAACAGGCTTCTAAAACAAGCTTTTATTTAGCGGCCATATTGAATTTAGTGTGATGTTACTAACTTTCGTCGTGGTTTCACGAAGCTTCTCAGCCTAATTTGAATAAATGACTTGAATTTTGATCAGCAGATTCTTTCTCCTTCTTATATATGTCGTAGGATAATTTGATACTTCGAATCTTCGCGGAAATCCTAGGGGTTTTGCGAAAACGCGGATATGTCTAACATAGGCGAAAAATTATCAAATCTTACTGGACAAAGTCAGGATTTTTGCGAAAATACTCGTTACTATAGTAAGATTTGATGTGCTCAACACTGATTGGCTACAATCTTGTCTAGTAAGATTTGATAATTTTTCGCCTATGTCTAATTATCCGCGTTTTCGCAAAACCCCTAGGATTTCCGCGAAGATTCGAAGTATCAAATTATCCTACGACATATATAAAAATGAATTGATGTTCGTTAGTCTCGCTAAAACTCGAGAACGGCGGGACCGATTTGGATAATTTTTGTTTTGAAATATTTGTGGAAGTCCAGGGAAGGTTTAATTGGTGAGAAAATATGAAAAAAAATACATCCGGGCGAAGTTGGGGCGGGCCACTCGTTAAAAATAGTATTTAAAATAAACATGTGGTTATTTTTTATGAATAAGCCTGTAAATAAATGGAACATAACATAAATTTTATTTAGCCAGGACTTAACTTTACTCAAACCAAGAGAAATTCTTGTAGTATAGTACAAGACGAGAGAGAGAGAGAGATCTTGAGAGTTCTTTTAGAGTCGGATGCTTTTAGAAGCACCAGTTTCTTCAATCACAAGTGCCCAATGGCCATTTTACGTAGCAACAGTAATTTTGTTTTTTAAGAGGATGTTAATTTAGTTACTTTAGACATTTATTATACTTATCATAGAGTGTACCAAACTACCAGCGTAGTGGGCGTTACCGCTGGCGATAAGCTGAAATCGATAACATTGTTGAACACATCATCAATTTTATCGAACTGACGTCCTCATTGTCCATGGAATGAGTTTAACAATTTTATCAGATCTTTCGCCAACGTCCATACTACGTTGAATACACCGGTTCTCGTCCGATCACCGAAGTTAAGCAACATCGGGCGCGGTCAGTACTTGGATGGGTGACCGCCTGGGAACACCGCGTGACGTTGGCTTTTTGCTTTTTTAAGTTTTAGTTAGTCTTTTTCGGTTTCATTCCTGATTCCAATATCATTTATAGGTGCTATCATCAAAAGCCAGAACTTTCATAATTATCAGTAGGTACATAATACAGATGTTACCGTATTTAAATCATCATCTTCCTGCCCTTATCCCATGTTACTAGGGGTCGTTTTTCTTTCATTCTGTCCTGTCCACCGTCATGTTAACCTCCCATTGCGTTGGCCTCCTTTTCCGACGCCATCCGTCCATAGTTAAATTAGACATTTATTATATTTATCATCAGAGATCGGAATAGGTAGACTATATTAACCTGAAGTTCGAAGAAGTAAGTAACATAGAGTAGATAATACCTCCTCTAAAATCCCGGAATCATAAACATGACAATTAAAACCCGAGATTATAAAAACATGAACTGGACTTGAGTATAGTTACAAAAAAGTTATTGGAAGAATCATATATTCCAATTTTATAGGTATGTACAAAGCTCTTTATTTTAACAGTTTGAGTACGGAACTCTAAAAACATAATAAGATTCTTCAATATAATCATTTAGTTCAAATTTCTTAAATCCCAGGATTATCATCATGGGTCATGTTTATGATTCCGGGATTTTCGCAGTTTTTATCAACTCTATGTTACTTACTTCCTCGAACTTTAACCGCTCAGGCCCAACATGTGAAAATTCCCTAATATAAAGTAAATCTTATGTAATAGGTAAATAAACATTAAATTCGCGATTAATTCGCGACACACCGGTGTGTCGCCGGGGCCGGACAGGTAGTAAATATAGTCTACCTATTCCGATCTCTGCTTATCATAGAAACAGAGAGTAACAAACTACGAACGTAGTGGGCGAAATCTATAAAATTGTTGAACACATTGAACATCTATTTCATCGAACTGACGTCATCATTGTTCACGGATTTAGTTTCACAATTTGGTCGTAACTATCGCCAACGTCCATACTACGTTGAATACACCGGTTCTCGTCCGATCACCGAAGTTAAGCAACATCGGGCGCGGTCAGTACTTGGATGGGTGACCGCCTGGGAACACCGCGTGACGTTGGCTTTTTGCTTTTTTAAAGTCTTAGTTAGTTTTTTTTTATTTATTTCCTTGTCAACATTGTTTATTAGATAATGTTTTATCCATCGCCGACATCCTTTACTTTTTTTACAACTGTAGATAAGCAATTTTTCTGTCTATTTTTCAGCCCCCAGACATAAAAAGTCAGTATACACAGATTCTGTCGATAGTCTCGTCACAGAATGGCATGCACGTGGCATTGTTCACTGACTCTGGCATGCTATGGATTGGCTCGTCCGACTTCAAGACTGCTTACTCGGAGATTGACACCGGATTCATCAAACAGCCTAAGGAGTTAATGTGGTTAGTTTGTTAATAATATATTTATTTAGTTCTGGAGTGGCGACCGCACACCGGAAGACGCAGCGTTGGCGCGGTCTCCACGCGGGGGAGCGTGCAGCTGGTGAGGGAGCAGGTAGCTGGTGGAGGCGACACGCACAGGGGCGGTTGTTGTGGCGACACGCGCGGCAGGTTTATGTCCAGCTGTGGATGTCTGCAGGCTGATATGACGATGATGATGATATATTTAGTTTCAAATAATTTTAGTCTTATCTTTCTTAGAGTCCGACTCCAGTTGAACCAAGGTACTAAGCAATATCGTATTTACTATGTCATTTTTTATAATCCATCTAAAAACATGGCCAGTACGTTACTAAATGGCAGTAACGAGCATAAAAAGTTCCATAATATTTTTTTCAACACATTTGCTCAAAAAATGCATTTACGAAGCCTGTATGCATTGTTCGAAAGTTAAAAATTATGCACCACACAATGGAGCGTGCGGCAAAGTAGGTACTCTCACCTAAGTACATATTTTACCGCAAACTCCGTTGTATAGCGCCGTGCGTATTCTTTACGGTTTTTTTTTAATTTCCATAAAAATTAATAAGAATTCCACCAAGGAGTTTCACATCACGAGAATAAATAAGCTGAATGATCGAACCTCCTTGGAAGCGCTTTTGCTGTATACGTTTGTCTCATTTTAATATTATAGAGAAAATGAGAGAAGATAAATAAAAAAAATAAAGTATGTGGTTCTAATTTTCACCACGCGCATGTGGCGCCCTTTGCAAATTCGCGCCATTTTCATATTAGAAACGTCAAAGATTGTTGCGACTTTCCGACTGATTTCTAGAGACAAAAAGTTTGTTTCATTACTTATTGTAATGTTTTCTCGCAAATGTGTCGAAAAACGTTGTATGACACACGTGCGGATTTGGTTTTTACAAACTCGTGACTATGGTAAGCCCTCGACTTCGTCTCGTGCTTACATTCGTCTACTCGTTTGTAAAAACCAACTTACCGCACTAATATCATAAATAACTATTATATCAGCCTATACTGTCCCACCGCTGAGCAAAGGCTTCCCCCAACTCCTTCTAGATTTCTTTGTCCCGAGGCACCTCGAAACAACCCTGGCAGTAGGCGTCTAGGTCGTCTCGCCACCTCTTCCTGGGCTGACCTCCGCAGCTTTTACGATATGATTATAAAAAAATACTGTAATCAAAACAGAGATACACAGGTTGTTAGGCAACAGGCAATAGGTGAGTACAGCTAGATTGTTAGATGCATGTAGCATACAAAAAAACATGTGCAATATCATTCTAGGTCTAGGAACAAAGGCATTAAGTGACTCACGCGCTGTAATTACATCCTTTGTAATTAAAACCGAACACAACAATATAGCGCAGAACATGCGTTGAGTTGCCACCATGTCTATCAGGGCTAAATCAGGTCAAAACCTCTCACGTAGGTAATCAGTTTTGGCAATATTCCGTAAGTATATTTATTTCTTCGTGTGATTTTGTTCACCTACTGTATTTTGAATGATCAAAAACATACCATAATCTTGTTTCTCAACGAACACATCTGCCTCTTTGTTTGTCCTTGTCCTAATTTGACTGGACTATATAGCCACTTGAAATTTTCAGGAGAATTTTGATTATTTAAAATTCCATTAGGGAGTCAGACAGGAGAATTTACTTTTAGTACACAGTTCCGGAAGAGGTATGAAGCGACCGAAACATTTATCTCCTTGCCTTTAAATTCTAGGTGCGGTTCTCAAGCAGTGGTAGCTCATTGGGACGACACGATGTGCATCTACGGCTCAAAAGGCCAGTCAGTACAGTACCCCTACGACGGACCCTTCCACCTCATACAAGACATCGATTGCGTTCGAGTGGTCTCCGAAATGACTCACGAACTCATACAAAAAGTGCCGTTTGTCGTCGAGAAGATATTCAGGATCAATAGTACAGCTCCTGGGTCATACTTGCTTGAAGCTTCGAGGCAGTTTCAGGTGAGTTAACTGATTTATAAAATCCTTTACGTCTGTTAAGTCTTTAAAATTAAATGTATGGCTCCTATTATTATTATGTACAGGACAAACCGCACGGTTAGGGATGACTGAAAGTCTTGTGGCATTCATAAAGATGTTGAAATAGACTGCCGATTCAAAAACGTATGATCTCGTGGCTTTTTCCTATTTTATAAATTACAAGTACAGTTCTCGTCAAATAACTTTGCCCCTCTGAAGTTGTGTCGAGTGGCTGCGTAGTAGTCAAAATTACGAACGCACTGCAACTGCGCATGCGTAAGAGACATGGGGGCGGGGCGCGATTTTATGTCTCAGTCGCTCGTTTACGTTCGATGCATGCTTGCGTCCCGCTTGCTCCCGTGTACGTGACTGCACCTGCGCGATCTTTGCAAATGGCTAACTTCAGAGGGGCAAAGTTATTTGACGAGAACTGTACCTAAGAATTTTTAAAATAATCGGTATTACTGATGAATGATTTTAATTAATTTTGTAAAATGTTTATATCTGAAACAAAATTTTAAAATGAGAAAATTCACCCAACGGTCATAAGCTTCTTTCAGGAAAACACATTTACACATCAAGAGCATGTCTAACTATTAACCGACCTCACTGTCTTTGTTCAAATGTACTCACATTTTGCTGAATAATTTTATTTATTTGTTAACATACGTAAAGAAATGCAGATCTTATGTTTGATGAACAGAGCGCTATTTTATGCCAGGAGGTGTACAAATATTGTGTGCGAATCTAGCTGAGGGATACAAATTAAAATATACTAAAAATATTTGAAAATCAGGCCATTATGTTTGATTTTCTAATACTTTTAGTATGATGATTCCTGGTTTAAAAAATATGATTCTATTTAGTCCGTCAGTTAGATTATCGAAAAATATTGGACACGTATTTTTTTGCTTTATCAAATCAATAAAAATGTCGAAGATAAAACGTATCAAAGATCAGGAGTAGAGGCTCGTGTCGTCACGTGTAAAAAGTGTACTTACAAGTGACGTCACACGAGTTTTCAACGCACTGTATCGTTTTTATTTTTTGTTTACGTGAAAAAAAAAAATTATGTGGTGTCTAATACTTTTTGGAAATATATCTGACGGGCTAATTTGGGTGACCGCCTGGGAACACCGCGTGATGTTGGCTTATTGCTTTTAGTACTTTTTTTTTGTGAATTACAAGTAGGAATATTTTTATTGTAATAGGTATACAGGGTTATTTGTAAAACACACGTGTAAACACGAAAAAATATCTGCTATTTCATACATTTTCATCGGGTGACTATTGCATTTTATGTGAAACAGTTGATTTAATATTTGACATTTCAGAGTTGGTCCCATAGTAAAAGTTGTTTATAATGATGAGTACTTTCACCCCCTGAAAGGTTGTTGGTGTTTTACAAATAACCCTGTAAATATTACAATATATATTTTATAAAATGCTCATAATTTAAAATGGGAAAATTCAGCCAATGCTCATAGGCTTACTTTAGAAAAATACAACGTAGTAAAAGATGTCAAACTACGAGTATTAACCAACTTCGATATTTTACTATTTATGTCCCATTTTGTATGATGGATTTTTCTGTATGATGCGCTCCATGATGCCAAGGACAGACACTGGTTGAGAGACATTGTAAAGCAGAAATTGACCACTCATCGGGGGACTCACGACCCTCAGCAATGAGGAATTAGACTCGAGGAGGTCCCATTTTAGTGATATATATCTGTGGCAACCGACTAGCTTAGTTAATCAGCCATTTAAGTGGCCTAGCCTTTTCATTAAATGGCGCGGCCCGATTATTCAGCGGCCTAAGTGACATTCAGCCAACGCAACTAATACAACATGGCTGATGCAATTAATGAATGCCCGGTTCCTGAGGTAACAGACAGATAAACGACCGATAAAGTACCTCAGAAACCGGGCTTAAGCCAGTTGGCTGCTACTTTCTATGACGTCACTCTTTCCCCATGGATTAAGTTTCAGAATTTGGTTGAAATAGTCGCCAACGTCCATACTACGTTGAATACACCGGTTCTCGTCCGATCACCGAAGTTAAGCAACATCGGGCGCGGTCAGTACTTGGATGGGTGACCGCCTGGGAACACCGCGTGACGTTGGCTTTTTGCTTTTTGAACACGAATAATGTATATTTTAAATTTTTTTATTCAATAAATATCTTCTAAAATGAATTACATATTTTCAAATGTTTACAGAATCACAGTCATAAGGCCGACGAATACATTCGTTTAGTGAAGCCTGATCTTTCAATCGCTGTCCAAGATTGCATAGAGGCAGCTGCCTTCGAGTTCAACCCTGACGTTCAGAAGATGTTGATCAGGGCTGCACAGTTCGGCAAGTGTTTCATCATGGACCCTGAGTTGACGGACCTCTATGTGAAGACTTGCAGGTGGCTCAGGGTTTTGAACGCCGTGCGGGACCCTAAAGTTGCTATACCGCTTACTTCTGTTCAGTATCCTTTTTAACGACTGAAAGTTAAGTCAGAGAAATAAGTTGTTTACTTACCACTTTCGACAACAATTTCCAGTAAATTCAAACTTCACAATGTTGCAAATATATATATATATATATATTGCGTTAAGGCCAGGATTGCATTTCGGCAACACCGACTAATTCACGGAAGTATCAGATTCGTATTGAAATTGCCAAATTTGCACAATTTCAGTTGCCCGTGTACCTTTGCTTGGACAAAATTACCTAGCTGTTTTATGATATGCAAGTGATATTCAACGTTATTTAACGATAAACTAAAGATATTCCCGAGCCCGGCTAAAGTTCAGCAGCTGGCAACACAGGCCAGATTTTCTTAATTGTATCATATTCCCTAATGGCAATATGATACAATTCTATGAGATTGGTTTATTGATACATTTACACGATTTTGCTTCATTGAAATTCAAAAGATGAACTGTGTAATATAGATGTCGCAGCCAACTAGCTTAATCAGCCGTCTCATTCAAAGCCTAGCCTTTTGATTGAACTGTGCCGTTTAATCAGCGACATTAGTGACACGTGCAAGTCATTGAACGATATTGAACAAAATATGTCACTAAGGTCGCTGAAAAATCGGCGTATTTAAATGAAAAGGCTAGACTTTTAATGAGACAGCTGATTAAGCTAATTGGCTGTGACATAGACCTAAGGAATTTAAAAAAATATCAATTTGTTTTTACTATGATACCTTAACCAGACTTCAGAATGACCAACCTAGGAGAGCGAGTTCTTCTAGACCGTTTAATATGGCGGCGATTACACTGCCTAGCTGGTCACATCGCCTCCTACCTTCAGCTCAAGGATGGCAGGACCAGGGTACTCTCGCATTGGGCTTGCTATAAGGTATGCTATTGCTTTTTACCCGACTGCGATAGAAGGAGGGTAATGTTTTTCGAGCGTATGTAAGTTTGTATGTGTGTCCATTTCTTTGGCACGCCCTACAGCCCAAACAGCTGGACGAATTTTGACATAATGAGGTGTCGTTGAATTCGTCAGAATTGTGGTAGTGATGTAAGGCTAGTCACTAAAATGTAGGAAATTAAAAAAAATACTTTGCCATAAACCCGATCGCTAAAAACGACTAAAATGTTTCAAACAAGTCGCTTTACAAGCAGTCTGACGCAGTTTGTGGATTCAGATCTGTGATTGAACTGCATCAGACTGTTTGAAAAGCGACTTGTCGGGATTTTTGAAAAAGTTATAATGCGCACAGCAAAGGAGTGGAACTCTCTACCTGCGTCTGTGTTTCCAAAAGCTTACAACCCTAATCTCTTCAAAGTTAGAGTGAACAGGCTCCTTCTGGGTAAGTTCGCTCCATCGTAGACTCTCCATGTAGAGATTAGAGAGATCATCTCTGGCATAGACTAGAGTAAAGAGCAAACCCATCACTAATAAAAAAAAGTCTTTTTTTTTAGCTCCCGGCTTACCGAGGGGTTTCGTATTACCCAGATACTGGGTTGTGGTCAGATAGGCGGGCGCTACAGTTAGATTACCTACTGGTATTTCATTGCATTAGGTACGATTGGAAGCCGACACCAAAATAAACTAGAGAAAGACTAGACATAGACGTATTATATGTATTTTTATTTATTCCCATTGGTAGTGTGGAAGGCCATTATTGTCACCCCATTCATATGTATATGTCGCAGCCAACAAGCTTAATCAGTTGCTCATTACAAGCCTAGCCTTTTCATTGAACTGCGCCGTTTAATCGGCGACATTAGTGACATAGGCAAGTCTTTAAACGATATTGAACAAAAGATGTCTTCTAAGTCGCTGAAAAATCGGCGCATTTAAATGAAAAGGCTAGGCCACCAATTAAACGGCTAATTGGCTGCGACATATATATAACTTTAGAAGGAAGAACAATCTACCGAACCGCTGTTGATGAATATTGAAGCATGAATCTCTGAACATAAAAAGCGCTTTTTGTAGCAATCGTCAATTTCGTATCACAGCTTATTATTTTAAAAGAAAACTGTTACATAAAAATGTAGATGTCGCATGTTCTTTTAATACAAAATAATGCCTATATTATGTGCTCAGCTTTTACAAAAATAAATATTTACAACTATCTGAATAACATACTTAGGCCAGTCATTTTAAACATCTTGCAATTTATTGCGACCTAACTCGTTTAACCTCTCTACGGTGACTGGCCTAACCACACTTTTATTATCTATGAATTTCAAAATGCCTGGCTTTTTCCAGGTGACACAACCCCACTTAGATAACGAGAGCGCCGCCCGCGAGATTGGTGAGAAACTACGCAATGTACCTGGCATATCTTACACCACTATTGCAATGAAAGCCGCTGAAAAGGGTCGGAAAGCGCTTGCTATCAAAGTAAGTAATCAATGACGTCAGAGGCCACATACCAGTCCATAAATTGAACTCAGCTGTCGCCAACGTCCATACTACGTTGAATACACCGGTTCTCGTCCGATCACCGAAGTTAAGCAACATCGGGCGCGGTCAGTACTTGGATGGGTGACCGCCTGGGAACACCGCGTGACGTTGGCTTTTTGCTTTTTGACTATATTTTAATATCTTTGTTTTTTTTTTCCAGATTTTGGAATATGAAACTCATAGTAAACTACAAGTACCGCTACTTTTGTCTTTAGGCGAGGGACCAACCGCTTTACTGAAAGCAACTGCCAGTGGTGATACTGATCTAATATACATAGTATTGTTCCATCTCAAAGAAAAAATGGGCAAACGAGATTTTGAAGTGAGTAAGAGTAGTATGGCTAAGCTTGTTGACTACATATTCTGTTCTTAATCTTAATTACCTATTTAGGTCTGACATAATTCAAGTACTAGATAATGTTTTTAATTGTTAATAATTAAATCGAATACCATAATTATGCAGGATTCTCAAAAATGTACATATTTTTTTTTAACTTCAATTTGTAATCTTCAGCTGGATGCTCACCATATTTGTACGCCTCCTGGCATAACATAGCGCCCTCTTCATAAAATATAAGATCTGTATGTTTGTACCTGTGTTAACAAATAAAAATGATTTGATTTGATTTGACTAATATAATATAATAAAGCTGAAGGGTTTGTTTGAACGAACTAATCTCTGGAACTACCAGTCGGATTTGGAAAATTCTTTTTGTATAATTATGATAGCCACATTCATGAGGAAGGCTATACGGGAACGGGAAATTCCTACTGAAATGGGAAAACATGGAATATGGGCGTACGAAGTCGCGGGCAAAAGCTTTAATAACAAAAAGTTCGAAATTACTTTTCTCTGCCGCCAAGCAACAACTATTATTGGAAGTTGAAACGTAGACATAATGCCAGTAATGATTTTAATACAACCATCACTGAATTTTGGGCCATCTACTTGTATAGATCCTATCTGCCAAATAAATAATTTTCTTTCTTTCAATCAATACCTTTTTTGAGATATTAATATTATCGTGGTAATGTAATGCCATGTGCGTCGGACCCCAGTGTTTCCGACGCGCTGCTATTTTAATGTTATAATATAGTAATGTTAAACCTACTATTCAGACTTACGCGGTAATCCTATACCTCATTTCCAACCACGCGCGAGCGGCGAGACGAGCCGCGAGGCGGACCACGAGACGCGCATGTAATAGCCGTAACAGACGTTCGAATTTGGTACGGCGGACTAACTCCGCCCACAAGATTTGGTACGCTCCCGGACCATATCCGCTCGTGTGTTGAGTGGTCCGCGAACATTATTATTATTAATTGAGTCCGCCGCGGTCCGCTTGTTTGCACAGCGGATTTGGTCCGCTCCGTACCAAATCTGGACGTGTGTACGCTTGGGCCGTACCAAACTACCACAGACTACCATAAAAATTTAAAAAATGTATTTCTCTTAATAAAATTTAGCCAATCCTCTGCTTTTTTCCGCTTTTTACGGTGTGGTTGGTACATGGTGGTTGTAATGTTTCTGCTATTGTTGCTTCTACCGCCATAATTTTTGTGTACTTGAAGGCGCACAATTCAGTATAGTATATATACTCTGTGGCGTGGTGGGCGGAGTTAGTCCGCCGCGTGGTCCGCCGGACCAGATCCCGTCGTGTGTTGCGAGATCGAATTTTGTGGGCGGAGTTAGTCCGCCGTACCAAATCCGAGCGTCTGTTACGGCTATAATGGTGCGCTCGTGGCTCGCCTCGCAGCTCGTCTTACCATTCGGAGCGCAGGGCAGCGCTCGCGTCGGAAACGGTTTTTTGAGCACGAGTCAAAGGGGCTTGCGGGGGAGCGTGGTGTTTACACACGCGTTCGGTCTTTATTCGGTTACAAACGTTTTGACGTGCCGATTGCGTTGTGAGAGGTGTGAATTGTTTTGAGTTTTTTTAAATGCAATGTATTGGCGTCGAGAAGATACGTTACGATTCATAGATTTTTTTAAAAAGGAGCGGATAATTTTTGATCCTAGGAACAAAAATTCAACGATGCATGATTTTGTACTTTTGTGTTTGTAAATTAGTTGCGTAGTAGTATAAGCTCAGTAAAGATAGAGTTGATGCCACTAATACTTCGACGTGTTCCATAGTTGATAGTTCGAAAACAACTAGCTCCGCGAGATGATTAAGTCGACGAGCGAACAGCCAGACCCGGAACAACTATCTGTAGGCCATATAAATATTTGTTCCATGCGGGAATCGAACCCGCGACACGCAGCGCAGCAGTCAATCGCTCAACCACTGCGCCAACAGTATCGTCAAGACATTATTTTTACCTTGAGGTTTTTTTTGTCAAATTTTGCATTTACCTCTATCGGTGTGAGAATTGACTTGCATTCAGACATTATTTATTTATTCATCACTTACAACTATCCGAAAAGGTCCGACAATCATGATACCTGCCTCCTGACACCTGCCTCACGATCTTAATGAATATTTATGCCGATGCAATGCATCATTTCACCCAAATCTTTCTTACGAGGAGAGCGGTTTGGCGATACCGGTTTTGCCTGTTTCACTCCACTGGGTAGAGAATACCGCATAGGTCTGAACAGGGCTTTAGAGTGGCAAACTTAGATGACGCGAACTGTACATGTCAGATTTTAAAACACTCTCATCGCATCTTCTCCCAGCTAACAATCCGCAGTTTCTCGCTCGCCCACGCCCTCTACATAAAGTTCTGCGCCAGCAACAACCGCGAGGCGCTGCGCCAAGTGTTCGTGCAGGAGGACGACTTCCCGGGGCAGGCCGCCACGCACATCCGCGACGCCATCGAGCAGACCAACCCCGGCAGCATCGAGGCCTCGCTCATCTCCGCCAGGGAGTGCTACAAGAAGGGGAAGAATGATTTGGGTGAGTCTAATGTAAAGGCGTTCCCGAACAAAGCGCGGCATTAGAACGAAGATCCGCGCGTGGCTCTCCGCACACTGCGAGTGCACAGTACTGGCTCGCGTTCATTTCTCCACAAGTCTAGCGTTGCTGCCGCGCACTGTTTGGACACGCCTTTAGAAAACTTCTGGCATGTAGGTATGCTGTTCTTATAATCTATCGACTGAAAGCCGTCCTCTGCTTTCACTGCACTTTGTTGGATTATTTAGCAAGCACTCTGCTTAGCCTTTTCCCAACTATGTTGAGGTCGGCATCCAATCTAACCAGATACAGCTCAGTAACAGAATTTTACGTTGAGCGACTGCCTGTCTGACCTCTACAACCCGAACTCCATAACTGGTTAACACGAATAGCACTTAGTAGACTCAGTGGCGTAGCTAGCATGGATGACACCTGAGGCGGATAATTGGTGTCACCCCACAAATGGACCCGACCCAGAAATAATTATGGGTTGCGACTTTCGCACTGGTGACGGCTGCTGCAACCCATTACGGGGGAGGGGTACTCCATTTCTGCCGCTCATTTTTTTTTCAGGAATATATTACATATGATTTGATTTTCGCTTAAACATCCAAACAAGTAACTTTGTTGACTGATGCGGTTAAGCTGAGTACTAAAACAGACATGGCTGTAAGAGCGAGCTCGACAATTTTTGCGCTCCGCCTCAGATAATTTCGATGAAGTAGGTATAATTGACTAAAAAATAAAATTAACTTTGTTGACTGTTGCATGTAAGCTCAAGATCTAAGAAAGGGCAGAATACAAAATCGAGCGTAGCGAGCTCGAAAATGTTTGCACCCCACCTCTTTTTAGACAGGTTTCATTGCGTCACCCGTTTAGGGGTGTTGGGTGACCCTACATGCAGAAAACCTCACGAATTAAGGAAATTTTTGCACCACAACTCGGAAAGGTTTACCTAATTGTCTTTTGATCATTCATACTAAAATACACGTAATTTTGTTGATTTAAATACAGAAAAGCTCAAGAAGTAAAAGAGTGCAAAATGCAATTTTTGCACCTCATTTCCGACAGGTTTAATTGCAGCAACCGTTTAGGCGTGACACCTGACAATGACAAAAACAGTCCACGAACGGTCGCGGGTCACGGCTACGTTATTTCCTCGATCAGAAAAATAACAAGAATATTGCAAAATTATTATATTCTAATTTGTGAAATATGTATCTTATTACGTTTTACTAACAACACAACATAAAGCGGCGCGGCGATTTGCCTGCCCTTTCCCAGTACCTACTTTTGTAAAATACTCATTGTCTTAACATTATCTTACAGGCGTGTCAATATGCGAGGACTCCCGCAAGCTCTGCAAGCATCAGTCGGGCCTCCAGGAGACGTACGGCGTCAGCTTCGTAGGCCTGTCGCTGCAGGACACCGTGCGGAAACTGCTCGACCAGGGAGAAGTCAAGCTCGCTGATAAACTGCGCTACGAGTACAGGATGCCTGATAGAAGGTAGGTTGGAGAATGATCACATAACTCAATATGTAAACTCACACCCTTTCTCCTTGGGGGTAGGCAGAAGCTATAGAACACCGTCTGCTAAAATCTTTAAGCTTATTCTTCTTTATTTCGTCGCAAGTTCTGAGTAATAATCACCAACCCTTTTTATTCTAAGTGGCCTCTCGCAGGTCAACGTGTGAGGTTGCCATCTACTCAACCGGAGTTGATTAAAAATAAAAGCCAACCCAGAAAAAAATCGCCCTACAATAAACTTAAAACTGAATGAATGCACCCCCTGTCGGGCACGTACTCGAGTTGAGCGATGCTCGGAGGATGCCAGCTAGGGACAAGTCGGTGAGAAGCATTCCCCAAACCGCAATGAACTACGGCCTACTCTTATTCACTATGAGGTCTGTTTCCCAAGATGTTTATGTTACACTTATGCAGGGCTTTTTTGCGGTGTTCTCTATAAATTTGAAATATTTTTAGCATTAAAACTAAATAAGAATTAAAAAAGACAATTAAAACAAACCTAACATTTATTTACACTTTTACTTACATTACACAAATTAACGAACCAAACTTCTGACAAAACAACAATTTAAAATTTACAGTAAAACAAAAACGGCTCACGTGTTCACAAACAAACGCAATGTACACTATTGTTAGGTCTTGACTCCACGAAGGCTGGCGAGCAAAATGGGCCGTCCGATCAGAGCAGCCTTTACTCCCGCAGCATCGGGGCGTGCGTGCCCGTAACGACGGGCACGTCGTGGGGGTGCCTTGCGAGGGCATAGCCTCCCGGCAGGCGCGAAGAAGTCGCTGCCTGCCTGTGTAAATGTCATAAGTGTGCAGCAGGAGCGCCCACGGCACCGCCTCGCAGTGCCGTAACTTCACGACCCTACGGCGGTCTGTCCCAGGTGAGACCTCCGGTTGCCCGGAGGAGGCCCGGCGGGGGACGACCAGCGACGTAGGAGTCGACTTGGGGGGCGCTCTCTGCCGAGAGGTGTAGGCCCCCGTCTGTTACGCTTCCAGGTCAAGCCGGTCACGCTCCAGACTAAGGGGCCGTAGTGTGTGTGTGTGAGCGGCATTGTACTATGTAACGCCGCTCATGTTAGCGAGTGAAGCGTACGTCCGCCCAGGGTTGCGGATTTGTTCGAAAGAGTTACCGCGGCCCTGGAACGTAAAAGGCACTAAGAGGAGCATGGGTGGGTTTTAGTCAGTAGAAGTCTGACACTCCCTGCCGCTCCACCCAGAGCGGGAGGGGTCATTTGATGATTTCCCATCCAATAAAAAAAAAAAAAAAAAAAAAAAAAAGCGTACGTCCGCGCCGCACGTTCCTCGCGTGAGATATATGTAGGTAGTCATGTGTGTCTGGGTTTCGACGCGCGCCATGCCTATATTAACTTAGCACACAGCGCACGCCGAGCGTAGAAAGGGCCGTCCATCGGTTGCACGCCTGTTTTATAGACTTGCGGCTTCTAGTGAGGTACGAGGTAGGGGAAGTGCTAACAATATCGTAAAGGTTCCACAATGACCTAATTACTTATACACACTTTCTACTAGAAAAATGAAACTTTGAATTAATGCGAATTTAACTATCAAATGAGTGCAGAGAGAGAAGCATGTGGTAATTTATTTATTTAAATTTCATGCATAAAGGTACAACGTCGGACTTAACGTCTCAGACATTCTCTACCAGTCAACCAAGAGATAACATGGCAGGATTGGCAGGTGAATTGATATATCCGAAGAAAGTAAAATAATAAATGAATTGGTAATCAAACGGTCCATAAATATGACAACTTTTTACATTATGTAGAAATCTTAAATTTTTTTAGCCAACCAGAAAAAGGCCGATTTTTTTAAATAATAGTTCATTCTTCTGGTTGAAGACGAATGATTTAATAAGCACCCTAAAAACGTTTTAATCTTTACAGATACTGGTGGCTACGGATCATGACATTAGCTGACAAAGACGACTGGGCAGAGCTGGACAGGTTCTCGAAGTCTAAGAAGTCGCCGGTCGGCTACGAGCCGTTCGTGGACGCCTGCCTCAAGTACTGCAAGCAGGACGAGGCGCTGCGCTACCTGCCCCGGTGCAGCGACGACATCAAAGTCAAGTACTATGTTAAAGCTGGGTAAGTTATATAATAAGATTAAATAATAATATATCATTTATTTCGGGTAACAAAGACCCATAACATATACCTTACAGACTAATATTAATAAACTATTGTACACGAAGTGACGGCGTCGTTTTGCGATGCGTGGTGTCGCGTAGCCTTCCGCGGAATCGCCGTTACACGGACACCCTTCACTCAAAACTCTCCTTTGAAGAAGGTCTCAATATGATGAGTCGAAACTCGCACCACGAACGACTTGAAATTCGTGTTGTGGCGCGACTACAACTTCTCGACCCTTAAGGTCCAGCTGGTCTTCGCTCGAACATGCTTCACGATCTCTACCTTCGTGGTGTGAGGTAGTTCGTGACCTGACTTAAAAATTACTTTCTGTTTACACTCTCGCCATGTGTTCAGATATAATATGCCCATATTATTTGCCATTTATTAGAAATGGTTTTAATCGTCTCTTTAGTCAAGTTTTAAATAATCGAATGCTTGTTTACAGCTTCTACGAGGAAGCGGCAGAAGTAGCATTTGAACAGAAAGACGAAAGTGCCCTCCAGTTCGTACTGAACAAATGTCCCTTGAACGAGTCCATGAAGCGGGCTAAAATTACGTCACTGCTCGAGAAGTTACCGATCAAGAAATGAACAATAAATAGGTGTAATAGACTGAAACATATAATTTTATAACTATAATTTCACGCCTGAGAAGGTATGTATGTGTAGTACATCTACTTTTCGCCAGTTAATGTCCTATGTAATGTAGGGCTAGCCTCTTTCGATATTGTACCTACTCGAAATGTGTATTTGGACTGGCTACATTACCTAATTATAAAACCTACCTACCTTTTACCTTTTTTTTTTATTAGTAAATAGGTTTGAGCATACAATCATTATCTACAACGTGTAACAGAAAAGCGCTGTACCTGAAATGGGGGGGCGAAATAAACTGTACCTACGGTTCGTTTTGTCGAGTTATGCACACGTAAATGTATGAGAAGTTGGTTTTTGTTTCGCAATTTCAGGATTGGTCCCATAGTGAAAGTTTTCCATAATGATGAGTACAATGACCCCTTATCAGGTATTGCGTTTATTCTGTTACACGTTGTTGTCTAGTGTTGTACACATAGTTAGACAAATATGCGAAGAAGGGTTGTATCTATTTCTTCGGATGTATCTATTTATAATGTATTCTAAAGTCATTAATAGGTATATTATGTGTTTAAATGAAAACATTTTCAATGAGCTTGTAAAGTCATTTTATATTCAAGTAAAAATAAAACAAGTTAAAAATGGTTGCTGTTTGCTTTTATTATCAAGACAAGATGGAAACAATAATCATGTACCTATGCAGGCATTACACGAGTCGTATTCCGTACATTGACACAATTATTACATGGTAAGCGTGTAGGAAGGTAGTATTGATAATAAGAGACTTACGATTTCCAATTCAATACAAAATACTATAAAGACAACATTTATAACAGATATCAGAATGATATTCAACCCTATGACTGCACTATTCTCGCATATAATAGAACTGGTTTATTACATGTAGATTATAGACACTAAACTTTGCAATTTATGTGTTGCTAGCTTTCAAAAAGTTATCAATGTTACCAGTCAAAGGGTTTTTCAAACCTTGAGTTATTATAAGTTGAATTGAGAAATACATATATAAAGGTTTATATAACATTAATGTTTATTAAATCGGTAACAGTCGGTGAGCTTGGGGGAGAAATGCTTATTTTATAAGTAAGCAACACTGATTCAGCCATTTTGAGCTGTAGCATCGATGTGAAGAGACACCGTTTAAGTCTTACGTGATTATCAATCATTTTAACTGTAGTTCTATTAACTATTTAAGCTTATTATAAGAAGCAGAAATAATTGAAACATGCATGTCGTAAATAAGGCCAATTGTCATCACTGTGTATTAATATAAGGGACTTAGTTCGACGGTGTCGCTTCAACGAGCAGCAGACGAGGCGGCTCCACCGACCATACAATGTTATACATTATTCACAACCATTAACGGATAAATACAATCATTGAACAAAATCAAATGTACCGACATATAATACAATGAATGGAAAACTTCTTGAGCTGTTAAATAATAATAACATAGAGGAAATCATCAACACGCGTTTCACTCTGTGTACAAATATCAATTTTACAAAACCTTCAAATTTTTTATCCATCCTAATCAACAATTTTTAAAATTGGTCATTTCTTTAATTGACACACACACACAGATCTCAATTTCTTTCAGTTACTCTTTGAGACTAGACAACAATTAGTTGTTTATAAGTTAATAAATTTCGAAACATATTTAGAGGCATTGCATGCCTCAGTTACGTCTGTAGAAGTGTGCCGACTACTCCCCAAGTCTTTTAGACATATTTTTAGTTCAATAGATTTAAATTAAGTTACAATATGGTAACAATAAATTCTCAATCCTATAGCGAACAAAAATAGTAGATCTACACCTAAGTGTTTGTTTAGTAGGTACTGTTTTATGTGGTCGCGCACCCATAATAAGTATTTAGAAAACAGTCGGCACCATCCTGTATTTAAAACATTATTGAAACTGTTTAACTGTTATATTTTTTCATTTACACTGAAATCCTCCTCACAATACAAAATGTCTTTCTACGTATGCACACAAAATAAATTAAGGAGACAATATTCTATAATCGAACTATCAGTCTTAAATTAAACATGACTAACAATGTTCATTGAAACTATACCGAAGATATTATAATAAAATGAGCATAAGTATATCATACGACGGTAAAAAATCCACGTAACATACATAAAGTTATGGCATTCATCAAACGCTAGATCTACCAAACAGTGCGATAACTGATTAGTTACATAAACCAAACACGATGCCACATCCAGTGTTCTACACAAAGCTAATGTTACGAAGCCAGCGCATTAGCTTCTAAGCAAATCGACGATAAATATAGCCAGGACACTTCCAGTCCGTTTACATACGATTAAATACGTTTACATTAAAACTACACACATTTAATGGAAAGAATCATGTCCAAAACCAAAAGGGCACTTTGTAAACAATCGAACAGGCTGAAAAATTAACACAAAGGGTAGGTACTTTTAGTGAGGACGGATCGTAATCATGTAAATAAAATTGGATACTCAATTTAATGAGTAACAAATAATTCAGGTAGGATCAAAATTTGTTTATATAAGAACCTGGGGAACATAAATACATTTTTTACAAAACCAATGAGATGCTTCTCCCTCTCCGCACGTCGTCACTTATATTAGCATGCCTCATACAATGGCACGTGGCACAACACTTACTATACCTAACTATAGCGATACAATAACTTGAATGTACATACTACTTCACCAAGAAAACTAGGTAACTATGAACAAAGAAAAATCATAAAGGATAATGGCAATTAACTTTTAGGTAAAACCAATGTATAATAAGTGAAAAAAAAATTTTTTTGAAGTGAAACGTGCACTTTTTGGGATGGGTAAAAAATGTTAAACTCGCGTCAGGATAGGTGACCTGACCGAAAATTCGTAAGACGGATAATGTAATATAAATGTTTGTGTACGATAGCGCAATAAATGAATATATTGTATTTAACCACACACATTACAGTACTTTTATACTGATAAATAAAGCAATTCGTCTGAAATTATTCCCTAACCATTCCAAAATATTCAAAAATGCACAACGTTAATGTTCAAGTTTTCACTTCTGCCGGCACTTCCGGAGTGCTACCCGTTGTTTTATTTTTTATCTAAAATCAACGCCGTTCTTTCCTTCTATTTTTATTCTTGTCGGTAGACAAGAAATAGGTGACGTACATGAGTGAAAGTTGACTAGTTTTCTTGGTAGTACAATAATTGGATGTAACCGACGCGTTATTTCCCCAGTCTCCCACAACATGATGGATTGGCGGGCGCGAATAATGCTTTTAATAATCAATCGTTACGCCAGAACCTTCTACATTGCAGCCTTCTAATCCCCAGTCATATCATATAATCACATTCATGGGCGTAGCTAACATTTAATTTAGGGAGAGGGTGGGGTTTATTATAGTTTTTAGGTTTTCGTTAGGATGAGTTTTGTCACACTTTTTAGATTCAATGTTTCCAACCCCCTTTTTCTCCCATTCACCCACGATCAAATACGACATTTTTTAAATAATTGATAATCTATATAAACCAAATAGGGGCTCCTGTAGGAAAGGCTTAAAAAAGTTTTATTTTAATATTTTGCAAAAGATTCCATTTTAAACATTTAATGTTTGAAATTAAATGTTTTAAGTAAAAGTAAATGTTATAAATTGTGTCCTTTAAAAAAGAGAGAAAGTTGTTTTGTGAAACTGACTGAGTATAATAAATACTTATCGTAGTTTGAAATGTCGTTTCTTTGGTACTCACACTATATCATACTTTTTTTAATCCAAATATCACACTTTTTACCCGTTAAGCACCGTGACCGTACAACTATCTTTAGATATAATTTCGCTTTGGAACAGACATTATACATATACATATACATATTATACTTATTTTACATCATTCGTAGTCTACGCGCCAAATCACTTTTTTGGTAGCACCTCAACCGTTTTTCTTAGTTTACCAGCCAAACATTTTATTTTAATCGAAGAAATACTTTGAGAGAATATTATACTTCTTATCTAACTAAATGTCTTACAAACCTTTGCTACGATTACATACATATTATCGCAGAAAATTACTTTCAAACGAGTTTTAGGTACATATTTTAGTACCTAGTAGCTTTCCTAAACTAAGCATATCATTAGGAACATGTTAAAGCAGTTATTTATTCTATTATTACGTATAAATCTTTGTGAAGTTTTATGGCAAGTAAAAGAAAAACTAGCATGTATGCAGACGATGATCGTAATCGTAGCAAAGTTCCTCTACAATAAGCTCCTTTTTGTGAACCGACAGTTCAATAGTGGGAGGTACTATACAAATAAAGACCAATATACTTTCCGTGGAGTACATACACGGTATCAGACACTAACAGGCTCCGCGTGGGAATCTACATTATCCTAGTGTTCCGAGCAAAACAGTACTTACACCGCGAAACAAAACCAACAATCGTAAAAAATCAAAAGGCACCAAAACCTAGACACATCAAAACACACATTTCATCGAAACATAACAAACAAACATTGCCAGCCTTAACAACTAGGTATTTTTTAAATACGTGTACGCTTATAAGCATTTTTTTTACTTTTTTTTTTTCTAAATACCATATCACATTTACGAGTATGACCTTTACCCTAGCTTTGAAAGATACTTAAGTGAACGCTATTTTTTCTTTGTTTTTTGTTTTATCTTAATTTACAAAATCTAACATAGTGAAATCTTATGAGAAACCATATAAACGTAAGCGTTTAGCGTGAATTATACGATTAAGTACATAAATGTAAGAAATAATGGCACAAAGAGATACGAAGGGGTGTCATACATACATGTAGGACGTAGGCGTAGAAGTATTTAGAGTACACATTCTTCAGAATACCCCGCATAGAGATCACAGAAATTTTAATATAATAATCGAGCGGAGAAGACACTTATCAAAATAAAATCGATCGTTATACACTTGACGATTACGTTACATATAATATTTGTACGACCTGTCATTCGTACGATACGTATACATGAGACGAACGTCGACAAGTCACACAGCCGTCACGGTATGCGAGACACAGCGGAGACCAACGTTTATAATTTGGTCACCAATTACCACAATATTTCGACTATATTTATATTAAAGTATACAAGTTGAAGATCGACCCATACAAAATTATCTGCACCAATCAAATTAACTATGGGCTCCACCGCATCTCCTAGTAATTAATAAAAATATACTGAAAAAAATTAGCGTTCCAATAACTTATACATACGCACTAATCAACATAAAAAATCTCAAACAAACAAAAACAAATAAATAACTCTCTTATCTCTTTGAGAAACAATCATTTTACCTCTTTAGACGAAGGTGCGATGGGAATAATTTGTGCAACGAATGATAAATTAAAAGCATGCACAAGCTCAACCAACGACATAAATAAACACCTTCATAATATAATGAGAGTTAAAATTAATAAAATCATTTGATGAAAATGAACATTTTTTTTCACATTTTTATATAGGAACTGCATGTGTAAACTATACTAGTGACTTAAATTCGTTTGGTTGTCGTGGCGACGAGTTCAGTTGGTCGCTTCGGTGTAGATAGAGGTGAGCTGAGGCAGGTGCGCGGTCTGCACGGTGACCTTGGGTGAGCGCTCGAACTTGAGCTTGTCCACGGGGCTGGAGCCCGGTGTGGAGGCCGGCGTCAGCAGCCCGGAGCTCACCACGCTCAGGCTGTGCTTGGGGATGGTGAAGGCCGGCAGGTCCTTGGTCTTAATAGTGTCATAGATACGGACTAGCTTGTTACCATCGACGGCATCGAGCAAGTTGAGCGTGCGCGAGTGTGCGGGCGAGCTGGTGACCACGAGGCCAGGCATCTTAGGAGCGTGCAGCTTGTGCCCCCCCTCCGAAGGAGACGCGATGTGCTGCGATATCGAGTGGCTTTTAAGCCCTTGTGCCGTTTTGTAGCTTTTGCCGCACTGGCATCGGTACGCCTTTTTTACCCTGGAAAATATCATCCGACTCCTATAATAACTGTTGATTTATACAAATGATGCTCTAATTACATTCATCACTGTCCGATCAGGCGACCGCAAATGACAATACATACTATCGAGTTGGAATAGCAGTTATACCATTTAAGTTGCATATCTATTGCATAATACGGGTAGGAACTAAAAGCGTGACTAATTTTCTTTACTACACCTACCTACTTGTTTTTTTAGCATGACAATAGCGTGCATTGTCCTTTTCCTAACAGGCAACTCTTTGTAGGAACCCATTCAATTTAACTAAGTAATTAAATTGAATGGGAAATTAAATAAAGACATTTGTGGAATCTAGGCGATAACATAAAACGTAGGTGGATCAATGACCAGTACCTATGTCATGCTAAAGCGCTACAGCTCAACAATTTAAAATCTTTCTCTAGATCAAATTCGAACTACAAAATTAAATACACATGATTAGTTGTACCCATTTTTTCCAGAAATACTCTTGGGCAGAGAGGCGTTTCTTGGGGCCAGATAAAATCTTTTTATTGTACTGTTCTGGGTTCGTCAAGGCCGGGTATTTTCTAACGAAAGTAAAGCGTTGAATTAATGTACGATACACATACCCGGTGCTTGAGAGAAAACAACGTAATATGGTAAAGTGCATAGCTTCATCTATCTATAGGCTCATCGTTTTATAATCCATAGTTATAAGCCCCACAAATCTGGTGGAACGAGATAAATACTTACCTATTACCCGTACGTGTTAACTTGGCACCTGACTCGAATGACGTTTTGACTTTTAAATTTAAAATTAACAGTTCGATTCGATGAAAATAATATAAACGCAACGGTAACAGTGATGCTAACTTATTTTAATTAAATCGAATTGTTCAATTTAAATTAAAACGCCAAAACGTTATTCGAAATGTGTGGAGTCAGGGGTAGTACCTAAGTAATATTTACGCAGATATAATATTATTTTAGACAGATTCTTGATAGTGATAGCGTGTTTAAGTAAGTCAGTAAAAATAAGTTGCATGCCATTAAGTGCATTCAGAAGAAGGTCACAACATCATTAATAATTAAACAATACAAAATGTGAACTCGTCATTACTAAGAAGGCATGTTTTGTTGAATATATTGGTATTCAGCTGAATCCGGATTGACCTGAAGTCCATACATATTAAACATCTTCTGCCAAGTTTTATTAAGTGACATCAAACTGGTCGCTTACGAAGGAATCGATATCGACCCAGTACCTACTAACCTTGGTTTTGCTATCGATTTCAATACCAAATAAAAAAGGTCGAAGTTTACGTAGCGTTAAACAGTTGAACTTCTCGCACAGGTTAATATTAAATATTAACCTGTGTGCTAGCATTTCATTTATTTAACAGATTAATCGGTCCATGTACTTTATGCCAGAGCTGGGATAGCACCTCCACGAGAAGTCCGAAGAGAAGTTGCAAGTGCAGTCGAGATGCAAAAACAACAGTCTGACACTAGACACCCACTATATTTGGTGCACAACTATTAACCCAAAGACTGAAAACAGACACGTTTCTAAAAGCTGTCCTATCTGTCAGGAAACTCGACCGACAGCCTCTGCAAATTGTGGCAGGACACTTTTTTCCCACCTACTAACTATTTATTACCAAGCTAGCATCTTCTGGCAGTGACTAACCTTCCGTGGTCCAATAGGAATCGCCTCAAAAGGAAAGACGGGAGGAGGAAGGTGTAACTCCAACCTCATAAAGTGGGGCTACCTTGGAAGAACGGCAGCAGGGTGTGGTCTCGGGCCGAGTTGTAAACAATCCTGCTCTTTGTGCCCCAAAATAGTCAAAGTGACCATTGTGCACACAATGCCGTGGAAGTGGCAGTTTAGACCAAAAAACTTACAACACGGAGAACAAAAACTATCCACGGTTTTCAAGCTTCAACGATTCTTTCAGATAATAACATTCAAGGACCAGAATTATGCCCGGAAGCTTATGCAAATGTTCTAGACGGGATTTAAAATATCAATAAGTAGGTTTATACTCACTTTCCGTCCTTCTTGTGTCCATTCTTCGAGTGATATTTGATACCATTGACATTTTTGTATCGTTTCTTACAGCCAGGCACTGGACAGGCAAATGGTTTCTCCTGTGCAGCCGGACCAAGAGCTCCGGATGATGCGCTAGCGTTCATTCTGAACAAGAAAATAGTGTGTTTCGAACTTCTATCTTTAATTCTAAATTATCGTCTACCGTGTGTTATCAAACTAAAAGTTTAGATTATCATACAAGCTGGATATGAAAGTATGAAATGCTGACTGAAAAGTTGTTTAAGGGTCGATTTACTGCCTGAAGTTTTTCTTGTTCCGATGATTTTCCTGTCGCCTACCAGTCATATTACAAAGGATAAAGGTTTTTAATTGATTATAAGACACTGTAATTATGCGATGATTGCGTGAAATTGACCACAGATATCGTTAACCCTTACCCATCCAAACATATAAAGTAGCACAGGACATGCAACAAATTACAAATCTAACAGAATCTTGTAAAAATGTCCGTCTGTCGGTCTGTCACGAACCTTTTTCTCAGAAACTCGTGGAGGTATCATGTTAAAATTAATATCAAATACGTAGGTCGGTACCTTGGAGGTCAACGCAATAAAAAGATACGGTTATTTATGCATCATTTTTGCGACATATTCTGGTACTCGCAAGTTAATCAAATGACCTATAATCATGAAATTTGGCATGAAGCAAGGTTTTACATCACGAGTAATGGAAAAAGTCACATAAAAAGCAAAATATATGGGATTACAAACTTATATTTGCAGTTGAAGAAATGACCGTGACGTAAGTTAAAAGTACATACATCGATGTATGGCAGAACATTATTTCAACTACAAAGTTTATAATTATTTTCAGTAGGTAATGTATAGGTACTCGGAAATAATCGAAACATGATTCTCGTAATAGACGAACCCTCGGTGCGCGAGGCAGACTCCACTTGTCCGATTTTTTGTTGTATTGGTCAGCAACTTCCAAACCATATGGCAAACTTTGATGTGCAGATATATGTGTCTAACGAAACTGTGTTCAATTCGAATCCCGGAATAGTCTTATTAATTTCGTGTCGTAATGATTGTGATGTTGGATCATTGGCTGCACTTACTTGACGCCGTATCGCAGTATGAACTCGGAGCTGTACTCCTCGGCTGTGGTCCACGAGTCATTGCTATCTTCGGATGGACTGACCAGCTCGTCTTCATCCATCTCACTCCCTGGAACATTTAAAACCAACATTCATTATCATCATTTGCCTAGCCTTTTCCGAAACTAGGTTCCTACCTAGTTTCGCAACCCTGACAGGAACAGTATCCTTATAAGTATACTGTTCCTGGCAGGGTTCACAGTATCCTTACTGTTCCTGTCAAAGTTGCGGAATTATTTGAAAGAGTTACTGCGGCCCTGGAACGCAAAGGGCATTTGATAGAACCAGAGCTCGGCAAAATAGATGCTTTGCTTTGAATAAAATACAAATTACAAAATACTATCTCGCATGTATACAAAATACTTTTAAGTCGAGCACATATTTAAATTATAAAATACAAAGTAAGCACAGTATTTTAACTATTTTTATTATTATATCTTATTTATTACAATATACAGTCATGTTTAGGTTAGGTTAGCCTTTTTTCTTACGAAGCTATCGAGCGCTGTTTTCCGCAGAACGCATCCATTCATAAGTTGGTAAATGTATTTATGTCCAAATGTATTTTGATGCCATAAGCCTACAAAATACCTCAGCGTCAGGTATTTGAAATAATAATAATAATAATATAGCCTTTTATTCAGATCACTTTACAATAACTGAAACATAAAAAAATAACACTGGACTTATAAACTATTTATACTATTATCTGTTGTTTTGTTATCTTTCCTAGATCTGTTTGCCAGTCGGCAAAGGCCTCCTCCAACCTTTTCCATTCTTTCCTTTCCTGTGCTACTCTGTTCCACATGACACCTGCTACTTGTCTGATGTCATCATCCCATCTTTTATGCGGTCTGCCTCTCTTTCTTTTGCCTTCTCTGGGGTACCATCGCGTCACTCTTTTGCTCCATTTGTCGTGTCCTCTTATTACGTGGCCAGCCCATCTCCATTTAAGTCTTTTGTTTTTTATTGTTACATCTCTAGTTTTTGTTTTGTTTCTAATGACCAGGTTTTTCAATCTGTCCGACTTTTTGACATTTAGCATGCTCCTTTCCATTGCATATTGGCAAGTTGCTAGTTTGTTCAAAATCTCTTGATTTAAAGTCCATGATTGGCAGCCGTACGTAAGAACGGGTAATATGCAGGTGTTGATCAATTTACTTTTTATGTTAATATGAAGCTTTTTGTCTTTCATGGCTTCTCTCAAGCTCCAGTATCTCTTCCAGCTATTTGCAATTCTTCTCTCCACTTCTTTTCGCATAGGTTCTTTTTGAGTAATAAGTTGTCCCAGATAGATGTACTCGTCAGTATAGTCAATTATTGTGTTCCCTGCTTCTATGGTATGTTGGTTTCCATTTGTTATCACCCTAGTTTTCTCCGGATTCAGTGTCAGCCCAACTCTCTCACTTTCTGTCGCAAGGTCTTTTATCATGGTGTTTAAGTCTTCCGATGTTTTTGCCAGTAGCACTATATCGTCTGCAAATCTCAGATGAGACAGAAACACGCCATCTACTTTAATTCCTTGATGTTCCCAATTAAGTCTTCTGAATATTGATTCCAGAACTGCGGAAAATAGTTTCGGGGATAGGGGATCTCCTTGTCTAACGCCTTTTTCCACTTTGAAATCAGCGCTTTTCTTTTCGAATTGAATTCTTACTGTGCTGTGCCTGTATATGTTTCTTAATAGTCTGATGTATTTCTGTTCAATGCCTTGTTCTAGTAGTGCCTCCCATATTCTTTCATGTAGCAGAGAATCAAATGCTTTACTATAGTCAATAAATGCGATGTAGTATGTAAGCTGGTATTCATTATATTTCTCTAAAACTTGACGCACTACGTGGATATGGTCGATTACCGAATAGTCTTTGCGGAATCCTGCTTGCTCGATCGGTTGGTGTTCATCTAGGTTTTTTTCAATCCTTCTTAAAATGATCTTAGCGAAAATCTTATATACGTTGGACATAAGGCTGATAGGGCGATAATTACCAATGTCGTATTTATCCCCTTTCTTATACAATAGAATGATGTTGGACTTAGTCCATTGCTGGGGAATGGTTTCGGTGATTATTATGTCATTGAAGATATCTGTGAAGACTGGAATCAGGATTTCCTTGCTATGTCTTAAAATTTCATTGCTTATGCCATCGGGTCCGGTTGCTTTTTCTTCTTTTTGGGTCTCAATAGCTTTTCTGACTTCGGTTTGGAGGATACTTGGAATACTTGACGTTTCCACCAGATCTATTTCATCTTGCGTAGTGTTGCATGTGTAGAATTTCTTGTAATATGAAGAAGCTGTTTCCAATATATCTGTTCTATGATGTTTCCATTTCCCTTGATCATCCTTCATTTTAACAATCCAGTTTTGTGTTTTTGTCAGCTCCTTGAGCGCTTTTTTGGTTCCTCCCGTTCTAAGTATGTAGTTTTCTATCGTTTTCATCCTCCATTGTTTTCTATCCTTCCTCATGTTTTCTTTCATTTCTTTGCTGATTTTGGCTAGTTCCTTTCTTCTATTTTGGATATTTCTTGCGCTGAGAAGCTCACTTCTTTCCTTCAGTAGTTTTACAGTAGTATTTGAAATACCAATTACCTACATTTTTATTTTTATTACAAGTAATTCAAATACTGCCCAACCCTAGAATGGAACACGAGTAGGTATCGACCCGTGGGGCTGTTACAATTTGAACCAATATCATCATCTTTATTTGATTGTACTTATCTGAATGATAATGGCATAGCCCACACAGGTAGGTACGGACGCATATGCAGCTAGCCTATGCCAGGCATTATGTAGGCATCTCTTGGCTAGTGAAACGAGTTACGACAAAAACAAAAAAATGTTTCGCCCAGCAGTAACCCACTAGCCCACTTCGAGTAACCCACTTCTGACTCACCCACTAGCTATATCAGTAAAATCATCAAAAAAATGCATTAAAGACTGAAGGTCAGTCCTTCATTTGTAAGATAACTAGGCAATTTTAATTATTCCAGTAGCATTCCGTAGTTCATTCTGTAGTTTTAAGCGAATCATATCGAATCGCAGTGCCTTCGCCGAAACACGTTACACAATGTGATATTTTGATTTTTGCTTTCATTTTTATAGAATTCCATCTAGAATATACCACCACATAAATTAAAAATGAAAACGCTTTGTTATTGCCAAAATTGCGGTTTTAAACTAACAGTTTAAATTTTAGCGCCAAAACGGTCAATGACGTCAGTGACGTCACTACTGTCTGTCACTGGTCAAGAACTGTCATGAATCAAAGTCATAGTGCAAGATCCCAGTGCTTTTAGATCTTAGGCCGCTATCCCACGCCATCCCGCTCTGTCCGTGTGGGTGCGCCCTATACGGGCCGGCGTCCCTCAAGGCGGGGTGCTCTCCCCCCTTTTTCTCGCTTTACACTAGCGATCCCCACTAGTCCCAAGACGCAGTTAGCCCTATGCCGATGATGGCTGACATAAGTGAAAACACCACAGCTCAATCCTTTCAAAAATCCGCCAATACCTTAGGCAAATGGTTAAATGGAAATGGAGGTTTGAAGTTAATTCAGAAAAAAGTCAGGCGGTTTAGTCCTACAAGCCGCAGGCTAGATTCATTCACCATGTTTGGTAAGCCGATCCCTTGGCAGAAGTGAGCCAAATAGCTAGGTGTGATTCTTGACCGAAACCTAAAGTTCGGCGAGCACATAAAGACGGTACGCTCTCGCGTGCCACTTTCGCTCTAGGTGGGCTCAACTCCATGCTGAATGCAAGCAGCAAACTGTCCTTATAATGCAAACTGCGCATTTACACTATGTGCATACGTCTGATCATTACTTACGCGTGTACCACATTCGCACACACTAAGTCTAAGTAGATCCATAGGATGCAAGTTGTCCAAAACCGTTTTCTCCGAAAGGCCACGGGCGCCTCGTGGTTCGTCTTTAGGAATGAAAGATTCCATGTCGACCTCAAAATCCCGAACATGAAGCAGTTCATGAAACTCCTCACAAAGCGCTTCAACGGAACTGCAGGAAAGCACCAGAACCCCTTAATCGCATCAGTTGCCCGATACGAAACCTCCCAGATACGTGAGATTCGCCGTCCATGTACCCTTGTCGAACCCGACGATCCTATCACTCTGATCCAAGAAAGCTGTAGGGAAAACCGCGGAAAAAAACAAACCGCGTTCCGTTTACAGGCCTCGCCGACGAAACTAGGCCGATCGCAACGCCCTTGTCAAACCTCTCTTCGACTTTTGCCTAACGAGCTAGCTCGTTTCGCTGAGCCATTACCTTTAAATCCCCTAATTCAGCCTGCTCGTTACCCCGTATTCCAATATGCGATGGGACCCATTGCAATCTCAGCTGAACACCTTTTTGAATGAGTTCGTCTATCTTATCTAGAATGACATAAGCTATCGAAGCACCTCTGAGGCCAGATAATACGACACTGCCTGCCTTTGCTGCGCCCCCCAAATGACGCCGGTACCCTTATCTTTAGCGAGCGGTCATTTATGCTGGGGCTACATTAGCGGGCTACGGCGAATATTCGTGTTAACGCGATGAGTGTGGCCGGGTAGATCGTTGCAACGCGTAGTATTCGGGCGAAGACGATGTACTATCGGGGCACTGTCGGTAAACTGGCGCACTTCAAAGGGATTTGCGATTTTCGCGACAATATTGGCTTGGGTCCAGTGTCGTCCAGACTTTGTAGCGGGACGGACGTGCTTGTGTTTTTTATACACTATGGAGTGGAGAAGAGGAGCCTTCCCCGCCTGTGATACAGCCGCCCCACCTTTCTTCTTGGCGTCCGCAAAGGCACCGGCCCGGCCTCGCAGTTGGCCAGCTTTGCGGCTCGCTGGGCTGCCTCCTGGGAGTCAACCACCCTCCCCTTGCCTCCTTCTCGGCCCTTACCCCGCCTGCTGATGGGGATTTTTCGGGTCGAGGCCAGCTTCTCGTTTGAGGATGACCCCTGTTCATCCTCCGGTCGGGGCCGCTTGCGAAAGAACCCGGAGTTCTCCGCAGCAGCCCCCACTCCTTCGCGTCCCGAACTCGCTGAGACGACGCCAGATGCAGAGTCGTCAGAGTCCAACTCCGCACCTGCACGACGCTCGAACGAGCCCTCCGTCCAAAATTGGGCGCCTCTGCCCGCGCTCTGCCCGACCGACACTTTGTCAGGCGTTTTAAAATCAAAACCGATCATTTCCTCAAAGGATGGTTCGGATCGGGGACCCTCACAGTCACGTCTGATGAGCAGACGCGTACCAGAGAGCAGTGAGCAAGCCAATGAAACGCACACCGTCCGAAGACCCGAACACTGCTCAAGTCTCCGACCGAAAGGTGTGTCTCTCTCGTTCTGGTCTCTCACTTGGACCTTTCCGGCATGAGTAACTCTACCGGCAAAGCTCACAAGATCACTGAGACACACAAGCGTGGGGCTTGTGTGTCTCAGTGGCACGACGGCAACGTAGGGACACACTCGGTGGGGACCGATGCGCCCCTTTGACGTCGCGGGCGGAGTCAAACGCCCCACTTCCCCCGCTGACGAGAGGTTGCTGCAGTAACAGTCTGACAGACCTCTCCGCCCGTCGCAGATCGGTCGATATCCATTAGGATTTCCCTCCAAAAAAAAGTCATAATAATAAAATAACGTGAAACGGGACGTAAGAGCAACAATCAGCGTCTAGTGACGTCACTGCTGTTATGTCAACGAAAGACGACCTTAAATCTTTGAGATACGACCAAGGAATTTCCACTACAATCTGGAATGAGCATTGTCAATTTGACACCAATATAAAAATAAACCTTATATTTATGAAATTAAGTTCTATTACAGACAATCACTTGGTCAAAGAGAAATCCGGTCCGAGGGAGAAAGTACTTGGAGAGCCCTGTGTCCCTTTCTAAAGTGTTGCCAGGAGGATTATTCCCGAATTTAGTAGGAATGGTAGGAAAAAATAAAATTGTCGTGTCTTATTAAAAAAACGTTAACTTTCGTTCCGATATATTTCTAATATTTTTCAATTATCTGTTACAATGAGAACATTTTTTTAGCATACTGGAACATTTTTTAGATCCTATACTGTATTGAAATGTAATTAAAAAAGAAAAGATTATTAGTAGAATATATAATTATATAAGTTAGACTGGTAACCCACCAGCCATATTTATTTGTCGTAAAACAATAAATTTCTTTATTCGGATTTAATAAAGATGGTTAAAAAGTGTGCGATTCAAGATTGCAAAAGCGAATCTTATGCAGGATGCGGTGTTTCTTTCTTCAAGTAAGTATATTTCAATTCTTGAAGTAGGGTGACCATGATGAACGAAATTATAAGATTATTTACACAATGCAGCATATAAATAGGAGGTAGTCTTTAACGTAATCATAATAAAACTTTATATGGAATCGTGTACCGAATACTTAAAAGACGTGATCATGAAATTTCACATTTCCCGAGGAACATTGTAGAAATGGCAAAAAAGTTTACAACTTCCCATATTAATCGCTGATTTAGGTGTGTTACTTCATATATTTGAAATAAATTTAAAAAATATAATTTCAGACTGCCTGGAGAAGAATCAGGGAGAAAAAATGGCTTGATGTCATTCCAAGTCATTCAAATATCAAAAATTATTCCGTTATTTGCAGTCTTCATTTCAGGCCCCAGGATATAATAAAACATAGTTTAATGCGTTTTACTTTAATCCATCCTTAAAGCATAAATTATTAACTTATGAAATCAAATTATTGGTTAATATATTATATCCTATTATATTAGTCTCAACCTACATTATATTGGTTGGTCACCCTAATGAAAGGGACAGAGGGCTCTCGGGAAGCTATCTCCCTCGGACCGCGTATCGACAGCCTGTGCACATTCCAGATTGTAGTAGAAATTCCTTGGATACGACAGTTCAAGACCACTGACAGACAGGAGTGACTCATCGTCCGTTTTGGCGCGAAAATTTAAACTGTCAGTTAAAAACCGCAATATTGGCAATAAATTATAGCGTTTCAATTTTTAAATTCATATAAAAGTGGAATTCTTTACAATGTGAGGTGAGCAAGAAGAAATTATTGCATGTTTCCCTATTATTGTCATTCGGGTTTCGGGTTTCTGAGCCAAAAACATCAAGGCCGGCAGGCCACTAAATATTTAACATTCTCCTATAAATAGCCTAAAATTATTTATTTTATTTTTATATTTTCTACCTAAAGTTATTATGTTCAAGAAAGAAAATTCCCATTGATATATTAGGTATATTATCATAAAAGATGTATCGTTTTTTTTTTCGTAATTTTACCGTCACTTGTTGCCCGCAGAAAAGGCGTGAATTTAAAAAAAAACTTAGCGGCTGTTTTAAAATAAAATCAGTAAGTAATAATTATAATACCGGTAGGCGTGCTGCTGCGGACTGAAGGTGTTTTGGGCGCAGACAGGAGGCGCCGGCGGACATCGGGCGCGGGGGCTGCGTTCTGGTTTTCCCGCCTCGAAGCCTCGGAGAAATATTTTAGGACATAACTTAGTGGAATACATGCTGGTTGTGATGCTTCTTTTTGTTCTATTACAGCTGGATCATAATCTGAAAAAGGAAATTTCAGTTTTAGTTTCACAACATATATCCGATTGTATCAGCCGCTCCCAATCAGCTGTTCAACTCGACAGAACTATTTCCGTCGCCCATGCTACGCTAAAGAGGAAATTGAGATGAAAATAGCAACGCGCATATGTATACAGTAGTAGAAGTTAAACAAACCATTAATTAAAATAACAATAGTAAAGCTGTGTAGACCGACTCATTATTTATAATTGACGCAAAAATACCCTCCAATGGTGACAACATTGGCACATTGATAAGGCGTAAATTGGGAGGGTCGTGGATTACATTACATGCATAAGAACAATTACTCGAAATAGATATGAATATTTTATATTTACCGATATGAACATCTTCGATGTGTTCAATTAAGTCCGCTAATCTTGGAAATGTTATGCCACAGCCATTAAATTTACAGATGTTTATCATGAAGACGGCCATGTCGTACAATGGTAATGTACTAGTCAATGACAACACCATATTCATTCAGGCCGTAATCATTATCTTGTTTTTAAATTTAATATTAGTTAGTATTTGATAAAAAAAAATATCAACTAATAAATGATTAATTATTTACTGTTATAATAATGCTCGACTTTACGCGTTTTTTCACACATTTAAAATAATAAGTTCTATAAATTTCTGTCACTCGCGCATATTGATCCGACAGTTGGCAGCGCTGAACGGAACTGCCTGCTATATCGACCAATAGTAATGCGGCATTTGTACTCTGTTTCACTTCACCACTCAAAAATTGAACATTCCAAAGGCCGGTCTCCTCCCTCTTGGTGTTCTTTGGTAAGTGCGGCAGAATTTCGTGAATAAACTAATCGTGAAAAAGTGTTACAATTTGAAGCCATCATTTCGTAAAAAGTGATTCTAATCGCGCATTCAAGCATATAGTGTGTGATAGTGGAAATATTTATCTGTGAACTCGTAAGTTGTCATAGAACAAATAGTCAGTTCTGCTGAAGCTCGCCGATTCAGTCATTTTTGCTCGACATTCAATTAGTATCGTTTAGAGGTAAAATACAGTAGGTCTGCCCATCAAATCGTATCCACGGAGTTACCAAATTTATCTAAGTTCAAGATAATATAGGTTGTACGATCTCAGTCTCCGTTACGTAGCACCGTAAATTACGTAACATTCTGCGGTCGTCGGTCAAACTGTCAAGTGACTTCACATAAACTTGTACCTAATTCATATCAGTAGGCATATAGGCTCACTAGTCTCGAGTAGCTAACTCATCTAGTCGTACGGTTTCTTTCAGTTGTCGCTCGCCACACCCAAATAAAACACAAAATGCTGTCCGCCGCCAGATTGATCGCCCCTGCAGCCAGGTCTGCCGTAAGTATAGTTTCCCTATTGGATTTTTTTTAATTTTCTACAATTTACCCATTTTAATCGTCCCTTCAGGACTTGTAATTCTTTACATTGAACTTCATATTATTTGACCTTGTAAGTTACTTCAGCAATGTAAGCTATACTTGCCGGTTCTATAGGTGAGCAAACTTCTCGTCGTTAACTTCCTGATTATCAGTCGATATAATAGCAGATAATGGCACTGGATGTCTAAAATCATTACATAATCCAACTTCTGCTCCAGTATTAGGTAACGATAGTTATCACTATTTCAAATGGAATGAATAAGCACTGCGGGATCGTCGTTATCTGAATAATAGACGACCTTTTATTTTTAGATTGATGCAGTATTGATTTTTAGGGTGTAGCCCTCAAAGAGATTATACTATGGATGTCTTTTAGCTATTATTTTGTATGTTTTAGATCTTCAGCAACACAGCCCTCGTGCGACCAATTGCTGCACTCCCGCAGACACAGATGGTCCCTGCTGCACCAGCTCAGCTGTCCGCAGTGCGGTCCTTCCAGACCACCGCTGTCACCAAGGACATTGACTCAGCTGCCAAATTCATTGGTGCTGGCGCAGCGACAGTAGGAGTAGCTGGCTCTGGTAAGTTGTCTATTAATTTATAATTTGCCAAGAAATTAATCATGATTTTGTTTGTCTTGTGATGTCCTAACATTCTTGTCTTGTAATTCATGAATACCCAGTAAAACTTGAATTGATTTAACCTTTAATTACAAAATCAACACCAAATGTCTCTAGCAATCACATTTTCATTCAAGATAACCAAAACTGAACTCATTTTTCTTAGTTTAGTGCCACTTTAAAGTAGATTTATGTGATAAATTACCATTAAGCTGAATTTTTTGGCAAGATGGTGTGATTGCATAACAAGCAGTGTGTTATTGATTTTTTCTGAACAGGGCTATCCCTGCTTACATAAGTAGATAAAGGTTTAAATCAAAATGTATTGAGGAAATGTGGAATAACAGGGACATTTTCAGCTCAAAAATTTATTAATGGAGCGAATACATTAACTAGGAATCTGTCAGTGTGAAGGTTTTCTTCACTTTGACAGATTTCTTTTTGATGTAACAATTTAATTTTAAAATGTTATTATGGTTTATAAAAACTGATTGTTTTCTTCTACAATTCCTTAATTCAAGTGTATTCCATAACCAAAATGCATATACATTGCCTGCCATGCTTCCCCTGCACATGTAACTAACAGAACTATTTGTGTCATCTACAGGAATAGGGAACATTATGCAAAACTCTGCGTAGGGGGTGCCACTAGCACAAACAGTAAACAAACCGCCATGATGCATCATGTCATTTTTATTCGTAGCGAATAATCTGAGTTTTATTATTATTCATGTAAAAAAAACCTGTACTGTGATATTATGGCATCCTACGGACCTTTAAAACTGGATGATCTAAAAAAACTGCTTCGAGAACGTGGTGCGAGTTAATAGGGAAAAAAGAAGGTTTTGGTGGAAAGGTACGATAAAAATAATAATTAACTTATCGTAATCCAAATCTACACCCATTCAATAAAATTTTAATAAATGTATTTTCACTCATTTGTCTTGTTTCAGGCTTAAACTATATGATGAAAACAATAACTTTTGTTGTACCTATAAAAAATGGTTAAACTAAAAGCAATTCAAGTGTATTACTCAAATACTTATTTGCACCACTAAATGATATTTATGGATATAAATGCAAGCACTGACTTACCACCAATTACAATGGCTAATATAGAAAATTACATTACCTAAATTTTGTCCTTCGGAAATGAATGATTCCCTTCATTCTTACATCCCAAGTATACATCACTGATGCATTATTGTATTAAAATATTCTCTTCCCTTCTTGAAACTCAAATTATTGCTATAATTTTATTAAACTATGAAGTATTATATTTTTGCAATTTTAATCCTGCTTTGAACAACTGGTCAAAAACTGTTTACGGTTTGCGCTAGTGCTGCACTATGGCGGCAGAACATTGCAATAATACTCCCTATTGGTATTGGTGTGGTCTTTGGATGCAGGATCATTGGTTATGCTCACAATCCCTCAAAACAACTCTCATATGCTATTTTAGGGTTTGCTTAGACTGAAGCTATGGCAATTTTGTTTAATGATTGCATTTCTCAAGCCGTTTGCTTTTTGTTACTTTTTAAGAGCGTTTACGCCCTATGGCATTTCATACAAACTTTTCCAGTCCTTATTATTCGAGATAAATGAAACGAAATATTTTAATGAAACTGGAACATTTTTGAAAGAGTTCAGGGGAAAAGAGTAATTTTTCACTTTCTATAGAAAACTTGCTAAAGTTCTGTGAAAATATTCTCTATTATTTAGAACTGTATATTTAGCATATGCATACCAAGTTTAATTCAAATTGGTTCATTTATTTCGAAAAATAAGGATGTAGGGCGTAAACGTTCTTAAAAAGTAACTAAAAAGCAAACAGCTTCTTTGTGCAGATTAGTTTTAACTGTTTCAGCAATTTTTTATGTGCGAGACTCATGCGTTATTTGTAAATTACAGGTGCTGGAATCGGAACGGTGTTCGGCTCCCTCATCATCGGTTATGCCAGGAACCCCTCCCTCAAGCAGCAGCTGTTCTCCTACGCCATCTTGGGTTTCGCCCTTTCTGAGGCTATGGGTCTCTTCTGTCTTATGATGGCGTTCCTGCTGTTGTTCGCTTTCTAAGCTATTTACTTTTAAGAACACTACTACTGCCATCCCACATGACGAGGTTTCAGTGAATACTATCTGGAGTGGACGGCCATGGAATCGAATGTGTGGAAACCTCACCCTCATAGTGATGCATGGACTGATGTGTATAAGTGTTACACTTACCAGTGCGCGTCATCAGGAATGCAATTTATTTAATTATGTAGTATAAAAGAAAAGCAAATAAAATGTTGTACGTAATCATAACATTGATGCTACAGTTATTTCTATTCCTGATTTTTGTAGACCGTTCTGAATCATGTTAAACAACTAATTAGCCTCATATCAAAAGTCGGCGAAAATATTATAGTTGAGCCAGTGACTGCGTATATTTGCGTGAGTATTGTCATCGGTTTTTGAAATGTGAGTTTATCCTGTTGAAGAGTGTCGGCATCTGTATTGTACATTTTTAGGGCGATTAAATGATACAAATCCAAAATCACGAGCGTTTCTTGTTGATGACCTAAATACCACCCTGGTCTTGCTCTTGACATTAAAAAGATAAACTAAAAATTTTGGAGCTACTTAACAATTTAATTTTTAATTAATGATAAAGTAACGATGTTCTGCTTATTTACTGTCCCTGCTATTCAGTACACATGCGTTTGGCGACATTTTCGTATAGTAATTCCATGCTCGTTTATATATTTCGAGTTACACGCTCTAATAGTCACAAGTCTAGAAGGAGAGCCCAGTAGACCCTTCTAAAATATGAAAGACCTTTAAAAATGCAATTTTATATAAAAAAAAACCGGCCAAGGGCGTGTCGGGCCACGCACAGTATAGGGTTCCGTAGTTACCCATCCCATAAGCCATGACAAAAATAGCAAATTTTACTATAACGTTACAAATACACTTAATTTTCTATGGGGGACTACGAAATTTTTACCTAATCAGTTACATTTTATGAGTTGGTCGACTATAACTCATTAAGTTATAAAGCCTAATAAACTGGTAATTTTCATTTGAAATCTATACTAATATAATAAAGCTGAAGAGTTTGTTTTTGTTTGAACGCGCTAATCTCTGGAACTACCTACCAGTCTGATTTGGAAAATTCTTTTTGTATATTATGGTAGCCACATTCCATGAGGAAGTCAGGCCAGCCGTACCTACTCAACCTTGTTTCTCTCTGGGCCACATTGCGCTTCTACTATTGTCATGATGGGCCGCAATAACCTACAGTAAAATAAAATTCAACATTATCTACATGAATGGGACTTGAATTTGTGGCAAAAGGACCCTTTCATTTGGCATAGGCCAATTTTTTCACGTTGATAGTGGGTGAGGAATAGTCGTAGCCTAGCACATCGTAAAGGAGTGAATCAATACAGTATAGATACACGTACACATTGATAGACGATAAAAAAAATGCATCGCCTCTTTACGTGTAGGCCTACCTACTATACAAATATTTTTTGCAAGATTTTATCTTACCACTTAGTCCGCGTGATTAATATGTATACCTACCCATACTAAATTACAACTTTGTAGTGGTAAGCGTATCTAGAGAAACAGGCTGATATGGCGAAATTATAAGGGAACCTAATGTTGACTACGGAACCATAGAAGTACTAATTTGGAAAGCGGCTATCAACCGGAAAACTCACAAACAAACAATCCTGTAGTGGGAAATAAAGTATCCCTACTTTCTGTCCAGAGCCACATACGGTTCCTACAAAAAACCTTCTTGAATATTGGTCTCCCGTACCATTATGCAACATCGCAAATGCGCAGGTTTCTTAGTACAATCGATGGGGACGAGCAACGAATGTGTAGGTACTTATAGAAAAGTTCTATAGGTAGGTAATACATGTGCTTCAATATCTAGACAAAGAGAAGTCGTTACGCAAGAGCGTAAACATGACCCGCTCAATTAAAAGATAGCTGAACTACTTACTGGGAATACCATGGCAGTTTGTCTAACGGGAATACCGACTTCGGATTGAGCTTTTCTAGACAAGAAAACAAGCAGATTCTCCATTATTGATCGAACATCAAGCAGATAACAGCGCCATTGTCTGTATATCGATTAGTAGTTACGTTAGGGGCTTGCTTGTCGACTTCGAGAGAAATGAGGCGAGGCTAGGTTAGCGAGAAACGCAATGCTTACCTATGCATAGGTACGTCGCTTGATAGATCTAATTAGATCGTATGATTTATTGTTCTAGCTGGATGTTAGATTCCTATTCGCCTTCACATGTCGTCAACAGTGATTATTTCCTGAACCCCGGAGCATTCGTTTTCTACTCCTCTGAGTAGAAAATTGAATTGTTTTTGCTGCAGAGTTTGTTGCGCCACTTTTTCCTAGCTGATGAGTGTTACCTATTCTGTGACTGAAGTGGTGACGGCGGGTGTTTTGGGGAAAAAATGTTTACAAAAAGTGCTGGCTCGGCCTAATTTGAATTCTTAGAAGAAAACTTCAAGCGGAGACACCTTGTAATTTGCTATTTCATATATTGTAGAATCTGGTTATGAAGTTAGATGTTAAAAAATAATATTGTCGCTACCGGCAAATCGACATAAAGACCTTAGTAGCCTGTGGTATGGCTTTGTTGTATTTTTTCAGCAAATAGTAGGTTGGCCGCATACATACGGTTTTCTTAAAAGGTTTCCTGATAATAATTAATACAGATTCGGAGACCGAATGTAAATCTAGGATTTATGTTACCAAAGCAATGATATTAATTTAAATGGCTATTCTGTAAAATCACGAAAGCAAATACTATAACCTTATGTAGGTCGATACGCAAAAATAAAAAAATGGGTTTTATTATCAACAAATTTATTGCAAATATGTTTGTTTTCTTTTATGAAAAATATCTAAGTGGATACCTCCGAACATAAAGGGAAAATAAATTGACAAATTAAGGTCATATCGGAGGTAAACTCTTAAATCTTTAGAAGTAATGTCCAAATAACATACATGATAGTCACATAATTGTTTGAGGCATTCATAATGCTTTAGATTGAGAAATTTTCAAAAAATTTGAGTATCAAAATGAATCCAAACCAAAACCTTATCACGTACAGTTCTCGTCAAATAACTTTGCCCCTCTGAAGTTGGCTACGAGCGTAGTAGTCAAAATTACGAACAAACTGCAACTGCGCATGAGACATGGGGGCGGGGCGCGATTTTATGTCTCAGTCGCTCGTTTAAGTTCGATACATGCTTGCGTCCCGCTTGCTCCCGTGTACGTGACTGCACCTGCGCGATCTTTGCAAATGGCTAACTTCAGAGGGGCAAAGTTATTTGACGAGAACTGTGATTGGTATGCATTCAATTTGCATTACAATAACACAATAATTATAATAAATATCTCAAAGAAATGTAAAAACTAAATTTATACTAATGCACATAAGGGAAACATTATAGTTATAACACTTTATTTGGTGTTGTGGTTATCACTCGATTTCATCTACATAATTTGTCTCGAATCACTCCAGTCTGCTACTAAAATATTTTACATCATTTATCAATAAACACAGTCACTAAAATCTCTTATTCCCAATAGAAGGACAACAAGCTATATTATAATCAAAATTCAATGTCTACACTTCCTTGAGAGGTACATGTAATTTCAAATAAATGTTTTAGGCATAACATAATCTTTGTGGCCGCAACATCAGTAATAATTATGCATGCTTAATTTGGGAGTCAGGGGTTAACAATACAGCAAATAGGTACTATTTCTTTCTATGATTGACAATTTAAACATTGTAAAACATCTTTACAATAATTTCACTTAACCTATAGCAAAACAAAATAAGGCATTTTCCTACACATTTCTATCAAACATAATTCATCCAAATAGAAACTGCTCATCACAAGTAAATCGAATTCATGAGAACAACTACTGTTTCACATTATCAAAACGCATTGCAATTAGATTTTTTGTGAGATCAACACTCGTAATATTATTTGGTCCAATATTTAAAAAATAAAATGTTTCATGAATTCGAGTTACCAGATCAAACTTACACATTATTTTTGGCTCAACGCGTTTCCCCGTGAAGTCCATAACTTTACAACTAAACATCATCTCTTCACCTCCATAAAAATCTTTTTTTTTTATGAACTAGTCTTGATATTTTCTTTATATTACATTCTATTATAAATAATGTGTTAGTAACGTATTAAATCGCTTCAGTTTCAAACTGATTACCCTTGCTTATGGTGATAGGTCCGTATGTTTCGTGCTGTTCTAATTTCAACACTTGATGTTTTTTGAGAACAAGTAAACTGTAGAATTTTTGTGCGACCTGTAACAGAATGAGATGTTAAATAAGTATTCCGTAAGAGGCATGTCACATACTGTCATAAGGAAGGCAAACAAAGATAGTGAATAGTAGTACATTTTATTAGTTTGAAGTTGGAAACATACCTGTTTTCTGTTATTATGTCTGGGCGCAAGATCTGTGAAGGTAAGTTCTAGTCCAGCGGACAGTTTGGGCTTCATGACGGCGAACAGTTGCGCCGCACGACGGTTTAGTACTCGCTCCTCAAACTGCTCGTCCGTTTCACCCGCCTCACGTTCACCCTCTTCCGCCTGATAACAGAATAAGTATAACATTACAATCTTGCCTAGCTCTAATTTTGATGAGACTAACATATATATGTAGCGAAATGTGGGTATAACGTATTTACGTGCCCATCTTTCTGACCCTTAGAGACAGATACAGGAGTACAGTCAGGACACATTATACTTACGTTGTCTGGCGTTAAAGGTAAATCGTAATCGTGCTGTGGACTGTGATGGCCATGCTGGTCGTCGTACCCCAAGTTCGTCATTTGCATTCCATTCTGGAAAAACAAAAAAATATGTTAGTGAACATAATAACAAAAGCAAATTACGATGATAAGGCTGAATAACTGAGCTACTGAATACCATTTTAGCCTGCCTTCAATTGGCGATGCAAAGCTAGCGCCGCTAGTGTCAAAATTGTGAAACTGTCTAAGAACAACACTGACAGTTTTCGCAGTCGTTCTTAGGCAACTTCTGAATTTTGCCGTTAGAGGCGCGCGCGTAATCTTTGCATTGTTAATAGGGTATTTCACAATTATTAAAAATGCAAAATTTCGTTTGTATTGGATGGCGCAAATTCACAATGGCGATGCTAGTGAGTGACTTCACACGCAATTAGTACTGTATCTGTTTATCACAGATTTTAAACCTCACAACTCTATAATTTTTATGAATATATTTTTTTCTGCGCCTGATCTTTTCTCTGGGTTTTGAGAAATTTACTAAAAAAACCCAGTCAAATACCATAATGTTGCCAAAGTGAGAGCACTACCTGGTAGTCCCCGTGGTCGTCCAGCGCGTGCAGCAGCGGCTCCATGGGCACGGTGTGCGGCAGGTCGTGCGCGGCGCGCTCGCTGGGCGGCGCGGGCGCGGAGCTGCGCAGCAGTGACGTCACGTGCTCCGACGTGCCGCCCAGCTGCGGCATCATGGGCAGCTGCTCCAGCCCGTGCGCCAGCCCATGCGCCAGCATGGCGCCGTGCGTTACGCCTGGAATGTACACTAAAAAAATCACATACTGAACTTAGGGAACGTACCCATACTATGTGACCCGTTCCTGGGCGTCTTCAAAGGTTTATCTCACGTAATCAATATCCTATAAGGAATTCTAGCGCTTTTTCGAGCTAAATTCAAATATGGCGAGCAGCGTTTATCACTTTTCTATTTGTTTCTTGATATTATTTTTTCTAATGTTGTTAACTTGTAATTATAGCAAGCGACGTATTAATAAAAAAATGAAGAGCCAAATTATATTTTTTTTTAATTTACTGTTTTCCAAAAGTATTTAAAACCATATTTCTGAATTACCACGTCAAAACTAGAGGAGATGTCATATAATATGGGTGGTCACCGACGGGAAGGGAAGGGGGTAAGCAATAGAGTAGATGACTAAAGAAATCTAATTATACTCCATCCGAGTAGGTAGTTAACTAAAGGTAAACAAAAAAAACCACGTGACTTAGTTAACCGACTAAACGTAATACGTCTATTCAGTTGTCATAATATGTTACAGTTGTACTCTTCAATTTAGCAACGTTAATATTCGTTAATAACGTTGCTAAATTGAAGAGTACATACGTAAGTATGGATACGTTCCGTTACCCATGAATGTATGTACACGTCCTAAAGATAAATAGAAGAAATCAGTACTGCTAAGTCCAATAGATAGAATAATTTCCATCTTGTTTGTCTGCTATTCCAAGGGTGCCGGTGTAAGAAAGTAAATCTTGCACTCTGGAATCGCAATGCACCTGCATACATAGACAACAGTCCATAGGCACTAGCAGTTCGAAAAGCCAATAACATTAAAGGAGTGGTATCCTTACCTCCAGGCGTCATTCCACCATGCTGCAGCCCTGCAGGCGTCATACCGCCGTGCGCGAGCCCTCCCGGCGTCATGCCGCTGTGCGTGAGGCCTATGGGAGTCATGCCGCCCATGCCGCCGTGCTGTAAGCCTGCCGGCGTCATGCCGCCGTGCTGTAAGCCTACCGGCGTCATGCCGCCGTGCTGTAAGCCAGCTGGCGTCATGCCGCCGTGCTGTAACCCCGCCGGCGTCATGCCGCCGTGTTGTAAGCCCGCCGGCGTCATACCGCCGTGGTCTAGGCCACCTGGAATACATAATCAATTTTAGGTTTCGTCTCTGACAAAATTGTACATGTAATTGTACATGACCGGAGGGACGAAGACTAACGGTTTAACGTGCTTTCCGAAGCACGGGGGTGTCACACCAACTCCATACTGCCACTGAGAAAATCCTATTGGACAAAGCCAATAAGCCCCCAAGCACGACTGTGAGACCAAAATCATGTGTGAAGCGAAGGAGAGCTTACCCGGCGTCATGCCGCCGTGATGTAACCCTGCCGGAGTCAGACCTCCGTGCACCAACCCCGCCGGCGTCATGCCGCTCTCTAAGAGACCCGGCGTCATACCTGCAAAGATCGTCGTTAAACTTGAGCGTTCAGTCATCATTATCATACCTGTCTACATGAGTCTGCAAAAAATCAGTCAATCAGTCAATAGTATACACAAAATCATCTGCTCGACAATGCAAATAACACAATGTTGTTGAATTAACAAAATTAAAGGCATCACCATTGATCCTGTGATAAGCACTCACCCTGTCATTATTTCAAAAACAGAAATAATGACATAAAGCTGCCTAGCTGTCCTGAATCGACATCTATCGTGATCCTACCTTTTTCCAGTAATGAAAAACGATTCATAATTTACTGTCCGGGTACCCTACAAAGAGATATCATAGATAGTAACCTACCTCCGTGGTGTAACCCCGCTGGGGTCATAACGCCTGTTGAGAGTCCTAAATCCATTTGCTGACTGTCTCCGTGGTGAAGACCCGCAGGCGTCATGCCGCCGTGTTGTAGACCAACTGAGGAAATATTAATTAGTTTTTACTTGAAATGAGGATTACTCATATCTTAAGGACGCTGTTACAAATGGTTAGTCAAATCATTCCTTTTTTACACAAAAGTATGTTTATTAAATAAAATGCTATGCATTCTTAAAATGTTTTTTGCCCTAATTGTTGATAGATGTGCACGGTACGATTCTGAACTATAAATATAATTTATTTATATTTATTTATTTAATTTTTTTTTTTTTTTACTTACGGTACATTTAGTGAAAAAAGGTTTGACTATCCATTTCTCACAGCTTCCTAAACACGTTAACAGTCTACTGTACTCTATGTGGTATTCATGGCACGTTCCTGCCAAGCCCGTGTACCCTTTGCTTTACATGAACTCATTGTAGCTCTATGGACAGTGGTGCTAGACTTGTGAAATTAGTGTGTTTGTAATGAGGGACATAGGTAACAAAGAGGTGGATTTCTGATTTTTTTTTGTCTTTGTGGCTTATTCTAATAACACAGACAGCTTTGGTATAGGAAATATGTCAGACTGAAAGTCATCTGATGATTGGCTTTAAATCATGTAAAACGTCAGGCGCTTCTTCTTCGTATCGCTGGCACGTCAGCACGATAGTGGTACAATTATAATGGGTCAAAACTTTGATACTTTCAATGCGTTGGTTTCGGCTGCATGTTTATGACACAGATACGAGGTGGGGCATAGTTTACGATACGACACATCGCCACATCCACACCTTGCCACCGTTCCTTTGCGATAGTCCTACTTTGCGAGATTGGAGCCTTCTTACAGAGGTATGCGAAACAAAGAGAGGATTCCTCCGACCAGACGGATGTTGTTTCCAGTGAGCTACTGCCCGATGGTAGCTATCGGGCGGTTGTGTTCAAATCGCGTGGAGAACTTTTAAATCGCGATGTAGGATTTGTGTGACGTGAGGTCGTTTTGTAGTTTTGTTTGTCGGTATGTGGCGGTATAGAAGCTGGTACATTTGCAGTATGAGTAGTCTGTTATGAGTGTTATGTCATGTGTACGGTACCGGGTGTCATAGCTCCGTGCTGCAGGCCGCCGGGAGTGAGTCCGGCCTGCAGCAGCGTGCCGGGGGTGAGCGCTCCCAGCGCGCTCGGCGTCAGGCCGCCCGGTGTTAGGCCGCCCGGCGTCAGGCCGCCCGGCGTCAGGCCGCCCGGGGTCAGCGGCCCGCCCAGCCCGCCCAGCATGCCTGGGAACACATACATGCGTTACTTGTGTGTTGGTAAAAACGTCATTATATCTGCCATTGGAATTTCAGATAATTTAAGTAAACTAAGAAATTTCTACAAAAGTAGCTGCCTAAGTTATAGGACCATGACCAAGCTTCCAGAAACAGTTGAGCAAATTGTGGGTTATATAGGAGGTTTCGTAGCCAAACAGTTAAAAACCAAACTCGAATGTTCATCCTGTATCAATTTGTTGCAGGCAGCGGAAAAACTACTTTCATAAACTGATTTGCCTTAAAGATTTTGGAGGATTTGCTTATCCTTCAGTAATTGGTTTCAAAATATGTCATCGATCTGAAACTTTACTCAGGTAACTTGTCAACCAAGAAGGAAAAGGGTTGTCTAGCGCACACAATTTGCCAGTTTTGGTAAATAAGTTTAGTTAAATTACAATTAATAATCTAACTAATATGGATAGTGCAAAAATACAATTATGACTTATCCTCTCACACAGTGCATAACACCGTCCACGCATGTGACATTGCAGCAGGCGCGTAACCAGTTACCATTTTCTGTCCTGCCGAGAACCAATTACCGCGCTTTTTTATTTTTTTATTATTATTGATAGGCACGCGCTTGACCACTATCTCACCTGATGGTTAGCGATGATGTGGTCGAAGTTGGAGCATGTTTGCCTAGAAGTAACCTCTAAAAACTCTTCGACTTACTGGAATACAACGCGTTACGCAAGCGCAGCTAATTTGCTTATTTGCATGTGTGTTCTTTCGTTCGAATTCTCGAAATAATTTGTCAATGTAGTGAAGTTTGGAGCCGAATTTCTAGTTGATTATGTTCAGAGTTATGCTTCCTGAGTTTTATTATTCGTAGCGGAATGTTCACTATGAATCTGTTAGTTGCAGACTAGACCTTATTGTTTTGTGGATAAAAGTCTAAAAAGAAAGGTCTAAAAGCAAGTTTGTAGAAAATGAAAATGGAAGTTCATTGATTGAGTTAAATTCATGGTAAACATTTCCCATGAAGTTATTATGAAATTTATGCTGACTTTCATTATGTTTGTTATTAGAGCATTTAGCAATTAATAACCTCTTCACGGTCCGAGCGACTCGTAGACTGGACTTTTATTCATCATGATGATGGCACATTCAATTCCATCACAATTTGTGTTATGAATTATGATAAGCATAAAATAAAATAATGACAGTTTAATTCTCATGAAAGTCCCAGATTTAGGTTCAACAGAAGTTGATGTTGCAGCAACATGACTTTGTGTTACAGCAAACATAGTGCAACACAAACCACTGTAACTGCAACAATGTTACGGAACTTTTCTTAACCATAATTACGACGTTGGAGGTAACCAAACCAAATGATAGAGCAGAAATCATGCTGAAGCATTGAATGTAAGATTCACATTGCAGACCATATCCCAGTGAGATAATATAGTGACAGGTGGACACTTACCGACAGAAGGTTCGTATTCCTGAGGTACTGGTGTAGGAGGTTCCAATTCTGCTGTCGGAAGTGGGCCTGGAGTTTCTGGTGGCAGCATGGTCTGGAAGATGGTAGCAGTCGTTTAAGTTTGGGTGATTAAATATTACTGTTGTCAGTTCTTCCTGACAAGATGGGCTTTGTGGTCTTGGACCAGGGCAAGTAGGTGATTGGTATAATAGCTGTCCTCTGGCAACCGTGATAGCTGTCCTTCTCAGGTTGGAGTATTTTTGAGGTACTTCTTCACATGGCCAAGATTATGAGCGTGGTGTGTAAGTGTATGATGTACCTCCTCATGCCTCCTCTTCCGGCCGCCTCGTCGCGCGGGCTCGGCGGGCTCGGGCGAGCGCGCAGCATCTCCGGCGCCTTCCTCCGCCTCGCTGCGTAGCGTCATGTTGCGCTAGTAAGTAATGAGCGTGGTGTGTAAGTGTATGATGTACCTCCTCATGCCTCCTCTTCCGGCCGCCTCGTCGCGCGGGCTCGGCGGGCTCGGGCGAGCGCGCAGCATCTCGGGCGCCTTCCTCCGCCTCGCTGCGTAGCGTCATGTTGCGCTAGTAAGTAATGAGCGTGGTGTGTAAGTGTATGATGTACCTCCTCATGCCTCCTCTTCCGGCCGCCTCGTCGCGCGGGCTCGGCGGGCTCGGGCGAGCGCGCAGCATCTCGGGCGCCTTCCTCCGCCTCGCTGCGTAGCGTCATGTTGCGCTAGTAAGTAATGAGCGTGGTGTGTAAGTGTATGATGTACCTCCTCATGCCTCCTCTTCCGGCCGCCTCGTCGCGCGGGCTCGGCGGGCTCGGGCGAGCGCGCAGCATCTCCGGCGCCTTCCTCCGCCTCGCTGCGTAGCGTCATGTTGCGCTAGTAAGTAATGAGCGTGGTGTGTAAGTGTATGATGTACCTCCTCATGCCTCCTCTTCCGGCCGCCTCGTCGCGCGGGCTCGGCGGGCTCGGGCGAGCGCGCAGCATCTCGGGCGCCTTCCTCCGCCTCGCTGCGTAGCGTCATGTTGCGCTAGTAAGTAATGAGCGTGGTGTGTAAGTGTATGATGTACCTCCTCATGCCTCCTCTTCCGGCCGCCTCGTCGCGCGGGCTCGGCGGGCTCGGGCGAGCGCGCAGCATCTCGGGCGCCTTCCTCCGCCTCGCTGCGTAGCGTCATGTTGCGCTAGTAAGTAATGAGCGTGGTGTGTAAGTGTATGATGTACCTCCTCATGCCTCCTCTTCCGGCCGCCTCGTCGCGCGGGCTCGGCGGGCTCGGGCGAGCGCGCAGCATCTCGGGCGCCTTCCTCCGCCTCGCTGCGTAGCGTCATGTTGCGCTAGTAAGTAATGAGCGTGGTGTGTAAGTGTATGATGTACCTCCTCATGCCTCCTCTTCCGGCCGCCTCGTCGCGCGGGCTCGGCGGGCTCGGGCGAGCGCGCAGCATCTCGGGCGCCTTCCTCCGCCTCGCTGCGTAGCGTCATGTTGCGCTAGTAAGTAATGAGCGTGGTGTGTAAGTGTATGATGTACCTCCTCATGCCTCCTCTTCCGGCCGCCTCGTCGCGCGGGCTCGGCGGGCTCGGGCGAGCGCGCAGCATCTCGGGCGCCTTCCTCCGCCTCGCTGCGTAGCGTCATGTTGCGCTAGTAAGTAATGAGCGTGGTGTGTAAGTGTATGATGTACCTCCTCATGCCTCCTCTTCCGGCCGCCTCGTCGCGCGGGCTCGGCGGGCTCGGGCGAGCGCGCAGCATCTCGGGCGCCTTCCTCCGCCTCGCTGCGTAGCGTCATGTTGCGCTAGTAAGTAATGAGCGTGGTGTGTAAGTGTATGATGTACCTCCTCATGCCTCCTCTTCCGGCCGCCTCGTCGCGCGGGCTCGGCGGGCTCGGGCGAGCGCGCAGCATCTCCGGCGCCTTCCTCCGCCTCGCTGCGTAGCGTCATGTTGCGCTAGTAAGTAATGAGCGTGGTGTGTAAGTGTATGATGTACCTCCTCATGCCTCCTCTTCCGGCCGCCTCGTCGCGCGGGCTCGGCGGGCTCGGGCGAGCGCGCAGCATCTCCGGCGCCTTCCTCCGCCTCGCTGCGTAGCGTCATGTTGCGCTAGTAAGTAATGAGCGTGGTGTGTAAGTGTATGATGTACCTCCTCATGCCTCCTCTTCCGGCCGCCTCGTCGCGCGGGCTCGGCGGGCTCGGGCGAGCGCGCAGCATCTCCGGCGCCTTCCTCCGCCTCGCTGCGTAGCGTCATGTTGCGCTAGTAAGTAATGAGCGTGGTGTGTAAGTGTATGATGTACCTCCTCATGCCTCCTCTTCCGGCCGCCTCGTCGCGCGGGCTCGGCGGGCTCGGGCGAGCGCGCAGCATCTCGGGCGCCTTCCTCCGCCTCGCTGCGTAGCGTCATGTTGCGCTAGTAAGTAATGAGCGTGGTGTGTAAGTGTATGATGTACCTCCTCATGCCTCCTCTTCCGGCCGCCTCGTCGCGCGGGCTCGGCGGGCTCGGGCGAGCGCGCAGCATCTCCGGCGCCTTCCTCCGCCTCGCTGCGTAGCGTCATGTTGCGCTAGTAAGTAATGAGCGTGGTGTGTAAGTGTATGATGTACCTCCTCATGCCTCCTCTTCCGGCCGCCTCGTCGCGCGGGCTCGGCGGGCTCGGGCGAGCGCGCAGCATCTCCGGCGCCTTCCTCCGCCTCGCTGCGTAGCGTCATGTTGCGCTAGTAAGTAATGAGCGTGGTGTGTAAGTGTATGATGTACCTCCTCATGCCTCCTCTTCCGGCCGCCTCGTCGCGCGGGCTCGGCGGGCTCGGGCGAGCGCGCAGCATCTCCGGCGCCTTCCTCCGCCTCGCTGCGTAGCGTCATGTTGCGCTGGTATTTCTGTAACAAGCGTTATTTGGGTCAATCAACTATTTTACCCACACTTTGCTGTCCCCGACACTTCATTATAAATATGCACTAATTAACAATAGACATACACAAATGAGATGTCACAATTGCATCTAAGATTGCTAGGCACTACGGAAAACTTGATCACGTTCTCGAAAATCTTTCATTTCTATCATTTTTTATGGTAACTCAGCATACGAAATATTCGCACCATACAAAATATTCCTGTCTAGAGTCCACATTAACTTGTGAAGTTTCATAATAAATGAACTTCTACTTTTCGATTTCAGTTGAATTTTATTATAGAAAAAGACGGTATAACACAGTTTATTGTGTGTAATACAAATCTTTAAAAAGACAAACCACTTTTACAAAAAAAAATCCCAAATTTGTGTCCCCTAGTAAAATACTTTTTCGTTCGTATACTGAGTTACGCTCAAGAATTTCGCCAGGAAACACATAGATGGCTCTGTTTATCATTAGTAGCTTCGACTCCATTTGCCTTTTCTCACACGGCGCGACGGGGTCTTTCGGTAGCGACTTCGAGCCGCCAGTCCGCAAAGTACGTCCGGAGGGAGTGCGTGCCTTTTTGTGTCGTCTGCTGAGTGACCGCGATTTCTCGATGTAAGTTATAATATTTACTTATAATAATCAGCTGTTTTATAGTACGTAACATGTATTTTCGGCTAAAGTTCACGCCAAGTACCTTAATCAAATAGTAATGTGCTTTTTCGATGAAAATATATCAAGTGTCTGCTGAGTTACTTGTATACTGAGTTACTTTGGCGGTAACTCCAGAGACATTCTTGGTAACTCCTAAGACATTTAGGTACTTAGTAAGATTAGCATGTATCTCGTATAGTAAAGACGGCCCTATTTTAACTAGTTTTCAATAAGGAGGAAGAATACGTCTGTTATTCATGTTACCCCTACCTACAGTGTGCTGATTTGGTGTTGGAGAAGGAAGGTGGATGATAGTAGATTGATCGTGTTTGTGTTTATCTCTAAATACATTTTTAGTTCATTTTTAGTTTGTACGTTTAGTGTTTTTGTTCGTTATGTAAATACTTCTACACTATTCTTTTCAGAAATATTACCCGTCCTAAAATGGCGCGACTGACGGCGGCTGAAAAGCAAAGAAGGTACAGGGAAAGACTTAAACAGAACACTGAAAAATACGAAGATGCTAAAAGAAAGCACCGTGAACACTACCATAAAGTTAAAAGGCTTGCAAAAGACTTAACGCCAAAAGAAAAGAAACAAGCTAATCTAATCTGGAAAATGAGACAAAGAGAATATAGAAAGAAAAGGAAGAATTTACAAGTTATTTTGGATGCAACACCACCGAGTTCTCCGATATCTGGTGTACTTAATGTCTACCACGAGATACCAGTTGCGTCTCGAGAACGTGGACGAAAAAAAGTAAGAAAAGATAGGAGTAAAGTATATAGAGAGAATAAGAAATTACAAGAAGAAAACAAGAAGTTAAAGAAAAATTGTGAGAAGTACAAAAAAAGACTAATTAGAAACAAAATAAAAGAAGGAGAGTCTGAAGATCAGAAACGAAATTATAAGCTATTGACAAATTCAATTAAAGAGCGATATGAAAGAATTAAGAGCTACAAGGAGAAAATGTTGTTAAAAAGCCTTCTTAAAACTGACAGCATAGACAAATGTAGAAAGAAAACACAATTACTACGAGAAACATTCGGAATAAACAGACAGTACGTTAAAAAAAAAACAACGCAACGGCCTACGATGCTACTTCAGAAAAAAATACAGCAGTTTTTCCTCCGTGATGAAGTTTCCAGAGCCACAGCTGGGAAAAAAGAAACTGTGACTAGAAACCGAGAGAAAGTACAGAAGAGGTATTTATTAGACACAATGCTTAAACTATATAGAGATTTTAAAGAAGAAAACCGCGGTATGCCTTGCTCATATTACTATTTTACAAAGAACCGCCCGTTTTTCGTCAAAAGTGCATCAGTCGATGCTCGAGAAACATGCTTGTGTAAAACTCATGCCAACATGACACATAAGGTTCAAGCACTGAAAAAACAAGGTGTCCTGAAAACCAGCGATTTGAATGTCATTATTCAAAAGACAGTATGCAGCAACCGGTCAAAGGATTGTATGTACAATAATTGTGAAACATGCAAAGATATAAAGATGGAATATGTTCAAGAAAAAGTAACTGGCTTCGTAAAGTATAGTGAATGGATAAGAAAGGAAGAAAAATATGAAAAAGAAGGAAAAATTTTCAAAACAATAAAGAATGTGAAAGAAGTACAATGTGTTGATGTTGCGCACTTACTGCAAACATTTGAGAACGATATTAACCACTTCAAAAAACATATTTATAACATCAAAATCCAGTTCCATAATTTTCGAGAGTGCTTAAACCATCTGCAGCCTAATGAGTGCGCAATTGTAGTCGACTTTAGTGAAAATTATAATTGCAAATATCATGAAGAAGTTCAATCCCACCATTTTGGAGGCTCTCGAAACCAAGTATCGCTGCACACAGTGATGGTTTATACAATAAATATTATGAGAACTCTTTTTGTACAATTTCTTCGTCAAATTGTCACCAGCCTGCCGCCATCTGGACACACTTGCACCCGATCTTGCAATGGGTAAGAAATGAACATGATGCTGTGGATACAGTTCACTTCTTTTCTGACGGACCATCCACACAATACAGGCAGAAACAAAACTTTTATTTGCTTTGCACGAAATACTTTGACTATGGATTTACTGCTACCACTTGGTCCTTCTTTGAAGCCGGGCACGGTAAGGGTCCTGCAGATGGGATTGGAGGATTTCTAAAGCGCACTGCTGACAAGATTGTTGCCACTGGTATGGACATCCCAAATGCACAAGAATTTTTTAACCAATTGAATGGCACCAGTAAAATCAAGCTGTTCTTAGTAGAAGACGAAGCTATTAAACAAATGCAAGGTGAGCTGCCAAAAACAATACCACGACTTATTGGAACTTTACAAGTCCATCAAATATTTACCGAAGAACGAAACTCATTAAAGTATAGATGTCTTACCTGCTTTTGTAAAGAGAATTCTTTGAAAAGAGGTTTTTGCTATTGTCTCAATCCCAAAACATATAAAGTTAATTTCAAGTCCGCCACACAAGAGACCGTCGAATCTGCAAGACTAGAAAACATTGAGCCCCCAAAAGAAGCTCATTTTGAACCTACGGGATATTATTCTCCAGCTTCTCTCGATCTATCAGATGATGATGTGCCGCTTGCTATACTGAAAGATATCCAAAATATACCGCTTCGTTCCAGTATTTATCAAGCAGTTTATGGATCTTCTTCTGAGAGTGATGGCGATCAGCCAGCACAAATGCATGGCAAAGAAAACTACAGACGTGGATCAAAGTCTACAGGCATTGCTATGTTTGAGGATTCAGAAGGACTGCTGGCTACGACAAGTAACTATGAAGTTCCACAACAGGTGTCAGCTGGCGATTTTCTGCATGTCCATGTGTATGGCATGAACAAGAAAAAGAAAACTTATTCTTACGTGTGCAAAGCTTTGACACCTATCGAAGAAGACGGTGAAGTGAAAGTTATGTTCCTACGGGTTGTTAGTGATGATGCAAAGACATTCAGAATTGATAAGCATGATATGAGTCATGTCAATTATGAAGATATTATCAAAATCTTGTCAACACCTGCCTTTTTGGGAAATGGACAATACAAATTTGAAAGATCGATTGATATTTTCGAAAAATAAGTTCAGAACATTTTAAATGTGCCTTTCTTCACATTTAAAATGTGTTTTACTTTTTGATCTTTTGATTATTTTTACTAAACAGAGTTTAGTTTATTTAATTATATGCCATCCATTTGTTATTTTTTTATTGTATGTCTTAGGCGTTACCCAAATTTGTCTCTGGAGTTACTTTTTGTCCCCAAACTAAAAATGACATTTTAGATTATAACATGCTCATTATTTGATTGTATAAAGTTTATATTAATAGTTTTTAATTCACACGGTTGTCGACCTTTATAACAAAATTAATTCTCAGTAGTATTTCTTTAACAGTTACTTTTATTGAAAATACCCCTTCTTTTTTTATTATTTTGGTAACGCAAAAGACATAACTTTGATTAGTTTTAAATTAAAAATTAAAAATACTTGAAGACTGATTATGCCAAAATAGTTAATTATGCATGTAAGAGTAAATATAATTTTTTTTTGTTTTAAATCGTGTTTTATTCGCCATTTATCTGATGCTGAATGCAGGTAACACTGGAGACAGTTTTTGAGGGTATGTGTTGTATTTTTCTACAAAAACTATGTTAATTTTCAATTAACTTCGCTGCTTTTCTAAATCATTAAAGTAGATGATATTATTAATGCCTTAGTCGAGTCAGAATATTAAAAAAAAAAGATTATTTTATTAAAAAAAAATATTTGTAATCTGTCCAAAGTGTGGGTAAAATATTTGATTGACCCATTTGTTAGTTCGCAGCGGCGTGCAGCAACTTTCACTCTTGACGTCCACGAGCGCACTGCGAGCGCCCTTCGATTCACGGCAAAAACCGACAAGCGTCGGTTTGTTGTGAGCCGCTCGTGTAGCGCTCGTTGCAGGCTCGCGAACGTACACTGCACACTTTATTTGTTTGGTAACAGTAACGGTTACGGCAACGTGCAACGTTACGATTACAGAAAAGTATCTTGTAATCGTCAGCTCGCTGCCGCGCTAGTAGCCGCACGTGTACCTCTCGCAGCAGGTTTGCGAACCACATACACACTATATTTTCTTAGCTCACTAGTGAGTACCCGGCTGCACAGTGGTAAGATGAATAAACATTTGTGTAGTCTTTCAGTACCCTAGTGTAGTCTAGTAGTACAATACATATTATACAAATCATTGTCATATGGATTGCTGGGTGGCCTAAAAACTGTAAACTCTCCGGTTTGTAAGTGGACTCAGTGGCTTATGGGTTTCTACAATAAAAGAGGCAATGCAGATCCATTGCTATCTCACGAGACAACGCTGCTACGTCTTCTACATATTGCAACTTCAGTAGAACAAACGCATAAGTGTAGTTTTTTTTTTATAACTGTGCTCGCATTCTACCGAAAGTGCGATATATAATTACACTGGCATCCTTCAAACGCGGCAACCTCTCTTGGCGGCAGATAAGAGTATCTTTGGTGGCAGAAGCCACCAAAGATACTCTTATCTTCAAAAGAGTTTTAATGGTTTACTACATTATTTTTCTCCTACCTTAAACAGTACTCTAGAAGGTATCGGCCTGGCCGGTAACGTGAACAGCTTCTCGACGCCTCCAGTCTCCTTCCAGTGCATCAGTCGTCGTGTCGGCGGCGCGAGGTCTAACGTCGTCACGATGTCGGATGTGTTGCTCAGCTGGTTCTTCATTTCTTCTCCAGATATGTTCTTCACTTCGTCGACGATCAGCTTACGTTTGCGTTTCGTTTTAGTTATACCTGAGAAGTAAGATTCGTTAAGTTTGGTGCTGTTACGATTTTTATACTTCACATAATGGCTTGAAAAATGGGAAGCAGACTTGAGTCTAAATTATATATCATTAGAGATTTGTTAGCCTATTTCGTGTCCCACTAGCTGGCCTCGTAAATGCCTTCTATTTCGTCTCTCAAGCTTCTCTATGACGACAGTGGTTCAAAAGCAGTATTATCCTAAAAATCAATTTGCATAGCATTTTCCCAGCCATTAACCAGATGCAGCTGAGTGAGTACTAGTATCTGACCTCCACATACCAGAAGCTGGGTAATAGGGAATGTGCAGGAACTATAGATGGCAGCACAGAAGTGTCATTGTCAAGTACATATATTTTACTGATAAGTTTTGAATTAGCAATGCTAGACGATACAGTCTACTTCATGCACGTTCGTCTAAACAGAGCGTGCAGACACTATAGGTGGCAGCACAGAAGTATCATTGCCAAGTATATTTTATTTATAAGTTTCGAATATGCAACACTAGACGGCATAGTCAACGCCGTGCACGTTCCTTAGGGCCTGTGCACACCACGTTTTTTAAACGCGCCGTTGTCGCGCGTTTGAAACGATACAGACGCGATACGCACGCGAGCCTGCAGAGCTCTGTAAGATAAAAGCGCGCCGTCGACGCACGTTTCCAAAACGCGCGCGTTAATGACGCGTTTAAAAAACGTGGTGTGCACAGGCCCTTATACGATACCTTTTTTGTCAAGACTGGTGTCAAATTTCTTGGGTTCTAACTACCCATGTCTGTCACAGATTGACAAAAGACAGCCGAGGAATTAAGATGACCGATCCGATCCACGGACCGATATCGCCAAGCGCAGAAGATCGACCCGTGCGCTGGTTATTATGTAGCAAAGTATTTAAGTAGCGACTTAAATACTTGGCTTTTGACTTTAATACTGTACTTTGTGATATGGGTATATTTATAGAGCCATTTTTTTATGGATGGGAAATCATCAAATGACTCCTGCCGCTCTGGGTGGAGCGGGAGGGAGTGTCAGACTCTTACTGACTAAAACCCATCCATGCTCCTCGTAGTGCCTTTTGCATTCCAGGGCCGCGGTAACTCTTTCTAACAAAATCCGCCACTAGATTTATAGAGCCTCGTGTTGCTGAATAGAAGTGACATGTTTACCTTTAAGCACAGTAGCGTCGACGGGTGCGAGCGCGAAAGACTCCTCGTCGTTGTGCAGCAGCGTCGTGTTGTCGGCCGCACGCTCCGCCAGCTCCGCGCGCTCCGCCCGCTCCGCCTGCTCCGCTCGCTCCGCCCGCTCCGCGCCGCCCGCGGGAGGCTCGGCGCTGGGCGCGCGGGCCGGCGGCGAGGGGACCACGTCTACGTCCTATGAACAATGGACAGGGGTTTTGTCACATCTGTTTCAATTGACGGAATAATTAGCGAATTCGTCGGCTTTATTAATGTTTGGCTAGTCCAGGGACCGCTGAGTATGAAGTCAGATATCCAGGTTAAGCAAACAGTGGGCATTTTTTTTTTTACAAATAAGCTTGTGCCAGCAGCCTCTGCCGTGTGAATGTCGGAAATTATCGCAAGAAAACATACTCCCGGGATAATGGGTTTATTTCAGACTATCTCTGCCAAATTTCATCCAGATCCTTTCAGCCATTTTAGAGTGATTGAGTAACAAACATCCATCCATCTTAACTTTTGCATTTATAATAATAGTAAGATTTATCAGTAACAGCCTGCTCTGTATTGATTGTTGCCTGATTGATGGTAATAGTGTCACCCCCTATTATTGCGGACTTAGGAACTGGCAAGTTATGGGTGTACTTACACACTTCTACTCAGTCCTATGGGAAATACAGACTACATTGTATGTCATTCAGAAACCTTAATCAAAATAATAAATGGACTAAGAGCATTTTGAGTGTTAGAAATTATATAGAGGAAATTATTGTTGAAAGAAAAAAGCTATTAATCATCTTACTGACCCTATCTACTGTCACTTGGGATTGGCGCAACCTGTTTTTATTCTTCCCTGTCAACCGTCGCATTTATAATCTTGTGCTTGAAAATTATGGAAAAGGACAACAATATCTCACCATAGGAATGTGTGGACTTGGAGAAGGCGGCGCCGGCACAGAAGGCGGCGGCGCCACGCTGTCGGGCACGGGGGAGCCTCCCCAACTGAAACAACACGCACTCACACTTGTGGCAGAACCAGGCGACCGCAACATACAACATCTCTATTCAGAAAGCCTACTACGATTTTTTTTGACGTATAGGAACGAAACGTATAATTTTACTATAACTTTAATAAATCGTTTCGCACATAATATGTATGTCGATACAAATTGTGTATGTCGCATAAAATACTATGGGGTTGTAGTTTTTTATATTTAAAATTCACTTACGTTAAAGATACTGTAACGTTAGTATACGTCAAAACATTCGTGCTAGGTCCTGTGTTGTCTCGTGAATAAGATCCTATTATGACTTTTCTTTCTCACGTGCTCCTTATGAATTGTCGTAAAAAAAAAATTTTTCTTTCTTTATTTCTACATAATAATCAATAAAAGCCTTTATTTGAGAACTTACGTACATTGTGACTTACACATTACTGAACTATGTAATTCACAAATGTCTCTTGGCTCAGTTTACCTTATGGTATAGGCCTCCTCCAGTGCCTTCTTATTTCTAAAAAATGCATGTTAAAAAAAGGTTGTGATAAGTCGCGTTTGATTTCTGTTTGAACTCCTGTCCGGCCCCGGCGACACACCGGTGTGTCGCGAATTAATCGCGAATTTAATGTTTATTTACCTATTACATAAGATTTACTTTATATTAGGGAATTTTCACATGTTGGGCCTGACCGGTTAAAATCTTATTCACTGTGTCAGGAAATGCAGAACAGAATTATTTTAACATCAACCTAAAAGAGTGACTATGATAACGAAGTAGTAATCAATGGAGTGCTCACTCACACATATTCAACCAATGTTTCCAAGCAGTCCCACAGAACTGTGGTGCAAATCTCACCACAAAAACATTGGTCAAGTGGACATGAAGTAAGTTGTCAGTTCCTTGCTTAAGGCAGAACGACAATATATACCTATTCTTGAGCAGTTGCGGTGAGTTGTTTACAGAATAGACCAGCTGTTTATTTCAGGGAGAAGAATTTAGTATTATTATTAGGCAGACTATCACCAGACGATTTTTAAATACATTCTTTGTTTCGATGATGGCTGCGAAATAATATCCAATATCTCAATCCATCTGCCTAGCCTTTTCTTAGGCTCCCAGTTTAACTGGATGCAGCAGTACACCAGTATTTAATCCAGAATTAACACCAAATAACCACCACCAGATTTTAATCAGAATTTTACATGGAAACTGCATTTCAGAGTATTTAAAATGAGGTGTAAAGTAACCTGTGTTGAGGAGAGTTGCCGGCATCGTAGTGGTCTCCCATGTCGTCATCCGAGTCCGGCGCGTCGGCCGCCGCCTCGTCTGCGCACGCGCCGCCGCCCGCCACGCCCGCCGCCTCGATCTCCGCCTGGATTGTATCACAGCGTTTATGAACAGGCAAATATTACATTATCAGCTGGTTACTTTTCTACAGCATGGCAAAGGCATTATACACAGAAAAACAAGTGGTAATAACGTTGCTCGTTTTTCTTTTACGTACATAATATGTTTATTTCTACTGTCGTTTTAGACGGCACGGTTGACACATTTGTGTGATTGTTGGTGTGCGTGCCGCGGGTTCGATTCCCGTGCGGAACAAATATTTGTATGGCCTACAGATAATTGTTCTGAGTTACAAGTTTGTAAATACACCCACAATACGTGAGAAATTACTAGTGTGAGGCAGTTTTATAAAAAAAAAGATTCAGATTAACATCCTCAGCAATTTCTGTATTTAGAACGCTTGTAAGTTTGAAAAATGGTTCCAATAATTACCTGCAACGACTGTGGCTGTGCGGATGTGCCGGGCATACCAGAAGCAGCCGCGGCAGAGCTACTGCCTCCAGTCACCTCACCGAACAAGTCACCCTCGAACAGACCGCCCGCGTCTACATAGATACAAGTAGGACAATGAGTACGAGATGAAGAAACAGAAAAAATAACATACAGGAGCACGAATTCCGTCATCGCATTAACTCACGCTGAAACGTAATTAACACTTTAACGTAATTAAAATGGCTATATTCTTATAGCCAAGTCCCGTTTATTGGTACTAGCTGGTCAAGTCTTTTGAGAAGGATAACCTGGGATACAATAGCACAATAACAACGTTTTCGTAATGCAATTACTCTTTGTTTTATCTTCGTTGATAGCCAACATCTGAACTCTTTCCAATGGTATCTGCCCAACTTCCAAAAACCAAGGGAGCTCCAGACAAAAAAAGAAATATGTTTCAGGAGCATAATCTTAGTTTTTTATCAGACCTTAAATCAGGTTTCTAGAAAATACTATACAGACACGTATTATCACTAGAGAAGTACAGAGAATTTGACTTACGCCCAAAATCCGCAACATCTCCGATAGTCCCTCCAAAGCCATCATCCATGGCTGCATGGGGGGCAGCCTCCATTCGGCGCGGGTGCTCCGGTTCAAGCGTGGGCACTCCTCCAGTCAGACTACCCACACCCCCGTCTTTACCCGCTAACTCCAGGGATGACCCATCCGCAAAGAGTAAGTTACTCTGGAAGAAAAGTGGTTTTGAGGACAACCAGGAACTTAGCTGAACATAGGAGTTATTTTTGATATGATTGATGAAAGCATGCTTATAATAAATTCAATAAAATGTCTGCCCCCAAAAATATTTTTGAATAATTCATTTGCTTACTATTCTGTGACATTTTTCAAGTTAGCTTACTCAAGAAAACACTTTTGAAGCTTTTTATTACTTTTATCTACTCCTTCTTTACATACCTGTTCCAATCCACCTTCATTGCCGATAGCTTCACGCATGATATCAGGGTTGTCTGTATCGAACCCCATGTCACCGAACCCATCATCATGCGTGACCAGGTTCAAGGAGCCATAGTCTTCACGCATGGTGATCTCTTCAGCTCTTGACTGGTTTAGAGAGAACTGGGCTTCAATATCTACCTCACTGAAATATAAAAATATGTAAGGCACTGTTACTGCTTAGTTTTACACAAGGAAACATGGCTAACATGGAATTCTTTTAATTTTGCCCTGCGTGTATGTCCAGATTTTACATAGTAATTTTACTCTAAGAGACGATTTTGGTGGATATTGGTTAATGGTGGAGTGCAATCCTGAAAAAATATTAGAGATGGAAGTTCCCTCATGAGAAGCCAAGGAATTAAAAATCTAACTCAATGCAGATTGGGAATAAGCCTGATTAAAACTCATGATCAATTTTGAAGAGTATGTTGTCAGATCTATCTAGGTCAGTGGTTCCCAAGCCTTTTTATGCCTGGGACCACTTTTTTGTAAGCAGGGACCACAAAGCAAGAAGATAATTTAAACAGTGTTAATTTAAAAAAAAACTTATCATGAATTTAAAACTTGCAACATACTTATTCTTTAAAATCAAAATTAATATGCATTGTCGTAAGAAACAACATTTCTTATGAAAAACTAATTCTGTTTGAAAAATTTAGATAGTAATTTAAACCTTGTATGGACCATTTTCTCGCAAGAGCTTTCTCGCAGACCACCAGTTGGCGACCAAGGATCTAGCTAGGTGCTTCTAAAGCGACATTCACATTGTTAACATTGTTTATTCAAAGTTTCTCTATCTGACACCCAAGAAGTACCATGTTACCATTTGGTTGTGGAGGTCTGGTAGGGTAGGCATCCACTCCACGTAAAATATTGGTATTTAGCGGAATCCCGTTTGACTGGGAGCTGACCCCAATATACTTGGAAAAAAAACTAAGCAGATGATGATTCAAAGTTTCTCTATAAAATACTAATAAATACAAACATGCTTTTAGACTGAAGAATCAATATTGTGTTTGGATAAATAAGAATTTATACTTACTAAGGTACCCTTTACCGAGTGGTAGAACACTCTTGGTAAGTTGTTTGTTAGTTTGAGTTACTTAACACATACAGTTCTCTTGTCCATCAACAGACAATTTATCACAACTAACTTAAATAGTGTAACCTAAACACAGACCAATTTTGAATAGACCAACAGACAGATGTGTGGCTATGGAGTTTTTACTAAAACATTGGGAAGTACTGAGAAGCAGGTGTTTAGGGGGAATTCGTTTTATGTGAATTCTTATGGTCAAAAACTGGTAACTATATCAGCCTTATTGGAATTAATAAATTTTGATTTGATGTTTAATTTTATAATAATTATGCATTAGCTGCTCTCTTAATTCGAGAGATATTTGAAGATAATTGTTTCCTAAAATAAGGTTATAATAATGTATATTCTTTTAATCTTCAAAAGCTTGTCACCTAAATCAACTTCCAGAAATATTGACACAAAAACAAAGCAAATGGACATAATAATTACGTATAACATTAAAGAACTCACTTCAACTCGGGCATGGCAGTGTCAAAGTCATGGAACACCTCAGGCAGGGTGATAGCATTCATGGCAGCTTCCCTGTGCTCCTCAGGCAAATCCACCATGCCAGGCCGGAAAGCCATCTACAAGAATCACCACATACATTTTCATTGTTTCCTGATAATTACCACAAAAATTCTTCATACATTGTTTGGTATAATCAAATTTGCATAATCATTTAGGGTTTTTAGAGGATACAAGATTGAATTTTAAAGTAATCAATTTCTTAATCAATTGATCAAATTATGTAATCTTGAAATTCTGATGAAACATAAAAGCAACCAAATGAAGCATAATAATTTATTGTGACAGTGAGCTTTACTGGAGTTTACAAACAAGCTACTTATGTAGGTCTATCAAAATATGTAAAAATAAACACACCTTGATCTTGACAAAGGCTTCATTACAGTCCTGGAGCAAGTACTTGGCCTTCCTGGAGTAAATCCTCACGACTCCCAACAACAGATGGCCAGATGTACGCAAAGCCATCTTCACTTTGGGCTTTAGGATACCATCAACTGACTTTTCGATATTGGTCTCAAATACATGGGCCTTCGTCAGCTTTTTGTCCCAGTGAGCCGCCAACCAAATCTTGGCCAAGGGGCCTTTCTTGGCCAGCACGAAATGTGCGTAAAACATTGTGATGGCTTACTGCTTCCGGCTTGTACTTACATCAACCTTGTTCTGAAACGAAAAGTATGAATTAAGCACCCCTATTCACGTCCACAGCAAACCAAATTATCGCGAGTACACGAAGTAGCCTCATAGGGGCTGTTTATTAGAATAATTGTTAAAGACTATGAGCAATTTGGCGCCTAATCTTCAAGCACAATTTTCATAGACGCCTATTATCTTTAACTCAATAATAACAATTTTCGCTTAATAATAAATCTATAAGCATGTGTTTAAAACTAAATTCATTAAGTTTTACCGGATAATATATCAAATATCACAAATTTCACCTTTCACACACAACGTAAACATGACAACAATTACGCTTTCAAGATGGCGGCGTAACATACGAAGTTTACGAACCACAAAATACGAACCGTTGTTTTCGTTTAGAAACTGCCGAACTAACCCATAGAGTATAGTAACTACCGAACCGAGGATGAGTATTTTTTTGTAGAGTACATAATTCGAATGTTGTGAGTTGATTCAAAATTATGTGTTTGACTTGTAAGTTGTAGATTTTTGTTTGAGTTTGATTATTTACGTAAATGGTCGCTTGTGAAGCTAATTCGTCACATTAGTTATTTTCCCACTGTCTAATACGCCTCATTCACCAATGTCCTGACATGTGAAAATTCCCAAATAAAAAATTAATCAAAGCTTACCGAGATTAGTCTGGATGGCTGACCATCTTAACATACCGAGACTCCTCGGTGCGAAAGCATGTTAAGCCGTTGGTCCTGGTTGGTCCCGGCTGGTCCCGGTCTATAGATTAATGTACTCTGTGGTCCCGGCCTTTGTCCCGATGGTCCCGGCCATTGGTCCCGGCTGTCATTTTTATATCTTTGGCAGTTCGTTACGGATTGCCAGAATGCAGAATATCTGATACCAGTCCTGCCGCGACGTAGCCAGTTACTGGAATGTGGAGGTCAGATAGGCAGTCACTCCACGTAAAATACAACTCAAATCATTTTTTCAAATACTCTAATCATTAAAAATGGTTAGAGTATTTGCGCTGCTTGAGGGCTTGGGCAGCTACAGTAACAGTACCGGCACAGACCTTCGTACTTGAAATATGAGATGGCGCAAGTCAGAGGCTTTGGGCACGTCACGTCACGTCATTGTGGCGATAGGTACCCTCTTTGAGGAGTGGCTAGAGAGGCGCCACGGGCGGCGCCGGCGTCCTCACCTTCCGCCTGACGCAGGTACTCACCGGATACGGTTGTTTCTGGAGTAAGCTGTTTCGGATCCGGCGGAAGGACATGCCCGGCTGTCACCACTGTGTGGATCGCCCGGAGGACACGGTGGAACATACGGCGGAGGTCTGTCCTGCTTGGGCAGAGCATCGCCGTACCCTCGTAAAGGCAATAGGCGGTGGCGACCTCTCCATCCGGCCCTGGTGCAATCCATGGTTCGGAGTGACAGGGAATGGGAGACAGTCACCTCCTTTTACGAAGCAGTATTGCAAGCGACGGAGTAGACGGGACGTGTGAGAGGGTGGCAATTCTCATGCCCCAGCCAGCCGCCGCCACATAAAAAGACGCCCCGGGTGTTTGGAAGTCACAGGGCGATTCCCAGCCACCGTAGGCACGCGCCTTCATATACAGGGTTATTTGTAAAACACCAACAACCTTTCAGGGGGTGAAAGTACTCATCATAATAGCCGTAACAGACGCTTGAATTTGGTACGGGCGTTGGAGAGAACTGGAGTTGGAGGTCTACTCCAGTGACCTCAACATAAAAATATCCAGGCCGCTAGGAATGCTAAACACTGTCTATCAGGCGGAATGCGTGGGCATTATCCAAGCGGCCCATGCCCTAGAAGCCAGGAGAGTCACGGATACGCATATTCGCATACTCTCCGACAGCACCTCCGTTCTCCAATCGAAACTCATACAAGAATGCCACAATGCAGTAGAACGCGTCACAGTGACCAACCGCAACACTGTGACGTTGCAGTGGATCAAAGGACACAGCGGATCACTAGGAAATGACGCAGCCGATGAGCTGGCCAGAAGGGGATCTGGTGCGATGGCTGTTGGACCCGAACCCATTGTACCACTCCCTTTTACCCAGCTGCGCACGTGGCTACAAGAACACACCCACACACAGGCAGAACGATGGTGGGCCTTGGCACCAGGCTGTAGGCAGTCCAAGGAGGTTATGCCATCCCTAAATAGGAAACTTACCAGGCGCCTTTTGCAACTGGATAGAGGCAGCCTACGAATGGTGGCGGGGACCATCACCGGACACTGCTCGCTGAACAAACATTACCACACGATAGGTATAACGGACAGTCATCTGTGCAGAGCTTGCATGGAGGAGGAGGAAACGGTATCGCACGTGCTCCTTGAGTGCACAGGCGTTACCGAAATACGGAGGCAAACAATTGGGACACCTAATTCACTCACAGACATCCTGAACACACCGAGTGGGCTGATCTGCTTCTGGAGAGAGGTTGGCTGGTTTGAATGACGGCCGACATGGCTCACGCATAATGGTCCACAGCAGGACTAAGTGCGGAAACCATACTCCATATAGATTGGTACGGGCGTACGGCGGACTTTTTAGCCGTAACAGACGCTCGGATTTGGTACGGTGAACTAACTCCGCCCACAAGATTTGGTACGCTCCCGGACCATATCCGCCCGTGTGTAGTGTGGTCTGCCGAACATTATTATTATTAATTGAGTCCGCCGCGGTCCGCTTGTTTGCACATCGGATTTGGTCCGCTCCGTACCAAATTTGGACGTGTGTACGCTTGGGCCGTACCAAACCACCACAGACTACAATAAAAAATTTATCAATTCTCAACTCGTCCTTTATTAAAAAATGCTTTTTTTTATTCAAATGAGATCGCTAGTTTTCTAAAATAAAATAATTATATTAGAGGAGACCAGCATTAGCGTGACATTGGTGCCGAAGTAGGCCAATGACTTTTTTTTTTGGATGGGAAATCATCAAGTCACTCCTTCCGCTCTGGGCGGGGCGGAAGAGAGTGGCAGACTCACTGACTAAAACCCACACGTGTTTCTCCAAAATTCCAAATGCCTTTCGCGTTCCAGGGCCACGAAACGCTTTCGAACAAATTCCGCAACCCTGACAGGCACTTGCCGTAGCGGGCCCCGTCAAGGAGGCGCGCATAGAAAACAGCACGTCGTCGATCCGGGCGATTTGGTATACACAAATAAATGTATGACTCAGCTAAGTGTTGACACATTCATAATCGTGCTACAGCAATAGTGGCGGCTGGTTGTGTCCTATACTTGTGATTCTAGTGAAAATCACAATATATCGGACGGCGAGCCACCTATCGCTCTATACAATACAAGGTTATTTGTAAAACACCAGCAACTTTTCAGGGGGTCCAGTGGGAAAGAGACGGAACTATACAGGACGTATAGCTCCGTCTCTTTCCCACTGGAAGATATATTAAAGTAATACTGCTTTAATTAAGAGTTGGTGGTTTAGGCCCGGTCCGGCGGACCATGCGGCGGACTAACTCCACCCCAAGGAACTTCTACTACAACCTGGAATGTGCACAGGCTGTCGATACGCGGTCCGAGGGAGATAGCTTCGCGAGAGCCCTCTGTCCCTTTCATTAGGGTGACCAACCAATATAATGTAGGTTGAGACTAATATAATAGGATATAATATATTAACCAATAATTTGATTTCATAAGTTAATAATAATTATGCTTTAAGGATGGATTAAAGTAAAACGCATTAAACTATGTTTTATTATATCCTGGGGCCTGAAATGAAGACTGCAAATAACGGAATATTTTTTGATATTTGAATGACTTGGAATGACATCAAGCCATTTTTTCTCCGTGATTCTTCTCCAGGCAGTCTGAAATTATATTTTTTAAATTTATTTCAAATATACGAAGTAACACACCTAAATCAGCGATTAATATGGGAAGTTGAAACTTTTTTGTCATTTCCCTACAATGTTCCTCGGGAAATGTGAAATTTCATGATCACGTCTTTTAAGTATTCGGTACACCATTCCATATAAAGTTTTATTATGCTTACGTTGAAGACTACCTCCTATTTATATGCTGCATTGTGTAAATAATCTTATAATTTTGTTCATTATGGGCACCCTACTTCAAGAATTGCAATATAGGTACTTACTTGAAGAAAGAAACACCGCATCCTGCATAGGATTCGCTTTTGCAACCGAACAGCTTTTGAATCGCACACTTTTTAACCATCTTTATTACATCCGAATAAAGAAATTGATTGTTTTACAACAAATAAATATGGCTGGTGGGTTACCAGTCTAACTTATATAATTATATAGAATATATAATTATATAAGTTAGACTGGTAACCCAAACTAATAATCTTTTCTTTTTTAATTACATTTCAATACAGTATCTAAATTATTGCTAAGAAAATGTTCTCATTCTAACAGATAATTTAAAAATATTAGAAATATATCAGAACGAAAGTTAATGTTTTTTTAATAAGACACGACAATATTATTTTTTCCTACCATTCCTACTAAATTCGGGAATAATCCTCCTGGCAACACTTTAGAAAGGGACACAGGGCTCTCCAAGTGCTTTCTCCCTCGGACCGGATTTCTCTTTGACCAAGTGATTGTCTGTAATAGAACTTAACTTCATAAACATAAGGTTTATTTTTATATTGGTGTCAAATTGACAATGCTCATTCCAGGTTGTGGTAGAAGTTCCTTGCTCCACCCACGACGCCACAGAGTATATATACTATACTGAATTGTACCTACAGCTACGCCTTCAAGTGCACAATAATTATGGTGGTACACTGCCCGGCAAGTAAGTTGGCAAGATATTTTGTGGTGGGAGAAATTCGCACACGCACAATTTCATACATTTTTACATGCGCGAACTTCCCCCACTACGAAATATTTTGCCAACTTACGTGCCGGTAACTGTAGCGGCAACAATAGCAGGAACATTACAACCACCATGTACCAACCACACCGTAAAAAGCGGAAAAAAAATTGGCTAAATTGTATTAAGAGAAATACATTTTTAAAATTTTTATGGTAGTCTGTGGTAGTTTGGTACGGCCCAAGCGTACACACATCCAGATTTGTGGAAACAAGCGGACCGCGGCGGACTCAATTAATAATAATAATGTTCGGCGGACCACTCTACACACGGGCGGATATGGTCCGGAAGCGTACCAAATCTTGTGGGCGGAGTTAGTCCGCCGTACCAAATCCGAGCGTCTGTTACGGCTATAAGTCTAAAGACGAAAGTTTGAGACGAGTTATGAAAGCGATTAGTTAAGATTCAAACACGTGAGGTTTAAATCTAACTAACCATGTTAACCTCCGACGCAAAAAGAGGGATGTTATTATTTTATTATACAACGTGTAACAGAATAAACGCAATACCTCTTAAGGGGTCATTGTACTCATGATAATGAACAGCTTTCACTATTGGACCAACACTGAAATCGCGAAAAAAAATCGATAGCCCATTTCTGTGCGACAAAATGTACTAATTAAGTATTGCGTTTGTTTATTCTGTTATAAACAAACGCAATGATGGATGGATGGGCGGCGTTCGGGAAGTTGCGCGGTATCTTCTCGTCTCACATACCACAGTGTCTCAAGACAAAAGTCTATGACCAGTGCGTGTTGCCAGTGATGACCTATGGACTCGAAACGTGGTCGCTCACAATGGGCCTCATCAGAAGGCTTAAAGTCACCCAAAGGGCAATGGAGAGGGCAATGCTCGGAGTTTCCTTGCGTGATCGAATCAGGAATGATGATATCCGCAAGAGAACCAAGGTTACCGACATAGCCCGAAGGATCGCCAAATTGAAGTGGCAGTGGGCAGGGCACATTGCTCGCAGAACAGATGGTCGATGGGGCCGAAAAGTTTTGGAGTGGCGACCGCGTACCGGAAGACGCAGTGTTGGAAGGCCTCCCACAAGGTGGACCGATGACCTGGTGAGGGTCGCGGGTAACCGATGGATGCGAGACGCACAGGACCGGTGGTTGTGGCGACACTTGGGGGAGGCCTATGTCCAGCAGTGGACGTCTTTCGGCTGATATGATGATGATGATGATTCTGTTACACGTTGTATACTCTGGACACCGACAACAATTTTTATTCTTTTGTGACGGAGTAAGTACTAATTCCATGAGAGGGAAATCGCTCCAAAAAAAAACTAAGCATAGATAATAGTTTATTCATTTTTGTCTTTGACCAGCGACCATTGATCCATAAGTTGCTGTCAGTTTTCTTTTCCGGTTTACCTGTGGAGTACGCGAGACGTACGTTCAATTTATATCTTAAAATATTTAAGTTATCATTCACTATTTTAAATTTTCATTAATTTATGAAGTGAAGTAAAAGGTCAAAGTTATTGTTCTTCAGTGTATTTATTATTTGATTCGAATATTTCAGTGGTTTCGTGATGGCATACACGATGGGTGTAGAATCGCTCTATTTGTGGCCAGACCGATGATGTGACTTCTGATCAATATGTATTGATTTTGTTGCTAGGTCTGCCACAGGCACCTGTCCAAGATGGGAGCGTACAGATATATTCAAGAGTTGTACAGAAAAAAGTTGAGCGATGTGATGCGATTCCTCTTGCGTGTCAGAGTATGGCAGTACCGTCAGTTGACTCGTATGCATCGCGCCCCGAGGCCTACTAGGCCCGACAAGGCAAGGAGACTGGGATACCGCGCCAAGCAGGGTAAGGAGATAACCATTTGACAGGCTTGATTGTTGACTCACGTGGTGAAATTATTTTTATGATACTGACGTGATGTTTGTTTGCAGGATTCGTTATCTTTAGAATCCGTGTGCGTCGTGGTGGCCGCAAGCGCCCCGTGCCCAAGGGTGCCACCTACGGTAAGCCCAAGAGCCAGGGTGTGAACCAGCTGAAGCCTACACGCAACCTACAGTCCATTGCTGAGGTTAGTTTAGTTTATTCACTTGATTTATGTCAGGTCAGTGGTAACTGATAATAATATAAGAAGATGAAAGAGAAAGAGTATTTCTTTTAAATTTACGATCTTTGGGGTGGCGATACTGCTGGTCTTATTATTTATTTAGCACACATGTGTGATTGGTAGGTTTTGCTGTCAGTTTAACTGCAGTCAAAGCTGTGACTTGATAAGGTGATGATAACCTATTGTGTGATGCAGTGACTGATGGTTACATTAAATTAATTGACGAAAATCTGGATAAATTCATCTTGCAACCATCAATTTTATTATGACTTACGGCCGCTTTCTTTATTAAATCTCAATCTTGATCCCGATCCTTCTCTGTAACCAATCAAAGGTGAGGATTGTGTGGTGAAGGACACAAACTTGGTCGTTGATTGGTTACAGACAAGGACTGGGATCAAGATTGGGATTGAGATATATTATAGAAAGCAGCCGTTAGTGAACATTGTGGTGTCAATCAATCACGCAGCAGAGCAATGTAGACTGACACAGATCACCCAAGAAAAAATTAAATATTACCATTATTATTAAGAGGGTCCCTTTATCTCCTAAACTCACAAAAAAAATCAGATTATAGTTCTTTACCTATAGAGTACAGGAAAAGTTATATGAAGTCTGTGGGTTTAAAAGAAATACTATGTTAAAAAAATTACATTTGTTCTGAACTGCCTACACAAGTCTGATAGCACTTGACTGGTTTTTTTTATTTAAGTGGGGATTTACAGGGTGTTTCAGAAGTGCGAGATCATATTGAAGGGTGTCATTCTGTTACTGATATACAGTAAGAAAACAATAGTATAAATAAAAAATATTGACTAATAAAGAACCCTATAGCAAAAAAAAAAAAACTAGTCTATAAAGTAAATCACTTTTCATGCAGTTGTTGGTGTTTGTTTTTTGTTGTTGATATTACTAACAGCATCAGACTGCTTGTATAGTGTTTTTTTTTTTCTATATCTGGTTGTTTTAGGTTGGGTTTTTTGAAAGAGGTAGTCATATTTTATTTTTGCTATTGTTTCTTTACTTGTAATGAATGTCGATTGATTCCATCAGTTATTCATCATTCATGTCTTTGAATTGAGTGACACTTGCATGATTGTGTAATGGGGTGCCCAAGAAATAATATCATCAACCTGGTGCTATGAATTTTTCATCCAAATACTGATGCAAAATTCAAACATCAGAGCCACATGGATTAATAATACATAATAGGTTCTTGCGACATTTAAATGAATGTTTTTAATTCCCAGGAGCGTGTTGGTCGTCGTTGTGGAGGTCTGCGTGTGCTTAACTCCTACTGGGTGGCTCAGGACTCTTCATACAAATACTTTGAAGTCATCCTTGTTGACCCCTCACACAAGGTAATTACCAAAACATGCCCATCTCTATGAAAAATTAATAAGAAAGAATACTAAAATGATGAACTATTTGTCATGCACCAATCTGAAAGGTTTTGCTGAATCTTCACCTACCATTTTAATCTGATCAAACCATGTCAATAATTTTAATATTTTTGCTTTGCCATCAAAACACTTACTTATCATCTGTTTCCTTCAGGCTATCCGCAGGGACCCCAAGATCAACTGGATAGTGAACGCTGTCCACAAGCACCGCGAAATGCGTGGTCTCACATCTGCTGGCCGCAGCTCTCGTGGTCTTGGCAAGGGTCACCGCTTCTCACAGACCAAAGGAGGTTCCCGCCGTGCAACCTGGATCCGCCGCAACACACTGCAGCTTCACCGCAAGCGATAAATGTTGCATCGAACAAGCCATTGACTTTCTATTTGACTATTTTTATTATTCTCAGATGGAAAGCCAGTGTCAAATAAATATAACTTTACAATTAATATTTTTTAATTTTGCTTTACCATAGACCTTAAACACCAGTTTACAGAGTGTAAGTATTAGTTTAATTGGTATTTTGTTATTTTCTTGTTTCAAAGCAGATGTACTCACAACATTTTTTTGTTATAGTTGTGCTGCGTCAGAAAACCCAAGCATATTTGGAGGTGTCAAAAGGTAACATTTCTGAAATTAGTGAAAAAAATCTGAATTGATTGCGACGTCTTATTCAATTAAATATCATTTTAATATAATTATGCTCTCAGAGCTAGAATTTGATTTGTGCATGTTCAATGTAAATGTCAAGATCTTTGATTCTTATATAAATTTTAAAAAAATATGCTCAAATGATGAACATTTTGTCATGCACCAATCTGAAAGGTTTTGCTGAATCTTCACCTACCAGTTTATCTGATTCATTTTGCACACAAAATTCATTTTTTTTGTTCTAAACGAAAAATGTAACCAGGATCTTTCTGCATTTCAGTCTAACTGCTGGGTTCCTAAGACCAACTGGATAGTAAACATCCACATGCCGTCTGGGACTCAACCTGAAAGGTAATTATAACCAAAGCTATTAAAATCTTGCCTGATGAAGTGACCCCATGCCAAATAATTTGATCAACCACATTAATTTATTCTCTAAATCAGAGCTGAATTTCTTTTTGGAATTAAACAAAATATTGTGCTACCCATTTTCCTAAACATATCATTAATAATTGTTAGTATATCATAAGTACCTATTTATTATCCCCTGAATTATTATTATTAAGCATTTATATGAATGTCCCATTAATCCTGACTTGAAGTATTAAGTTTATTGATTGGTAAATATAAAAGCACAAAATATTTCGAAATTTGAATGATGATACAATGCTTGATGAATGCGCAACCCTGATTACCACGCATTTAAAACTTCCTTGGATGGCTGAACATGAACTAATATTATCTAGGAAAGTTATTGTCATTGGAAATCATATTTCACCAAGATTTTATTTTTACAGGTGTACCCGTACTACCCTGCCGTCATTATTTCCTAGGTGATTATATTTTTTTTTGTTTTTGTAGTATTCTGCTCTCCAAAGTCGTGTAAGATCGCTTGTTAAAGTAAATAGTGTTAACGAGAAAACGAATTTGGATAGATTAAAATCTTGTCTAGGTGAGGTTGCTGTTATTTACTTTGTCAGTAAACCTCAATCCGGCGAGAAACAAAAATATACATAAGTTCATTATACATTATAAACAGCATTATATTTATAATCAATTAGTAAACCGTTTCTAACAAGAACTTTCATTTCACAGGTATCTACGAAACTATGCGCGGGCTGTCTTGTGTGCGGAGTCTGCACTGCAGACTGTGCATGACTTCACGAAAATTTATAAATTACCTACTCGTATAATTAGGAATAAACATAATAATTAATAAATTTTGTTTCTCATTTGCCATATTATCCAAAAAAGTCAAGACAACCATACTTGCACCAGTCCTACGCTGGATTGAAATCATAAACCAGACGCCATGTACTGGGCTATAGCTATTTACCAGCCACCATTTTTTTGTTGGATCATCACTAGTGTGTTCATGAATTTCATAATAACTGAACAAGAACAGAGTAGCATCTCAAATGGAACTTCGTGTTCTGAATCACTGAAAATGTTACAACTTTCGATTCTTGGCTAAGAATACCGATTTGCCCTAGAAGGGATTTTGAGATTTACTTGAGCGCGGCAGATTATAGGGGAGAGGAAACCTTATAGCCGTAAGGGTCGGTTCACATCTGGCGGAAAATGCGTCGCGTATTATCGGTCGCGTAGGTAACGCCAGAACAGACAAATATATGATAAAACATTCAACCTTGCACACTCAACCGATGATGCGTTATACATAGGTAGGTACCTACGTTATATCTAATAGACACGACCGTTGAGGTACGCTCGACGCATCTTCCGTCAGATGTGTACGGTCCCTAACACGGTCGGATTCGGTACCTACGGCGGACTAACTCCGCCTACAAAATTCGATCTCGCTACACGGATTTGCGGACTCCGCCTACCGGATGGCAGTTGCTGCTTGTCGTACGCCATAGAGTACATATACTCTATGTACTGAAACTACGCGGACGCCTTCAAGTGCACAAAAATAATGGTGGTAGCGGCAACAATAGAGCAGCAACATTACAACCATCACGTACCTACCAACCACACCGTAAAAAGCGGAAAAGAGAATAGGATAAATTGTGAAAGATACATTATTATATTTATATTGTAGTCTGTGGTAGTTTACTACGGCACAACCGTACAGTTTGGCAAAAAAGAGTATGATGTGGTGACAAGTGGAACTAAATATTTTACTAAATGGAAACCTATGATGTCGACACTACTTGGCCGACATGAGTTAGATTTTGAGGAAAGTTTATTGTTCCACATTTATTTTTAACGATTTGATTAAATTCTCTTACTGATTTCCCATTTTATGGTGCGTTAAGTGAGATAGTGGCGCCCTCATTTTTCCAAACTTTTTTGCCAAGCTGTACGCACGTCCGGATTTGGTACAGAGCAGACCATATCCAACGTGCAAACAAGCGGACCGCGGCGGACTCAATTAATAATAATAATTTTCGGCGGACCACTCTACACGCAAACAGATCTGGTCCGGAAGCGTACCAAATCCGTGGTCCGCCCGTACCGAATCCGGGCGTCTGTTACGGCTATTACATTTTGATATTCAACCAATATGAGTCAGTAATGGGGGATTAAATACTAGCTGAGAAGTGTCAATTTTGCTAATCTGACGATTTGAGCGTAACCTAAGGAGGCGGGAGGGTAACAAAGTTGCAAAAAAATGTCTGGACTTACTCGAGACACGAGTGCGGTTGTTTTTTTATTTATTTTAAAGATAATAATACCAGAATAACAAAAAACATAATCTGACGATTTCCGCAAGCCGAAGGTAATAAAATCAATTAAGTTCAGAGCGTACAGTAGGGTAAAGCGTGTTTCCCATTCCGCGACTCTCGGTCCCTTTCACTTTTCCCGTATATTTGACTCTCTCGCACCTTCCCCAGGCTTCCCCCACACTGTTTTCCGACGCCATGACAACATTACAGCTGTTCATCATCATCTGCCTAACCGGTTAAAGTTACCTATTGTTACACCTTGTATCAACTAATTAGGGTTAAGAACTCAGTATTGTGTCTAAGGATTGTGTTAACTACGATTATAATAAACTTGGTGGTTCGTATCGTATTCCGTCGTTTCAATCCAGAGACCCCCTATCTCATAAACTTTGAAAATCTGTAGACGCTTTCTCCACCACTGAAAGTGGAAAGAAGAAAAGACCATTATTTTATTCTTCAAATTATCCAATCTACTAAATCTACTAGGTTTCCGCGACGCTCGAGTAAATCCACATTTAGCATCATGGGCTCCTCGCTACCATAATTCAGTTTAGTCTGTGGTTAAGTTTTCATCGAAATCGGGCTCGATACTCATGTCCGTGGCTACCGCGGACCACGAACGACAATCGCTTCCAGATTTGGTAAATATTTAGTACTAATATTGGTACTCGAACAACAAATTTGGTAGGTACCTCAGTAGTTTTCGAGAAAATCGACTTTGAAGGTGGTCACGCTCCTTTCTTGTTACGTCATATCTGTCATTTATGAACATCCTTATAAACTTCTCTATATCCAAATCGGTTCAGTAGTTTGGTTTTTAAATCCAAATAGCTGATTTTTTTTTTGGAAAAATCATTATCAAAGTAAGCGTTGCAGAGACCTGAAATTCAGATAAATAACCGATTGAATTTGTAAAAATATAGAAAAATTCCTGGGTTTATATTTTATGGCCGCGCGGTTCGCCGCGTTTCAATGGCACAGCCACGTGCAAACCCTTATAACTTTTTAACCATGGCTTTGACAAATTTATGGTTTTGGGAATCAACTTGCCGCGCTGTCGGACTAACCTTCTGAGAGAGGCGCCGCTGACGCGGGCACTTCGCACGCTCAACCTGATTGCTAATGAGACGGACCTATTTTGTTGTACTCTGGGTGAATTCACAAGGAATGCATTATATATAATTAGTTATAGATGTTAGTATAAGTTAGGATAAGCGCATTTATCGCATTGGGGAAAAACCCTGTAAGGATAGATGTAAGGTGAATAAATAAATAAATAAATAAATAAAACTTTTACAAATTATTACAAAATTGTGGCTTGGTTTTTTTAATTGCCATTACCGCGCCATGTCGAAGCAAGGAATAAGTATTTAAAAATTATGGATCTATTAGCGAGCGAAGCGAGTTAGGAATATTTTGCACCCATTCTCGGAAAGTTAACTTTACTTTTTGACATTCAAACAAACAGGAAGTTACTTTGTTGAATTATGCAGTAAAACTTTCTTCATTTAGCGAGTTCGCAAAATTTTTGAAGATTACATCTCTCGAGCGGATCGAGTTCGATTACATCCCGCCTGGGATAAGTTTGTAGCGGCATTTATACCGCCACTAACACTTCGCCCGCGACTTCGTCCGCGTGGATTTAGTAGGTACTCCACAAACTTCAACGCCCCCTATACCCCCATGCATTGATACGATTCTCCCCAGTTCGCTTAAGCCGCGACATTTTTCTTACTCTGAGCATGTTTATTACCGTCGTAACTTTTGAATGAAAGGTCCGATTTGAATAGTTTAAAGTGTAGTTTACACGGACATAATCAACCTTAATTATCAAATCATTTAAATAGATAAGGATTAATATCATGATACTAAAATCACCATTTTTTATTTCACCATGGGATTTGCTTGAATAATATGAACAAAAAGCGGTCATAGTGACTTATCCATAATAGTTAGACATATGGTATCGCGGACTTTTTTGTAGATATTGATGACTTCTATAAAACTGTAGTACATCACTTTGCTCTATTGTCAATAGATTCCGCAGCGTACGCGATATAAGGATTTTTTCTCACACCTTGGGTTACATTATCGAAGTTTTCATACGGACCCCTAACTTTTTTGAAAATATTCTATAGCCTATGTCCATCATCGATAATGTAGGATTCTACTGGTGAAAGAATTTTTCAAATCGGTCTAGTAGTTTCGGAGCCTATTCATTTCAAACAAACAAACAAACAAATCTTTCCTCTTTATAATATTGGTGTAGATAAAAAATGAACGTAGCAGAATCAACAAATGAGACTCGCAGCGCCATCTATCTCGACAGCTGCGAACTAAATTGACAAAATCCTAAATCGCGATTATCAACAAAGCCCGAACCCGAATATCAACTGTCGGGCAGTTGCCCACCAGGCACAAACAACCGTCTGGTCGGAGGATCCTCCTTTTTCAACGGAGGTTTGCGGGACTTTACTCTCTGTACCGCATACCCTCTAAAAGTTCGGCAGAAGTTCGTCTGAAGCTAGTGCACGGTTCGAATTGGTCGTTTATTATGGAGAAGAACCTATAATGTAATTTCGGGGCCAAATATAGAGCGGGACCCTGGACACGTACCCCTTGTGCCCTTATGGTAAAGACGGAACTGCCGACAGTCCCACGACATACACACTGTTGTTTGCTACGATAGTTCGGATTTCTTTGCGGATCCGTTTCCGTATTGGTATAAGCCAGTTCACAGAAACTAAGTAGTACCTAGTTTCTGTGAACTGGCTCATATAAAATACTTGTCCATCCAGCGTCAACGGCCTATACAGTGAACATGTAATTGTTGTTTCTTACTGTGGTATACACAAATAAATGTATGGCTCAGCTAAGCGTTGAACTGTTGACACATTCATAATCGTGCTACCGCAAGTGGCGGCTGGCTGTGTCACCATTGAGTATGGAGCATACTTACTTTTGGTTGTTTAACTTTAAACCCTATAAGCCCTAAACTTGTGATTCTAGTGAACACAATTGCATGTGGAATGGTATGGCGACGGTGACTCATAGTTTTGCCGATATGATCTATAAATAGTACAGGATGATATTTTTAACAACATATTTTAGATTTATAGATGAAATATACTTTTATTTCCTTGTTGAAAGGGCGTTATAGTTTTTTATTTGCATTGTATATTTTGCACTCATGTGCATCAAAGATCAAAAATAAAAAAATCAAATACCTATTTTTATTTCTTGATCTTTGAAGCCGCTCAGGATTTGGGAGCATAATGTAGGTATTAGAAAAAACCAAGCCAAAATAGAATTCAATTAAAATTTACTTTTAACATATCTATGTCCTTAAAAGTAAATAACAATAAAACGTTTATTAGTGTAGAAAACGATTAGATACCCGAATGTAATAACTAGAATTTATATAAGCTTTATTGATTACTAAAATGTTTTGATAATGAAAGGAAAAATATTAATTTAACACCCAACTTGTGGATGTTATTGATGAAGATGAGAATGAATAAAAAAAGCCCGAACTTACGACTAAATAAATATGAAAACAGATGTTTATACCTGTTACTAATATTTACAATTTTTGAGACCAGTACACCCATGTTTAGTAACACAGGATACATTTGACTATAGCACTAAATAAGGTTCCTTTTGTCGCAACCACATAAATGGTTGAATTTGAATGTTTATACAAATGTATTCGATCAGATATTTTGCTTGTGTGTGCCAATTCTTTAATTGTAATCATTTAAATTACCGAAGCGTCGATGTACGCAATGTTTGATTCTAGACGGTTTAAACAAGCAACATGGCTAGCAGGCAAGGCTAGGTCTCATTTATTTTTATATTGTTTTATAATATGAAGTGATATTTTTTCTTTGTGCAATGTATAAGATGATTATTATTACTGATTATGTATGTTATCTGTAACATTCACTGCTGTGAAATCTTACTTGGATCCAGCTGTATGTATGTAGTGTAAAACAACAAAATTTTGAGTTTAAATACTCCATAATTCCACATATCCAATTACCATTAGAAATTAGGTTTCCTTGACTTTTGGTATGAACTTAAATCTTTAACTACTATTACATAATAATAAAATTATTGTAAACGATTTTGTGTACATTCACAAACTGTTTTTTACTTTTTTTTATTTATTAGACTACGTTAATGCAACATTTATTTATATACATGACTGCTTTGCTAATCCAATTACAATAATGATTTACATTTTAACTAAAAGTATAAGCGCTTGGTACTAATTTCAAAGGATAATACAGCAATATGACCTGCATATAGAGCTCTAACTTATCTGTCGCGAGTAGCTTGGCGGATTGACACAAACTCAGAAATTGTGTAAGCCATTATGATTGATACCTGTTACAAAACACTATACAGTTTAAAATCCCTGCTTGATGATTATATAAGGAGGAAGACCTATTCTATTTCTACGATAAATGCTTATCGTGAATTTTAAAACTGTCACGAGTTATTCCAAATGCTTTTTTTATTACAACCTGGCTTACACTAACGACATCGTTATATTTAAAAATAAACAATCATCGCGCAAAAAAAAGTCCATAGACAATCTATGCCCGCCATGCTACTCGCGTACGTAAAAAAAAAATCCAAACGCTACCTTTAAACATAGTAGAAAAGGCGGCATATCTATAATTTACAAAACTTAGGCAAGTTCTCAGGTCAGCAGCGGCTTAGTTGTCGGGCACGGCTTGCGGCGCTCTGCGGTCGAACTGGAACGTGTCGGACAGGTAGAGCCCGAATATCGCCACGCTGTAGAACACGGTCAGCCCGAACAGAGCCAGGCTGGCGCTCGCTGTGAATAGGTTCGAATATTCGCATCTGGAATTAAACGAATTATTAGTTATCGCACCACCGATCAGGATGCCGTAGAGTTCCCCGGAGAAACTATTCAACTATCTTGGATCGCGCAACATAAAAAATTAGGAAAAAAAAAGAGTAGCAAAGGTCCAAGAAAAAAAAAACAGTTTCCTTCATACCAATTCGCCTAAATAACAGTCGGGTAACTGGTCAGTGTAGGTACCTGAAGAACCAGACGACGGTGAGCGCGACGGACACGAGCGTCATGAGGATGTTCTCCAGGTCCCAGGCGCGCTCGGGCGGCGCCGCCTCCGTCACCAGCTCGTGCGTGGCGCTCACGGAGCCCTCCTCTTGCATGCTGTGCGGCTGGAATATTACATCACTATTGGAATCCATACATTCTTGTGTGAAAGGAGGGTAGGGAAATCAGGCTAATTCTAGCTTCATAACTAATATTATAAGTCCGAAAGAGTGTCTGTTTGTAACGCTATCACGACTAAATCCCTAAACTGATTTTGATGATATTTGGTACAAAGATAGATAGGTCCCTGTAGTCGGTTAGAGGCCACTTTAACGCGAGCGAAGCCGCAGAACATGCTAATAATATGATAAATTTATCGTATCTGTATTTTCAGGGATGTAGAAGGATATCTCCATAAGTTGCGATATTGAGATGCTATTTTTACCACGGCTAAGCTATTTGATGTACTTACGACTTTGATAGAATTTTACAGTGAAGCGCATAAAAAACAGCACTACAGGCTACAGCATAGACTAATTCTTTCGAATATTAATGTAACCTTATTTCAGACACTGGCATTTTGAGAGCCTTGCAGTTTTTCTACTGCTACTTTCTACTTTCAGGGCTAACTTATGATTTCTGTTCAGTATAATATTTCTTTACGCATTGTTTGACAAATATCTGTCTTGGGGTCCGCAGCTCCAGGACGGAAGCCGCATTTTTTTTTGCATCTGCCAGGTCTCTTAGACGATTGCGGAACTTTCTTCCCACTGCCTCTAAAATTGCGCTTGCACAGTCCCTTCTGTTTCCAATCCTTGACTATGCTGATTCTATGCTTATTATTCCATAATTACTATTGTATATATTTATCTATTACGTATTTATCTACACTAATATTATAAAGAGGAAAGATTATTTTGTTTATTTGTTTGTTTGAAATGAATAGGCTTCGAAACTACTGGACCGATTTGAAAAATTCTTTCACCGGTAGAATTCTACATTATCGGTAATGGACATAGGCTATAGAATATTTATAAGAAAAATGTCGCGGCTTGAGCGAACTGGGGAAAATCGTATCAATGCTTGGTCCGATGAAGTTGAAACACCACGGCATTTAAATGTTTTCGATAAAACAATAAGAATAACAAATGTTTGGATTTTTCGAAAATAAACTACAAACATAATAAGGAGTGAAGCAGGGGTGATTAAGATTTTAGGGGAGGACATAATTGCTTGCTTCAATTTACGTCGGAATGCTATGAACAAACTAAAAGCGGGATAATTGAAACAGATGTACCTAACAATTTTTGCAAAATCAAACCCTGACGGGTTGAACAGGGTGAACAGTTGAAGTTTGTGGAGTAGCTACTAAATCCGCGCGGACGAAGTGCTAGTTGTATATATATAAATAGTACACCTAAGACTACCTACAGTACTGTATTTCCTTTTCTCTTTAAAATCCATCTAAAGGTTGTCTTGAAATCATCGCTTTCAGCGATAAGGCCGCCCATTGTGTCACCCTAAGTAATGTCTTCTTCATCTATATTTTCTGTAACTTATATGGTGTACATAATAAAGAGTATTCTATTCTAGTCTGTTATTAAGTTAGAGCACTGTATGTATAATCTACTTCGTGATTCGTGTTAAAGAAGTGACAAGACCACATAATTACATTATAAAGATGAGTTTTTCCGTATAACAACACACATTCTCTTTTTTCAGCAACCTCTGTTTTTACTCTAGTTTTTGAGAGATGATGATGACCCTAGTATCGTATGATGATTTGAATGATTTCCTATACTTACTTAAAAAAAAATCATTTTTTCTAACCTAACATTTAGTATTATGTACCTTACAATGGCATTGCGTAATGTGTTGCTCATTTTATAATAACTTAAGACTCAACCGTATCTAATTTCACGCAAAATCACCATAAAAATGGTTGTAGAACGGAAGTTACTGTATAACAAAAGAAAAAAAATCTATTGTGGTGACTAACTACATAGTTGGAAGCTATCGTCAGTAAAATAATGAACCAACCAAGCCTGTCTGCATGGCGACAGTAAGTCCTTTCAGCGAAGGTAGGAAGTCCGAAGTTCTTCTGGCGATCCCTGGGAAATCAGGCCTGCTCATTGGATAGTCTACTTGTCATAGATACCTAGCAGAGAGGAGACGTGCAGGCATCGAAAAATCATCTTATGACGATCTGCTTAGCCTTTTCGCAACCGTGTTAAGCGTTTACGCCCTGCGCCATTTCACGCAAACTTTCAAGTCCTTATTTTTCAGGGGGAAAGATAGTGATTTATCACTTTCTACAGAAAACTTAAAATCGCTCTCTCTCTCCCTCTAAACTCTTTTTTGAAAATGTTCTCAACTAACTATTTCGACCTAGATATCTAGCGCATACATACCAAGTTTCATTAAAATCAGTTCACTCATTTCGAAAAATAAAGGACTTGAAAAGTTTATATGTAATGCCGTAGGGCGTAAACGCTCTTATATCTCCCAGTACAAAAATCAAAATATTTTATTTGAAAAACTGGCAAGTACTTTGGTTTTTTGTCTACAAATTTATGAAAAGTAAAAAACATTATCTTTGATATTTCCAGAGTATTAGCGATTTTTGCGGACCTCTACATTTTGGGACATCTATCCCCTGGAGGATATTACATGGAGTTATCGGAGATTTAAGATGGACTGGCTGTTTTCTCCACAACCGCTAATTCAATACCATACCACGTGGTACTGGTGCTGATACTGATTGTCAGACTTTCTGGGCTTCTTACTACTCATAACGACTTTGGAAGATTTACAAATGACAGTTGGGACCAACTGGCAGTCGACTGGTCCCAGACCTTGGTCTCTAAGTCACAAGGTGTGGACGGTCGGTTCCTGTCTCCTCTCCACTCCGCTCGTCTCAGTGGAACTGCGCCCTCATTCATTGCTAGCTGCACTCACCTGATTGACAGTACGTTTGGGGTGTACTAAGCAGTGAACAACAGCTCTGTCGTGCAGGCCGCAAGCTCGCAGTGTGGCCGCATCGTCCAGTAACACACGCCCGTTGAAGATCAGCCGTACTCGGCATTCTGCTGTCAGCTCCGTTGAGAAGTGGCGCCTGAAATGTTAGAAGGACGGGTTAGAGGCGTTTCTGACAATCCCTCATCCGGAGAATATATTCTCAGAAACGGTATTTCAAGTGTCGGGACCTCAGTGTAATTATTAACAGTCGTGGGGTAGGCGGCTGATTAATTTACAATAAAGTACATTGACCTTTCCCTAATATCTCTTCGTAGATACCCGAACAATAAACTATGAACCGTTTTTCATTACTAGAAAACGTACAAGATCACGATAAAAGTCGATTCAGGAGAGCTTTGTGTCTTTATTTCTGTTTTTGTTTAAGTTTAACAGACCCTTGCCAATTCCACTCGATCATTGTCCATGGTCCGATGAAACAGCAATATAAAAGAGTTATCTCGAGCTTAAAGTAGCCGACAGCCAGCCACACTATCACCGTGGTGCACTTTTATTTTCGTACGTAATACTCATCATCATTTCAACCGTCCACTATTGGACATAGGGCTCCTTTAAGTATTACCACATGGAACGGTCTTGTACATTTAGCATCCTGCGGATTGGCTCCACCTTTTGGGAGGCCATCCAGCGCTGTGTCTTCCGGTACGAATAAACGAACGACTATCTTTTCTGCGAGCATTGTCTCCTGCCCACTGCCACTTAAGGTTGGCGGTACTTCGGGCTACAGAAATAAACAATACTAACCATTTAAAATCCTTCAATAACTCATCGAGACTCCCTTCAACCTCTTTCAAGGTGTCGTTCAAATACTTCAATTTGATCAGAATCCTCCTCCTGTCGTCCGCCTGTTCGTTCACCGCCGCGTCGCCAGCGCCCTCTGTGGGTAGAGGTACTTCCGATTGCTTGTCTTTGTTGGCTGTTGATGGGGCATTTGTTTGCTTTTTGTCCTCTTTCTTCTCTTCAGTTGGTGTTGCCGAGACATTTGATTCTGGAACAATAATTTATTTACATCAATCACTCTGCCTAGCCTTTTGGAACTATGCTGGAGTCGACATCGTCGAGTCCCTAGTATCTGCAATATCAAAGTCCTTGTTTATGCGCCATCTAAGAGACAGCGTTGGAAATCCTAATATGCCTGTTAACCAGTACATTTCCTTTTTTTTTTGTTTTTTGAGGAATGGGTTTGCTCTTGACCTCGTTCACGCCTAATAGAAAGCGATAGATGAGGTCTACGATGGAGCGAGCGCGCCCAGAAGATGCCTGTTCACTCTTGCTTTGAAGGCAGACTGAACACAGCAACGTTGCTAGATAGCAGAAGTAGATACAGAGGTAGTATTTACCCAGGCGAGCTTATATGGTCGTAGGTATTACTCAACGAATCAGTAAGGGAAATATAATTTTACTGTAAAGCCAGTAGGTACCTTTTTGTGGGGATATCCTTGTGGATATCATCCATCTGAGGTGAAAACTCCAACCACTATCATAAGTCGGGGTCCCGGAGATTATGAAAGAAAAAGAGTTTATTTGCGCCAAGATACAAGGAGGCCAGTATGGCGGACCGATACCTCCTGCCCAGCAAGCCCCATTAGATATAGTGTTGATCCTACAACCGCACTTCCTCCAATAATGCAGGAGGTAGGTACCATTGTTTCGTGTGTGCCTGTTCATACCAGCTACAGATGTCGTATATATCTAGATGAACATTTCAGTGTCTCACCATTGTTCCGTGTGAAGAAGTCGCAGCCGGCAGTTACGTCAGCCTCCATGGCGCTGACGATGCTGTCCATTTCCCTGATCTGAGCGTTGCTGGCCGGTTCGGCCTCCTCGTTGACTTCGCTCTCGTCGCTTGTAGACTCTGAAGCGCTTTGTGTGTTGTTTGAAGCTAACGAAAAAAGAACGTTTTTTAAATAAAAATGTATGATATCAGAAAGAAAGAAAGGCATTTATTTATGCCAAGCATGACGTACACAAAAGTAAGTTGTAGTGAAAATCAGTGGCAAAAGCTGATTTTTACTACTTGTTCTGACTGTGTGTATATTTAAATGGGAAATGCTAGGAATCAAGTTTTATGGCCTTCGCCGTTTGATGAAAATAGCAGATAAAGGGAACACAAAACTCCCCGTAGCCTATGACAATTAGCTATCATTTAGTTTTTGCTCGGATTTCTTTTAATTGGATTAGAACTTCTTGAAAAACAATACATTATAATATTATTAAGTATGTGGTACTTACGATGTAAACAAGCATGATCTTATAAATAACTTTTTTATTACTGCTAAACTTAGGAAGTTTCCAATACAAAACCAGTTAACGACTTTATCAGGTAAAAAATTTTTTTTTTTGGCCTCAAAACCGAATGACGAAAACACAGGAAGATATAAGAGTAAAATCAATAGGGGTCATATTTTTGTACCAATTTATCCTCATAAGCCCTACCTACACATACTATAGCAATTTGCTGTCAATATTACATGGTGAAACATTTTTGAAACCATTTAATTGAAAGAACATGTAAATAATGTAAGACCACATTGCAATGCATTTGTATGTTTTAAATAGTAACATCTATTTTTGTATGAGTTTTTGAACATTCGTTGGCAAGAGTAGGGTGATTTTGCATAAAATTTGAATGCACATTTTTGGCTAAAACTCATTTTGAGTTTTAATTTACATAGGTTAGAAAAACTCGTTTTAGTCCCAGACGATCTAAAATAAATATTTAAAGAGTTTAAATGTTAATTTATTTAAAAGATCGAAAAACAACATTTTTATTAATTATGAATTATACCGGTTTCCGCACTTAGTCCTGACGTTGGACCATTGTGCGTGAGCCATGGCGGCTGTCATTCCAACCAACAAACCACCCATCCAGAAGCAGATCAGAGGGCTAATTCACGTAATTTTATGACGCGCCGATGAAGTTGTTGTGCAGTTGCAGTTTAGTTCAAGTTTGAGTGATAAACGGTATTCTTGTAATCTTTGAACTGCGCGTAAGCTGCGCGTGTACTGCACGTCAACTGCACGACAGCCAAATTCTACCAAACTTCCAACGGTGTGGCCACTGGCCACTGTGGTAAATAATCGAACAGAATCGATACATTTCAATGAATATAACGTTATTATAATATTAAAATAGTAATTGAAACGTAAAACCTGTCATTTTGAGACGTAAAACGAGTAGTAGAATACCGATCATGGTGCGTTCCGAATCGCGCTCGCGTGTCTGACAGCGGTAGAGAATACGAAAAGCGTTGTTTTGATCGAAACTTAACTGCAACAGCACTTCTTTAGTTACGTGAATTAGCCTACAGTCCTCCTAGTGTGGTCAGGATATCTGTAAGTGAATTCGGTGTCCCTATTTGCCTCCGTATATCGGTGACGCCTGAGCACTCAAGAAGCACGTGCGTTACCGTTTCCTCCTCCTTCATGCATGCTCTGCACAGAGGACTGTCCGTTATACCTATCGTGTGGAAATGTTTGTTCAGTGAGCAGTGCCCCTGCCCGGTGATGGTCCCCGCCACCATTTGTACCTACATACAAATGGTGGCGGGGACCATCACCCCCTGTCGCAGAAGGCGCCTGGTTAGTTTCCTGTCTAGGGATGGCATAATCTCCCTGGACTGCCTGCAGCCTGGTGCCGAGGCCCAGCAGCGTTCTGCTTGTGTGTGGGTATGTTCTTGTAACCACGTGCGCAAGATAAGTAATAAATTTCTTTAAATTAACCCACAACCACTTTTAAACAATAATACAAAAATGGGCGAAGACTTACACCGCTACTATTCAAACAAAAAAAAACACACACTTATGCGGTCGAAATATACCAAAAGCCAACAACGCTGATTTACGTCAGTCAGAAGTGGATACTATGAAGGTTAAAAATGTATCGAAAACAAACTTACAATCGACTCTCCTATAGAAATGCAACCGGTTATTATCCAGCATGGCCATATCCGCGTCCACTATACTGTCCATCTCTTGCAAGGGAATCACCCTCGCGTTGTTTTCTTCAGTCGTCTCCGCGGTACTCGCACCTGTACAATAACACATCCATAATAGATTTATTTTATGATGAACTAGCTCTTTCCTGCTGCTACGCTCCTGTGGTCAGAGAAACAGTGCATACTCAGCGATAGTGTAGCTTTCTATCAGTGTAAGAATTTTCATAATTGGATCAGTAGTAAGTACTTCCTGAAATTCTCTGTTATTTTTTTACAAAACATACAGGATGTTCCAGAAGTGTGTGGTCATATTTTAAGGGTTATGTTGAGTAGCTGTTTTACATTAAAGATAAAATATTTAAAAAATCCAAAAAAAACTACTAAAAAGTTCCGAACAAATGACTTTTCCAGCAGTTTGTTATAGTTGGTGGCATTTAATTTAGTTCAATCATAGATTTGATGTCACCAACTCCATATATGATTAGTAATTGAGTGCGTTCCTTCGAATGGGATGTTCTAGAGCTAGTTTCCAGCGATTCACTACATCATCGTCGACTTTGTCTCTGTCACCTCTGACCTAGCCTAGAGTCAAGAGCAAACCCATCTCAAATAAAAAAATATTTTGATCTCAACAGTGGGGACTAAATCGGGTTTTATTTTCGAGTACTTACTTACGTTTTTTTTTTAATTTTCTACCTCATGACCAAAAATGTCTAATTGAGAGAAATCTTTTCCTGCCTGGAGAATAAACGGATACTTTTCTTATGGCACAAATCGCTGGAAAAATAATTTATCAAAAATATACTAATTTCTTGGGAACTCAGCGTCGTAAAGTTCAAGCTATGAAATTTTCTTGAAAGTTCTCATGTATAGGTAAACAAGAGTTTGATTCCTCGAAAACAGTCCAATTTGGCCCCCCTTTTGAAGGAACGTACTCAATTACCAATCATCCTGTATGTGTCGTCAATAACTAGCTACAAATCCTGACTCCAGGCTGCCACCTGCTCAATAACAAATTGGTTTGACATTGAAGACATAACAATATACCAGTTAGATGTACATGACCATTCACAGCGAGTTCAAGGCATCGGACTAATAAATAGATAAGTCATTACAATGAATGAAGACAGACAATTTTAGCATAACTTCAATAGTTTATTCCACATTTGTCCGGTTTTTTCAAGGATTGAAGTACTCGACCTTTTAAGAGGGCAGTACCGATATGGTCAGTGTGTTTCCTTTGAATAGTTTTTGCTCTATTATTTAATTGAATTTGCATGTGTCTTTCGTAGCCAACTTGTTTGATCAGCTTTTAAGAAAATTAGATCTTTTCCAACTTTTTTTATGTCGCTAGGCACTTAGGCTTCAGCTGTTACTGCCACGAAAAAATTTACAATGTACCTACTTAGTTTAATTTTAATGAGAATCAAAACATCTTCAATTCAATAATAATGAATTGATGACTTAGAGTACGCAAATGACCAATAACAATGGTAGCACTGGTTGGTAGATACTGCCTCGTCTTTGTCCTGCTTTGTACTTGTAATACAAATTACAATGATCAGGTGCAGAGTGACCTCGTATACGAGAACGCTCATTCATTATAATTATGCATATCATAGTCATCATAATCCATACTAATTATAAAGACGAGTGTAATTTTTTCTCTGAACGGATTTTGATGAAGTTCGGCACACGTGTAGACTATGACATGTCTTGGATTAGGACACAGTATACTGTCCCGTACTTGCACTAGGTACGTTCCCGTAGGTAAGTTTTCGTTTTAACGCCGGCGAAGTAGCCGGTAAGAGCCAGTAGCATGTTATACAACGGAAGAAGCTCTCTCCGTTAAAAAAATAAATTACGAATTCATTACATTGAGATTCAGACTAACAAGGTTCAATGAACAATAGTTAAGTAATCGATGATTATTGAGACCTTCCTATTTAAAGCTAATTAGATTTTATTCATTTATTGATCTGAAGATATTAAATACATTGATATTGAACAAATTATAGTCTAATCGTTTCGTGAACTCATATAGTGATATATTTAACTATGAACACGTGTTTATAGATAGACTAGAACCTGCATCTAAGAAGTTCACCCCCACCTACCGCCTTCACCCCCACCTACTCCGCCTTTAGGGTAGTTTGTAAAATTTATCACAACAATTTTTATTAATTACCCAGTCATTTTTTCTGTTGAGATCACAGGATCAACGCAACTGTTGCACCCTGCACCCCTTTGGGGGTTAACTATAAAGATATCGTATGCTCGTACGTTTCAATTATTTCAATTTTAAATTGTTTATTCCAATATCCAAGTGTATTTAAGGGCTTAGTCTTCTAGTGCACAATATAAGAATCGCGTGCAGCGAGTCCACGCGCCGAGCGTCTGCACCCGGGCTCCCCGCAGTCCCCGCATTCATCCTACCTAGCGTAAAATTTAAAACAAAATTTGACACGGTCGGAAAGTTGCTCTACTAAGTATTATTCAATATTTATTTAAATTTTAATGGTACTTTGGGTCTGGATGTAGTGTTTTTGTGTGTTCCGTAGTATCGTAGTAGACATAAAAAAATGATAGTGGGGCCAGCCAATGAGTGTTAAAAGAATACGCCATATTTTTGTTAATTATAATTTTTTATGAAGTAGTTATCAGCTCCGATCACCGGACAGCAAATTTTGATTTGAAATTACATCGCAACAAAGTACAATCAAAAGTTCAGATAGATGTACACTAATTGCAAATAAAGAACAGTTTGACATAAATATTAAAAACACTTTCAGTTTATTAGACACAGATTCAGAGGACGTACATGTACAGTATAAAAACATAAAGGAAGCTATTAAAATCGCCAGTCAAAAAATTGTGTGCCTCAAGAAAAAGAAAACAAAACTTACTGACAGCACAACACGTCTTATAGAAGAGCGACAGAATGTAACGTACCAATCTGCTGGCTACCGCATTGACAAACAACCGATCCCTAAGATCAGCTATGCGTGGTATGGTGGTGTTAAACAAGGAGATAGGGCAAAAATTCTTGGGAGAAGTACCGAGTTGTATAAATCTCTATATTCCAACGACCAAACATCCCAAAAAACAACCGAAGTTTACTGATGTCCTGAGGAGGTCCCGGTAATATCTGGCTATGAAGTACACCGGGCTCTCGGCGATGATGGTATTACAACCGAATCACTTCGAGCCGCGGAGCCTATCTTGTTGCCATACATAAGGAACTTATTTAATTCAATATTACAAAAAGGTGTTCTTCCGAGTAGTTTCTGCCACTCAAATGTTATCATCCTTCATAAAAAGGTGATGAGACCGACATCGGCAATTACCGCTCCATCAGCCACATCTCACACCTTTACAAAATATTCATAAAAATTCTTGAAAATCGCATTTCTGGCCAATTCAATCAACATCAACCTCCCGGACAAGCCGGGTTCCGCCTTGGCCTATCCACTACTGACCATTTACAGTCCCTTAATCAAGTTATAGAAAAACATTTAGAATTCAACTTACCTTTATACCTCGCATTTGTCGACTACTCTAAAGCATTTGTCAGTTTATCGCACAACGCCATATTTAAATCTCTTCAAAACCTACATAAATTAACCTACTACAAAAAATAGGTATACCAAAATAGCACAGCAGCCTTTAAAAATAAAAACCACAGGACCATCATTCCCTATCCATAAAGGGGTTAAACAGGGCGACTCGCTTGCTCCAAAGCTCTTTACAGCCACGCTTGAAGAAGTCTTTAGAAAACTAAAAAGCAATTGGAGGGACAAGGACATCGTCGTGGGCGATAGAAGATTAACTAATCACCGCTTCGCCGACGATATTGTTCTTTTCTCCTCCACGGCAGCCGAGTTAGGCCTAATGCTCGACCAACTGAGCAGTGCCAGCCTCGAGGTTGGACTCGCGATGAATATGACGAAGACCAAGGTAACATAGGAATTGGGGGTGCGAGTATTGAATATGTCCATGAGTTTATATACCTCGGCCAAATAGTCTCCTTCCAGGCAAGACACGATAAAGAAGTTGCTCGACGCACCGAGAACGCCTGGAAGAGCTATTGGTCGATGAAGCAAATACTGAAAGGAACTCTCCCTCTCTCACTAAAGAGAAAACTCATGGACATGTGCATTCTTCCTACCCTCACCTATGGAGCGCAGACATGGCCACTAACCAATCGTCAAAAGTCCGCACTCGGGGTCTGTCAGCGAGCAATGGAGCGCAGTATCCTTGGAGTTAAACTTTCTGATCGTATAAGGAACTCGATACTGCGTTCTAAAACTCAAAATGCCCATGTAGGTCACACGGCTGCCAAGCTAAAATGGAAGGCTGGTCACATCTGTCGCATGCCGGAGGGGCTATGGGCTAAAATAACCACACAATGGGTCCCAAACAGCAGCAAACGACAACGCGGCAGGCCCAGAATGAGATGGCGGGACGAGCTCGACCCTTTTCACAAGGATTGGCGATAAGTGGAAGGAGGGAAGGGAGGCCTTTGCCCTGCAGTGGGACAAAAAAATGGCTGAATAAATAAAAAGTTATTAAACACAAAATTGTTGTTTCTTATTTTTCAAATTATACGTTACTCTGTGCACCGATTACTCTTTTTCTTTGTTACTTTTTAGGGTTCCGTGCCCAAAGGGTAAATACGGTATCCGATTACTAAGACATAGCTGTTTGTCCGTCTGTCTATCACCAGCCTGTATCTCAAGAACCGCGATAGCTAGACAGTTGAAATTTTCACAAATTATGTATTTCTGTTGCCGCTATAACAACAAAATACTAAAAACAAAATAAAATAAATATTTATTTTATTCCCATACAACAGACGTGATTTTTGTAGTTAATGGTACGGAACCCTTCGTGCGCGAGTCCGACTAGCACTTGGCCGGTTTTTTATTTTTGACTTTGTTTTGTTTAGATCTTCCTGTACGAGTCACAATAAATACTTTTTCTTTCTTTCTTTTTTTCAGGAATTAATTATCCTGAACGACAGCGTCTGCGGTAGAAGACGTGGACGCGTTCTTATTTTTTTTTTACTTTTTTCTCAATAGCTTGAATGATATATGGCGGGTCTTTTATTGGCATCGAGCGTTCAAGGCGGGAATCAATTAGCTCAGGAAGCAGACAATGCAAATAAAATTTAGACAATGGGCCTACCATTTTTTCGTGCCAGAACGTAGGGTCTCTTTTTATATAATCGACTTTCATTGAGTACTCCTCTCCAGTCCATACGGCAAAAAAGCACATATCCATCTCCGTAATGTTTAATTGGCCCTGAATTTGAAAATAATAATCGTGGTTTTTGTCAATCACAAACGTATTTTTCTTAGTGTTACATTTCCACAATTTTATTTTTTTTGCTTTTATAGCTTCTTCAGCTTGCATATTTTTTGCAGAAAATGGGCATTTTACTTCTACCAGTCCTGTTTTTCCATCTTTGTCTTTATAAATACCATCGGGACTTGCTCCTAAATATTGGAGTGTTTTATGAATATAAAGACCGCAGCGGGTAATTGTGACGTTTTCCTGCAGAGATAATTGGGTTGCATTAACCCAATTATCTCTGCAGGAAAACGTCACAATTTGTTCATAATCTCTACCATATGTGATCGATGGGACATTTGACAACTTTTGTGGTTTCACAATAGCTTTCACTAAAGGAGCGCAGCTAATGTTTTCTTTACGTTTACATATTTTTCCAAACATAGACGCGGTTAATCTATTTTTTCTGTTTTCTAACCATTCTTGACTGGAACTTTGGTCTATCGTCTGTTTCTGTAGTTCGTCTCTTTGCTGGTCAGAAAGCTCCGTTTGTTTAAGAAATTCATTTTTTGTTATCTGAAAATCTTCATCGGTCATATCTGGTCTTTGAGCTTTCTGTCCATAATCTGGATCGTTCATATTTCTACGGATTTTTTTTCTAAATAATCTTTTGTAAACTTTTCTTTTCGCTTTTTGTACCTCATATACATTTGTGTATTTGCCAGTAGGTTTACCAAATATGCATTTATGGATAGCGTTTATTGGTCGCTTGGTGTTAAAGGAAATAACTGAAGCGGAACACCTTTCCTGGTATGAATTCTTAAGTGTGTAATTAATTCTTTTCCCCCCCACATATTTGGCAATCACTGAATTGAATGTCTCAGCAGGATTGCTATCGACGTCAAAAATTAGACTTTTAGCGTTTGCAGCCAAAAACAAGACAATTTGACTCATTTTCCTCCACAAAACTGTGTTAGCTACATCAAGTGCCGTATTTCGGTCAGTTTTATCAGTTGCTGGGCATATAGCGTCATCGTAATCAGAGTGACTACCAAAAGAATGGTGTAATGCATTCAAAATATCTGTACGAAGTTTTACCATTTTTTGACTGTCAGAAATGTCTTCGTGTTTCCTCAACTTTATAGCCCGCACTGTGTATCTGCGTAACTTCATGATTTTGAAGTCAGTTAAAAGTTTCCTTAATTGAATAGGAATATGAGTATCTTTAGTAAGTGCTCTCAGTTTGTTACATAGATTTCTTAACAGATGGTTTCTGCACTCGATCTTCTGAACCTTGCAGTTTTTATATGGATTGCTTTCTAATATTTTTTTATGAGTACTTGAATCACCATCTGATATTAGTCTAGCATATATTAAACCATGAGATTCAAGAGAGTTACCAAATCCTTCAACAAGCGACGTTGACTCCATACTGGAAGAACTACCAGAATAGTTCTTGTAGCAAATATGATTTGCAGGTTTATTTTTTTTATTTTCAGCTTTTGCACATACTATGCAGTATTTATTTTTTACACCAAGATATAAAATTTTACCACTGTATGCACCGATTATTGCTGCTGCACCTGATGATGCTGAATAGTTATTACGGAAAGATCTTTTGAACCAACACCCGTCAGCTATTACATCAATCATTGGTGTACCTTCACAATCGACACTGCCAATTTCTGTCGCATGTTCTGCCTCTTCGATGACTGCCTTGGCCATTTCTTCTACTGCCGTCTTATGGAACCATTCGTAAACTTTTTTGCTTGTCTGAGCATATAAATTTTTTGACATGCCAGGTATATCAGCATTACCTGCCAATTCATTTAAATTTCCCAACCCACAGCCAATACTAATAATACCTGCAACTATACCGTGGTTCACATCACAAGTGTTAGACGGATCTTCAGTGCTTATGTCAAATTCGGAATTACAGAGTTCGCACTTGAAATGCAGTTTTGATATAAAACCTTTACGTCGTTCACCGATACATTTCAAATTTGTATACCTGCATCCAAAAGATTTTTCGTTATGATCAGCAATCTTCCCCAAAATTTCTAAAAAATATTTGATCGATACGATTATGCGCCCTTCTAGGCAAAACAGTTCCTCATCATTGGTCATTTCTGTTTCATTATCAATTTGCAGCTGTTGGTCGTCGCTAACAATTACAGGTTGTTGACGTTTCCTTCCGAAAATTCGGCGAAAAGGAAAAGCCTCCTCAAATGTTCGCGGTTCCGGTTCATTTTCTTATTTGAGTTTGTTACATTTTCAGTTCCGTCAATATTTTCAATCATCACTGGTACTCCAATAGTAGAAGAGGTAGGATTAATATTTCGCGCTTCTGACAGGTTGCTAACATCTGAAAATGGTTGACGAGAGCCAGCAGCAGACCTGTGAAACTAAATTAGTCATATTATTAATTAATTTTATTCCACGGTTAAAAGATATCCGACTTTGGTCAAATTAGCCGATTAGCCGATCCGATTTTGGTCGCTAGTAGTAGTGTGTATTTATTATTTATGTATGTACATAGACACTAAATACACCGACCAACCCACAAACATCCATCCACACACTCATGCCCACACAAGCACTCACGCCCTCCCCAACCACACTCTTTTATACCTTCTGACAGCATGCATGAACATCATATTAATTAATTTTTGTTTAGTCATACTTATATATTGATACCCATCACTTTGCGGACTTTCGCTATCTAATTTAATTCGACCCTGTATACAATATTATCTAAACATGACGAAATAAAAACAGTAAAGATTTGACGATTTGTTTGGGGTCAATGACCGCTGGTAGTATTGTTACTTGAAGTGTGAGTTGATAAAATCGTATACCCATCAAGTCTGTGGAGTCTCGCTAGCTAATTGAATTTGACCTTGTAGTTAGGCCCTAAACATGAATACTGTAAACAGTTCTACTTACCTTTGGATTCTATTTCTCTTCATCACTTCTACGTTTGAGCCCTATTTTTTTTTTTCGTGCATGCATATTTTTTTTTACGTTTACGATCCATATTGAAATCAAATATTTACAATACTATTACTAAAACACAAATATTTACAACACCCGAAAAATTATATACAAAAAATTATAAAGTAGAGCAACTTTAGATACATAACAGTGCGTAACCAACGTTAGAGCAGGAGCAATGTTAGAGCGAGAGGGAACAATTAAAATTTGTCGTGGACCACACGTCCGAACGCTCCGCCCGTGCAGCGGCCACTAAGGAATTTCTCTCTCAATTCTTGTTTATGAACTCGTTTTTTGGAGGTCTTTTGAGATTATTATTATTGTTAGGGTAATGTGATTTAGGTGCTATTTTTTTTTAAGTATTTGCTTAATGAACTCTTGGCATTAAAATAATCAAATTATTACATACATACAATGCATAGTTATAATGAAACAAACCGTTTATTAAGAGATGAAAACAGAGAATTTTGATGAAAGTGTGACCTCTGAATTAAGAAAATGAAACATAACTAGAAAAAACTAATCAGCGCATTTTGAAGACGAGAATATTGAGCTAATTATGCGCTGAACAGATTTGTAAATTAATTCTTCATTGCCATAGACTGAGCGCCCAAACAGAACTCGAAATGATGTTGGGCGCGAGAGAGCTGTATTTAACACTTAATTTACCTAACATAATCCACCTAGAAGAACTTAAAAAAAATAACTACCTATTACTTATATTATGGTTATTTATGGGCAATAAAAATATTTCATGTTATTTCATTACTTTGTAAAGAAAAAGAATTTAAAGTTGCGCAAATAATTCGCCGCGAGTGAATTTTGCAAGACTGCAGCCTTAAGCAAGCAGTAATATCCTCCCCTAAAAACTTCATCACCCTTTTACATTTCCTACAGGGATTGCTTTTACATAAATCTAAAATCTAGATATTCAATGCGCTAACAAAACAGGAAATAGAACTTACCTATATTCAACTATTGAAAAATATTTACACTCATAGGTACTACAATTAAGTACAGCTGCCATAAAACTAGAGAGGTTAGGTCTTAAGTTCGGAATTCTTAAAGGAGTCAAACAGGGCGACCCGGTATCTCCAAATTTGTTCACCAGTAGTACCCTGGAAGAAGTCTTTAAGACGCTGACAGCCAATGGAAAGAGAAAGGTATTGTCATTGGCGAAACGAGATTGACCAATCTACGTTTCGCCGATGAAATGTTCCTCTTTTTTCCCTCAGCCGCTGGACTGGAGCAAATGCTGCAAGACCTTAGCAATGCCAGCCTTGAGGCTGGACTGAAGATGAACATGTCGAAGACCAAGATCATGACATTCATGACCAACAGTTCCACAAGGAACATACACGTAGGCGGTGAGAATCCCTACTACCCCTACTAATATTATAAATGAGAAAGTAACTCTGTATGTCTGTTTGGCTCTAGACAGACGGACCGCATTTCAACTGCAATCCAACCGTAAATTGCAGTTCGGATGCACGGTTGGTTTGCAGTTCTATTGCAGTCGTGTCAACTGCTTTCAAACTGCATCCGAACTGCAATTTGCGGTTGGATTGCAGTTGAAATGTGGTCCGTCTGTCTAGAGCCTTACGCTTTCTCGCGTAAACGGCTGAACGGATCGTCATGACATTTGGCAGATATATAGCCTGGGATATGGAGAAGGACATAGGCTACTTTTTTACGCGATTACCGTAAAACACCCGGGCGGAGCCGCGGCAAAAGCTAGTATACAATATAACCAAGAATATTGGTTAGGTACTGGGGCCAAGTAGTCTCTTTCCAGGCAAGGCAAGATAAGAAAATAACGCGCCGGACAGAAAATGACTATGGAGAAGAACGTGCAAGAAAATCCAAGGACACTCTTTTAAATCAATTAATTATTACAAAGTTGTGGTTACATTGTTCTTGTTGAAATTATTCATAGGAATGTGAGAACGATGAAGAAAGACGTGCACGACAAAAGCAAAAAAGGAACAATTCAAAGTACTAACAATTAAAACAAACCGTGGCAGTTGAGAGATGACCAGTCCCAGCTGACGGAGCCAAATGATGAATGAAACACAAACTCCACCATCAGAGAGACTTTTGAGTGAGCATGACACTCCCAACAGCCAGGGCACATTCAAGTCACAGTCTTACCCAAAAATAATAGTTTAACTTGAAGGTACACAGTACTCACACATGTGCCGTTAATGCATGAAATTATACAATGAAAAATCTAAGTTCTTACAATATTCAGCAGGTCTCACAACTGCTAAAAATAAAAAAATAAATAATTATTTTTTGCACCCTAGTGGCTGTGGAGCAGGACCAGCATTGAGCCAAGCATTTTTATCTTCAATGTAATCCCCTAACTTATAATATGCTTGCCTGCATAGGATTTAAATTTTGTTTCATTTAATTCTAATATCTGGGGAGGTATTTTATTGTAACACTAGCTGTTGCTCGCGACTTTGTTCGCGTGTTTGTATTGTAAAATGATGTGGCTAGGTAAGATCAATGTGTTTGTATATCTAATACGAACAGTCAATATCAATCATTGCTTGCCTCTTTTTTATGTATGGGAAAACATCAAATGACTCCTTTCGCTCTGGGCGGAATGGAAGGGAGTGTCAGACTCTTACTGACTAAACCCCATCTGTGTTCCTCCTAATGCCCTTTGCATTCCAGGGCCGCGGTGACTTTCGAATAAATTCCGCAACCCTGGCAGGCACTGGCCCTAGCGGCCCTCGTCTTTATGCTGACATCTTTTTGTGACGCGCGTGGAACACAACGCGCCGTCGAGTATCACCTCTTCTGTTCAAATAATTTTTCGTGAGAAACGTTGTAATGATAATGCTTCTTTCATTTCATCGAAACTATTCACAGCAGTCCTAGAAGATGTCGTTAAAAATGTGGGTATAGATTGGGACTATAGCGGTATTAACGTCAATTTCTGCCCAACTGTCTCACTTAAGATTTGCAGATGACTTTGTGGTTTTCACTGAGAACTTCGATGACCCCCAGAAAATGCTTCAAAATTTTTAAGATGCTTCTTTTAAGTTAGGTCTTGGGATAAATATGACCAAGACGAAGGTTATGGCAAACCCCTTCAGCGATTCAAATCTGGAAATGAATTGTTGGAGATGATTAACCGATATGTTTATCTTGGCCATATCCTTTCAATTGGCAAAGAAAATCAACAAACGGAGGTATCGAGAGGAACACACCTTGGATGGGCTGGTTTTATCAAAATGGACGACATTCTGAAGCCTGCCAAAATTCCGCAATGTCTGAATTCCCGCCTTTATAACCAGTGTGCTTTTCCCACCATGACTTACTTACTTACATGGACGCTCACGCAGGAGGCTGTTTACAGACTGACAGTTGCACAGAGAGCCATGGAGCGTTCCATGCTTGGTAGAGGTACGTCGTCGAGATCCGAAGACGTACGAAGGTTTTCAACATCGGAAAACAAATTGTAGAACTAAAGTGGAGCTGGGCAGGACACTTGGCAAGGCGCGGTGATGATAGGTGGAGTAAGGCAGTGACTGAGTGGCGTCCGAGGACTGGTAGAAAAAGTATTGGTCGACCGGCATCGAGATGGGTGGACGATATTGTTGCCATCGTGGGTAGAACCTGGATGAGGCTGGCACAGGAACGTGGGGATTGGCACACGAAAAGAGAGCCTATGCTCAGCAGTGAGCGAAGTTGGACTGTGGATAATGATGATGATACACGATGTTGATGAAACTTGCTAAGTTTGTTAACACGCGATAGAGCTACATAAAGTTGTCCATGGGAAAACCAACCAGAAGAGAAGTCAACCCCCGCAGAGGACACGGTGGAGCATACGGTGAAGGTCTGCCCTGCTTTGGCGGAGCACCGCCGTGTCCTCGTCGAGGCGATCAGCGTCGGCGACCTCTCGCTACCGGCTCTGGTTCACTACATGGTCCAGAGCGCGGAGGCGTGGGAAGTCGCTCCTTTTGCGAAACAGTAATGCTAGTAAAGGAAGGGGCGGGCCGCGTGAAGGAGAGGCAAACGTCACGCCTTAGCCGCCGAAACAGAAGAAGACGCCCCGGGCGTTAGGAGTCGCAGAGCGATTCTCGGCCACCGTAGGCACGGGCCTGCGGATGGCGAGCGTTGGGTGGCTCGCGGCCCGATAACAACCAGCAGCCCTACCATGACGTGTTAAAGCGTGAGTCGTTCGAGCGAGAAGGAGGGATGGAGCTATACACCCTATATAGCGCCACTGGTCCGGGTCGACGAAGCGTTGTGTTCCATGCGCGCCTCCAAGAGATGTCAGCTAAGTAGACGGGGCCCGTTAGGGCAAGAGCCTGCTAGGGTTGCGGAATTTGTTCGAAAGAGTCACCGTGACCCTGGAACGCAAAGATCATAAGGAGAAACACAGATGGGTTTTAGTCGGTAAGAGTCTGACACTCCCTTCCAGTCTACCCAGAGCGGAAGAAGTCATTTTGATGATTCCCCATCCATAAAAAAAAAACCCCGCAACGGATAGAGTAGAGTATGGACTCCGTTGTGCGTAGGTGACCTGGCTAAGTTTGCCGGCCTAGCTCCGTCAAAGTGTACAGAAGCAACCAGGGTGCTTTACAGGTTGAGTGGAGAGAATTAACCGTTCAAAAAAAAAATTAAATAACGTCAGTGGAGCAATCAGACCAAATCTTTTTTTTATGTTATGCATCAAATGCATAACGGTAAGTTTTGCATTAAAAGAATCACTGTTTATGACGTTTTAAAATCACCATTAGTAACTAAAAAATATGTTTTGGTGTAATTCTCATGCTTTTGATAGTTAGTACTTTTTTCCGTCAACAGATGGCATTACGGGTATCTGAATTATGTAGATAATAAGTTGATTTCTTCTAGATTGCTACAATTCCTATCAGGTTTATGTGTAAAAATTACCTAAATGGTTTTGTAACTAAGTAACATGTCATTTTGTGCATTCAATTACGAACAAAAACCTTTTAAAATCAATATTGCTTACCTCCCATAACATACGGCGTGATAATATGTAATAATAATTCACATATTGTCACTATTTGTACCAAGTTTCAAGTAAATTGGCCCAAGAAATACGATTTTTCATACTCCGAACGAGTCGAACGCCAATTTTATGGAGTTTGTTTCATCGCGATACTTAGATCATTTAGTTTAAAAAATCCATAGAAAATATATTTTTTTTTATACTTTATACTATTGACCGCTCTAAGTCTGAATCAGTTTTTTCAATTCTAGAGTGGGGCAAACGGACGTGCCGTGAAGGCAGCTGATCGTCATATTATTTTTTAACACACGCTTACTGCATTGTCAATTAGACCTGAATGAACGAAACTATGTACTTATTTATCATTACGACAATTTTCCCGGAACAAGTAAGCAGAGATGTAATTTGAAGTCCCATTATGGAAGCTTGTCGAGGGAGTCTCATTCATAGAAAGTGTTCAGAAAGAAGTTTTTTTTTCAAGGTGTAAGTAATTATTAAGTTAACATACTTGCAGTATCAGTTGCAGGAGCTTGTATCGAATTGCTTGTCGGAGCCGCTGTTATCATCAAATTCGATCCTGCGAACAACAAATGTGTTTTAAAACAAGATTTATAAATCTCTAGTTTAACATAACTAGTTCTTGGACTGACGTCAGAACGGAGCGGACTGTTACTACTTGAACCATTTGTTTTTCCAAAGAACTCTTGCCTACTTAAAAGTGACTGTCGCGAATGTAGTCCCGCACAATTCGTCTTTTAATTTAATAAAGTAAAAAAAATAACTTTAATCTTCATATAAAATAGGTACATATTAGATAATTTTCTTCATGCCTGCTTGCCTTACTTCTTGTTTATTTGTTGTTATAGCGGCAACAGAAATACATCATCTGTGAAAATTTCAACTGTCTAGCTATTACGGTTCAGATGGACAGCGTAATAGGGTCCCGTTTTTGCCCTTCGGGTACGAAACCCTAGTACATAATGGATCTCTATTTCCATTGGTCACAGTATCACGCGTGAACGGCTGGACCAATTTCGCTAATTCTTTTTTTGTTGTTAGTTATTGTAAGGATTAAATGGGTGGGTAAGGTAGGTAGGGTAGGGTAGGTAGCTAGTTGACGGGAACGAGGTCGCGAGGGACAGCTAGTGTGCCTATTATTATAAATTGAAAAGTAACTCTGTCTGTCTAACTGTTTGTTAACTATTCACGTCTTAACGTTATTTGGATGAAACATCGAATAGGACATCGGATACTTTTTTAGCTAGTCTATTAGAAAATAAAATAAACGTCAGCTTACTAGTTCGAATGCTGACGGTGACAGGGTGTAGTGATCTGGAGCGCATCACCAGTACGGTCCGGTAGCGGTCCGGCCGCGCGTTTGTGGACCACCAGGCCAGAGCCCCGACCGCCACCACCATCACCACGGCCACGAAGTGCACCACCTCATCACCCACACCGTCGATCATAGTCATCCCGACACACCTGGACAAGAATTAACTTTTTAAGGAAACTACCGACGACGGTGAAATACACCTATTCTGTTATCTTTTTCCTTGGACTTAAGTAAAGAACGGTGACGTGTCTGTGCTGACGTGATTTTAATATGACTAAATAATGTTTTGTTATGTCCACCTTTTGACTCGTTATTATGCTATTATATTTTGCTGTAGCAGCACTGTAATGGACACTCTTCATCCAATATACACTCCACTTCATTGTGTCAGGGAAATACTAATTAGTATTACTAACAACTTTTGACAACAATTCCTTGTAAATTGAAACTTCACTAAATATGAAGCTATTTGTCACATAGACCCAATCGATCAGTATTTTTTATTAGTGATTGATGCATAGACCTTATTTTTATGATGTGCAAGTGGCAATCAATGTGAAAAGTGATTAACTACCTAGTCCATACTATCTGTCTGTCCCTCTGTCACAAAAGTCTAGCAGTTCTTTAACTATTGAAGCTGTGATGCCTATCGATCCTATTTCACGTAGGGATAAAAAACCGGCCGAGTGCGAGTCGGACTCGTGCAAGAAGGGTTCCGTACATGCTCGCATCAATAAACAATGACAAAAAAAACACGTTTATTGTATGGGAGCCCCATTCTGTTTTTAGTATTTTTTGTTATAGCGGCAACAGAAATACATCATCTGTGAAAATGTCAACTGTCTAGCTATCACGGTTCTTCAAATACAACCTGGTGACAGACAGACTGACAGACGGACAGACAGACAGATAGACGAACAGACAGACAGATAGACGGACAGCGGAATCTTACTAATAGGGTTTTACCCTTTGGGTAGCTTTGGGAAGCAAAATTTTTTTTTCACTTACTTTACCCAGAATAAAAAGTATGGCCAATGGAGAAGTATGGCTCTCTTACCGAAAAGTATGGAAAAACTTTTGATCCCTACATAAAATAAGATTGATAGACATTTTTAGCGTTCCATACCCAAAGGGTAAAGCGGGACCCTATTATTAAGACTCCGCTGTCCGTCCGTCCGTCTGTCACCAGGCTGTATCTCATGAACCGTGATAATTAGACAGTTGAAATTTTCACAGATCATGTATTTCTGTTGCCGCTATAACAACAAATACTAAAAAACAATAAAATAAATATTTTAGGGGGCTCCCATACAACAAACGTGATTTTTTTTGCCGTTTTTTTTAATGGTACGGAACCCTTCATGCGCCAGTCCGACTCGTACTTGGTCGATATTTTTTTTGTATTTTAGCATGTTTTTTGCTGACTACATTTTTTCCAAAATCTGTGAATGCAGTTCAGAATATCTCAAAAGTTATGGATGGTCTCCTAGGAACCTTTTCCTATTACTATAATGGTTTAGGTACCTGCCCTTACTGTCCCGTCTCAAAAATAGGGTGGATAATAGTGGATATTTATACAAAAAAGGTGCAATTCTGACAATATATTTTTTATGTAAAAAAAAGCATTTACCCCACATCATAGGAAACACTACTTGTACTTAAAAAAAGTAAGTTGTTGTAGGTCTGTGTAATTATTTAGTCACATTGTTAATCACATCAGCTTTAATAATTAAGACCATTGGTGGTCCTTAACCCTCTGCATACCTGGTGGCAAAATGTTATGCGCTATGCTTAGTAGGGTCCCTCCCTTGGACACGAATTTAAAATTAGTATTTCTCACATTAGTTGTGGTAATTGGTGTATCTAAACATACTTATAGCTATACTAGGGATATATTGTAAGGCTAATATGTAAAAAAATAGAATCCACCATCACTACATACTATAAAACAAAGTCGACTTTGTTTTATACACTACATAGTATAAAACAAAGTCGCTATCGCTGTCTGTCCGTCCCTATGTATGCTTAAATCTTTAAAACTAAGCAACGGATTCTGAAAAGGTTTTTTTTAATAGATAGAGTGATTCAAGAGGAAGGTTTATATGCATAATACATGCATAATATTCTAGAGAAACACTGATAAATTTAGAGGTTTCAAATGTGATGTCGTAAATAAACTCATTTTTTTTGCGCTTACATTGCAAACACTGGCTGAACCCCACGAGATAAATCAAAATAATGTACTACAGTATTGTGCACATTAAAAAGATCAACAAAGAAGTCTGCGATGGTATATGTCTATCTCTTAAGGATAACCCACAATAACCACTTTTTATCCTTTACATTTTATGAGAAAAAATGGCTTATTTACAAAGTGATTTTAAGCAATACAGCATTAATCCTTGTCCATTTAATAAAGATCAATATGGCCCTTTACAGCATTTAATTTAAATGAATATTTTCGAAGATATTACAGATTTCAAATGCAGGGAAATAGTGGTGCGGCGCTACCAGCCCGGCCGGCGGCACGTTATATTGTCTAATGACAAAAAAGCTGTAAACGTTGTTTATAAGGATATTCTGCTGTAGTAGGTTGGTATTGTACATTGCATTGCACATTTGCACCCGTGCGAAGCCGGGGCGGGTCACTAGTATTAATTAAATTTTAAAAATAATAATTGGTGTTATAATATTTTTAGCAAAAGAGCAGGCCTTTTTTACATTTTAGTGAAAACCTAAGACAAAAGACTATAAATAATAATATTACAATCAGTCCCTGCCACTCCCATCGACAGGTATAGGCAGAGGAGAAGGTATGACCTCTGAATTAGACACAGGCGCTCGGGTTTTTAGTATTTTTTTCACCATGACAGCTGACTCCGGACTGAAGTAGTGACCATAAGGCTTCAATTGGTTGATGATAATGCTCAGCTACTGAGAGTTTTGTTGCAGAAACATCATAGGGTGGATGGAGACCCTACCTACCAGGCATGCCGGGGGTAAATTAATATAATATAAGATATTCTCAATTTGCATTCTTTAATCTGTGAAGCAAACCAGCTGGGAGTTGAATGTTACTCAATTGAACAATTCATGTTTTGGAAAAACATTTTTTATACAGCAGGCTTTGGCTGAGTTTACTAAAGAATTATATTTTACATGCCTCTGAGCATAAACAAACTTCATCTGCTCTTCAAAACTGAATAGTGTATGGGCAAAATACATAAACACAATATGTCACATTCTCACCACATTAAGATGTAACAAGTTGTTATCAAATCAAATTAAGCTATAAAAGTAAACTTAACCGATAAATCACCTGTAGGTATGAAGTATACCTACAGTACCTATTTTTGTAGGTAGACAGTGCGTCAGACAATACACGGCCAACTTTTAGAGACAGCGCCTTTAAGCCTCGCCTTTCTAGATCCGACCAGATTCAAGGTCAGGTGGCATTTAAAAAACAATAGTCTTTACCTCGCACTACTTTGGTTTTAGCTCCACACACAGCAAATAGCAGAATATTGGCAAATATTTACAATTATTGCGACTCAATGTCTCCGTGGTAATAAAACATCTCGGAAGCCACACCGAAACTTGGAGCACAAACTACTAGGAATATTTAATTACAACTACACTTGAAATCTTGAACACTGTGACAACAATACGTATAAAAAATTGTTTTATTTTTTATCCGACATTTGGACGACGACTCGCTCAAGATCAAGAAAATCTGCACAACAGATTAAAAATGAAAAGTGCGGGATAAGGATTCAAATTCAAGAATTTTTCACGTACAGTTCGCTCAGTATAATTATTATTCGGTCATCCATCTATCCAAGCCAGGGCTTGTTAACGTTACCAAATAACAAAATAATAACCGTTACATAACGTTAATTTCAATTGTGATACCATAGTAACGTTACAAAATTTAACGGTATTTGATAACATTACCAGTAATATAACGTTAAGTAACATTTAACGTAAAATACGAGAAATATCGTTTTAACGGTAAAATAATTAGTGTTATTATAGCCCGCGAACTTTCTTGTATTTTTTGCTATTTGAAGGTCAGTGTCAGGTTGTAATTTAATCAAAATGTGATGCGCAACAATAACAAATATGTATTTACATAGTTGTAACCATAAGAATCATTTACTCATCATCATGAACTTAGATTTGATGTGTACCTATAATATCTAGATTTCCGAAATCTAGCTAAGAGAAAAAAAAAATTATGGCTATAATTATGTACCTACTTACATATTTTTTACTGTCGTGAATCGTATTTTGATCAAGATAAAATCTGACATTGCACCACCTCACAGAGATAACCGTTTAAAAATAACGATAAAATTAACGTTAAACTACAAATAACGTTATTAAAGAATAACGTTAAAATGGTGCATAAATAACGTTAAACCTATTACCGTTATTTTAATATAACGTTAACTCCTGTCAATGCAAGGTAACGTTATAAATTTTTACCGGTATTTAAAGCCCTGAGCAGGGCTTGTTAACGTTACCAAATAACAAAATAATAACCGTTACATAACGTTAATTTCAATTGTGATACCATTGAAACGTTACAAAATTTACCGGTATTTGATAACATTACCAGTAATATAACGTTAAGTAACATTTAACGTAAAATACGAGAATTATCGTTTTAACGGTAAAATAATTAGTGTTATTATAGCCCGCAAACTTTCTTGTATTTTTTGCTATTTGAAGGTCAGTGTCAGGTTGTAATTTAATCAAAAAGTGATACGCAACAATAACAAATATGTATTTACATAGATGTAACCATAAGAATCATTTACTCATCATCATGAACTTAAATTTAATGTGTATAATAACTAGATTTCCGAAATCTGGCTAAGAGGAAAGAAATGTAATTATTGTTATAATTATGTACCTACTTACATATTTTTTACTGTCGTGAATCATATTTTGATCAAGATACAACCTGACACTGCACCACCTCACAGAGATGACCGTTTAAAAATAACGATAAAATTAACGTTAAACTACAAATAACGTTAATAAATAATAACGTTAAAATGGTGCTTAAATAACGTTAAACCTATTACCGTTATTTTAATATTAACGTTAACTCCTGTCAATGCAAGGTAACGTTATACATTTTTACCGGTATTTAAAGCCCTGGACCAAGAGTTTTGGACAGACAGATCGCTAGGCTAATAAACATTGTTTATAAGGAAGTAATTAGTCTTAGGCTTAGACCATTAGTCCTGATTTTGTTTCTGAATTTTCTGTCGTATAGTTCACTTTATGCTATTTTTACAAGAAAAAAAAATCAGTTCCCGGCTTTGAAAAAAAAACACCAGTGGGTTTATTACGCTATTGAATTTGTAGGAAATCTAACTACGAAATCGGAAGATGTAGTAGAACAGATTGGATCCGATAGTCTAATCGGATCCAATCTTCTGTTTTTTGAAACATGCAATCCAATACGTTATTACTTCATAAATGCGTGGTCTGTACGATGTAAAATCCAATTTAGTGTAGTGTGATCATGCATGATCACTAGGTAACAATTTAGGTTCCTAACTGTTCAAAGTTAGATGAAATTTGAATTTGTTCAAGATTAGTGGAGGAAAATATGCGCTGGCGTGGTTGGCTCGCTATACAACATGGTAGTTCTGCCTTTCTGTTGGGCTCATTACCAGTGGACAGCGTTGTGGAGAATTTAGATTGGTATTAGTTTTCGTTTTGCATTTACCTATGTCAGTTTGTTGTATATAAATAAAGTACGAACCTAGTTTTTGTAAGATTATGAAATAAATTGATTGTAAATTGATTGAAATTGAAGCTAATAACAATTTAATTTATAATTTTTTTTGTTAAAAATAACTGGCTTTCTACTGGCAGAGAAATTAATAAAATAAATTGATCCCTATCGCAAAACGGCAGGATACTTATCCAGATTTTATCTTTTGTATCTTTAACTTGTCTTTACAAAAACTGCATCAAAAGAGAAAAATGCAGTAGCAATAACATTAATTTTTGGAATACGATAGTAGTGACATCTGGGCCAACAGCAGCAAAATAATGGAAAAAGTTTTATCATTGCAGTGGAATTGCCTTTGAACAATAGGTATTAATCGCAAAAAGAAAAAAAAATGTCTATGGCTTACAGGGTTTTGGCTGGTTTTGGCGCCATGTTACGAAATTGACAGACTCTGTGAAAATAAACAATTTTTCTAAAGTCTCCAAATAATGTATTTCTCAATTTCACTTACTATAAACAGTCGAATGTGTAGTGAGTGTTAATAAGTCAATTAAACTTTGCTTGGCCTGCATTGCTTTTTTGACGTGCTTATAGCTATTCCATTGAGTTTAAGTTAGTACTTTCATACTTTTTTATAAAGATTTTATGACTCACCATTAGGGGTATAGTTTGGTTTACACTTGTTTTTTTCGTTAGTATAGAGATCTCACCAACAACTAAGTACGTGGTTCAGTAATTGATTGTCATCCGGCGCGGCGGGCGTTCAGAAACAACACGATTAAACCTGTTCCTCATTTTAGAACAAACTTAAAAAGTGAATAGACCTGAACTTCAGAAGATGTAGGTAGGTAAGTGCCTAATCCTAAAGTTTTATTTTATAATAAAATATTTAACTTATTATCTACATAGGTGCCTACTGTCTCACAAATACTGTATTGATGAAATCTCAAACCGTGGCATACTAACAAAAACAAGAAAAAAGAATCTTAGAGGCTTACTAGTGTGCCTTAAACATCTTTTCTTTACTATAAATAAAATTGAAGTGTCTGTAATATCAAAATATTAACAGCTTTTTAATAAATGCCTATGAAAGTAAACACAATAGGTTCTACTTAAGTATAAGAAAATCGCTGTTTTTTAATTTTTGTTTGTATCTTTCTTCTGGCTTACCCCCAGAATGGCTGGATTGATTTTGGAGAGACTCACCGGCAGAAGCGGATGTTCTTTAGGAAAAGTTCTCTTCGGTTTGAAGTAGGATTATTGCACTTGGATTCCCCTTCTGCTCTAGGTACCTAGTGAATACCACAGCTTTTTTTATTTGAGTGGCTGGCTTTTATTTTAGAAAAAGGATTAGGGTTCCGTGCGAAACAAATAAAAACCATGAAAATAGTTCTCATGCGAGCGAAGCTGAAATTGGCTAAAATAATTGCAAATTAAATGTTATTAATTGCATGGGATGTAAGAACTCCACAACTACATAGCACTCCTTTTTTGGGCAGTTTTGTGAAAACATCATATTTTTAATTGTATTATTTGTACAGACATTAATTAATACAGCTGAATCTGGTTTGACTGGGAGCCGACCCCAATATAGTTGGGAAAAGGCTAGGCAGATGATGTACAGACATTAATTCAGTTGATATGTCATGTACCAGTTTAAAAACATTTTTTTTCCAAAACAATTAAAATCACTGAAAGGTCATGGTAAACTTTTGGGTGAGAACAATCTGTTAGGCTGATCATAAGAACAGAAATCAGCTACATGGTAAAATTCATCCAAAAGTTCTTAACCCCATGTGCAACTTTGCGATCTCGCTTCATCTTCAATAGAATTACATCATGCTATCATTTATCTGTAATCGGAATTTGAAGGCAAATACATTGCATCAGATGTTTTTAAAAGTTATTTTAATACAAAACTTGTATACCCTTACTACTTTATGTACAGAAAAATGAATAAAACGGAAAACTCAATGTAAACAAGATGAAAACAAATGTTTTCTGGCACGACAAAGATAGATATACTTTTGCCATGAACATGACAGAGATGGCAGAACCTAAGCGAGATTATGACGACAAAAATGTAGATTTGTGTTCGTTCTACGCAGAATCTTTGAAAAACTTGTGGTAATTTTACTTCGACACTATTTAAAAATTGATGAAATCCGGGTAATGTAATGTGATATACTTAAATAGATCGGTATATTGTTAACCAAAACTTACAACTGGAAAAATCAAACTCAAATCAAATCCATTTAAAACGAAAATCACCGTTGACGCGGCCGCTTCGCCGATGAAACGGAACGTTTTTATTGCGTCAGCCAATTTGAATGAGCTCAAGCAAGTGCGGAGATGTCCTGTTGGCGCCAGTAGTTAATTTCATTCCTACTTTAAACCTTTAGAGAATTACACGTATCTCAATTTTTTGCTATTGTTATTTATAGTTTCTTAGATAGTCTGAGGGTTTGTTTATGGTGTATATTACAGTGCATATTTTAGAAGCGTAATCGTGACAAAAAACTTTACTTTTTAGTTTTATTTTGGTCTTTAAGTTAAGACCGCTGCCCGTATTTTTTTCTTTCGAATTATTTATAGCACACTGAAAGCTATAAGGGCGAAGAAAAGTATTATTTAAATAACATGATCAACGCGGACTGCCCACAATTAAACAATCTGTTGAACACAATTTCTCACGGGCCAGTAAATAGCTTTAATAACAAGCAGGTCGCTTTGCGCCGCAATAATTATTGTTGTCAGAGAAAAGACAAGGTAAAGAAGTTAAGAACAGTGCATTCAAGAAGCCATACAATGATGTAAGTACTAGCTGCTTTAAGTTTCCATGTATACTAATTTATTTTTGAAATGATGCTCATTTTAATATAAAGTGGATTGCGCAGTGTTATCTGTAGAAATCTTAAGTAATTAGCATATCTATGTAGATAAGCATACGCACTGTTTTTTGTTCCAACTGTTTTTTTGCCCTAATATTGAAGTCATGTCTTGTATCTGTCGTATGCTGAAAGCACCACATTTACAAGATTATACTATTACGTTACATTTTTCAAAATACTTAATTCTAAAAAAAATAGTTTCATATAATTTCTATGTGATCTGTTTTGCACCGAGTTCAGGCAAAAACACAAAGGTTCAATGAACAGCTGTTCATCCGGCACGATTTCCATTTTGAAATGATGACGAAATCTATTCTGTGTACTCGTGTGTTCTCTAAGGTCGCAGTAGTCATGTGGAACTACTTTTTTCTCAAGTTTCAGTTAGGGTGGCTGAGTAACTTCCTGTATCGCGATTCTTTAGTCAATATCAATATACCGGCGATATTTGCACCACTTGATGCTAGAAATATATTCGCGTGCCTGATTAGTGGTGATTAGTTTGGTCTGCCCAAGTAAACAAGCCCTAAATGTGGGATTCCCCCGAATTACTTTTATGTTAGTAAGTTCTATTTTCAGTCCCAGTTTCGGATCTTTGAATTATTATGGTGTAGGTAAATATATTGAAAAGCAGTTTATTTTCTGTTGGGCGTGTTGTTTTCGATTGAAATGAATTGCGTAGTAGATGAAAAAGATATCAGTAACAATCCACTTCTTTACATAAGAAATTGGTAAAAGGGTAAACAAAAGTGACTACAATTTGCTTTTCGTGCACGAACATAGCTCACGACGTTGATTCCAAAATCGCCTTAGATTGAATCGCATGATGTTCGGCGAATAACAATACATAGATAGAACAACAATTATTGAAACTTTCTAGACGCTGCTACTTGGTCTAAATACATACGACTGCTAATTAAGTACTATACTTAGCGTTTCATTTTCCTTGCCTCACCGGTATACGGATGGGTTCTTTGTTGTCTTCATTGGCTTAATTAAATCGAATCCTATCTTATTTATTTAACACTTAGCACACAAATTTACAGAGGCGGACTTAATGCCATCGAGGCATTCTCTACCTGTCAACCTTTGTGTGATGCAGATAATGGTGGTAGGTGCAATAAAGATAATTAATAGGTAGCGATCTTATGATTAGAGTAGGTATAAATAGGTTTTAAATAAACAGATTTCGAGAGCCTTTGTGCTATTCCAGACTATAATCTATCTCTGTGCCAAATTTCATTCAGATCTGTTCAACCGTTCTGGCGTGCTTGAGTAACAAACATCCAACCAATACATTAGTGAAAATGAATATGACACGATGTCCTTATCCCCAAAGACACAATTTTCATTTACGCACTAAACATGTTTAAATTTTTGGGCATACCTAAATGTGCTAAGTATCATGTGGTTCGTCGTCAAAAGCTTTAGGAAGAACAGGCTCAACTCACCTTTAAACTTGTGCATGCACGTTATGATATCATGCTTGCTAAACAACATGCAATTTATCAAAAACCAGAGCAGGACTAATAGAACTTTTTTTGCTCGCATCTGCACATGTTTTGTTAAAAGATATCAGCTCATAGCTGTTTGTTTCTATTCAAGGAATTGATAAAAAGTTGGAACTTATTCAACACACTCATCTGCGGAATATTTTCGGGGAAAGTACATAAAAGTCAGCGGTGTTCTCACGCGGAGAATGCTGACGTAGGTATTACCGAGAAACAAGAATAATCAACAAAGTTTTGGAACAGGAAAATGCAGGCTGTATAACAAATTGTACAAATTGTTAAGGACATAATAACTGTAATCATAAAGTAAATATTGCAGACATTGATAGCGCTTGTTTCTAGAAATCGGCTATTAGTTGCTCTTCCAAGCAAATAGGTATAAATAATAATAGGCTAGCGAGACGATATTACACCAACGACACTAGGTACCTACCTATAAAATAACATAAATACTAAAAAACACAGTAGGTAAGTACATACAAACCAAGAACATACAACCTAGTACATAAAAAATTGCAAATCATTCTTATCATGTTTATCTAAACCATTCTTGATGACGTAGGTAGAGCGCGCCTCGGAGGCCCAAACGGGAGAACAGTCTGTCTACGGCGATATTCAATGTAGTCATTCATGTGTTGATTTCTGCAGGTCCGTATGTAAAACGGTTTCGACCGCCAGTCTTCCTTGTAGAGGTCGCATTGTAACGCATTTGTGGGACAAGTTTCTTATTTTCTCGATGCTTTAGGGCTTTTTGAAGATGGAGTATTCATTCAAGTCTGCATGGTTTATGCATTCTTTTTCATATTATGGCATAGCAAACAAAACAACCATGCTTTCCATTGTTAGTAGATCTAGGATAACTAAGTAATTATGCTTATTTGTTATCAAGATCAGGGTTGAACAAGAATCTGTTGTCGCAACTATAATAATAGAGATGAAGTTAACAGGAATAAGATCTTTTTTACGCCTATAAATCATTACAAAGAGTGACAAGTAACTCTTGACTAAATTAGGTACTACGTTTCAACGTAACAAAGCCTCAATATTAGCAAAAAAGAGGTTATTCAACTTAGTTCAATGCCAGGAGAGAATGAGTCATTCCCCTAACCTGCGAAAATAACGTAGGTACTTGTGCTTGTATGTGCTTGTGCGTCTCAATCCGACGTGTATCGACTTGTGCACTTCTAGGTAATCCTTGATACCTACATCACATGCTTCTCTTGGAAACAGTAAAATATTTACCGTTACTGTGACTTGGCAGCGATAATCCTGAGATATTATGTCATACATTATAACGCATTTCATAATGTTTGTTTGTTAGTAGTCTATGTATCTTTATCAGTTGCCTTGATTTTTGTTGGAGTAGGAATTTGATCTTATGAAATAGACTAGTTAATCCAGATTTGGATTGAATGCAATACCATGGGAGCCTCATCTATATATATATAGGGTTATTTGTAAAACACCCACAAGAAACAACTTTTACTATGGGACCAACTCTGAAATATCAAAAAATAAATCTGCTGTTTTATACAAAATGCAATATTCACCCGATAAAAATAGCAATTAGCAAAACAAACGAAAACAGCAGATATTTTTTTCGATTTTTCAGGGTTGGTCTCATAGTAAAAGTGGTTTCTAATCATGAGTACTTTCACCCACTGAAAGGTTGTTGGTGTTTTACAAATAACCTTGTATACCTAATACAATCTTACATATTTTTCTAGACACTGAGTTTACAAATGTGGCAAAAATGAAACGTATTTCGATCAGTTGTTGTGTAGTAACGCAATCAACTAAGGATCCAAGTCAAGCAAGTACCTTATCAAGTCTGCTTAGTGAAATAGTTTGGTTTAAAAACGTTTTTCAAAGATTTGGGCACCAGAACATTAATATCTAAATATTTAAAACACTACTTTATTGGATTTCTAATTGCTATTTATAGCATTTAAGGTCATCTTCGGCTGGTATGGTCCTCCTTTCTCTTTTGGTTCCTATTTAGCTTATTTTTTATGCTCATTCATTCATAAACGGTTTCTGCTTTCCTTGATGTGTCACTAGAGCAAAGTTCGGCTCAGGTTTAAGATAGACAATAGAGTAGATGACTATAGAAATGTAATTACTCCGTCAGATAGATTTCCAAAAAATATTAGACACGTATTTTTTCTTTTTTTATGTAAATGCATAAAATTAAAAAAAAAAATAAAACGATACAGTGCGTTGAAAACTCGTGTGACGTCACTTGTAAGTACACTTTTTACTTAATCGTGACGTCACGAGCCCTCCTGAACTTTGATGCGTTTTATCTTCGTTATTTGTTATTGATTTGATAAAGCTAAAATACGTGTCCAATATTTTTCGATAATCTAACTGACGGACTAAATAGAATCATATATTTTTTTACCAGGAATCATTCCTAGTAAATGTTATTCCCATTTTGACTTGAACCCACAGAAATTTCAATGGCGAATTGTAGCTGTTATCGATGTCTTTAAAATAATACTTTCCCTGCTTCCACGTTCCTAATGATGGGTGCGTTAATAACTATATTCATTAAATGTGAATCAATTACTGCTCAAAACTATCATTCTTTATGTCAAGAACTGGAGACAATAAAATTAAATGATGACATAAACCAATAATGTTGATGCAATCCTTGTTACTAACCTGATTTTTAAGTGTTATGGGATTTATATTGCTTATAACATACTTAATCTCTTATCCAAGCGGTCATGATCATAGCATCATCACCCTTTTACCAATTTTCAATGCAAGATTACTTCGATAACTATTATTAATGTTATTTTATGCTAATAATGATATAGAATAGTACTTGTTTTGCAGTCTTGTTATGCTTATGACTCATGTTGAAAATAGTATCCCTCTTGTTTTGTGCGATGTGATTCCCCAACTCTACATATACACAGCATTGTATAGGTCTAATCTTTCTACAGTATAATAACGTGTAGCGCTACGGTCTCGTGACCGCGGTAATCGTGAAATCCTATTGGTTCACTAAGTTGACGTCATTTGAGTCGACCAATAGCGTGGAAGGAAAGATATTTTTAGATCGCAAATGTTGAGTAGTGGGGATTTAGGAAAACTGTATGGGCCGCCATCGTCGTGAACATTGTACAACATTTTCTGTGTTCGCACGCAGTGCACGTATCGCTGCTTGCGATTATCGGTTAATTTAGTCCACTGAAGTTAATCAACAACGCTGTAGAAGTTGACGCGTTAAAAAAGCTTTCGCCTATTATCCTCTTCATTTGTTGTGAGGGTAGCGAATACTATCAGTAAATATCTGGAGGCGTTACAGTATTTGTTCGTAACAAGGTGAGTTTTGGAATCTTTATATTTTCTTTGGATAAATTCTTGTAATTTTTTTATAAGGGTTCATTAAAATAGAAAAACAGGGTGTAAGAAATATTTTAATTGCTTGTGGCTGGTTCGAATAAGAAATTGTAGTTTAAAATGCGTATATCGTCACAAAATTAAATGTTGTGCAATAATTCAGTGCATACACATCTTAGTTAGTGTGTACTTTTAAAGTATCAGTGATTTCCTTAGGCAGTCTTAAAGCAGTGTATTTAGTCTTTAAGCTGTGTATTTAGACGTTGTACCAAATTCCACGTTGTTTAGTGAATTCTTGCACCATGATTATTTCCGCCCAAATTGTAGAGACATGTTTCAACCTGTCGGAAAGCCGCGCGGTCACGTTGTTTCGTCGATCGGCTCGCACGCCGCACCATCGTTCTAGAAAATGCGCGACAATTTATCTATTGATAGTTTAATACTATAGATTGCCCTCTTCTAATGTTTTATTACATTTTAAAATTCCGTTCGTAACCTTGGCATATTTGGAACAACTTTGGGACTTGTTTTGTAACCCTGAAATTAACACTTTGTACAAAAATTGAATAGTCCAACTTTTAGATCATTATCACCTTACCTAAGTATCTAAAAAGTAATCCTGCGTGGTCGTTTGTTTCGTGACGCTTTGCTTGGTCTAGTTTTATGTTGTTTGATGGTAAAATAATTGGATTGTACTTAAAGTATAATCCAATTATTTTACCATAGGTATTTACCGTAGGTACTTTTGTGATAAATTCTATGTTGACGGGATGACGCATAGGGAGCAAAGACCATGATGTGCTAGCTACATTGTTATTTGTCTGATTCAATACCCATCATAGCTGATGTTTTTCGTCCGTTTTCCTTATTCACTAGTTTTTCTTTTTCTATGTCACTTAAAAAAATCTCGATTCATTACAGTAATATACCTTACCTTAGGTTAAATTGCATGCTATGCTTGTACTTACCGGATTACTTTTAGCTAAGACCATGCTTATAACTCTACGTGGGTACTCTTCCCGAGCCACTACAAATGTTTTCTTTGGTTAGTTTTATTCTGAAATAGGTTGGAAATATGCCAAACCTCGATATTTAGAATATTTAGACGTGTTTCGTAGAGACAAAAAGTTTGTCTATAGTATATTTATAACTACGTACAAATACAAGGTGAAGAATTTTGTAGAGTAGGTTAACCGACCTTCATTACCATAATTATGTCCTTGATGTTCTTAGTCAAACAAAAGATCCTTAAAAAAGTACTGGCTAAAACAGATAATATTTTTCGTAGGCGTCCACCCACCTACGATAATAATGATACCATTGAGGTCGTACATCGATAACTACCTACGTCAATCAATTTTTTAAGAAACGTGACAAAAATTTATTATTTTTGTAGGTACCAAATTTTGCTATCAGACGTGAATACTTACGATATAAAATGTTTTTCTTATAGATACTCACGATAAAAAGAGATAGTGTCGTTTTAAAGCGAGATAACTTGTCAGCAGGAAGCTATAAAAGATATTACAGTGATTTCATGTATTATTTCTGTTTGTTCCAGGCCTACAGTCGGCACCGTTAGTTGGTTGGGAGCCTAGAGACTTAAAATTTCTATAGGAGCTCAAGAAGAGTTCAAAGAAGTAAGTAATTGCGTTCACCCTACTTTCCAAATTAAAGTTTTTGTTCACAGGAACCATCGGAACATTTCAGAACCCTGAAGAATTACAAAATTAACTTTACATTGAATTGGTGGATTTGGAAAACTAAATTTCCTCGAAATTTTTTATCTACTTTAGTAGACGCACTAAAAAGATAAAGTTCAGACTATTAATAACTTCTGTATTTAAAAAAACAAGAAGTTTTAATTGCTTTACTTTGATCAGATTCTAATTTCAAAATTACTGATCTTGAATTCTTGATCGATAATTTAAATAATGTGCATAATTATGTCGGATAAAACTATTCTTGCACCATAATGTTCCAGCCATCATACTACTTACCATCTGTTCATTTCTTTTGTTGGCCTTTTTTTCCAATAACTTGCACGTGTGCCTGCTCTTAAATATCGGTTCTACAACATTAAAACACAAAGCACAGATTCACTAACATCCAACACGAACGTACCTACCCAAAAAGATAAAAGTTAACACGTAGGTACGTTCATGAGTAGCAGATAATTGAGATAGCCCGCACAGTTCCAAGGACATTAAGATTACAATGTTCTAATCGATATTTAATTCAACTTGGAACGTATGCTAAGTACCTATTCATAGTTATTTTTCCTTAATAATCTAAGTCACATTTAGTTAATTACAATAGATTTAAGAAATATTTTAGTTAATTACTATAAAATAGCTTTAGATAGTTCTTAATTTAGTATACAATAGGTACATAGATAAGTTATGGTTTCATCATTACAGTGAAGCGTTTAAAGCAGTTTCCAGTCATTATCATTAAGATAACGCTTCAATTAACTTTTAATGTAGATAAGTTGTACATAATTATAGTTTTTACTAACAGGAATCTTACAGGGATTATACTTTCGGTTAGACGCTAAAAGATAGCAACCGAAATAAAAAATAATGACTCCTTTTTTGACACTGCATCGAACGCTACTTATTTATTCTGAAGGGCGACAAAATTTAAGGGCAGGTGACATTATGTTGATTGCATAACGATGGCAACTGAAAAAAATACGTTGTTCTTTATTTATTGATATTCCAGTTTATAATCGTATTTATTGTATTTTAATATTTATGCAATCATCATTCCTTCAAAGCTGTTGTACAACTCCATTATATAACACACGTATGCTATGTACATATACTCCAACCCATATTCATTGGTATTTCGATTTCAAGGTCTCGACCTTACAGTCACGGACGTCACGGTAGTCGTTCAACACGTCATACGTTGTAGGCAAGGTGTCCTTGATCGCTTCTAAATTCTTTTTGTCTCATTATGCAAATTAAAACAACTTCAATTGGCTTACCGATGATGGAGCATAACATTCGTGTGATGTTTCAAACATTGGAAAAAGATATAACAGCAAAATCATTTTTATTTATCATTTGCAAGTCCCCTCACAATCCCTGTATGTTGTCCTCCCATCTCCCATCCTGCTTCATATGAGTATGCACACATTATGTTACGTCGTATCATTTCTGTTTGTAGTTCTATTCAAAATGGTTGCTCAAAAGATCACCTGTCCGAGTCGGAGCGACGATATCGGAAATCAGTACGATACGAACACCAAAAGACATGGTTTTTTCGCAAACGAGTCTCAATACTCAAACTGTTTTGAAAGTGGTAGAGCTAGATCGTTTAAAGACCGAGAAGAAGAATTACGTAAACGGTCTAACCGGAGTGATTACCGACGGATATTCAAGCAACGCAGCACCGTCTTCGCCAGTGGCTACAACCAGCAGCTTTGCCGAGGTAAGAATGGAACGCGCAACCGTGAGTACTAATAGATATAATGCATTACTATTATTAATAAGATTATTATTAGTTTCTCCTCACAATCTGAAATACATGCTAACATAAGATAACTCTGATTTCAGGTTTACTTGAAACCGGAGCCCCTGTTCGAGAGCGCAATGTTGGACTACGAGTTCTTCCAAGATCTGGTTCCGTTGTCCTCCGCTCCCGCAAAGGAAGAAGTAGTACAGACCATTGGTAAGAACATTTTTTTGCACCTATATCTTCAATAAATTAATTTACATGTCGAGCCAAGCATCATTTTTTAAAATAAGTTTCTAATCTTGCTGACTAAAACTAATGTAATTTTATTTCTCTCCCTAAACAGATTCATCTAAGAAAACTGAAGAAAGGGCACTTAAGATCGACACACCATACACACCATTCTCACCGCAAGGTTGGGAAAACCTCGACGTTAACTCCCAGTTTCCACAGGCGGCAGGCTTATACCACAACATCTCGCCGCAGGAACCGCTGTCGCCGAACGACAAGTTCCCGCAGTACGACACCAACATGCCTACCTTCCCAGAGTGGGACAAAGATAACAACACGCAATTTAAGGAAACATTCTTAGATATTAGCAAACTGCCAGTGGTTATTGGAGATTTAGCGTCAGGGATGGTCGCAGATACTAATCCGTGGCAAGTCCAGGATCCAGTTGAGTTGACCAACACACATGACAACCAATACTATCACATGTACACTAATCCACCACAAAACACAGCGCCCTTCATCGACACAGAAGACTCCCTTGATCTTAAATTTGGATCCGTGATCCCGCGGGAGGTAGAAAGCAACAACGTGGTTATTTCGGAGTTCATCATCAACGAAGAGCAAAATCTAATGGGGATGATGGAGGCGCCGGCGATGCCTCGGCGAGTCGAGGGGCTGTCCGTGGACGTGTCGGCGCGGGCCCCCAGCTGGCCCTACGACACTATCAGCACCCCGGAGGTGCTCAGCTACGTCGAGCAGTTAGAGAAAGAGAAAAGCTCACAGCTATTGGTAAGTCTTACAAATCCATTCGACGATTTGTTACTTTTGACTTGATTTTGATAACTTAAAATGATAATTTGTATGGTATTTGATTTGTTTTTTCATTGTTTCAGAAACCTCCAGAGCACTGGCCAGCCCACAACGTCTGCCTATCCACATCAAGAGAGACGTTCACAGACCTCTCCTTCTCCACTTCAAAGGAAACATTTACAGAAGTGGACACATCACCACCACCGCCGGTCGACTACGAGCCCATTACCCCTAAAAGCGAATCTCACTTGGAATCAGACAACGATGACATCAAATCAACAGCAAGCAAGAGGCGACGTCCGGACAGTGATGAATCCGATGCAACATACACGCCCTACTCCGAACAACCATCAAGAAAATATAGGAAAAGGAAACCAAGTGTTCCCATCAAGGATATGATTCTGGCACTAGAAGGTCAACCCAAGGCGCGACGAGGACGGCCTCCCAAGAGAAGGGAGAGCACAGTGTCCTCGGTGTGTAGTGTAGATGACAACTCGTCAAATATTTCTACACAGGAATTTAAGTATAGGGAATTAAGAGATAAGAATAATGAAGCATCTAAAAGGTCTCGAATGAACAGAAAACTCAAGGAGCTACAGATGGAACAGTTGGCTGATGAGTTGGAAGAGAAGAATAAGAAGCTGAGAGTCAGAGCTGATATTCTAGAAGAAATGACGAAGAGACTGAAAAATGAATTGATGTCTGCTATTCTGAAGAGCAAGTGAAAAGCAGACATCATGGATTTTTCGGTGACCTAAGTCTTGAGCAACTTGAGTTTCTTGTCTCATTGTTCGTCAAATCTATTCTCATAGATGTGCTTAAGTACAAATTGTAACTTTAATAAGCACAAGGTTATTAGTTTCGTTTCTATGATTGTAGATATAAAGATCTTGCCATGCATGCTAGATGCTGTATTACATTTTTAAGTAAAAGCGTGTAGTTTTAAATTCTTCAGTTGAATTAGTTGTAATCTATGGTCTATAAAACGATTGAATGTTAAAAAAATTACAAAAAAAACATTTATACTTACCTAAAAATAATATAATTGTAATTACAATGAATTAGTTAAATGCATGGTTTAAAGTTTATTTTTTCATAAAAATTGTCTTGTAGTATGTTATAAATTGTAATTGAAATAAATTGTTGTATTAAAATGCCCCAGTTTTTCATTCTTAAAAAACCTTCAAGAACTTTTTGCCGCAGAAACACCATCCTATCACACACCACTTTGAGTTAGAAAAACATATTCATTATTTTTTTTTGTAAGGCACACCCGAAGATCACTACCTTCATTTAAAGGTTTTATTCCCTTGGGGTGAACCAATAGTAGTAATAATAGAAGTAAAAGTAGATACCTACTAGAGAGAACCGTTTGGGCGGTGAGTGCTGGTTTTTGCAAATTTGCTACTTACTTTTCAAGTCTCAAAATGGCCGGCGCTATATCATTTCAAAATGGCCGATATCACACAACAAAAGGCTAGTTCATAAGATCCCAAAGAGACTTCGTGTGTATGTCGCAGCCAACTAGCTTAATAAGCCGTTTAATTGGCGGCCTTTAAATTGAACAGCGTCGTTTAAGGCCCGGTTTCCACCAAAGCAGAGAGGAGCGGAGACGAGAGATGTGTTTGAATAGACCAATCCGATTTCGTTAGCGGAGAACTGGAGAAGAGATGTGGAAATAATGAAATCGGATTGGTTTATTCAAACACATCTCCGCTCCTCTGCTTTGGTGGAAACCCTTAAGTTTAATCTCAGCGGCCTAAGTGTCATCTCGTCATTTAATTGAACATCTCTAGCTAGGCTAATGACTTGGTTCAATATCGTTTAATGACTTGCTTGGCCAAGTAGTGGAACAAGGGCACAAGGAGCTTAGGTTGGTTTAGGGCATCCCAACACGTGTTGGGTTCCTTTTAAACCCTGGCGACAGAAATAAGAACCCAGCGAAGGCGGTCCGTCGTCGATGTTAGAATGTTTAAATAGATTGTTGTTTGAATTTAGAATTCACAAAATTAAAAATTTCATATTATTCACGTCACACGGTTTACCTCTATAACTATGAACGGCCTAAGCATCTTGCCAGCCCGTTCACAAATGTTGTAACGCATTGGCTGGATGTCACTGAGATGTACCTACCTACTTCATGAATTCATTTAACCGCTCAGGCCCAACATGTGAAAATTCCCTAAAATAAAATAAATCTTATGTAAAAGGTAAATAAACATTAAATTCGCGATTAATTCGCGACACACCGGTGTGTCGCCGGGGCCGGACAGGGCTCAAAGTCGGGCTCAAAAGAAGAGGATTTTTTTATTCACAGTAAAGTTAACTAATAAGGCGCCATCATTTATTACGTTAGATTATTTTTGCTAGTTTTTGACCGCCTCCCCCCTAAATCGTCTTACGTAGGTATTTTATAAATGAATATCCCATAACAGAACAAACTCTCTTAATATTATAAAAAGAAATGCTGCAAAAGATTTTTATTCCTTATCGTCACGGAAAGAAAATAATTATAAATAATTGGGTCAGTCAGCTAGTCCTGGGACATCCCGATCCAGATCTGCTTGGTTGGAAAAATCTTTGTCTGGGTAAGTACCTGTGCAGGGTAGGCCTTACGTGGTGACCGGGAATAACTAGGGATGGTATATTCAAGACGAGTCGGGAATTCCCCTGGCAGAGACATCACAAGAATCAAAGTTTATTACGTCACTACCGCAGCATGTTTGCCAATACCTTAGTCAACTTAATTTGGTCAGGTTATACGTGAGATTCAATACAAATTACTAAAATTAGTGACGTTATTCACGGCGACACAGAAATCAACGATAGATTACTCTGGCGCACTCGCTCAGTAGGACCTCGTTATTGGTTATCGATACCAAGTTTGAAAAGGTTATCATATAAATTTAAAGGTGGATCCTTCAAACTCATTATTTTTACAATTAAACGCGTTGCAAGCGCTTGCGGAAAATTCCCTCTGATTTGTGTCGAAGGCCGAATCCGACACTCTCGGTCGAATCGGCTACAAGTAGGGTTACCATATCTCGGGATTTTTCCTGAGATTTCAGGATTTCTGAACTCTTCTCAGGATTGCGGCTGGATTTTGCAAATCTCAGGATTCTTTGAATTTTCAATAAAATACAGCTTACATTTTAAAGGTCTCTTTAATAAAAAGTTAAATTAACTAAAAAAATAATCTTCCTTTGGTAATAATATTGCACAATTAAAATCAGTACTTATTTATCCAAGTAGGTACTACTTAATCAGTTTTGAAGATACATTTTTAAGTAAGGTTTTTCTTTAATTATGGTTTTGTAAAATGCCCCACATGTTAAGCTCTTCAAATTATATTAAATTAAAAGTATTTCTCGAACTGAAGACACTGTTAGTCGGTTTCTTTCATTCGACCATTGAGCCCTCATGATAGAAAAAACGCTTTTCTACAGCTTCCACCCCGCCCCCCGCGCTTCGAATGCGATGTGCAACGTGTGAGAAAGGTCCACAATGTATATAAACGATCTTTTTTAAATTTTTAAGTACGTTTGAGAGAAAATTCTCAAACTGTAAAAAATCTCAGGATTTTTCAATGGAAATCAGGTCTTTTCTCCGGAATTATGATTTTTTCATCTGGTCACCCTAGCAACAAGTGCTTGCAAACCTACAAAAAACAAGTTAAACTCCCTATCCATACGTTTGGATTTGTGAAAGTTTGTTGAGGTTTGGCAAGCGTGTGGATCCGGCTTAAAAAAACTGTATAAATTGCCATCGACACGCCAAGAAGAGGTTGCCGCCTTCTTCAAACGTAGGAAAACAGAAAATTAGTAGGTAAGTACCCAAAATTCGTAGGTACTCTTTTTTAATGGATGGAAAATCATCAAATGACTCCTTCCGCTCCGGGTGGAGAAGGGAGTTTCAGAGTTTCAGACTCTTACTGACTAAAACCCATCTGTTTTCTCCTAATGCCCTTTGCGTTCCAGGGCCGCGGTCTATTCGGCGAGATATTTACAGAATCGCACTGCTGTAGTTTCCATGACATTGGATGGTCACGTTGTCATTTTCATTTCAACATTTGCCTTTTTAACTGCGATTTATTCCCATTTTGAAAAAATGTAGTACCTATATTAGTACTATTATTTCTGAGTAAGTACTACCGTACTTACTCAGAAATAATAGTGATCATTGTGATCAATAATTAATTCAGAATCTTAACTAGAGAAATGAGCTATAATCGATATTATCGATACATGAATATTAACCATGGCCATGGCTACCCAAGCAGCGCGCAAGCGTTTTCAACATAGTTTACCAGCCTATTTACGTAGAACTTAAAGATTTTTTAGAGAAGTACAGACACCAGCGCAACAATCTGTCAAACTTTAATAGTTTTTCAACTTTAGTAGCTTGATGTGTTGGCGTCTGTACAATTGTCAAAAAAATATATTCTTTGTAAGTGATTTATGAGTTATCTAATATACTTACAGCTCAAACTCTTATAATTGTATGCGTAACATATTCGCGGATCGCTTATGTTATAGTTATCTAAGCAACTGTTGTATAAGAAGGGGTAGTCTCTGTGGGTGTCATGTATGTAGTAGGTATAGTTGTCAAAAAATAAAAGGCCCGTTTTGACAGCAGCAAAGAGATTTATTTAATCTCTTTGTTGTATCCTGTTGTCAAAATGGGCCTTTTATTTTTTGACAACGAATCCTATCCAATTATTACAGTTGCATATTATAAGACAATCTACACGGTTACCTATCATAAATCCGAAAAATATTTGACCGAATTTCATTTCACCTAAAACTTTTCAACTATTATCGTTTCGTTTTTTTTTACTTCATCGAAGTCACGTCTGCCACTGTATCAGTTGACCTATTTATCAATTCGATTGTTTTCGTTACTCCGACGTTTCATTTGATCGAAAAACTTTTTAACGAAGTTACACTTAGCCGAAATAACATTTGTTCGAAGTATTATGTTTCTGAACGTTCAAATTATTTATTTAAATGTATTGGCACATAATAAAACAGTTGATTAGGTATGAACAAAAGTGGTTTTAAGTGGTTCTAGTAAGAAGCATGCAAACAAGGATGCTTGCTTCAAGCATGCAGCATGCAAGCAGGCATGCACCATACAAGTAAGCATGCATGCAACATGCATGATGCAGCAAGCATTGATTCTGTCACGGCTCCGGCGCTGCGGGGTTTGGGTGGCTCCACGCGAGCTTATCGTCGCAGATGGTTTTAACGCTCACACGCCAAGTTGAGTTGTTTCTGTCACTAAATTTTGTAGCACAACATATTGATTTTTTATGACACTCTTTAATGCTACCAATTAACCGGCAGTATATTTGTGAGCACATAATATTCCGTAAAATGTTGTTTCCGAGTGGTGAAAATATGGCAAATGAAAAAAGTTCAAAAGAGGCTTCGGGCAATAGCAAAAAGTTAATTTGTAAATCGGCGAAATATAGCTCTGTAAAATAATACCTATGGCACTACTTCGATGATTTACAAATAGGTATGTCAAATAATGTTTATAGCAAAAAAAAACGTCGGTCAATAGTTTTCGGTAAAATGAAATTCGAACAAAAACAATTCGGAAAAGTGATCGGTTCCCAATCTACACCCATGGGGCTCTAGACAAGTGACATTCTGTCAGCGGTAGCGTGGCGAAGGCGATTGTCAATACGTCAAAAATGTATGGGATTGACAGATGCTATCGAAATGTCACGTGATCAAATTCCTACATTTTGGCATTACGACAGTCGCATTCGCTAATTGAATGGCACATTTTCTAGGGCCTCTGGTATAAAAGGTTATCCAAATCACGAAATATTGGTACGCCTTTTCGGGATAGGATTCTACTGGGAAAAATTCTTTCACCAGTAGAATCCTACATTATCTGTGATGGACACAGGGTAAAGAATATTTTCAAAAAAGTTAGGGATCCGTATGAAAACTTCGATAATGTAACCTAAGGTGTGAAAAAATCCTTCTATCGCGTACGCTGCGCGATACCACTGTCTAACCCATAACCGCTTTTTGTTCAAATTATTCAAGCAAATCCCTGGTGAAATGAAAAAATGGTAATTTTGGTGCCATGATATTAATCCTTATTCAAGTAGGTACTATTTTTTTACAAAATAAGGAAGCGATTGACGTTCTGGGTCCTGCGGTAGTCACGGACACATCGCCGAAATGTAGGTTCGCGAATAATTTGATTGAATAATTCTTTATTTTTGGTTCGCTAGAATACATAGAATTGGGTTAAGAAAAAATGGGTAGGTAGCAAGTTGACGGGAGCGAAGGCGCGGGGGGGACAGCTTGTTAAAAATAAAAAGACGTTTACTGTAAAAAAGGGTAATTATTTATTTATAATTCACAAATTACATAGTGTACCAAACAAAATTTCTTCAATATTACAAATGAAACGTCTGTTACGTTTTGACCAATGAATTATTGTGACCAAACCCTAATCAGATTTATTAGGTACCTTTAGATAACAACTATGATCATCACGACTAAGGCAGGCACATTTGTTTGCATACTTGCAAAATATATAGGAAAATTGCAGATTAACACCTCTTATCACTTGATTATTTTTAACGAATTTTGAGTGTAAAGATAAATAATACAATTAACGTTCTAATAACCTAAATCGACTAAATATTTAACATAAAGACATATTCTAAAATATAGAAATTAGATTCCCTATGGTGGCATTGCAATCAACTGCAGTAAACTTCCTTCAAAAAGGACAATATTGCAATAATACAAAATTATGAAATATTAATTATTCACAAAAACAAAGACATGAAAGTGCAGCACCTGACCTAGACCAGTTCATATCAGAATTTAATGGAATATTTGCAGTTTTCAACATGGCTGTGTTTGCAACCATTCACATTAACATTATAATTGTAACAAACCCATAGAAAAATTTACACAAATCAGTACAACATGATCACAAGTACGAGCCCCAGTCTTTAGTATGGCGACTTACTTAGCATAAGCAATGAGGGTGTATATCATACCCAGAGAAGTGAAGAAAATGTTAGAGCATTATAATATGAGAAGCCATAACAAAGACTGGGGCCGGCATCGAAGCAGTGTGAGCATATAGCAACCCTATTAATATACACGTATATCCACACTGCACTAGTGACGATCAATCGAGTTCTATTACATAGCACAATTTTAGATTGTCTTAGTGCTTATCGAGTCCGTTCTACACGTTCGACACTTTATACTCGTAAATTTACACTTTACACTCGAGTCAACTGTAAAATGGACACTAATATGTAGCGCACACACAAACTTGACGTTCGTGCTAATCGGATGCGCCGTCGTCGGCGTCCTCTAAGAAGCTGAATTTATTCGATGCAACGAAATTCTGAAACAAAAGAAAAATAATATTACCCATTGCAATAAGTGTGATTAATTTATTTGAAATCTTTTGAAATTTTTCTTGTTGGGGTGAATGCTAAATTGATAAAATTATAAGGGTAGTGCATACCGGTTTTTCTTGTTCTTTCAATTTGGGCATGGTTTTGTCGTCGATTTCGTCGTGCCTGTCCCGCGAGCGGCTGGGTCGCGCACGTCCGTTGCGCTCGTCGCGCGGGTTGGCGTCGCGCTCGCGCTCGGCGTCTTCGTGCGTGTCTCGTTCCTTGTGCGTATCTCTATCCTTGGGGGTTTCTCTGTCCTTTTCTCTCTCGCGGGAGTCAGGGCGGCGCTCGCGCTCACCATCCCGGTACTCTCTGTCGTCTCGTGAGTCGCGCCTGTCGCCCGAGTGGTCGCGGCGTCTGTCGCCCGAGTAGTCGCGTCGGCGGTCGGCCGAGTAGTCGCGGCGCCGGTCGCCAGAGTAGTCGCGGCGCGGACGCCTGTCCCCGGAGTAGTCGCGGCGGCGCTCGGGCTCGGCTTCGCGCCGCTCTCCGCGCTCGTCCCGGTAGCGCTCGGCGTAGTTGGGTCGCTCGGGCTCGCGCTTGGTGGGCTCCCTGTCGTCGCGGTAGTCGCGTCGGTCCCGATCGTCCTTGTAGTCGCGCCTATCTTTGTCGTCCTTGGAATAGTCGCGTCTGTCTCTGTTATAGCTGCGCGAATCTCTTGGGCGTTCATCTGCGAATACATTGAATTGAATAAGATAACATACTTTGTTTTACGTTAAATGGCACGATTCGAATTCATAGTGTTACTTACCACGTTTTGGAGCAGCACGACGTTCGCTGGAATGATCATTCTGAAAAGATTGAATGATTATTAAATTATTATTCCCTCAGCAAGAAATCGTATAAATAATAATAGCTTGCTCCATGTTTGACCACATCATCCCTCATCATCAGATGAGATAGTGGTCAAACGCATTCCTATCAATATTAAAAAAAAAAGTTCTGTTTCAACTGACCCTCCTTCCCCAACGTTCCTTCTCTTCACCTCCACGTCTGGCTTCTTCTTCTTGTTTACGAAGACGTTCTTCTATTTCACGTTCCCTATGAAATTATGAAAAAACTTATTAGCTTCCAAAAAATATTATGAATTGACATTATATCCTTGTTATAAATAAATGTAGGTATAGAGCGACCGAGTCTAGCACAAAGCATGAGCCGGTGTCTAGTTAACCAATTCAATCTAGCACATGTTGTGATAACAACCTAACAAAAACCGAGGCATAAATATCTCGATATTTATAGTATGTGCTTTGTTAATACAATGGGATGAGTTAACTACACTTCTTTACCTGTATTGAAACAGTAGGTTTTTTAAATACAGTATCTTTCATGTTACAGGCTTATTTAGGTTCATCATTTACCTAGCCTTTTTCTAGATGGTTTGGGGTCAGGGATTCCTATTTACCCAGGTGGAATACTAGTATTCTTTGATTGACACCACAATCCAGTTACTGGTAATACTGATAGTCTAGACTTCTGGGCTTTTGGCTACCTACTTTTCCAGGCTCTGTAATGAACAAATTCGCCATGAACGATATCTTACTTAGCTGCAGTGTCCACAGGTTTGGCGGAGCCGAACACTTTCTCAGCGGACACAGGTTTAGGAGCGACCTTGTCGGGTTGCTTGTCGTCCAGCGCGGCGCCGTCGGCGAGCTTCGTGGGCGCCTCGGCGTCGCGCGGGACTGTGCGCGGCAGCAGGTTCAGCTTCGGCCGCTCACGAGGCTTTGCATCTATGGAAGTACAGATATGTTAACTGTGTGATTAGGAGAATTTTCATGCATGTTATGCTGCCCCTTTATGCCAAAAGGCAGTATCCTGACTCAGAATCCCTATCATGATACCACTTTCTGGCTTACGAGGACAATAAAGCACAACGTGGCAGTGGCCTATGTCCAGGTGTGGATAGGCTTAAGGTGGTTGTTTCATCAATGTTGACTCCTGGAAGAGGTTCTTTACAAATACTTTAAATTTTTTGATTGTTTGGAAAAATATGGTAATCATGATACCGCTTTCTGGCTTACGAGGACAATAAAGCACAACGTGGCAGTGGCCTATGTCCAGGTGTGGATAGGCTTAAGGTGGTTATTTCATCAATGTTGACTCCTGGAAAAGGTTCTTTACAAATACTTTAAATTTTTTGATTGTTTGGAAAATTATGGTAAGGCAGAGATAGTCAACCCCCATATCACCAGTCTTACTGACGTGTTTGGGCGATCAGTGAAGTTGTTTACTAGTCAGTTTACTTATTACTCATCACATGAAAAGAACATGATACAGGCACTTGATTGGAGTAGGCTGATAGATCAAGAGGCATGTGCTAGTTTGATATGATTCACTTTATGGAATGACAAAGTTGTTTGAATAGTAATTTATTCATGTGAAAGGCATAAAAATGTAGGTATAGAGCGACCGAGTCTAGCACAGAGCACGAGCCGGTGTCTAGTTAACCGATTTTAATTTAGCACATGTTGTGATAACAACCTAATAAAAATCGAGGCACAAATATCTCGATATTTATAGTATGTGCTTTGTATCTTTGGAATAAGTCTTAGTTACTGTTGCACTAAAATGATTGAATTGTAAATTCCTAATTACTGTAATCTGGTAAATTGATTGGTAGCAAATATTCCGATCCTAGTTTTAAGGTAATGTAAACATATCAATTTTCGTTGTTAATTTTTTAGTTCCATTTCCTAAGCTTGATGGTTCAACATTTTATACAAAAAATAAGAATTACCTTCTCTTGGAGGTGGATCGCGTTCGCGATCACGGTCGCCAAAGTTTCTGCCACCAAAACCTCTGCCCTCTCGACTTCTATACAAACAATGAGACAATATTGTTTTTTTTTTTCTAATCTAAGTTTTACAAGCACTAAATAACATGGGGAATGGCACAAAAGAGGCCTATGATCAGCAGTGGGCAAAGTCAGGCTGTGGATGTTGGGTGTTGGATTTTTTCTGTCAGCAGATGGATTAATAGAATATACTTTACTATACATCAGAATGATATATAATTTATAGCAAGAATGGGACTCAGTGGATTGATGATCCACTGTAAGTTGTGGGAATCTGCTTAATGCAATAAGCATAGGACGAGTCGCTGTGGCGACACTTACAGGAGGCAGATGTCCAGCAGTGAATGTATTTCAGTTCATATGATGCACTCACCCAAATCCTCCTCCTCCTCCATCCCGCTCAGCAGTGCGGAAGCCATCGCGGCCGCCGTAGCCGCTGCGCTCGGGGCGGTCCTCACGCTCGCGGCCTCCGAAGCCACCACCGCGCTCTCTACCTCTGCAAAAGTGTGGCAAATTTTAAATATTGTTCCTGTTTAGACTGATAAGTCTGAACGGCGTTAACAAGGCACGTCGAACTTGAAAAAAAGTGTCACAGTGGTTTGATTAACAAAGATCCTCTTCAAAGCCGAATTCGGAGTATAACTTGATGTGCCATATTGATGGCCATGTATTTTAATAAAATAAGTGTAGGTATAAAGCGACCGAGTCTAGCACAGAGCATGAATCGGTGTCTAGTTAACCAATTCAGTCTAGCACCTTGTTACATAACGAATTATATAACCACATAAATATCGAGACATGAACGTCTCGTTATTTTGTAAATGTGCTGGTCTAGTTTATTATTTCACAGCCTTCTGGGTGTGAATAAAAATATTAACTTGTTGCCTCGCATGTGTCGTTAAAATTAAAATGAAAAGTTTTAAATTAATGCAAATTTGATGTATAGGACAAGTCAAGGCTTAAATGGTGAATAGTAGTGGACGTATGGAACTTACTCAAAGCGATCCCGGCCGAACGAGTCCCTCCCAGCGTAGGGCGCGCGCGCGGGCTCGGCGGCCTGCGCGCGCTCCCCGTCGCGCCAGCCGCCCGGCCGGTTGTCGGCGCTCGCTGCGCACACAACCCAAATTATTATAGCCTACATTATTGAACGTGATAAAGCAGTTGGCTAAATATTTTACTCAGATTTAAGTACCCGATGGAAGGAGCAAACCAAAGACTAGTCTGAATCGAGTTATAGCTATGCTATGTCACAGATTAAACTAAAACAGCCGGTCAGAGGATATTCCAAGAGCCAAGAGGGCCAAATCTCGTCCATGTGGAGTCCTCAAAGGAGCCCTAATGCCCCAGTTTCTGGTTACCTCCTACCACTATAAGCAGTACCCCTTGCTGAAGGGTTTAGTGCCAAAACGCACGCGTGACCTTTACTCAGACCTTCCCGAGGCGGGGTGAGTAACCCAGATCGCCGATTTTATTGTCATAAGATAGTATTGTAAGTATCAGTGCACACGAACGCATCGTAAAGCAAACGATGACAAAGCTTTAAACGCGCACGTTACACAAATAACAATGACGACTCAACAAGAGGTAATGAATCGGCGATCATGTACTCTGTGTGTGCGCCCCAAGTGTGACATTACAGTTAGCTCCAGCCATCAGGTTACTTATCATCATTGTGAATTAGTAGTAGGTTATTTTTCACAGTATGTATGTAAGATCCATCATGATACCGTTTTAAATACATAATTTGTTTTGTCACAAGCAGTTTATGGAGTTTCCATCCAGAATGAAACAACATAATTCACACTCAAATTACTTTTGCTTGTACTCAAATATCAAGCAATTTATAAAAGACAGGTTTTATTGCCTCACCGAGTAGGGCCATAAAACGGCGAAAGGGTTGTTTATTAGAGAGAATTTGATTTTCGTAGTAGACACACACAAAATTATACGTGTATTACGTCACCCAGACTAAAAGCTATGTTACGCAAAGATGCGTGTTTTGAGATCACTGTCACTCGTCGCTGGCGGTAGCATAACAAAATTTTAATCAATTTAATGTATACTCTAGGGGTGGTGACCAATGTGGCCATGCCTTTTCTAAAGAACAATGGACACTTGTGTTGTGTTTTCTACACTATGATAAGAAGATTGCACGCCAGATATTTATTTGAACAATGTTTACTTCAATCTTTTGTTTAGGTACTTGTCAAAAATAGGGAGGCACATAATCGATCGACTTATGACAGTGTCGATATTTTATTTAAAATAATTTAGTTTCTTATTTAATTCATGGCTTTATTAAAACAATTTACCACGAACATTAAATTCTGTTAGTGGCTAAGCTTAGTATAATAATTAACGTGAGTTTATACGGTTGACATTGCCTGGGATTTAATTTCGATTAAGAAAATAATATCATTAGACTTTCGAAAAAGTATGGACATCTCTAGTAACGTAAGTAATTACGGATGCGTTCGAAATTAGGTATACAGCGTATAGCGGTATTATACAGCGTTCTAATAAATAAAGTAGTGTTTAAAAAAATGATTATCTAAGCTTTAAGAAAAAAAGGAAAATATCCAATAATTACATTAACAATGCACTACATATTGCTGATAGTTTCATCTCGGTTCCAATTTGTGTTTTTTCCTAGTCAAAACTGCCCATTGTTCTTTATGAAAAGATTCCTTAGTTGTACAGTGACAAAATTACCACAAACAAATTAACACACAATTAACTGGCTAACAGTTTAATCATGGCAGATAGTACATTCTGATGAGTGGAGGGAACTGCGTTCTGGATTGGGCAGGGTTCATCTGGATTTTTTGGGCCTAGAGTCTGAAGTGATAATGAATACGATGAACATGATAAATAGAAGGTATTCTATCTATCTCCACTATTATTCAGATGTTGTATACTTACAATCTCTTTCGCGGTCCCTGTCGCGGTCCATGTTCCCGCGGTCCATGTTGCTGCGGTCCATGGGCCCGCGGTCCATGTTCCCGCGGTCCATGTTGCTGCGGTCCATGGGCCCGCGCTCGGGCCGCCGCTCGCGCCCCGACGTGTCCGGCATGGCACGCGGGCCCGAACGCCAGTCGCCCATTGTGCGTTCTGGGTCATATTCCCTACACAACACGTAAAGTACGTAGTTAGTCTCCACAGATGTTTTATAAGAAATCCTCCCAGGTTTTATGAGCCTATGGTGCTTAAATAACATAATTATATTCATGATCAAACGTTTTTTATGATTCTAACAGTTAAAATATTTCATAGCATAAATGTAGTACTTAGCTTAAGTTATTTTCTAACAGCTAGTTTTGATTTCCAACTTCTTGCATTCAATAACAATAATTTTCAATACATTTACATTTACAAGTAACAATGAGGGTATTACCTGTCCCGGTCGGACCTGCCTCCCCTGCCCATGCGACGGTCGTTGTCCTGGGTGGACACCTCTATTCTTATGCGTCTCCCGCCTATTGTCTATAAACAAACGAAACAAGCTTACAATTGATAGTAGACACAATAGGACCCTTTTTCAAAGACCCACAAGGTTGCTTTTGGTTTCTTATTAAAAAAAAAGTAAAGTAATCAGGATAATAGAAAGGGATTCACTAAGGGTTTTTGTGACTACATAGACAGATGGGCTTTACTAATGGTAATGAAAAGAATTTTACCTGCATTTTGGGCTCTTTATCGTCTTGGACGAGAACTATACTATTATATTCTGCTATTTTAACAAACAATAAGGAAAAATGCATTTGCTATTTAACTGTTTTTATCATTGTTACAACATGGTTAGGCGAATATTAAGGTAAATAAATGGTATATAGATAGGAAATAGCAAGATTCTTACCAGGTCAGCAATGTTCATAGCATTGATGAGACTCTCCCTGTCTTCAAAGTCAATACATCCATAGCCTTTGAGACGGTCACCCTCACGCGGGACTCTCAAGTTGATAATCTGTTGGGGACAAAACCATTCAGTCATTATGGTTACCACCATTTTCAAACTAGATGGGAACACTTGGACCAGAGGCCTTGAACACTGGATGAAAGAAAAGATGCTTATATAATACTCAGTGGTGACAAAGAATTTTTAAAACACAAGAATGGTGCATTGCATTTAAAATTTTTGTAACCAGTTATTAATGAATCATTGCAGTTTGCTGCACGCAGATATTTTAAAAAGTATATTAGATTTTACGAGGCAAGATAAAAAATAAAATTAACTGATGATCTAGTATCTAAACATGTTCTGGCATCCTTAAAGCATGAAACAGTATCAGAAATAAGATCTATATTCAAAAAGCATGTCAGTATATGATAAACTTGTATTGTAAGGCAACTGGTTTTAATCAGTGGTCAAGGCTGTTGACATGTTCTGCAGAGAATTACTTTCTATAAATTGAAGATATAAACTGATTTATTATTTTATTATTCCGCATATCAGCCATGCACATAAGGTTTCAGGCCTTGATGTTTGACTTCCAATAATGCCTAGTAGCATAGTAATAAAATTGGTTATATAAGTACCATGGATATTCACAATAAGCCATGGATATACCAGACTTGCTTGGTTAAAATTAGGTTAACATCATTACAAAATTAATGTCACACAGAGTGGTGAACATAATCAGATTAAATTATATTGCAGAGCTTGACTAATTAAATAATCTTGTGAAGTTATTACGCGAAATGGTAATAATGGTAAGGTATGACGCAAATTGGAAGGCGCACACGTCTAGCTATGAGCTAACATGATCAATAATTTGGGCAAAGCGGACCCGAAGCCTTTGAAATAGTAAATCTACTGTTAAATATGATGCATTCTGTTAAGCCGATAATAGTATTCAATCATTTTATTGACTGTATAGTTTATTCAGAAGCTGAGGCAAGTCATTTTAAAATATATTTTCTGTACAGCCTCTGAAAATAAAACAGGATATAATAATGTTACCTTAAGTCCAGTGAAGAGCTCGGTGATAGCACTTTCATCAACATCATAGGGTAGGTTGGAGATGTGTGCGGTGAAGGGAGGGCGCCGAGGGATGGACTCGTCGTCCACGGCCAGGCCCCCGCGCGCCGCCCGCGACGCTGACGGAAGCACCACCGGCGCCCTCTGACGCGACTGGTACCCACCTCCTCCATATGAATTTTCAGCTAAGAACAAATTAATATTTAACACAATTATGTTCATTCATCGGATGAATTTTGCTTGCAGGATGATCCCTTCCAATTTTTACAAATATTGAGTAAAGATTTAAGTTTTTATACCATGGTTCCCTTAATGAGATACATAGTAAATTGGATGTTATGAGAGTTAAATGTTTCATTAACTGATGACCTGAAGACAACCCAGAGTTTTTCTTGGTCCTTTCATTCAGCCTGTGCCAATGATTAATGGATAAAAATACTAGTCATGCTTGACAAATTTACTACTGTTTTCAGCATTATGGTATATTCTTTTGCTGGAAAATTTTATCATATGTAAAAATTTGCTTGAACAAAATAAATGTTAGTTTGTTCAAGCAAATATAATAGGAAAATATTGTAAGTGTATTACATCATCTATACTCACGGCAGTGTTTCTTTAAGATAGCATTAGAGAGAGGCTATGTATAATTTTATAAGTGCAACTCCATGTTTTCCAGACATATAACAAGATCTATATATTATAAAGAGGTAAAGTTTGTGAGTTTGTGAGGTTGTAGTGTAGGGGGGTAATCTCTGGATCTACTGAATGGATTTTTGAACGCACTTAATCTCTGGAACTACCAGTCTAGTTTTGAAAATTCCTTTTGTATATGGATAGCCACATTCATGAGCCTATCTCATGTACAGATACAAAAGGAATTTACAGGAATGTGAATAGCTAGTATAGTAAGCTAGCATAGTATAATCCTTATTTAATTAAATGCATCTTGAGTGCTTAATTTAGAGCAAATAGCTGTTCACATCACTTAATTTGGATGAATATATTAGGAGATATCTCAAAATTGAAGTAAGTAAGCAACCAAATATTTATATTTTATGAACACTATGTAAGGGGCTCCGTGGAGGTAGAGATAGTGTCCTGAACTGGTAGACAGAGAGCAGACATTGTTGACGGTTGTCTATTGCACTTTTTATTTTGGCCTGGACCACAATAATTATTGTTTCTGGTAAATAAGATATTTACTTTGTTAGTTTGGGCTGAATAAAAATTTACACCGGTGCAAAGCCAGGACAGGAACCTAGTTGAATACATTTTTACTATGATACCTATTATTGTTATCAAACAAGTAGTAATCAACATGTTAATGATGCCTGCATAAGCTGTTATCTAAACTGGAAATATTTACAAGAAGCTAATGATGCTTCTACTTTATTTGAGTCAGATACCAGTCATGCTCACTGTAGGGAGACTACAACACTTTAGTATGGAAATATTCAATATAACTAATTAACTACATTTCATCAATATTGAAATACACATGGACAAAAAGTTTCTGATACACACTGTTTTCTTTATATGATCATATAAAACATACTAGGACCCTCAGAAAAATTAGGGAGCAAGCCAATGAAAGACTAGTCTGAATTGAGTTATGACCAGAGTCATCTCGTAGATTAGGCTAAAATTGCTGGTCACAGGGGTTTCCAACAGTAGTGACATTCACACCTCCACCTAGCCCCACAGGCCGGGCCTCACAGGCTTTACATCACACCGTAATTTCTGGTTCCCCCGCCTTCCCTTTGAGAGAAGCATCCGGCTAGAATGTTTAAAAACACAAAGACCTTTCCTCAGACCTTCCCGGGGCGGAAAGAGTGACAAACACTCTGTAAGTGCGCCCCAAGTACGAGATTAACATTGGCTAGCCATTACCCTTTACATCATCATTGGGTCAACTTTTAAAATGACAGCATTTTGATTGGTACAGAAGTTTATAACAAATTGAACATTATTTTTACTTACGTTCTTCATCTACTGAGTCCGCCCAGTTGTGTGTTGCTGGAATTGTCGTTGGTTCTGCAATAATGTCTGTGATGCTGGCTGGAATCCATTTTGCCTTCTTTGATTTCTTGCCTGTAAAAGATGACAAGAAATTCGGGTGATACTATGTGAAACATTTGTGACAGCTGGACGAAGTCTTAAAAAATAGAGGACAACGTAATGGATAATGGTGACGCATAGTAAGAGAACGACCTACTCTGATTTTGGAAAGCGGTTATTCACGGACACATGAAAGGACAATTATTTAGCATTTGATAAACTTCTGTTACTCGGTTTTCTCACCTTCTCAGAACTAAATTAAGCCAATTAATGAAACATCAAAAGAAGCAAGTATTAAATAGATCGTGAGTATTGAGAAATGTGGCCACGCGGTAAATCCAAACGTCCGCAGAGGTGAAATGATGACACGTTAGCATTATTAGATAACATTGTATAGCCTCCAGAAGGGATGAATTGAATAACTGATTCACATGCAAACTAATTAAAGTATGAAAATACGGTAATAAACAGTAAATTAAAGCCAAATCTAGGGTTTTTTTCACGTGACAAAATTACTAGAACTAACCTGAAGCGGCCATATTACAAGGCTGGGGTCAGTGTTGCCAATGACGTGAAGACGTTTACATCCAAAAACGTTTCATCGGTTTCATTGTTATGATTTGACATTTCATTACAAAGGCGATTTTGTTTTCTGTTACAGTAAATAGTGAACTAAAAATATTTACATTTGTTCACAAATAAATCGTTTATCCAAATAAAATAACATTAGAATAGTCCGGATTGCTAATTTTTTTGGTATAAAGTCAGAAATTAAAATTTATTGCAGGTTCAATAAAAAAATGTTCTTAGTAGTTACTTTACTTTGTTTTATTTGTTGTAGTCATAAAACAAATTTCATAATATTGTAATTTTGTAAAGCAACCATTGAATGCCTATATATATGTAAAATATGAAACAGACGTTACGGTACGAACAGACGGCTGTTGGGAACACTAAATAACCGTGACGGTTTTTGCTCCCAAAAAATTTCATCGATGGATAAATGAGCCCATCACTGGTAGATTTTTTTCTCTGGTAATTTTGTATCATTGCCAATATAAAAATGTTTTTTTTTAGTATTTCTTTCGCTGGCAACATTTGTAAAAACTTCTAAAGAGTTTTTTTATTCTGTGAGTGAGTTTTTTTTGCATCTTTTGCGGTCTATGTGATTATGATTTCGAAAAAGCTTTCGTTGAATGATAAAATAGTATAAAAAATATTTCATGGATACGAGTAAAACCTTTTTTAACGCCCGCGAAATTCAAACCTTCGCATTTCGAGATTTTATAAGCAAGTCTTTTGTGCTCGTTATATGAATTTAGTTAGAGTAATGAGTAATACAATATTCCTGACCTGACTCAAAGTGGAAGCACCAGGGTAGCCCGCGAAATTCGTTTTTTTGCAATTTACAGGTCAGTGTCAGAATGTATCTTGGTCAAAATATGATTCGCGGCCATAGCAAGTATGTATTTTATAGAATTATAATCATTAAAACTAAGCATTAAAATCATCAATACAACTCCTTCAGTTAGAATTGATGCCAAATGTTATGATTTCATGAAATACTACATTCGGCATCAATTCTAACTGAGAGAGTTGTATTGATGGTTTTAATGATTACAGTTCTGTATACGTACTTGCTACGGCCGCGAATCATATTTTGACCAACATAAACCTGATACTGACCTGCAAATTGCAAAAAACGTAAGAAAATTTGAATTTCGTGGGCTACCCTGGCGCTTTCACCCAGACAAGAAAACATAAAAAAGTATGACTGCGCATTCGCAACATAGAGAGATCGAACCTGTAATGATAGATTGATAGAGAGAGATTGATGTTAGATGAAGAAATTAATAAACTTAAATAAATTAAATCGACTGGCAAATGCCATTTTGGGATGAAAAAACAAGTTTGCGGCCACTAATGTAACATGGATTTTTAGAAAGGCCATATCCATAAATTTTTATTACAGGAGCCAAGTCGAAAACAATTTTAATTCGGAGTTATGGGTGCCTACCTAATTAAAATTCTCTTTATACATATTATATTTGAACAATAGCAGTAGGTAGTAACAGCGTATATCGGTATGGAGTCGACGATGAAGCATCTGGTAAGTACTCGACCTCAACAGCCGATTCGACTTAGGTCCGCACATTTAGCAGCTGTTATCCAGGTGAGCGTTGCAGCAGCTCTTGCGCGGATTTTACCCAATTTAGGAGGGCCTAAGGCCTGCCGGAGGCTCTATGTGGGCATCGTGCGGTCCATGGTCCATTATGGAGTACCCGTGTCAGCGCCTCAGCGGACAATTTAAACAATGTTCGGCCAATCAGGCCTACCGCTCGAGCACTGACATGTGAAAATTCTCAAATAAAAATTAAATCTTACGTAATAGTAAATAAACTTTGCGATAAATTCGCGGCAGACCGGTGTGCCGGGCAGTGCTAAAAATCTGATTTAAATTTTTTAAAAACATTACCCTCTTTCTGACGCAGTTGAGAACTGCGTCAGAAGGAGGGTAATGTTTTTCGAGCGTACTTATGTATGTTATCATTTCTTTGGCACGCCCTACAGCCCAAACGGCTGGACGATGGTAGTGACTTAGGCTACTTATATAAATTTTGAAAATGGAGCCCGCAAATAAAAAAAATATAGGTAAGTAGGGTCAGGCGGGGTAAATATAAGACACCCAACATTTCGGATAAAAATAAGACATGATTGTAATTCCGTAGAAAAAGACTTAAAAAGAACCTTATTGAATTCAAAAATAAGCTTTATATATACTCTGTTAAGGCACAAATTTTTAAACTTGTTAGTCATTGGGTTGAACACTTTAGAAAACATTTTGTTAAATACTCAGACCAACAAAAAAAGGTAGACAGCGCACTGCGAACATCCAAAATGAAGCCATCTTTTTATCTATGTGTGTCTCGAAGGGTTGCCATTTTTTATTATTTTTACCTATAATTTGGGAAATAATATTTTATGGGTTAGCTAATATTGTGCAAGTCAGCACAACTAAGATATTGTTAAGTATGGAATTGTAACTTAATTTTTTTAAAAGAGCTATTCCTAAAAAAAATTGATTTGATTTTCCGAGGTTGTCGGAGCGTAAGTCATCATATTCGTAGGTATGAGTAATTATGTAAATTGTTTTGAAATAAAATATGTAATTATATTTTCAATCAACTTTATTAAATTCAAAAAGACCACCATAAAAAATGTGTTATGTTTAACCTACTTACAAAATGAATATTATTTATTATTTATCATGAACAAAAAAAAACATCTTTCGTCTCATTTTCTCTTTAATAGAAATACTAAAGAGAAAATTAGACGAAATATGTAGTTCCGTTTGCAATTTCGGGCTATTTTCATATTAGAAACGTCAAAGATTATTGCGACTTTCCGACTGTTATCTAAAAACAAAAAGTTTTTTTCATAACCTATTGTACTGTTTTCTCGCAAATGTGTTGAAAAATATCAAATCTAAAATATTTGTAACATAAAAAAACGAAAATAGTAATATAACTCGAAGAAAGAAATCATTAAAATTTGCTTTCTATTGTTGATGTTGATAAATATTATAACTCCAAAGCCACATTTTACTTTAAACTGTTTATTTTAAGGAACACATGAACAAATCATCTCTTTACATTTCAGCCATAATTACCCGAGTCTACATAGACTAACATCATAGACTATAAATCTAAAACGTCACAGATAATAATAAGCATAGGAATGCATGGGTTGTCAACTCAATACTCTTCCTCAACACATGCCTTTCCTATACATAAGTTTAAACCTTCACACAAACAATTAAATACACTCTTAGTAACAGGTTTTGTTAAAATATCAGCAAGTTGTCTCTTAGTATTAATATACTTTACTGTAATTAAATTCTCTTCAACTTTTTGTTTTATAAAATTATATTTGACATCTACATGCTTCAATCTTTTTTGATCAGGATTCCGTATAGCTTTAATAGTGCTTTGGTTGTCTTCAAAAATAACAACATTATCTACTTTTATATTTAAATCAACAAGTAACTTAATCATCCAACATGTTTCCATTATACATTCACATAATGCAACAAACTCTGCCTCAGTTGTGCTCAATGCTACAGTGTTTTGTTTGCGAGATTTCCATACTACAGTATTATTAAATACTTTAATTAAATATCCAGATGTGGACTTCCTATCTGAATCCCTAGCCCAATCAGCATCAGCATAAGCTAATAAAGGCATGCTAGAATTATTTTTAGTATACAATAAAGAAATGTTTACAGTTTGCTTAACATAACGTAACAATCGTTTTAAACTTCTCCACAACTCAGCACTTGGCTTAGATTGAAATCTACTTAAATAATAAACAGATGCTGCTAAATCTGGTCTAGAACCTACAGTTGCATACATTAATGACCCTATCAAGGAACGACATTGTTTTTCCAAAGATAAATCAATTTCAGAATTATCATATTTATAATTAACATCCATTGGCGTATCACACCCCTTACAATCCTGCATGTTAAATCTTTTTAAAACATTAGACAAATAGTTTGATTGGTCAATAGAAAGTCCTTCAGATGTCCTTTTAATAGAAATACCTAAATACCTTAAATTATCACTACCCAAATCTTTCATTCTAAATTTTGTTTTAAGGAAACATTTAACATTATCAATATCTCTCACACTTGATCCAAAAATTAATAAATCGTCTACATATAGAAGTAAGTATAATTCACCTTTACTATACAAGCAATAGTCATTATTTGATCTCTTAAAACCATACGATGTGATAGTTTCATTAAATTTTTCGTACCAATATTTTGGTGACTTCTTTAGGCCATATAAGGACTTTTTCAACTTTAATACGGACCCTGGCTTGATATTCATTCCTTCTGGTGGTTTAAGATACACCTCTTCATCTATTCGTCCATATAAAAATGCACCTTTTACATCCATCTGACTGATATGATAATCTTTATTGGCAGCTACTGATAAAAGAGTTCTTAAAGTTTGCATTCTCAATACTGGTGAGTATACATCTTCAAACTGACCTTCTTGTTGAAAACCTCTCACAACTAATCTTGCCTTGCAAATACTTTCTTTTCCTGTATTCTTCTTTGTAAATACCCATTTGGCATCTAATATTTTTTGATCTTCTGGTCTTCGGGTTACCTCAAAAGTTTTGCTTTCTTCTAATACTTGTAATTCTTCTTTTACAGCTTTCATCCAATCGTTTTCATCTTCTCTTCCTTTTATATCTTCGTAAGTAAGTGGAGTGTTGTCCTCATCACAAAATAAGGCAAAAAATGCATCAACGTCATCTTCGAAATTCATTATGTAGTCGTCTTGCCATGTTGGTTTTTTAGATTGTCTTCTTACTCTTCCTGTTTCTTGACCTTCTTCATTTACTTTTTCTATTTCCGATGAATCTTCTTTTTCTATAACTTTTCTTTGGTTTCTTACCTTCTCTTCACTTAATCTTTTTTCATGTTCTATTTCTTCAATTATTTCCTCATTAATTTCGTTTGTTAATTCCTGTTCAGAGTTTTCCGTTTCTTCATGATCATCATATTTAGGTAAGTGAACATTCTTCTCGGTTTCCTTTCTTCTCTCATCAAAAACAACATTTCTTGCGATGACGACTGATCCTGTTTCTTCATCATAGAGTTTATATCCTCCAATGGCATATCCTACCATTATCATTTTCATACCTTTATCATCAAGTTTTTTTTCTTAATTCCTTAGGCACATGATTGTATGCAGTACATCCAAAAATTCTTAAATTAGACACATCAGGCTTCCTGTTTTCCCATAGCTCACTAGGAGTCTGCTCTCTTCCTGAAACTGGGCTTCGGTTAGTTACATAAGCTGAAAATAATACTGCTTCACCCCAAAATTCCTTTTTCAAACCTGAATCGATTAAAATAGTCCGTGCTTTGTCCATAAGTGTCCTGTTCATGCGTTCGGCCACACCATTCATTTCTGGGTTATATGCTACTGTATGTTGCATGACTATGCCATTCCTATTACAAAAGTCTTTAAAATCATTAGAGAGATATTCACGCCCATTGTCCAATCGCAATTTATAAAGATTAATATTAAAATGATTTGTTACCAAATAGTAATAATGTTTAAAATTATCAAAAACCTCTGATTTATTTTTCATTAAGTAAACCATTGTAAAGTGTGTGTAATCGTCAATGAATGTTACAAAATATTTTTTATCATCATAAGTACTTGGAGAGATTGGCCCACAAACATCAGTGTGTACAATTTCTAAAGGTCGTCTAGCTCTATACCCTTGTTTATTAAATGGCTGTCTACAATGTTTACCCAATACACATGGTTCACACAAGTCATTTTCTATTGTTTTATTTTTTAACCCTGATAAACCATTTACCATATTTTTCTTAACTAATAAATTTAAGTTTACATTACCTAAATGGCCAAACCTCCTATGCCATAATTCAATCTCATCTTGTTTAGTTTTACAAGTTAAATTGCATGTTTTTACATTACTTTCAAGGTGTACAGTATATAAAGTATTATATTTATTTCCAATTAATAACAAATAGTCATGTGGTGTGTACACTCTTACTTTTCCTTGACTGAATACTACTTTCAAGCCTGCACTTTCCATTTTAGATACACTTAATAAATTTTTCCTTAATTCTGGTACATACAAAACATTATTTATATAACACTGATTTTCCTCTTTACCTACTCTACTATGTAATTGTAAATTACCAACTCCTATAGCTTCTAAATATATACCGTTCTTAGCTGCAGCAATTTTAATTGGAACCTTCAATTCAAGATAGTTTACAAAATGTTCTTTTGTATTGATTAAATGATCAGTACATCCGGAATCTACACAAAACTCTAACTTATTATAATTATCATAGGACATATTACCTTTTGGTGCATCGCTCAAGAATGCATTGTACTTGTTACCTGCCAAATTTGCATCACTTTGTCCTCTGGTCCAGTTGTCTCCTCGGTTCCCATATACATGTCCTCGGCTGTACCCATTTCTCCAGTTATTTCCCCGTCCACGTTGCCTTGTGTCATATCCTTGACTAGTATTGTCTTGTGGTCTGGAATTTTCTCGTCGTCCTGTGTCTCTTTGACCTGTAATATCCTGTCGTTCTTGCCCACGTCCTGCATGGTATCCACGTCCTCTATTCAGTCGACACTGGAACTTCTTATGTCCTGGTTTCCCGCAGACATAACAATTAAATGCCGCTTGTGGATTTGCGTCTGACTTGGTATTGTGCCCTTGGCGCCTCTCTTCCTCTGCCAGTAGTCTTCTCTTTGCAAATATGTAGGTTAACTCACTTTGGGTTTCCAGTACTGATATTAAAATGTTGTAGCTTTCTGGCATTGATAGTAACAAATAGTTTATTTTTTCCTCTTCAGATAATTTTACCTCAGCTCCTTCTAATTCGTTGAATATTCCTTCTATCTCTAGCATGTGGTCTTGAAGGGTCTTCTTTTCATTAAATTTTATTTCAGATAATTTTCGCCTTAGAAACAAAGTACCAACAGTACTCTTAGTCTTAAAATTCTCCTCCAAGCTTTTCCACATAAGGTATGCCGACTCTTTCCTCATATAGTCAATGTGGGAGTCCGCCACTCCAGCAATCAGTAAGGCCTGCGCCCTTGACTCGATTTTCGAATTCTCATCTTTACTAACAAACTCTTTACTCTGAATTGCCGCTAAACAATCATTTTCAGTTAAAATACTTTTTATGCGGAACGCCCATGTAGCAAAGTTTTTTCCACAAAATGGTTCGATTCTATACTTTGTTGACTCCATCTTAGTTTTTTCTTTATTTTAATTATTTCGAGATAAATCTACGTAATCGTACCTTTATTACTTTTTCTTTCACTGCGGTTGGGACTGGGCCCATAACTATTGTTGATGTTGATAAATATTATAACTCCAAAGCCACATTTTACTTTAAACTGTTTATTTTAAGGAACACATGAACAAATCATCTCTTTACATTTCAGCCATAATTACCCGAGTCTACATAGACTAACATCATAGACTATAAATCTAAAACGTCACAGATAATAATAAGCATAGGAATGCATGGGTTGTCAACTCAATACTTTCGAATGGGGAAATTTTAAATCATATTATGGCAACCCTCGCACTTAATGTCACTGCTTTCGTTTGTTGACGTTTTTGTTCCAAGTAACCGTAGTTAATTTATAATAAAAACGATGTTATTTCAAGTACTTACAAGTGAAAAGTGATTCCGTGAGACTTTTTATGTGTTTAGCTATTGTTTTTACAAATTTTTACTACACAGGGAAGGCATCATTATATTTTTCTATTCATGTTTTCTAGACGACGGCTCGTGACGTACTAAGAGCGATGAGCATGGTTTTAGTGTAGGTGTGTGCGTGAGCTTGTGTATTTATTTGAAGGAGCACGGTTTTGTGGCTTCACTTTTGATGTTCGCGGTGCGCTGTCTACCTTTTTTTGTTGGTCTGAGGTTAAATACCGAAAAAATTGGCGCGAAAACTTTACATTCGGCACTACGAACTTTCTGTTTACATCCTCTCTTTCAAGCGTGCGCGGCCCACTCCCGCGCCCTCTGCATCCCTTGTGAGCCATACTTACGCAGGAGGGTGGCAGTTTTACTAAACATGCAGTCGTTTATTAGGAAACTTACGTTATTTGACGGGTAAAAAACGAGACGCGCATTTGGCAAAATATAAGACAGTGTGTAGTGTAATAATATAATAATAATAATAATAATGTATTTATTTTCTCTTCCACAAATTATTATACAGCAGTTTACAGCATAAAGTTTATTTACATAATACAATAATTTGTATATAGTAATATTAAGACAGTTAATATTAATTATGCATCAAGATGCCTCGCAAATATATGCCAGAACACTAAAGTCATGGTGACCCAAAGCTGCAAGAAGCGGTAAATAAAGTAAGAAAAGGTGATATATCATGGCAGAGAAGCTGAAATGAATTTTAAAATTGATAAATCGTTATGGAGGAAAAATAACAATTTAAACACAAATAAGCAAGGAAAGAAGACAGTTTTGAGCAAAGAAGCAGAAGCAGATCTTGCAGATAACATTAAAATAATGGCTAAATGGGGATGGGCGCTTACCAGGACGAAATAAAGTCAATTGTGCATACCTACTTACGTTATTCAAAATAACATCAAACACCCTCAAAATTTATAGTTCTTTCGTCTTTTATACTGTCATCGGTAGGCATATTAGTTTTCAACACATTTGCTCAAAAAATGCATTTACGAAGTCTGTACACATTGTTCGAAAGTTAAATTTTACACACCACACCATGGAATGTGCGGTAAAATAGGTACTCTCACCTAAGTACATATTATATTACCGCAAGGTGCTATTGTATAGCGCCGTGCGGTAAAATATGTACTTAGGTATTCTTTACGGTTTTTTCTTTTAATTTCCATAAAAAAATAAATAAGAATATCACCAAGGAGTTTCACAATCCTAGAATAAATAAGCTGAATGATCGAACCTCCTTGGAAGCGCATTTGTTCAATACGTTTGTCTCACTTTAATACTAAAGAGAAAATGAGAAAAGAATAATAAAATAAATAAATGAAAGATGTAGTTCTTATTTTCACCACGCGAATGTGGCGCCGTTTGCAAATTCGCGCCATTTTCATATTAGAAATGTCAAAGATTGTTGCGACTTTCCGACTGATATCTAAAAACAAAAAGTTTGTTTCATTATCTATTGTACTGTTTTCTCGCAAATGTATTGAAAAACGTTGTATGATATACGTGCAGAAATTGGTTTTTACAAACTCGTGACTATGGTTAGCCCTCGACTTCGTCTCGGGCTTACATTCGTCTACTCGTTTGTAAAACCAACTTACCGCACTAATATCATAAATAACTATTAATTGAAATTACCATTAAATTGCTGATTGCTGTTGTGATTACCGAATTATTTGAACCAAAAAACAAATGAAATGTAAGCAGAGTGAAGTATTTTGATTTTTTAAGTTAAAAATTTTAAAAACAATTTTTTGTTGAGTTTAATCAAAGTTTTCGTATTATATTTAACCCCATTGTCTTCTTATTTCCTCTGTATTTGAAAAAGACACAAGGTACCTATAGAAGTTTAAAGCTGTGTCATTTTTTTACTTCTGTGTCTTATATTTCCCCATTATTGCGGAAAAAAATGAAACACATACTTTGTACACAAAACTATATAACCAGGCCAAGCTTCAATTTAATGGTATCATGTGAAAGATACCAATGGAAAGTATAATATAATCTGTTCTAAGACTCACTCAATAATCTTTAAAAGCTTCAAAAATGAAAAAAATTGTTTTTCGTCTCATGTTTATCCCGCCTGACCCTAACTCACTAAAATGTAGGAAATATAAAAAAATTACTCTGTCAAAAAACGCCGACGGCTAAAAACGAATAAAAGTTCCAAACAAGTCGCTTTTCAAGCAGTCTGATGCAGTTCGATCACAGATCCCGCGACTTGTTTGGAACTTTATAGTCGTTTTTAGCGGTCGAAGTCATTTTTTTTCTTTACATCTTATAGCTCAAGCTCATACCTATGTAGCTCAAGCTGTGACCAATATAATTTAATACTGTCTAATAAACCTTTAAATGGGATAGGCAGCATCATCATCCGTAATGATTAGAAGGCCGAAAGCGTGAAACTGATTATCTTGTAAAAGAGAGCTAGATCATATTCCAACATCAGAATTGAGGCTTATTCATTATGGATGTACCTAGATACCCAATAATTGTGCGTTTATCATTAGGTTAGAGTGCCAGATCTTTGTTCACGATTATGTAACAGCCTAGGGTTCTTGTCTTAGTGTATGATTCTGTTTTCGCCACATTTCGAAATAAATTGATTTCAATCCTGGCCACCAATATTTTTTTTTTGTCCCAAAACTTTATAGAAAAGTGTAGGTATTTGTGCATTGTAAATACACCTTCACTTTTTAATGTTCTTTCGAGAATATTGCCTGTTACGTAAGTAGGTCATATTATTTGTTAAGTCCTAAAATATTAGGCGTTTGGGAACGTCACTATTTTGCTGCGAAAAGTCTCCTCTTTGAGGAGTGGCTAGAGAGGCGCCATGGCGTCCTCACCTTCTGCTCGACGCAGTTCCTACTCACCGGACACGACTGTTTCGGGAGCTACCTGTTTCAGATTCGGCGGGAGGACACATCTGGGCAGTGTATCACACTTATCACTGTGAGGATCGCTCGGAGGACACGGGGAGCATACGATGGCTAGGTCTGCCCCGCTTGGGCGGAGTATTGCCGTGTCTTCGTTAAGCCGATCGGCGGCGTCTCGACCTCTCGCTACTGGCCCTGGTTCACTCCATGGTCCGAAACGAGGAGGCATGGGAAGCCGACACCTCTTTCTGAGAAGCATATAATGCTAGTAAAGGAGGAGGCGGGTCGCGTGAGGGTGCGGCAAACCTCACGCCCCAGCCACCGCAACAGAAGAAGATGCCCCGGGCGTCGGGATTCTCAGGACGATTCCCTGCCACCGAAGGCGCGGGCCTGCGGACGGCGAGCGTTGGGTGGCTCGTTGTCCGATCAGAAGCAGGAGCAGGCCGAGCAGGCCCGGGTCGACGGCGACGGTGCGATGTGTTCTACGCGCGCCTCAGTGCCGTCAACAAAGTAGAAGGCGATGATTTTTTTTATTGTCTGTCCCATTTTGTGGTCTGTCTTTGGGTAGGTCGTTTAAAAATATAGTAGGTGTGCGGAAACCATTTTTCCATCCAGGATCCAAGAAACTGCGAAATATTAAGCTAAGTGCTAATTTATGTTAGTCAAGTGTCCCCCCTCTGCCAGCAATACGGTTTATTTATTTATTTAAACTTCATGCACACAAATGGACAGAGGCGGACTTAATGCCAAAACGAACGAACGAACGAATTTAAAAGGAAAACTATCACAGCTAAGTAGGCTTAACTTTAATTTCGGAAGTGTTAAATTACGAAGTAACAAACAAAAACACCGACTTCCAAAATTAAAGTTATTTTGTAGTGTTTTTTTTGGAAGTCGGTTTTTTTGTGAAAAAGTTTTTTATTTTTTAGTGGTAGGACCACACACCTAACAACACACTGGAAAGTCACAGGAAAGCAAAATACGCAGTAATTTTTACCAGTTTACAGTAATTTAAACCAGTCTACTGAACCGATTTTGATGACATTTCAATGGGACCAATCAGGAAAACACACACCTAAAACAAGAATCAGTTCATAAATGACGGAGTTATGACTTTAATGAGGTAATAAACATTACAAACGAATTAACATAACAACCGAATTGAGAAACTTCTCCTTTTTTTGAAGTCGTTTAAAAATATAACTGATTACCTATACATATATATAAAAATTTCGTGGTAACCCCATAGAAAATCACTCCGTTACACCCCTACGCAGAACGTTTCTGGGTGGAAACTCCGATTTCACACGCTGCACAGATCTTTAAGATACACACTACGATAATTTGAGCAAATTCCAAAAAGCAATTATCCAGCACTATTCTAGTAATTACTTCATCTCTGTTGCTGTTCGTACTGAATAAGGTTTAAGAATGTGATATTTGTTATTACAATTTAATTTAATTTATTTTAAATGTAAATACCTAATTGAATGTATTAGGTAATGACGCGCTGTGATGTACTTAATTAATTAATTACTGATTATGATGTCATTTAATGTATAATTGTTTTAAAATTAATTTGAATGCTTTTAATTTTTATCTGTTTATTGTTACTTATTGTATAATTTTATTTATTAACTTACCAAATTTTTATTTGATTTTTATGAACTTGTTGTTGTTTTTAATTGTGTACAACCATTACAATCAATTTGGTTTTTCTTCTTTTATATTTTTTTACAATAAGTTAATGATTTATTGTTTAACCAAAAATAGTTTAAGCGGTTTTAGCCTAAGTAATTGTTACACTTATAAATTGTAGGTATAATAAATTAATTGATTGTAAACCATTGTGTAAACAATTGTTTAGTAACCGAAATAAATAAATAAAATTACTTCAAACTAAGTGCATTTGTAACTTTATCATGTGAAAGGGACGGGTCACTACGGAACCCGACACTGCGTGGCCCGACACATACCTGGCCGTTTTTTTATATACTTATGTAAGCAATAGGCACCTACATGATTTCGAATTTGACGATTACGAAACTGGCATAATTCACTCTTTTTTGTTCTATCCTCATTAGTATGTTTGCGCCACTCATCTGTGCATTTTCGCTCATTGATTTGATTTGACCTTGTATTCAAATCTCTCTGTAAATTAATTTAAATTGAATTGGTTTTAAAATTTACCTTCAAGGTGTTATTAAAAGATTTTGTATATGTTTCCGCGGCGCAGGGCACTATCATGAGCCCGTGTTTGTCTGAGGTTTAAAAAGTATTCTATTGCATCTTTCTATTTCTCTACAGTCATGCATGATGGCAAAGCCTGCAAACGCTTGTTGGATAAGTAGTTTTAGCAAAAGATTCGATTTAAGAAGCAGGCTTCTGTCTGATCTTATTATAAAATAGTGTACAGCATTGACTCGTAATTCTATCTAGTGCGATGCTAATTCTATTGTTACAGTTGACGTAAAATGCTTTCTGCACCTGCATTTGTAGACAAAGCAAGGTTGATGGGCCTTATTTCATGCCACGAGGCCTCATTTCTTTGGACAGCCTTGCCTAGATGACTTTTTAAGTTCAAGTCGCGTCATACTCAAGCATTGTCTTTTGATTTCATCGGTGTAGATGCGTAACTAAGTTTTAAATTCTAATAAGTCACGGTATCTGAGGAATATAATCTTTATCAGAAACTAGCCTGCATTGTTCATGTATAACTAAGCGTCTTTTGTTGCAATCGCAATGGACTTTTTGTTTCTAGGAACAATTTAAACACCACCTGAATGTTCCAAACGTCCAAATATTTTCTTCCTTCGTATTTGATTCTATCATCTACTTATAAGATAAATATTGATAGAAGTGATGGGTTCTTACAATTCGTGGACATTGGTAAACAGCCGAAATCGAAAGCTTTCATCACTTAAACCAGGAAAATAGGATCGCACTTTGTACGAAGTCTGACGAACGTCCGTAATATACCGTCTGGATCATATAGAATTATCATCTTGTTCTCATGCAATTAATTCCTCGGCGATGGACGCGGCTGCGGCGCGGTGAGTTCGCCCGCCAGCCACCAGCAGCGGCGCGGCCACACGGCCACGCCAGACGTAATGTGCTCGCGATAGATGGCATTCAGGTCGGGCGACGATACCGTGCGGACGCGCGTACTCTTATTTCGAGCGCGTTCACCTCGATCGTTCAACATTTCTATCGAAAGTTTTTTGGTTGTAAAGTTTTTATTTAGTCATAACATAACTGATAGCCTTCCATGCGGGTGCTAGTACTAAGAAAAAACTAAAAACAAAATTTTTAAAAGCTCTATCGTGGTCTCCTTTCTCTGTTGTGCTTGCCAATAAATTGAATTTAGTTCCGAGGTGACGTTAGACGAATAAACACTGTGCCGGTGATAACGGAGAATGATGTGAATAGTGCTGTGTTTATGTTTGTGATGTGTTGTTTAGTGTAGACGTAGGTTGTTTACAATGGGGTACGCGTCGAGCGGGTCGGGGCGCGCGGCGCACGAGGCGCTGCTGGCGCGCCAGGACGCCGAGCTGCGGCTCATGGAGACCATGAAGCGGAGCCTGCAGGCCAAGATGAAGAGCGACCGGGAGTACGCGCTCGCGCTATCCGCCGCCGCCGCCACGGGCCAGAAAATGGACAAGTGTGAAGAACTTAACGGTAAAAAAATCAGCGCCACTTAACGAGAATTAACCCTATTAGCACCGCTGAACGGTCTACTTGCATCACAGCTTCTTTTTACTGTTATTCTGTTATAGGTACTGACACAGACCCGTGCTTAGTTGACGGTAGTCCAGGAGTTAAGCACGTCCTTGATTAAGAAACCGTTGCATTTAAATGTGATGTGTTAAACATGAATCCGCTTAGGCCTAATTAGCAACCCGTTTGTATAAGCAATCATTAGGATAGATAATTAATTTAAATGACTGCAACTCAGGTCAAGAGAAACTGTGTCTTTCAAGAATGTTTTATGTACCTTAGGTTGACAGTTCATAAAACTTTGTTGTCATGTGGGTAGGTAGGCAGCGAATTTGGCGGACTTGATTAGAATCTGTAGCTGGGATGCTACCTATAGGTATCATGAAAATATTTTAAAGTAGATAGGTACGTAATGTCGTTTCAGTGCCTGTAATACAAATGATTAAATTTATTGGAAATAAATGTTTTGATTTTGAATCAAACATAGTTGATCGGGACAAAACAATTAAAATATATCCTATTCTATTAAACTCAAATTACAAATATTCAACCAAAAAACTGATTAATTAATGTAATAATTCTGGCAAGAGAAGGTTATGCTCTAATTTCCTGTTATCAATAAAACACACAGATATTTTGAGTTATAAACGCAGTGCTGTTTATTTCAGTCAAAATAATACAGATAGACCTAAGATATTTCCTGTTTGCATCGGTGTTTTTAATACTGACAAATAAGAAGAAGGAAGCGTTATTAATTAGGTGTTTAGTAGATATAGTTAAAATGATTAATAATTCAGAGTTGGCAGTAGTGATGATATCACATTGACCCTCACAACATTATTCAGACAATGCTATTTTAGGCAAGTAGCAGACAAGTTTCACGAGAGATAATTTCGACAGAGGTATTGAAGCTGTTTAAAAAGAAGCTGTAAAATACCATAAATTCTGACTGCGACTCTTGTTATAATACAATTAATTTCAAATATTCAATTCTACTAATTTTTAAGAAACGTTCGCATTCGTATCTCAGTCGCAATCTGTCAAAACACATACATTTTGACAGATTACGACTGAGATGCTAATGGTTGCCTTTAGTAGGTACGAGTAGAACTGCCCATGAGGCTGCAAAGACAGAGAATAAGGATGCTACGGCAGGCGATAATGACGAATCTAAACATACATACTATACAATCGGATTGCTTATTTTTGCGTCAGCTTTTATCATAAAGGGCATGAGAATGATTATGATAATAGGTAAACATCCTCTGTTCCCTATTTATTTATTATAATTCCATCAGTAACCTTTCTTGCATAATAATTATGTCAATTTCAATATTCCAAATAGTAGGTGGGACTGTGGGTGCTGTCATTGTTCTCACCATAGCTGTTTCTCGGTGGGCTGGCCCTACCATATGGTAACACTATTGTTTTTGAATTTTGAATAAAAACTGCGTTGTTGAAGAGTCCACCGTTACATAAGTCTAGTTTTCGTATCAATTTCTTCCCTTCGTCGTTCGAAAGCTGCGACAAATCTATGTTACTACTGTAAAATTATAGAAGATTCTTTGAAAATGATTTCTTTTTAGGTCAGCTCTGGTTAAATAGTTTTGAATTCACTTGATGATGTCATAAAATTAATCATGGTCTTGAAAACAAAATCTTCGATAGCCAAATCAGGTATCGACGGCACTCTGTCGATAACTTCGTAATATAATATCTTCTATTGAGCTTCTGTAAATATGGCATTTGTAAATTGATGATAAGTTACTGGTCAAACAAATACTTTGATGTGTGAGAGATATTGTTGATAGCATTACAACTGGTATTGTCCATCAGCCAGACTTTATCGCAAGTCGCTTCAAATTTCGATAAAGCATGCTTCATTCATCGATAGGTTTTGTTGATATTGAAATATTTGCTAGATAGTAAATTTAAAAGATAAGATGATTGCAATATTAGTCATTGAGTAGGTACATTAAAGTTTATGTTGAATATTTTATATTAAAATATGACAATGCAGCAGGAAATCCCACGAAATCCATATCTACCTAGATATGGATTAAACGCTCCTGCTACACATCAATGACCTACTTCAGCCTGGTCTTGTTGGGTATGCAGATGACAGTACGGTTTCAGAGAGATACTTGTCCAGCGCAACAACCGGCGGGGATGAAGTCAGTTCCTTGAGAGAGGCCATGGTAGAGCGGACAAATTTGACCTTAAGCGTTGTCTCCCAGTGGGGTGATGACAATCTGGTCACTTTTAACGCCACCAAAACACAGGCGTGTCTTTTTACCGCAAAAAGGAGTCGCTTTGACCAAACTCCTACTTTTCGGGGTGCATCTGTTCCTGTTACTGATCGGCTCGAGCTCCTAGGCATGGAGTTGACATCCAGTCTCAACTTCGGCGCCACCATCGACTACAAAGCCCAAATTGCGGCCAAAAGCTGGGCATCCTAAATAGGGTGAAGCGATACTTCAGGCCTGGACAGCTTTTAACCCTTTACAAAGCACAAGTCCCATCCTGCATGGAGTATTGTAGCCACCTTTGGGATGGCTCAGCTAAGTATCAGCTTGCCGCGCTTGACTCGGTGGAACGCAGAGCTAAGAGGCTCATCGGTGACGCAAAACTGGTGGATGCCAAGCTACATAGCTTGGCTCATCGCCGTAAGGTTGCCTGCTTATCAGTCTTCTACAGATTATACTTCGGTGAGTGTGCCCAAGAACTCCACAACCTCATCCCACCGGCCCCCTTCTACCATCGGACATCCAGACGCACTGCATCTTACCATCCCTACCTTGTAGCTATTCCACCAATTCGCACAAAGCGTTTCCAAACGTCTTTTATAATGCGCACAGCAAAGGAGTGGAACTCTCTGCCTGCGTCTGTGTTTCCAAAAGCTTACAGCCCTAATCTCTTCAAAGTTAGAGTGAACAGGCTCTTTCTGGGTAAGCTCGCTCCATCGTAGACTTTGTCTCTGTCATATCTGACATTGACTAGAGTCAAGAGCAAACCCATCACTAATAAAAAAATAAAAAATAAAGTTTAATAAAATCATCAGTAGGTACTGGTTGACTTAGGTTCATCATAATGAATCCATTGAACCTAAATTATTATGTATCTTTAATCATCATGAGTAGTTCAGAATAGCACATATCAAAATATATAAAATTGTGAACAAGTGCTATATTCAAAATTACTTTCAGTCAGATTTTGTGCCAGAAATCATTCAGCAGGTTCAACATGCGTCTTGTCTAGACGTAATGTTATTATCGTCAATAACCAATGTCTTAAATATTACACAAACATGCATGGGCGGTTCGTCTAGAGATATATACTTAGAGCATTTGGCATTTGTATGAAATCTAATGACCTCATTTCCCCCCTCGAAAACATGCATCACTGCCTATGGCTAAGGGGATAGAGTTTTGGGTCTCATATTTGTGTTTTCTAGCCCTTACCTAGTAACGTAATTTCTGAAAACATTTCTGACAAATAATTACAATTGAATGCTGTTTTAAGCCTGTTGATTGAAGTCAGAAAATCTGACTCCAGTCTTGCCATGAAGTACCGTTTTACCCAGTTAATGGGTTGTGGAGTTCTGGTAGGCAGCCGCTCAACGTTAAATACTGGTATTCAGCAGAATCCGGTTTGGCTGGAAGCCGACCCCAATAAAGTTGTGAAAAGGCTAGGCTAGATGATGAAGCCTGTTGATTGTATTACATACATTTGCTTTAAATACAATTTTTCATTTGTTCCAGGTTCTGTAATAGCATCGGCCTGGCGAGCTATGACCGAAGAGTGGGAGAATATCAGCCGGCTTATCAGGGCTAATGCTGAGGCTCTGGAATCAAAAGCCTTGGACCGTCTCACAGCTCTTATGACTGAGCGACGGAAGTCACGGAAAGTTTACCAGGAGGATCATACGAAAATCAACTCACAGTTCACACAGGTATGTTTTAGAATTTAAGTGTACCTATACTATTCATATTAAAACGGTATCAATTTTGACGACTATAAAATATGGTTGTGGTGTCTTTCTAATGATTAATAGGCGTCTCTAGATGCTATTGATATTCCCTACCAAAATGTTGTTATTGTTTTGTGTTGTGGTCTTACTGTGAAAACTGCATTTACCTACGACGGTCGTCATTACTAGTTGTTTGAAAACTCGATGGCCATTTCAAACAGGCTCTTTACCTGAGCCATCATAAGTGGTCGTAGCTTTCTTATCACGAGTGGTATCACCGTATCGGATCACGTCTGACGTCGATAACGCTCTGACTCACGCACTATTTGACTAGGTACTCCTGAAGTTTTTAACTCAATCACGTACGTTTTGTTTGTTTGCATTGATAACGTTCCACGAAGTTATCGTTCTGGCTTCTGTTCAAAGTTCATAATTATTTTGGTTGTAGGCAAAACTATTCCACTGCCGTGTGAATGCAGTGCACAATGTTCTCAGTAATCGGATAGTGGGTGGGTACCGTTTGCACATATCGTGTTTATGTTTATTTATCATCTAAAAGGCCATGTCTTGAGCCGAACAGTCGGCACACGCGGCCCGTTACTGACCGGTTCGGCTAGCCTCTCAGTTCCTCGTCCGCTTCCTATCGCCGATCTCTCAGTACCTGATCCACGTAATTAGGTCTTAGCGAACGGTGCGAACGAAAGAACCGTGTCGAGGCCAGTTTACAACCAGATGCTAACGTTACCAATACGACTGTGTGTGATGTGGACTAATCGATCTTATCCGACAGCCAATGACTTGTACCACTGGTCGCTGATGAATGACACGCCATCATCATCGTCTATAAGAAATTACGCGAAAGAACATACGACTATATCGACGTATTACCAGATGCAATAATATAAATCGATTTCTTATTCGATACAAACGAACGTTTTACCGGATCGAATCTTGAGTAGGGACCAGTTCCGTGAAGTGTATTTTTGCAGCTTAAACTTCGTGTTAAACCGTAAACCTGTTTATCGAGATTAGGATTTCGAAATACTCAGATATCATTATGGACGCCATCTCGTTTAGGATTTGGACTAATGCCAATTTTTTGCCCGAGTTGTAAATAAAACAAGCAGTATTGGCGCCGTTGTGCCGTGCGTCGCACCCAGTCGGGCGTGCCTACCACCACCATTATACACGCATCTGCTAACATTTTATCTGGAACTTAAAATTAGGCTTCGCTCTATTTACCAATGGTTACTGATTATAAATGATTTATGTTTTCGGAAACTGTAGATTTCTTTCTGGGCAGTCTGACGACTTGAGCGTGAGGCGGTGTGACTAAATGTTAGAAAGTTAGTTACCGGAGAAGTGACATGACTCGAAGCTACAAGCGACAGGAAGGACATTTGTATGCCAGGGAATGCACTCGCTTTAATGAATGACTGACATTAGACCGCACAGTAACGACCTCCTGGAATGCGTGGGACGATACCCGGAGAATTACAATTCCGTTCACAGATCACTGTCTACTTGAACTTTTTCACCTAACAAAGGATTACTTACGTAAGCTTTTGGATCAAAGCTTACAACTATGACTTTGAACTTTTAGGAGATCTAATAAATTCGTTACATGTTACAAGAACGACGAGGAATAAAAATGGAATTTTAATAATGTTAATGTTAATAAGTTAAGCGGTCTTAAGATTGATCGGTAAACAAAGCCTGTGCAAAAGCAAGCCAGGTAAGGTGAGAGGTCCTCCGCCCTCCGCGTCTCTCTTTCACACGGTATTATTTGAATGCACCAGAGAAGGATGTAGACATAATTTCGTGATTTGAAACGAGTCGCGTAAATTGAGATTCTGTATCGGGATTGGTCGCGCGGCACCTGTCAACGTTCATTGGCCCTGCGCCTGCGCTGCGGCGCGTGCACGAGCACGACTGATTTCTTTTTAGCTTCGCCGTTTGACCATTATTTTTGCATTAGGTAAATAAGTTGGAGTTTGTGTCGGAAATGAGGTTCCTATGTTCATCTTGAACTTTCAACCAAGTTATGGGACTTTTTTAATCTTTTCAATTACAAAAGAAGTAGGTAGGAAGTCCCCTCGTTAAATACCTAATATTTACGTTTTTCCTTATTCCCATTAAGAATATGAATTAAAGTTGCGGTTATAGGCCGCACATTAGTCATTCAATGCAATGGAGGTCGAAATCCGGCAGTGTGAATGATATCGCTATCACGAACTCTTCAAATTCTGCATGTAGTGCCGGATGTAGTTTTACTAGGTCTTACATCGCATTCGAAATCTAGGGTCTTGTCGTGTTTGTTGTACAAAACAAATAAAACTTGGTAAACTGGGGCAAAAGAACCGTGACGTGCTTCTTGTTGGAAGTTTCCCTAGTGACCGCTTATAATTCTCAATTTCGCCCAGTTTTGATGGCATCACTGATGATGTAAAGAAAAATAATTTAAAAGAGTGTCCGTGGAGTTTCTTGCACGTTCTTCTCCATAGAGATCTACGCTTTGGAACGTGCAAATAGCTTCATCTTTTTGACTGACCGACCTTGACAATTCAAAAGTGCCTGTGAATGGTTTATTTGAAATAAATGATTTGAATTTGATCTGATGAATGATGATAGAGAATAACAGTGTCCGTAAAATTCGTGCTCATTGCTATTGCTGAAGACTATAATAATCAGTTCCACATGCAAGTAGTACAAAGCTGTTAATAAAGAGACAAATGTTGTTTCATTAATTTGTCGTTAACTTGATTGGATTCGGATGCGTAAATGCCACTATGTATAGTTTCATATGTGAACAGTCGAGTATATGGATCGTCAGATATGGTAATTTACATATCTTGATGACTTAAAAAGCGGCCCAGCAATTTTTTTTATTATTAAAAACGTTTCTCACGTTGAAGCAATAAGAAAATACTGGAAGTCAGCCGGGAGGTGAATGTCATAATGTTCATGATACTGCAGATTAACTCATCATTGCATTTCTGTCGGGCCACAGCTCCATTAGGTCATTTTGCAGATATGTTGTAATTGCATGGTTTGCCGTCAACTGTATCAAATTATCATTTTATAACTGTATGTATTGCTGTGACTATATGTCAACTTCGTGAGGTGGGTTGCAAGTAGACAATGTGATAAAAATAAGTAGGTACTTATTTTACATGTACTTTTTGCATAGTTCACGATGCTGACTTAGTAGAGAGGTCACAGAATACATATTTAATCAGATAACAGTGATGTTACAAATATGTTACAGCAGTACCACCTAAAGTGCGTATTTTCTGTTAACTGGGTCATGTACAGAACACGCGGAATAATTGCGAAGTATTTCTAGACTATGTGTAACCTACAATTAGCCGTGTGAACATCAGTCTACGACATATTATTTCTTGTTGGTCTGTAAATAGCCATCTGGTTCGAATTGCAAAATATCCGTTCTACCAGTAACCCTACGGAAATAACTCATTTTGTAATATTTATCTTTGGCGTTAATTTTTTGTCGTAGATGTTTGAATACGTGCCAATATTTTACGTTGTTGCAAACATTTTGATGTAAAACAGATGGTCCCTTTACGTTGGATTGGATTCAGCGATAAAGCAAAGTAAAATTATGTCATAGATATATTTAGATGTGTCTATAATTAAAATAATTATACTGGGCAAAAAATGAAACGAGCAAATACTTTTTCTCAAATACAGAATAGCCGTTTGTTAGCCGAAAGCAATTTATAATAGTTTGTATAAACGGCCATGAAACCGTTTGAGTAAATTGTTATATAAATTGAATGGGCAATTGCTAACCGTATGGTATTACAAGCTGTAGATGAAGACATTGTTAGAACTTGATTGTCTTGTAAATGATACATGTTTTTTACCGGCAAAGTAAAATATTTATTCGCTTTCTTTTCCCATATTATACACAGTAGAATACGTAGAAATAAATGTCAGTTTTTGTTAGAAATCTTTCTGATAGTTTTGAATAGGCACGCATCAGAAAATGTTTAGCCTGACATAACGTATAAAGAAGAATGGACATTTCTGACCAATGCCCACAGGCCGACAGAATTAAGACATTTCGTAGTGTTTTTGTCATCCGAAGTAGAGTAAGAATATACATTATTTTTTTCGATTTTGATAGCTAATAAATCGAAAAAAATAATACAAAAATACTATAACGCATACTCGCATATATATTTTTAAAGTTTACTTTTTAAATTAATAAAAAAAAGGAATTCTTCATCCTCTCTTAAAACTATGTCTGTGGTGCTGCGCTCATTTGAATCGTACTGATGGGATGGGTACCATTCACTGTAGTTGGTCAAGGTACAAGGGTCTGATGATGGAAAGCCTAGAGCTCCCTTATTTGACTACTCCAATACCCAATGTGTTTGGGCTCTTAAGAATTGTTCGAGTTGGTACTATTCATTGTAGCTGGTAACAACGATCTGATGATGGAAACCATAAAGGTGAGTAGTGGCTCTCTTAGTTGACTACTCCTATACCCAACGTGTTTGGGCTCGTATGAATCGTACGGGTACAATTCATTGTAGCTGTTACCAACAACAATGAATAATGCTCATCAGAAGGATTTAAATGAGCCCAAACACGATGGCTTTACTACTAGCCATAGATATATTAAATAAATAAGCTAGCCAATTATGAGATCCACTATCCACCATTCTGGTCTCCGTCATTAGATCCTTGTAAATAGTGCCTATCAGAACGATTCCAATGAGCCCAAACACGATGGTTATGCTAGAAAACCTATTTTTCATACACTCGCTAGTGTATACCTCGCTTGAACAAACACTCAAAACCATATGTTTATGTGTTCGCCAACGAAATCTAAAAAAAAACGTAGATATTTCTCTTATAATTCAGACGAAAAAGAAACTTAGATATTATGTGTGATTTCTGTCGGAATTGGGTAAATTTTGTTGACTTTAAGAAAAGAACGACTAGCTCGATATGGAAACTGGTCAACTTGTAAAACACTATGATACAATATAGTTGTATCATACACGTGTTTACACTTTCAGCGAAACTAACTGAGTTCACGTTTGCCCTTTGCAAAATATTATAGATTTAGACGACATCATTCCAGATGGTGGTAATGTTAATCAAATTCTCAGACAGTCGATGACATGACCGGTTCGGCTTCGACCCGATGGGAGCCTGCGCCTGCCACGACGCCCCATTGTTGCGCAAGAATCGAATCGTCTCATTAGTGGGCCGGCGGGGAAAGTGAAATCAACCGACGATCAGTGAAAGTCTCAATGACAGTTATCTAATTTTGATAGCAGGTTGGTGATTATGACGCGTCTAGCCGTGGGTGATCTCGGACCAGTTTAGGGAAGATCTATTAGGGACAGGTTATGATGGCACCTACACCACTGCGCCAGATGGAATCGATTTCCAATTAGTTTGTCACTTCCGTTCGTGAGTAACTTCTTCCGCACTGATTTACTTTACCGCCATTCTCTAATCCAGACCAAAGTAGATCAAGGTTTAGTGTCGATAGAAACTGTGTTCCTTCTTTGAGGTATTAGTTCTGGTAGTCCTGTTAAAGGCTATCGGATTACAAAATCTATAACCAGCTGTTCATACTGTAGTTTGACGTCATTCATCATTGTTATCAAACACAACTATGTTATTATCAGGTGCTTACTTATTAAATATGAGCGTTAACAGTACAAGGAAGGCATTCGCTTGGTATGATATTAATTAGAGACCGGTGAATTGCCAGTTGATGACAAAACGAAACAAGAACAAGACGAAAAATTAATATCTTTCTTAATTTCCAACTTCAAAACGACATGAATAGTGATGAACGGTACAACATTAACACTCGACAATGAGGGTTTATCTAAAAAATTGCATTCCAACGCTGAGTCAATGGGCAGTCTTTGTTATCCTTAACGAGTTCGTTCGTACAGATACCGGACAACTGTATCGTTATTGAGTGGAATTTCCTTTTGCCACAGATAACATTATCTTCTGACATTACTGTGCAAATATCAAGGTTACTGCCTCCGAGTATACGTGATGATAATATTGATACTAATTGTTTTTTAAACGGTAATATGATTCAAATAGACTTGTCATAATGCTTAGTGATGTATAGACTACCTGTAGTCTGACTAAACCACAAAAAAGTACTGAACTTTATTTTGCGATCTAGGTATGTAGAAAAGTTCCAGCTAAAGCTGCGTGTGTGTGTGGTGGTTTTTTAACACAGTTTTTAGTATTTTAACTACAATCGCGAACAGTAAACTGGAATCACTTTATCGCGCGTTGTTCAAAAAATATTTTTACAATTTCCATGCAATAACTATGGATTGTGTTTATCTCATTTAAAAGGTAATTTTGTTAGCTGTAGCTTACGGACAAAAGTTATATAGGATTCTCCTTACTGACTCAAGACTATGACTCAAGCTCACTGAAGGTGAAAAGTTCAAAGATGTCACTCAAATTGGCAAAGGTTTGACACTAGAAAGTCAAGGTTGCATATTGCAATTGCATGAGCTCATTCACCTATCCATGGTGTTGATACAGTACATATGAGCTCATGTTGTGTCAAAATTAGCGGTTAACGTGAAATGTATTATGTCGTGACAAGAATGTGGCATATTTCCAATATCTGCATGAAGTCAGGGCGATGGCAGAAACGTTCAACGGAACTGCTAGTTAACCTATAAAGTATTTGTTTGTGTTTACACAAGTGTGTCAACAAACTACTACCTATTCCCATTAGCAAAAACAAATTGTTTGACAGTTATGAAATTATCATTACTGTTAAACAATTTTTTTTTGCTATTGTAAAAGCTACTATGAAGATTGGTTGATAGGTAAGAGCTGCTGAATTTAATCAGTTAATCTTGAATCCAAATTCAAGTCAGTTGATGACGGGGTTGGGATTTGGGAGGCCCAAAATTCTTGAAGCGGCTATCATAAACTCTGTTATAAGGGATTTTCGTTAATTCACAATATACAATAAACTATTTGGAAAATAACCTTGAATTTTAATAAAAGTCGTTTTAAAAAATATTTTGTTCTCAGCCATGTGATCCGCTACGATCTTGACTTTATACAATGTATGTCTACTCCTAAACACATTTACATAAGCACTAATTTTAACCGCATACCTGTAAGTATTTAGTCATTGTAATGGAGTCGCAGGCAATAAATTAAAGCAGCGTGGCGTTCTGCCAGAAACGTACTAACAACACCGCATTAGATCGTTTAAAAGTTTTCTCTGAAATCGTTTGTTCTTGTCCATACCGAACTCATTTATGTGTTACGAAAGATGTGTTTGTCTTTATCATTATTTAGACTAACAAGAAGCAAATCTGGGTTTCGCTGGCATCCGTCGGATGTAAGCCTCTCCTAACCAAGTATTGCCAATACATTTGGTCTTTCATTATCTTTGTTAAATCCATCTCCTTCCCCAGGTTCGGTCCATTTGGCACTTAAAAGATGTTGAGTGTAGTGTTGCAGTGTTAATAAGTCTTAGGACTCTGTGTGAATATGTAACATCCAGCGACAATGATTTGACCTCTCTAATTCAACAACTTGCTAGGAAGTTAAATTCTAATAAACCTGATTTAAAATATTTTAAACGGCCAAAGGTCAATTCTTTCGACCATGGTCAAAGTCAAATGATGCTATTTAAGTATTATAGCCTTCAGATTCGAACAAAGTTCGTTTCCAGACTTGTGGCACATGGAGGAGCAGTGGCTAACAAAATTGCCTTTATTCCCGTTGTCCCCGTATGCCATATCCCCGTCACGGGGACAGCGGGACGTGATTAAATTTATTTCCCGTTGTCCCCATAACGTACATTCGGCTAACGGGAAAAACGGGAAGTAAAACATATTTCTGGGTGGTTTAAAAAAAACTAACCCACAGGTCTAAGCTAACCTGTCCGAGTCGGGGTGCCCAAAGTCCCGAGCTCGCTTCGCTCGCTCTGCACCAACATAATTTGAGAAGTATATTTAATTATTACAATAAATTAACGGGGACAACGGGAAGTAATTTTAATTATTTTATTAAATTCCCTTTGTCCCCTTTAAACGGGGACATGGCCTACGGGGACAACGGGAATATACTCAAAATTTAGCTCACACTTGAATGAATCAAAAACATAGGAGTAGATAATTAAAACCACTTGTTACAGCATGATAAGATAAAATGTGTATACAAAGAGATTATCATTAACGACAACAGTTATGCAATAATGATTTATTATCACAGACATAGTTCATAAACTTTGTGAAGATTAGCTTGGTAGTGAAAAGTCCCTATACAAAAAGTTAAATAACAATAAATAATATTCGAATACTAAATGATACGGGTAATGTAGTAGTTAAGAAAAGTACCCGCGAATGACTAACTAATATTATAAATAAAATGAATGATAAAGTTCATCGGGAGCTGGTCTGCCGGAAAAGGACATAGGATCGTACGTCACAGCTTTGTACGAAGCAAGTGGTTCCCCGCACACGTATGATCAACACTATGCATAACGTTTAAGTTCCTTTTATTTTCCTCGTCCTATTTAACTTCAAACTTGGGTCCAATACTTATTCATAGAATGCTTTTCATCCTTAGACACAGCTTCCTTCATAATAACCAGTGCAGCTTATTCAACTACTGTATAAGCTCAAGACTTCAAGCAATTTCTATTTCTTCGGACCAAATGTTTTCTTAATGCAGAAACTAATTTTTTCGAAAATAACTTTGATAGACTTCTTCTGCTTAGATTTCTTCATTGATTCAATAGTTATTTCGGGCACGCCACTACGTTCTTCGACTTTTATATCACTGTCACTGTTGCACGCATTTATTTTCACTGTACTTCTGGCACTGATCATCTCCACACTTCCATAGTTGTCGAAAACGTCGATACTGCACTCGTCACCAATGATGGTAACACTTCCCACGTTCCTGCATATACTAATGTAGTTGTTGTTGCCGATGATCTTCAATCGAGAATTATTCTCTTCTATTTCCATCTTTAAATTGTTGCCGATGAGTAAATATTTCTTCATATTTCTAATGTTCACATGTGCCGGTCACCACATAAACTAACAAATGAACTATCAATTGACTTGTATTCCTTTTATATTGGAGCCTGAGCGATCGCTCGGGTCGGGGCATTACAGTGGTGAATCCCCGATGAGGTGCCGCGGTCGTTTAGTATGAAATCATCGCGGTGTGTTTTAATAATATTAGTGTTTATAATTTACGCTTAATATATATTACATATTACTCAATCATATTCGTAGGAAAAAAATTGCGGATTGACCTCAGCCAATTTGTACTGTTTCCCACGATCCCATTGTTACTGACTTGTGCATAACACCCCTGCAGTTCATATTTCACAATAGGCAATTTGCATGGTGTTTATATTAAACCATTAAAATATTATAAGCGGTTAAATCTTGTCAGTGCCATATAACTTGGGTTCGACGTGTCGTTAATCGTTTCAATAGATTGTCATCATGCGTGAGCGTCGGAGGCCGGATGACCTCAGGTGCCGCGCCATAATATCCATCTTGAGATCATTATGATCTATTGCGGCTGACGAGATGTATTGATTACATCGGCACAGATTTAGCAGACCAATAAAGCAGCCGTTAACCTGGATGGACACCGACAGTTCCACACCCAAACGTTTACAAAAGATAAGATCAACGTCCGCATGTAGGTACGCATTGTACGCTGTCATCATATTGTTTATGATTATTACGTATGATTAAAAACGAGGAGTTTTGTGTGAAATCAAAACAGCACCGTGGTAATTTGCAATCATTATCGTGTTGATGTATTCTGTTTAGTCTGGTGCAGCGATATGCGCAAATTACTCACTATACTCGCCTTTGTTGACGACGCCGCCATTTTAATTTGGTCGAGAATAACCGTCTCGGTTCGGTTTTAGTTTCGCGAGGAGGCAGCTGCTCGTTAGACGATCACCGGGACCTGTTATTTGCCTCGCCGACAATCGCATTCGACTATTGGTAACTCTAGAACGCCTCTTTCATCTTGCGTGAAATTACCTTTTGATTGTTGCTTTAACTTGTTTTGTGTCCGGATGAATATATTATTTGGACAAAAAGTTGATAGGTTTAGACAGAAGATCGATGCAGATTTGATCTGTTGGGAGTGGAATTAGAATTAATTTTATCATTTCAAATAACAATACGTATATAGGAGTCAATACTCCCAGAGAAGTCAATAAAGGCTAGATTCTGAGGAATGCCTGTAGGGCATGACTTATGCTAATTGTATATTAGCAGTCAGTCCTTGCGCTGTTATTGATTATATTCGAGCTCATTAGGCTCGAAGTCAATAATAAGCGCGTTGTTGGCTGCGCGTCTGCCCCACCATTTATTATCTGGCTGCAGAACACATCAATTACGGATATTAATTCGAGACGCAGAGCTGAAATAGATCAAACTCATGCGCATCCGATGCGTGCAATCATGCCGCATCTGTTCAAATCCTTTAATTGCATTTTGATTTTGTTTTGGCAGTTGTAGACGTTGTAGTCCATGTTTTGTTACCTAAGGCCATGTGGCCTTAGGTCACCATGCGGCATGCCACGACAAGGTGTCAGGTAACATGGACACCTCCACAATCATCAACTTATATTTTGACTCAATCGGAATCGGAATACCCAATTGAAAGATTTTATTTTTTTCTGGTCATGAGCTTTTAATCATAACTCCTACTAATACAGAGGTTAGAAAAGAGTTACTAATGATGACGAAAGGGCAAAAACCTTTAACTATACTTTGGATGTTGCTGTAAGCTTTTTAAAGGCAGTGACCCAAGAGGCCTCTGTATCTGACAAAATTATGTGCGCTAAGAATGCTGACGACGACGGGAACATTAATGACAATAGATCATTAATATTTTGGCGTTGTTCTAGATCTACATACGCTGCACATTAATCTACTTACAGACTAATAAAGGCTATAATACGTTACGTTATCGCAAACAAAGTCGTTACGTTTGGTATTGCGTCACCTTTGCTAAAACATGACCGGTCGCTTTGATCATGCGTATCAATAGGCAAAATATTGTAAAAACCTTGATTTATTTGCATGGAGTTTGTGTTCGAAACCAATCCAAGATGCTTGTAGAGAGAACTACGAGCAATAAACATTTGCCTAGCATTTGTTGGCTGTTGTCACTACTATTCGTGCAACGCAAATCATATGAGGTGTTCAAAACAACAGTTCCGCTAATTACAGCAAATTCAATAAAATGCCGATTCAGCATGTGGGTAACAAAGTTCATGCTTTCAATCGACATTCGGCTGGCTCTCGGCCGAGTCGCCGAGTCGCGCTTCTTGGAATTAAATGTCGCACCGCTCCAAATAGTTCGTTGCACTGTCCTCGCAGCCAGCCATACTGACCTCACTCGAGAAGTCGAGACAAGACCACGTGGCCCGTTTATATCATCATCATTATAATCGTACACATAAAAGTTACATATTATACCTTGTTCTACCTTGTCTTTATTTCCGTGTTCTATATATTCTTTGAGTTATGCTGTTCTTTCTACTGACCTATTGCAGATAGTCATTTTGTATCCGCTGCAAGTTTATTACAGTTGATTGCTTTATTTATAATCATATCAATTACAATTTTGTTGTCAGTACAACTTGTTGGAAGTCTATATTTATAGCGTGCAGTTACTGATGGAAGTAATTCAATTTTTCTCGCTCCAATGAAACTTTAATTTAACGTTGCAATTAGGCGTGGGTCCAAAATTATTCTTTGTTAGTTTATTTCTTAAAGTTGAAGTAATGCCTTTTGTTAGGTACTCTATATGACGTTGAGATTGCTTTAAATAGCGTGTCTTGATAACATCTTAATTGCAAATTTCTGAAGAGCTAAAAAGTGGCTCGCTTGATTGATTTACCGAGAAAAACTCACGTGGGAAGTGAAGTGGAAAACGGTTGTAATATCTTCAAAACTATATGACTATTTGCGCAAATCGCTGAACTTCATATCCATAGAAATGAAATTGTAGAACCGGAAAAAAAACAACAATATCTTCACCATCCTTGCAGAAATGTGCATTCTCAAGCCTGATATTATGATGATACATAGCACAGTTGAGCTTTACTGTAAATTGTAATTATAAAGATAAATACCACGTTCACCTTTGTTACTTGGTAATTACTTAATAGACATTGTGCAACCTGACCCGGGTGCGTGTCAGTGGCGATGCTGACAGAGACACATAGCACAGTCGTGATCATGTCACTGACGACTGACGACCCGTTTGGATTCAATATCCAATGATTAATGTCAGTTGTGACAAGTAGTAAAAGTAGCCCAAAGAATAAGGATCGAGGAATGTATGTCATTGTGATGAACTAGCTTTTTGCCATTGCAACTCAGAATTAACCACAAGACCACAACACATGTAGAAATGCGGTTTCTGTTCATAGTTTTAGAACGACATTTTGAACTTATAACGTTTGTTAAGTTTAATATCAAAAGTATTTTCTATTGCACTGTCATATATCAGATTACTTTTAATTTTAGTATTGTCACTGACTGTATCCTAATCACTATCATGATTATCCTCTTGGTTTATCTTCTTCTTCTCGTTAATAACAAAAGCGTTTATTTCTAACAAGTCAAAATTAATTTGATGAACTTCAGAACTAAAACTTTAGAAACAACGTTACCTAGTTTGATAACATAACGCATAATTAGGCAAGTGGTTACAACTGTTACGGTCGAGGTTGACGTAACATAACAAAGCTGTTGTGAATTTTTACTTTCGTTCAGATTAGTGTATTATAATAAAAGTTATAATAAGTGGGTTGCGCTAAAGTGCCGTGAGAATACGAATTTCAATTAGTTTACGCATTTTCAGAATTATCTTTGTAAGTAACGTGTTATACAATTTTATAATGGGCACCACCTCGTTTCTGTTAATGGAGGAAATAGTTTATCTAGGTTTTCAGTTTTCAATATTGGTTTATTTCCTTTTTCGTAACGGTTGATTTTGTAAAAAAAAATGCAAGTAAGTATGTTGTAAAAGTGTTGATAAATGTGAAAGTTTGTGTGAATCAAAGACTATTAAACCACTCTATGGTGTGGATGGACGTTTTTTACTTTTTCATGCAAACACTATTCAAGATTACAGTAATATAGCTCATCAGAATAACACAAACGCTAAAATTGATAAAAGGAAAGTACTAATACCATGCGGACGGAGCCGCGGACCGCAGCTAGTATGACATATTTACCATCTTGGATCTTAGACAGCAACAACACTAACAAATTCTCTATGAAAATGTGCTATATTCTAGTGATTACTGCATTTAATAAATACCAGTCTGGCTTCAATTTAAAGTTCAAGTAAAAGGTCAATTGCCAATTTCCTTTGAGATTGTCAGTGGCTAATTGTTTATTGAGGAGATCTATGCGCTGCTCCAGAACTGGAATGGAAGATATACTGTACTTAGTCTTGTATCTGGAATGCAAATTGTAGCTTTATTTATGGGATCTCCAATACGTTCTGTATCGTGTAAATATATTACCCTAAAACCGTCCGTTGTGCTTCGTGTTTTATTTTTAGATTCAGCAAAAGTTAATTTGCTTCTTAGAACCGGCCGTTTTTATAAATCCTTGTGGACGTGTAGTGTTCCTTCTTAGATCAAACACTTATGATTAAATTGTGGATTGTAGTTGTGTTATAGTTTCTGAGTTCTGTTAGGGGTTTTGGATTTTTGAGTTATGAAAACTGCTCTCTCTCTGTTATGAAAATTTATTGTGGAAATCAATTGTTGATCTTTAGCAATCATCATTTGTTTTTTTTAATTACGTCCGCTATAATTGTAATACATTTCAGTACCAACTTACATTTAAATCGCCTTTGTATTCTAAATTATTTGTTATTACAAATTGAATAACTGCAGTAAAGGGTTTGACACTGAACCATTTTTCTGTGGCTAACATAAAATTAGTTATTAGTCCTGGGCGTTTAACAATTTATTTATATTTTATGGGATTTCACACGACGGCACCGACACCACAATACGCTCCCACAGTCCCACCGTAAAATGGTAGACATCACTCCGTTCAGGTACCTAACTCGAACTTAACTAAAAAACAAAATTGACAGCCAGCGTCCAACGTAATATATTAATGAAAAGATGGGATAGAAAAAAGATATTAGAATTCGAATTTTAAAAGGCGGCGCGTTCAAGCAACTGTGCTAGAGTTTATTTTGTTTGAGTGTTCGAAAAAGAAAACAAAAGTGTGGACGTTCTTTTCTCCTATTTGCCTCTGACCTCGGCTCTTATTGACAATGGCTGCCAGAATGAAATATGGCGCGCCTCTAACGAAAAAGAGATTAGGTGGACGATATTATTTCTCGTCTATTGTGGTCTATCGGTCCGGAGCGGCAGTTTGCCGTTTCAAATGCATTTTACCGTGTTATTTTTTTAATCACCTGTTAAGCTGTGACGAAGGTTAGATGTTTTCTTAGGATAATATGGTATCCATCATATGTCTTTAACATAACAAATAATGATTTGATTTATCAGCCTAAATTAGGAGTTTTGTAACTTATTATTATTTCCTATATTAACTACGTCATGCATGTCTGTTTCATTTCATTTTCTACAAATGGAAGTTTTTCATTCTAAACTGTTCAATGACTAGCTCTAGTTTCAAAGCAAAATTGCATGTTGAAATTGAAAGTAGGTATTCGACGTCATTTGTTTCATGAACCTATTACATATGAGAAAACTAAAAATCACACTTATCGTTAATTGAATAGTAGCAAGTGATCCAAATCAGCGCATAAATATCACGAAGCGTTGGCGCCTGGGTTAGTTGAGCACTAACACATGTGCGGAGAGCGGGAGGGGAGGTTGGAGGGCCGGTAATGAAGCGGCGCGTGTGGCAGAGGGCAGACACAATAGCTGCCGCCGCCGCCGACGCGCCGAGCCTTCTCGGAACCGGTCCCGAGGGCAGCGCTCTGCCGAATTTCGCGTCGACCACCCATCGCCCCGCTCCGTCCAGGGCGATACTTATCGCGCCTGTATTTATGACTAGAAACACCATTACAGATACAGTCCCCAGGCGAAGAAATCGCAACTCGAGACCACCCGTTGTAGTTTCTGTTGCCAGTGAAATAAATCGCTCTGCGGTTTCTGCCCGCGCTTGCCATTTGACTGAATGCTTGGTAACAGCCGCGCTGTAGTCATAAATTCCCTGATTGAAGGACACCCGTCTCATTCTTTAACAGCCTGTTAACACTTCGATTTACAAATTTTTTGAATCACTTTCAATAAGCAACCCTAGAGCCTTGCTTTAGTGTGCAAAGGAGAGGTAAAACTGCACCGCTAGATTTAGACGCTGAGTGCGAATGAGATGGAAGCCTGCACCGCTAGTCAGTGCAACGATCTCGCCTACTTAACGTCTACTCTACTCAACGATAGTGTTGTCGTTACTGTCAATCTCAAAATCATCGATGCATCGACGGTTGAGACAGTGCCTTTGTTACTGACTGCTGTCATAGAGAGAGAGAGAGAGAGAGAGAGAGACTGGAGAATCTCAACCAAAGAGGTCCAGACTTCCAGAGTGCTTTCTTCATTTCTAGGGTCTCGGCACTAGAAATAAAAAATGGACAATTTTGAACGAGGTGAGCCTTATTATTACTTAATATTCAAATGAAAACAAGATTGATGTTTATCTACTTCTTACAAATCATTTTCGTTAGTAAAGTCGTCGCTGACGAACTTCTCAAATGATTCTTTCGGCATATTTCAGGCGGTGACGCATTGGACCAATAAATTAAAAAAGTGAGTGACATTAGAGCGATCGTAAACGAACTTGTCTGTTGCCTTGTCGTGGCCACATTATACATAGATGACGCATCTACCGAAATACTTATATTGGAAGACAACGTTCCAATAAATAACATCGATGTCTACGAGTCTACTACTCGTATATAGAATATTTAAGTTAATGATAATAATATTGTTTCTAATGAAGTGGTATTTTTTAAAGGTAGCGAGGATCAACTGGAATAGATTTGAGATGAAGTGGTTGAAATGATGAAAGTTAATAATATTGCAATCGATAAATATGGATCGTGTTCTCCCATCCCTGAGGCGTACAGTTCATTGAGTAAACCTGTGTCCCAGGCTGCGCAGGCGCTCGCCGCGGGCGCGCACGACCTGCCCGTGTTCGTGTGTGCGTCTGTGTCAGCCACTTATTTGTTGTGAGCACTCGTAAGTTTAGAAGCTCGCCGGCGCCCGCGCCGCTCTCCAACGTGTTTCGTTAGCTTTAACAGTTGTTATTGTATATTTATTGTTGTTGTTCGTTTCTCTGGGAATTATGGGTCGGTCTTTTATAAATTTATAATGTTACTGGCATTCAAATGAAATTTTAGATGACTTATTTATAACTTTCTCTACATTTACATGTCCGAGTCTTTGGGGATATCTTTTACTTCTTCTGCTATCAATTAAGCGAAGTTTACTTCTTCACTATCAATGATAGTATAAATCTAAACAAAAGCTTGTTTAATAAACATAGATTTCTGTGTTGACTCCGCCATCATCGACAGCACGAGCGAGGGAAAGTTAAACTTTCTGAATACTGATCGATTAAAAGTAAAAGTGCCTTCTATGTTGTATTTGAGAAGTTTAATTTGCGTAATAATATGTTATGCGAATTATGTATGAACTTTACAAGGTGTGAACTGAATCCGAAGTATAATTACACCATTTCTGATGGTGAAAAGAATATAAAATAGATCTATTAAACCATATCCTATTGCACAATAAATACACAAAGGCAGTCAGCGATGTTTGTAGGGACATGCGTGAATGCAACGCTGCAGAATTGACACTTGCGTTAGGAGGAAAAACTGGCGAACAATTACGAGAATTCTTTGCTGGCCAAAAACGAGGTTATGATAAACGCTATACAGCTTTAGTCATTCGATTACAGTTAAAAGCCTCAGATCAAGACTTACTTGTAAAAGCGACGACACGCTCAATGAGAGTGATAATAAAATAAGCCTAGTAAGATTTAGGATCGAATAATGATTGTATAATAAACTAGTTTCATTTCCGGACAAGATGTTAATATCATGCGTAGACTAACTTCCGGATATTGAAATTATGATAATCTATCAAGATTTTGGCGACTGTAACACTTTTAATGTAGAACGGAATGGAATAAATTTAGAGAAAGAGGAATCTGGCCAAATGGGGTATTATCGGACAATCCCAAACACAGGGTAGTGATATAATATTTGTGATTATGTGAGGCTTATGAAAGAGCCGTCTAGGTTACTTGCTGATTGGACAAATTATTACAATTTAAAGATTCATTGACTGGAATAGAAGAAAAGGAGGAGGACATTCTTGGCAGTTCTTAGATACACAAAGTTCTTGTTTTTTGCCATCCAATAATCCAATCCTTAATGGTTTCACTATGGGCTTCTTTTCTTTGTACTGTTTGAATGTATTTGGTTTTATCAAATACAGTTGTACTTTTAAAAGCTCGTCTTTCTGTGAATTAATGCGCAAATTAATTCGTACAAGAAGTTTCGTTTGAACCCTGTTTGAACGTACAATGTTCGCAAATGTCAGGAATCACTATAGTCTATGGAATTTCCGACACCCCGGGTCCTTTGAAGGTGCGTCTCCGCGACTTTAGCCATGTATTGCACTAACGTATATGTAGTGGAAAGTTACTGGCCCATCGTCGATGTAAGTATGTCGTTAAAGTGAGGTGTTTTGTTTGATGAGGAAAATTATGTCTGGAAACTAGAAAATATGTAGTTTGATTGTACCGACACGTGTTGATTTGGAATCTAAACTGAAAATTACTTGCTTTTACAAAATAAAGTTGTCTCATTTCGAAGAGAGATGAGACAACGTATCTATATCCGTTTCCTAGCACTGCTGTTCCATTTTCAATTAAACAGATGCAGTGACGTTAGCATAAGTGTACCAGAATACAATAAACAATGTCCTTATTTTTCTATGTTGTTCGACGCGACGTTTCTACAAGAACTAGGTAGTTTAGCTGGCGCAACATCGTCATCATACTTTAATACAATTCCACCATCTTACAGAGAGCCATCGTAAAATTCTAAATTACCACTTATTGCTTCATTATTGCCCTCGACAGGGAAGCGGGGAGGGTCTGCTTGCTTTGGATACCGATAACAACACGCAGTTTGTATAGCTGTGCAAATAGAGTCGGTTTGGTAGCAACACGCGCGATACCGAGAACTTTCTCGTTTACTTACCGTTGTACTTAAATTATATTTATCTTTGTTATTTCTATTAAGTCACCTACGGATGTGAACTCTGATAATGTTGTTTGCTTACACATTTTCGTTGAAGTAATATTTTTCGTTTGTACATTGATCGTCAAACATGATAATGTTGTTATAGAGCCAGAAGTGACTAAGTTTGAGAAAATCTCCATTAGCTTTTTTCCTAGTTCCAAAACCTTCGTGATTCGTGAAATGTTTTGCATCCCAAAAAGTCTTGGTTAAGTGGGCGATTTATATTTGGATATATCATGCTAAAATACTGCGTAGTAATGTCAGCCCACCCATGTGAAAAACAAAGGTTCAGTGGCATAGAGTATTGGTTATAAACGGACGTGCAGGCACGTATGTACAGTCAACGTCCTCACTATATTGTTTACAGTATATGACAAAGATAAATCGCTACTATGGAGGAAAATATTCGAGTCAGGTCGTATCTTTAATGGGGTGTTTACTATGAACTTTGATCTGGTGGTCGAACGTGTTCCGTGGCTGCTTCTTATTTTTCTATGTTGAATCGAATCATAACAAAGTTACCTGCTTTGGGTAGATAGTGTAATTTGTAGGTAGTTGCCATAATATAGTTTGTGTATAAATCACATTATAAAAATCAACTCTTTTTCCTCTCGTCATAATACCTATCTATGAGCAGCTTTTAAAGTTCTACACACAAAACGAATGCTGAAATTAGTGGCACAATTAGAAAATATTATGATCAGCGGTCCATTAGAACAATTTTTATCATCCATAATAATGTCTAAAGGGATAAAATTATATTCAATATCTAAAGGAATAGATGTCTCATGAATTATTTTAGTCTATCAAGTAATGTATCAAGCATTTCCTGTTGTGCAGTTAAATAATTATTCTACTATTTGAATGTCATATTGTGCGTAATATTTTTTAATTACGTTTGTAAATACCACGATAGTTGACGTAAATCATAAAACAACACCATGATGACATGTTTACTAAGCATTTTTATTATACAATTTGAAATATTCATAGATAATATGCTGGTAAATAAAACCATGTAGGTGTAATATTATGTTGATGAATACAGATTTTAAAGTGCCTACCTACCTAAAGGTAATATTAAGTTTAGTCGGACAAATAAAAACAAATTGTATGAAAATCAATAGGAACTTTTCACACAAAGATCCACCTTACGTAATTTTTTTCATAAAGGGAAGTAAATGATGAGTTTATAAAACAATCAGCACAATACAAATCATAATTAGACGGATTGAATTGAATAATGGACAATGGTCTTTGGTGGTACAACTATCACTTCAGGGTTCGCTGAGAATTTTTTCAATGCTGTTATTGAAAAAATTAGAAGTGTAGAAAAACTACAAATGTTTTTAATTATTATTTCACTTGTTGAATAGGCTCTTAATAAGAAGTCTACTTTTAATAAAGAACTAAAGCACTGTGGATAAACGAACATTGATCACAACGCTAGCTGGCTGGAAAACCAAAGCACAAATTAAATCATTTCTTTTTTTTTAAGCTAAACATTCCTTACAAACATACATCCAAAACGTTTTTTTGCATCAATAAATTGGCACCTAAGTATAGCTTAGCGTAGGCCTGGTGTATCTAATTGGTGCGAAGGAGTGGAGTCGTGGGAACCCGCCCGCGGCAGCCAGGGTGCTTCAATGAACCTGAGCATGGCCGTGAATAAAGCTATTGTTGCCATGCAATTTACCTTATTAACGGCCAATTTGAGTGCTCGATGTTCATTAAGAAAGAGTTGAAGTTCTAACCCATTCACTGAATATTGAACGAGTTTTTGAAACAAAAATCATATAAACAGTACATAAACTTTTTTCCGAATATTTTACGTGTGTATGTGTCTATTTTTTGATGATGATATATTGGAGGAAAATGAGAGATAGGAAAATGATGCTGTTTTAGCTATAAATAAAGAATTTGTTGCCAATTCCAATTATGCATAGTATAAGGAAAACTATACAGTTAGTGTTCGGCTGGTTATCCTCTCTTTCTCTAAAGACCTCACGTAGTGATGTAACTGCCTACCTTACACACAACACGTGCTTAGGGTTCGAATCTTTCGATTGTGCCCATTTCGAGTGTTTACAATCGATTTTCCTCAAAATGGCGAAGTTGCCTACTAAATCAAATAAAATTTTATTCGACCAGATTTTAGCAACACGTACAGCTCTGTCGTTAGTCTCGTTTAAATCCTTGAAGGTGCAGGTGGTTGTGCACAACGGACAGCAAAGAAGTTGTCGCAGACGCGCAGGTCATGTGTACGTGGGGTGGTCGTGGACAACTGACCATGAAATTAAAGAAATATACAACAAAAAAAGGTTGATATTAATATGATAAACCGTTGGTCGAAATGAACGAGAATCAAACGGATATGGGAAATAACATTTAATAACTGTTAAGATGATTCTTCTAACTGATTATCCAGCAATTGTAAAGCCAATAAGGAAACATTTGGAATAACAACGGCAATTTCTAATAATATAGGAAAACATTATAGCACTCCACATTTTACTTGAGCACTAGTTGAGATCTCTCTACAGTAGATATGACTTAGATTACAATGGTAGTTACTGTAAATATCTTGTTCAAATATAAATAAGATGAAAGCGGGATTTCCTAGGAAAGTAATCGCGATACAATCAGCAGTTATATGTAGCTTTTCTATCAGTTTATCGATGTCACGTATCTAATTATTGGAAGGCAAATAAATAGAACTAGGTAGTCTTATCTTATCAACTACCATGTAGATCACTAACATATTAAGTCAATGATTTCACGAATTCGTACATTTACTTCCTAAATAACTACCGAGTTTCCAATCATTTTATGGCCAGGGTTTCTCAGAAAGGTAAGGTTGTTTTCTTTTTAAGTTGAGGCAAAGATAATCCCTAAGTTGCCATTCAGGTAGTATGTGATACTTCAGTATTTTTGTACTAGTTGGAGTCCACAAGACGATTATAAAAGATTAAGATAAGATAATGAAAGCCATTACGATAATCAAGAGAAACACAATAGGTACCTACAAGATATATTTATCAGCTGTCGAGACGAAGCAGGCCATGCTTAAAATGATTATACGACCCAAATTACAAAATGGTATCTGTCGTCATAAATCAACATGTGGTAACCTTGGTATTGACAAGGTTTTGGCTAATGTGGAGCACTGCATATCACACACTTCGTCAACGTCGCAGCGCACGTGCACGGCGCGCGCGACCAGCTGACTAGAGAAAGCAGCCTCGCTTGCCACACCTAGTTGCAGGTTTTCCGGCTGTTTTATAGATACTAAGTTTTTGTACATTGTGAAACGGAATGGCCAGTCGCTTGTGTTTTTTGGTTCCAAGAGTCTCAATGCAATATCATATCACAAATATCTACGGATATTATCAGTTATTGAATAACCAAACAGGTATAGTATGCAAAAACGCAACTCAGAAACAATAAAGAAGAAACAGCGCCTTTGGACACCGGACACCGCATTATTATTCAGTAATAGATTATAATGCCTGTTCATTTGTTTTATAGACTAGTAAACACCCAAGTCTCCTGAGTCCTGGTCGCATATAGAACGAGCCTGGAATTTTAAATGCGGTGTCGTCACCAGCCCTGAGGTCATTCCTGGGCGTATCCCTTCGCTTACTATGTGCAAGAGCAACATGTCCAACAACTGCATTCGAAATTACCCGGAGACAAGCGATGACTCATAGTTAAGGCCCAATTAAAAAAATTGTAGTACGACGTGTTTCAGAACATATGATCGACATTCTTGTTTGCGAAGTCATTCCCTTTCTTATCCATATTGAAATGCTTTTAATTAAGCGTGGTAAAAACTGGAGACATTGAGGTTAAAGTTAAAACTGGAAATATTGTACATAATGGAGTAGTCATAAAGCTAATTCATCAATTGCATCTAGTAAGACCGTCACGTCATCGACAACTTAATAATAATAAATCAAAATATTTGATGCGCCCAAAAATTTGAGCTCCAAAGTCAAAAGTAAAAGCTAACTAACTTCAGCTGACTCAATCGGTGTTCACGGAATCGTTCGTCGATAGATAGGATGACCGCACAATGACTCAGATACTCAACATGTTTGTTATAAAATATCGAAATCAAAGTTTATGCGTAATAAAATAGAATGCAGTAAGCCCTTTGCATGTGTGACAATTATATGAAAAGCTTTGTCGGATATGATTGAAGCGAACAATGGTATAACATGGTCGGTAGGAGCCATGTACAGAATACCCATCACACGGTGCGCAGTAGACAATATTATGTGAAATGAATTGTTTCCCTCTCATACGTTGACCGCAAACATTTGTCGTTCAAAGCCAGTTTTATTGTCAACGTGGACTTTTTGGACTTTTTCCCTTTTTCGTTTACTGCGATCGACTTTTTCACTTTTATTTCAAGGTTGATATTAAACTGGTGTCAGGCAAATAGTAGTAGTTCTTTATTGAGTCATTCTATTTAACTTAATAATATGCCTAAAGTTTGAAATTATGGGCATATTATTATGCCAAAGACAAAAAATATTATGTTCGTACGAAACAGCATACTTACAGAGAAAAATTAACTGTGACTCTTTTTGTTTCATACTTATTTATTTTCTATTAATGGGTAAAATACATAGAAAAAATAAAAACATCATAAAGGTTGTATCTCACAATCTGTTACGAATAAATCTGTAGGTATAAACGTTTTCGTTTCTTTGTCGGTATAACTGGATGTGTAGGATTAACATTTGTCTTCCTAAGAATATTTTTACACCTCTCAGTATTGTTTATAAATAATGAAGATTTTATGCGACCTACCACCGACCTCACATTTGTTTGAAAACGAAGTGATATTGGTCATATAACGTTTATAAGATCCAAGCATTTGAATATAAATGGTGTTATTTGGTTTATTTGTTTAGACCAAGTTTGATTATATTATAAAATATATCTTGAAGCTGGCGCCGGTAATAGTCACACCCATATTCCCAGGAGTGTCTTTTGAGGCTACTTGAAGATTATATCAAGTAGATGGGCTACATTATTCTGAAGATATCTAGTTACTTTATAAGATTTCGAGCTGATCCGAATAAGATTGCTAACTAAACGATGCCACGGGCATAGGCTGCACAGGGAAAGTGTGTTCTTGGACAATATTGAATGAAACGTAGAATCTAAGGAAACTATAATTTGGATCTGAGCCAAAGCTGCAATAGAAATTACCGACGAAAATATTGGAAACGATGAAAATTGTGGCCCTATTATTCTTTTATTCGGTAACTACTCCGTTGTTTGTGAAGTATTTACCTCCTAAAGAATCGACGTAAGAAGTACATCATGTTTTATCGTTTCTACGAAAAACGCTTTCTCTACCGTCAGCGGTATTGCTCAAAGAATCTTGGTTAATGTCGTTACAGCTTGGTATTGGTACAGTGGGTTTTGTCACACCGTTTAAATTTTTAACTTTTCTCTTCCACGGATTCTTAGCAATCTTCGGAGGTTTACGAAATTGTCTGGGTTTACCGCCTTAGTAAGTTTACTTACCAACAAACTGGGAGTTGTGTAGTCGTTTATTTATTAGTTTTATTACCATTTGCCCTATTTAGATATCCTTGCTGATGTTTATTGCTTTTATCATTTTTGACGTTACGCTTGTTTAATGTGAACTTATTTCTTTGGTTTACGTTATTTTTACTTTATGCATTTTGTCACGCTTAGGATATGCCAAAGGACCACTTTAAATTGAAAGATTGTAAACTTTAGAAGTTGTTAGCAAAATGTACGACGTACGTTGTCCGCTTTCTAGCACCTTAGTATTGACAACGTCTTTCTTCATTTTAACAAGAAAAAGCTTTTCCGAGACATATAACGAGGCGAGGTTGGCGTCAAATATGGCAACTGTTACCTTATTTGTTTATAAAAATCATTAATGCTAACTACATTATACTGGCAGTTATTGGGCACGCCTCACTTTATGCACATATTTTCTCACGGGGCCAGCTTTTGCTGACGCTTCTCGGAAGTCAAATACATAAAGGCATTCTTTGGTCTAATGCGCCGACGTTACCTACATCGTTAAATAAATACCACAATTTGTCAATATTTATTATATAGTTGGGGACGTCGGGGTTAATGTTACATTTTCATACCGATAAGCAGAATTACGTGTACAAAAAAAAATAACTTTGTCTAGGTACAGTAGACATAGTTATTACCTACTAATACAATCAAGTATGTATGGATAATATTGTGTACAATAACAATATTTTTTTGTTAGCCTCGAATTCCATTAACGTATGACGTCAATTTGCCATTTTGTCGATTAGTGTCGATGACGTGTGTCGATGGGCAACCATACAAATAAAGATATCCTCAAGTGGAGTCAAAGGCAATGGCATGCGTGTGAGCTGCCGCATCTGATGAATGTGGGTCACAGACAATGGAGTTGCGTGTTTATGTTTATAAATATCTAGCACACATTCTTGCTAATGTCTGTTAGTAACAGGAGTGGAATACTAGTGTCGATTCACTGGAAGCTATTCCCGCCTAAATTGATGCTGTGTGTGTGACTCCCATATTGTGGTTAATCTCCTGATTGCAAAATTCGTCGCAAATAGGAAATGCGAGCTAGTACTAGAACGCAATAGATATCTTTAGCTGCAACAGCCTTGTTGCTTTATGCGCGCTAACTATTGGCTTTCTTATCAAGTAAACGCGTTTATGTGGTATTTACTGTATACTTGGAACTATTGAGTGTAACCTGACACAAACAGTTAGGTAGCCCATTTACAAATGTACACCTGTAGATTTAATTCTATCGTAAAAGTAAAAATATAGGCTGCTTATCTAACAAAGGTTCACATAAAATGAGGGTTTTATGTTGTCAGACACCGTTCTTGGAAACCGTTACTTTGTCTCCTTCCGTGCATGCGACATTGTTACTTTCTGCTTTTGTTCACGACACCTACTAACCGAAGTACTTGTATTTCTTATAATAGTTCTCAAGCCCCTGACAACTTTTTGTTTGCACAATACTACTGCAATTTATTACACTACTATTTTCTCTATAGATTGTACGAACATTCTATGGGCAGTTTTTAAAGTCTATGCATATATTTTTTTTAAGATTTTACTTTTAATCTTACTTACCATCTTATGTACATAAAACCCTATGTCTATTAAGTAACATTTTGTAGTTTTATTGTGCTCTATGACTCAAGATAATGCTATTCGATACACTTCGTGCTTCAGCATTAGTGTTTACGCAATGATTATTTCTTATTGTGTTCATAAATATGCAGAACAACGATATTTTGTGTTTAAAATGTGGATACACAATGGCTTTTTACACGGATGAAACAATTTAAAGTACATACATCCTAAATAGAGCTCGATCATCTTTTACCCTTATGGGTGTTCATTACTTAAGATGAAAATAGTGAATCCTTGCTAATTTCCTAAGAGCGAGAGTGTTTTGTTTAAGTCAACGAACTGCGTCCGTAGCTAGTGGTTTACCGCAGGGCGCTGAACTAGGACCTCCAACATACGTTACTTTTGTTTATTTTTCTTTGTGTTAACATTCCAATATTTTTCATTATCCTGTTTAGACTTGAAAGTTAACAACATGTAGCGTATATGTATAACTCTCAATGAAACCTTATTGATTTGTGTCATTATGTCATTCATGAATTAACCATACTGTACGAATATTGACACGCTAATCATACCGCTGTTAAACCCGCGATGGTTTGTGTTGGTATATTTATACGTTAAACGAATGCTTGTAAAAATTGTTCTTATTTAATAAACCAAAAAAAATATTGGTAATGTTATATTAGAAACATTGTCTTTACCAGTCCAGACAATACAACTTCCAAGAATATTGCCAATGTGATATTATATCAAACGGTACCTGTCTCATTATGACAGCCTCCTCCAAGATTTATTTCACTGAAGACAGCATTAGCATGACAATCATGTTGTGCGAATTACCGTATTCATTGTCCACTTTTAACGGTAATGCAAGTCACATACTTTGAATTCTTATAATTATTTATGGCTTTCCGAAGATGTTCTAATATAAAGTGTTTGTAATACTTATTCGTCCGATTTCACTTTCCATTCACGAGATTTGCTATGTTGCGAGGAAAGGAAAGCATCATAGAGTATTCAGTCAATCATGTTCAATCATCTGTTCAAGCAAGAAGTGAGAAAATGATGTGACAATTCGCATGTCATCAATCGTAGACACCTACTGGTTCGTAGACGATGAACGTCACCAAGGCTAAATCATTCCCTGAAGCTATAAAGAACTCTATTTAGACCCGTAATGTATTGGATAAGCGACTAAAGTGTTTTTACATTGGTACGAGTATCGGTTATCTCTGTTGTGATCGCAAGTATGCGATTGGCAATAATAATTATATTTTTATCACGTCTTATTTGCACTTACGAACATCTTAATGAATTGTTCGATATTTAAATTAATAAAGTTCAACACGATCATTCGAAAATTCAATTGAGAATGTCAAAGCCTCACTTTCATCTGGATGGCCACTTCGATGGTAAGACCATGATTTTATTTGAACAGGAAAAGTTTTATGAAGATCAAAACTGCCAGCTTTTTCTGGACCAAACCTGTCTGTTAAATATAGGTTCTTTTGGTTGATATGAGAGGCCAGCCACGAAATGATGCCGTTAGCTCTCGAAATATGCGCTGACGACCGGATACTGTTATTTTTATTTATTTTTCTTACGCCAAACTAAAGTTTTACTAGCTAGCATGCGGTCCTTGAATATCAATGTCATGTTCAATTATGTATACATATATTATTAGCAAACTACACTAGCAATTATACCAGCAATCTTTTTGTGCTCGCTCCAAGTAATTCCACTGCTTACTTCGTGTCTAAAAAAGTGTTATCAATACATACAATACAATTAAATAAAATTGCTGTAGATTTGTTTCTTATATCAAAACAACAGCTTTTTACTAAATGCGTATGAAAGTAGGTACATACGGTTCTTAAACAAAAAGACTTTTTGCCTTTCTGACGGTCTTTCTGTCTGTCCAGCTAATATCCGATTTTGAAGATACTCACTAGCAATTCGCTGATGTTATAGCTGTGTGAATTAGGATAAGCAATAAAAAAAACCCCTGAAATTGTGTGATCAGACGCGGACGAAGTCGCGGGAAGCAGCTAGTTATACATATTATTACATACATCTTTATCTATTGAGCTTCATTTAGTATAAAGGTTTTCATCAAAAGCTAATAAATCATGTCAATATTAGCCTGCCTCAGAGAACAAATTCACTAGAGAGTAGAGGTAAATAGAAAAAGAGGATAACAAAGAAGCAACCTGCTGAAGAAAAATTAAACGCGGTGTTCGTTTACTGAAACAGTTTTCTTTGAATTTAGTATAGTAAGATCGTAGGAACCACGTAGGAACATGTGGTTCTGCAGAGGTTACTTCCAGGCAAGCGTGCTCCATCGTCGACTACATCATTACTTACCAGTTGAGATAGTGGTCCATCGCGAGCCCGTCCATAGTAAAAATAAGATTGAATTGCTACACCGTCAAGTTTCAAGATGAATCACTTAGGGCTCCAGAACATCTTCAATTTAGCTTGAATAAGATTGATAGCAGTTTCCGCACGTTTGTAGCCACAATGTCTGTTCTTTTATATTTAATACGATTTTAATTTTAATCTAAATTAATTTTGATGCGTTTTTCCTTCGGGCCATAATGTGATTCATCTAATGATGATTTGATGTGTTACGATTTCTTGTAGTCATTTTTTGTCCAGTTACAATACAGTTAGCTAATTTTTCTACAAATGTGTTAAATTGCTGCAATTAAAATTTATGATTTTATCTGCATCTTAAGCTCTTATACATTTATGAAACATTTAAACCCGCATTGCGGCAAGACTTCGTATTCGTACTGTAGTGTAACCATTAGTAGTTCTACCATCTAATTGTTATAAATATTTGAGTGCTACAACAGAGTTACGTGTTATTACAACAGAATAAGACATCGAAACAATGTATTTTAATTTATACAACAGCATTTTACACCAAAACAAAGTGTTAACATGGGTAGGGACAGGGCAACAGGCCCGGTGTTATGCCAAATATTTCCGGTCGACCCGATGACGGATGCAAGCACAAAACGGCACTTACACATGTAATTTCAATATGTTGTTTATAATCGAATTGTTTGAAGCGAACAATATTTTGTTTGTAAAACTGATTACAAGCGAAACGGAGGAAACTTAGTGGTATGGTAACGAGGATCAATAGTGGCCTCATCTTGAGTAAAGTTAATAGTATTTTTTCCCATGACAAACGTTGTTGCGATTGAGATAATTATAATACCCATAGATTGTAAGACAGACTATGGGAATTAAATCTCATTTCTTACAAACAATGTGTATCGGAGTAGAGTGTTTTACAAGTTATAATGTGTTTATTTCATACAACTGATACAACCGTAAAGTTATTTAAAAGTGCTAGTTTTTAATATCATAAGAGGATAAAAACAACGTATGCAGCACTTGTTGTTCTGGTTTTTGTTATTTTAAGGCGAGCATTAGCTATTATTTATATGTAACAACTACCTTAAACCCAATTCATCTGTATCATACGCATCTAATGTAATTTGATTATAGAAAGCATTATCATAATTTGCTTTAATTTATGTCTATGATTTATCGAAGCATTCATGCACACCGATTGATTGAAAACATTTTTTATTTTATTTTATATGTAGGTACTTAATATGACTTGGCAACTGATATTGTTGGCATTTTTATAGCGCTATTAATTTGAACTTCCTTTATTATTGTATTTGATAGAAAACATGTGTTTTGTCTGCTGTTTATGCTTGAAAGTTTAGTCATGAATAGGCATGATAGATTAATGTGTTGTTACATTATTATTTTAACTTCGAGGTTTCTATTTGCCTTCCTCAGATCCTAGTAAAATATTATTTTTGATATATTATTGCCAAGTTAGCACATTGGTGGACATAGAGTATTAAGACTTCCTTCTAACAAGTTCCAGTAACGAGATGTAGGTATGACAAATGTCCAACCAAACCACCATTTATTTCAGCTACAGTAAGCAACGCATTGCATAAAACGTGGCGTCATAATGCACAATACATTTACATACATGAATATGTACATACAAATCATGAAGTAGCAGGAAGATGTTTTTACCCACTTCATAATAAATAAGCAATTTGAAATTAGAATTGAATTGTTAATAGCTGTTATAAAAACGTGTCGATACCTACATAGTACGGTCTAATAGCCGAGAAAACAATTTCAGTGTCATTAACACTTTTATTTAATTAAAGCATATATGCGGCGCTATACTAGAATATAATGTCGTGAGAAAACTTTCGTATTGCAAACGTTACTGGCGTTTTCTTTTCTTCTCAATTAAAAACATTTATGGAAGCTTTAGGTCGATAACGATTGTTAATAAGGCCATGTGCATGTGCCATTTCCATGGGAAGTTACTAGCGGATAAGGCTTTTACTCATAACAAATTGATGATTCGTTTGGTTGATTTTATTTCTTACAAATTCGAATAATTAAAAAAAATTGCTTGCCTTAATGGCGAGTAGGCTGTAATGGCTTCAGCAGTATTATTTTTAGAGTGCTGCAATAAAATCTGAACAAATAGCTTAGTTATGAACGTTGTTACTTACTCCGTGGTTGTTACCAACTAAACACCCAGGCGTTAACGTGAGGGCGCGATGAGAGAATAAATCTCGTTGTTTGCATGATTTGTTCGTCCCACACCTGCGTGCTCTCCCGCTTCGCTCATTTATTATTCAAGCGCATCTGTTTTCATTGGCAATTTATCGCTTTATTTAATAGTTCGATATAGATGTACAGATATAAAATAATTCCACGTGGGAATTTATTGATGCCTTTTATCAAACTCGAGAACTTGAATTGCAAAAAACTGGTTCGCTTTTGGAAAACACAAATGGTTTCCTACGTAATTTTCCTGCTCGACAGGTTAGGCTTTTGTCTGCGTATACGCATGACCTTTTACAGATATCCAGACTGACTGGTTTATCAACGCTCAGTTTAAACACCTGGGCCTTGATTGTGAAATCCCGGAATATATTTATTTTTGGTTCGATCTTAATATTGTCAGTAGTTGTAGAAGGTACAGTTTTATGCTCTTTGTGTAATAGTGTTTTGTGTCCTTGTCCTTTTGCTTTCAAATCAATACGGCTTGAATGTTTTGTGAAGGACATTCAAACCGTAGGTACCCCAACTTCAGAATTAACAATTTGAAGTTGAGTTTTTGTCAAATTCTGCTTTACCCCGCAAATCTGTCAAACTTCGCAGTATATCTAGCATTTGACATGTTTTTAACTGCAAATACTCAATTTCAGAAACCGGCCATAGCTCTTTATGATAATTATGTTATTATAATTATAAGAGATGGTAATGTTACTTTATTGTTCACAGCTGTCAGAGGAGGTGCAGAGGAAACAAAGCGAGTACCAAAAGTGCCTCGAGTCCTACAAGCAGATGAGAGCCAAGTTCGAGGAGAACTACCTCAAATGTAAGACTTGTTTATTCATTTCTTAGAGTATATTGAGAAATATTCATGCATTGCGGAACTTCGACAAATGTAGCATAAAACTCTGTGGGTTGGAACACTAGCAAAAAATATTATATTTAAGAATTTAGCGTGCTTATGAAGATTAGTTATCATGATGCTGATAACGGATTTAAAAAGACTTAACAAGACTAGATAGGTCCACTATGACGTGCTACGTACGGGAATAAACAATCATTGTATTCATGAGAATATAATGATTGTTTATAAGGAGTGATAGTCTATAATGATTATACTTTGACATTCAACTGCTTCTCCATCTTCTATGGTTTATTTATATCTTCCTATCTATTCTATTTTACCATAATTATCATTCTCTACGACTCTAACAATAACCTTATTCGTAAACTTTCCAGGTCCTACGAGTAGAGGCGGACGCAAGCTGGACGAGACCAGAGACAAGTACGGCAAGGCTTGCAGACGGCTGCATAGGGCACATAATGAATATGTCCTGCTGCTGGCTGAGGCTACGGAGTGCGAGAGAGCGTTGAGGACCGCTGCGTTACCGACGCTGATGGACCAGCAGCGGAGGCAGGGGGAGGCCACGGCTACGTCTTGGTGAGTGAAGGGCTTCTTTTACTATTTAGCACTTGAGGTGAATGCGCTAAGGTTGGGAAATTGAAATTGAATTTCGCGGGATACACTAAAGCAGCACCCCATTTAATGATCATACATTGACCATCGTAGTCTAACTGGTAAAATGTGGGTGGTGAATGCATTTGTACCCTCCATAATCGAGGTTCCATATGAGGTATGTTATATACAGGCTTATAACAGGCTCTGGTTAATTTGAAATTTGATATATAATTGTGTGTATGTGTACAATCAGTAGATTTGATATGAAAATACTATTTTTGATAGTAAAAAATATTTCATTAATGTAAATAAATTGACGGGTGATAAGTTTTTTGATGTGCATTTAAAAATAAGTCATTTAATAAATTAAATATTTTATTAATAGTTAGGTACAGACAATAAAATAATTTTTAAATAAAGAAAACAGGTCCTTCGAGATTTAAATCAAAAGTTAGTTAACTAAATATACTACATGCCGTATTGATGTAGGTATTATTTACGTGTATTTTAGCTTTGATAAAGAACTACTAATGTTATTTGAATTACAATCATTAAACGATAACAATAAAGTAATTAGTAAGTAACATGAACGATGCAATACCTACTCAGATAATTTGATAACTGTTTGTTATAATTTTTAACAATCAATCAGATTATGGCGCTAACCTTTTAATTTATTTACTGCTGTTTTTTGCTCGCATTTAGAAAAGACTATACCAGAGACTAAATACAAAGCAGTACCTACGATGCTTCAATAAGAAATGTGCAAACAGAATTAAAGTTTGCTTGCTCGGAGATCTAAACGGTAAAATAATAAATGCTTAGTATGAAGAAAAATTGAACCTAATTGCTGTATTTATAATAATTTAAAAAGGATATCAAACATCTGAATGAGGATTAGCTTAATCTAAAAATCGCTATCTAGCAGCTAGATCCAGACACCTAGAAGCGATACTAAGGTAGTGTCAATAATGAGCCAATGATCATTTTTTCATCAGAAAAAACTTGTTCAACAGGAAAGGCGTGCTCCTAGAGGTGGTGCAGAGGTCAGACTTCAGCACGGACAAGTTTAGGGAGATCCAGACCAAAATAGAGACCACTATACAGAACCTGAGGCCGCAGGACGAATACAAGGAGTTTATTGAAAAGTACAAGTAAGTTGATTTGGGAATGGGCTTTAGTCGGTAAGAGTCTGACAATCCCTTCCGCCCCACCCAGAGCTGCAGAATTCATTTGATGAATTCCCATTATTAAAAAAAAAGGTCACCCCAAGCGTCAATAAGCCAGAGCCTGCCAGGGTTGCGGAATATGTTCGAAAGAGTTACCGCGGCCCTGGGAAGAAAGGCACTAGGAGGACTAAGGGTGGGTTTAGTCAGTAAAAGTCTGACACTCCCTGCCGCTCCACCCAGAGCGGGAGCTCAAAAAAAAAAAAAGCGTCAATAAGCCTAATATGTAGCTAATTCAGTTTAAGACGCTATGTTTGAAAACAATGCAACTCAATGTATGTGCTTATTATTAGGTTTATGGACTAGGGAAAAAGGATAGAGGCAAATACTAGGACAAAGCTATAATGTTAATCAAGTATTTAAGTATTGTGAAATTATAGACAGCCTATGACATTGTGGAAACCTAAATACTCACCGGAAATTAATGGTCACGATTTATCAATAAAGAAAATATGTGTGTTAATAATTTCGCGTACGAGTTATTAACATTTTGCAATTACATATTCATAATAGGTTTCTTTTATTTATAACGAATGGTTCTCGAATTTCAATCATCAGCCAACTGTAAATTTGCAACATCATGAGTTATTATTGAAACAGCCTTTTGCCAAGAATGCAATAGAAAGTAAAATGATACCGAAAACTTTTAACTTGGCAATGCAGTCGTATGTACATTTGTAGATACAGGTGCTCCTGAAGGTAATCTTTAGACCGGTTGAAACAGAATTTATTTTGGAAATATACCCAACATAATATTAGATATCGGAAAGATAAAACCTAAATAAGATGAGATGACACAGATGATGTTTACGATAGTGTTCAAAAATCGGTGAACATAGGTACGTGAAAAAATACATACAGTCGAACATAGAACCTCCTCTATTTTGAAGTCGGTTAACAAAAAGGAGTGAATATAACTGTAGGGACCTTTGCTAACTTTTCCTAGAACGAAATGGGGTACTGGAGGTACCTTTGCTAACTTTTCCTAGAACGAAATGGGTTGGCGTCCATAGAGATGATTTACAGAGATTCCTGTGCGACGATCTTGCACCTTACTTCGACATCTTCAAGGACACAATTAAAATCAAAAGAAATCGACCTCAAATAAATAATAATAATGACTAATAATAACACCATTTCGGTTCGTTTTTAAAAGTGATCGGCGACAATGAGCGATGAGTAGTCGAAGCCGCGAAGGTAAGATATGAATCAGAGGCATTCAGGAACTGACGGTTACTTTCAAAGGCTATGTTTGAGGCCATTGAAGTAAATTACGACTGTTGAGATTGACTTATATTGAGCCTCTTTCTTGCTTGAATTTTTGTGTGCGAAGATGATAATAATGTGGTTAGTGTGGGTACTGTAGAGGTTAAGATACTTGGCTTATGTGGCACATCACTAATGTACTGTTTTGTAGCGTCGTATCGACCATCACTAGTCAAAGGTTACACCTGTTTGATAGTTCTAGTCTTAAACTTGATACGTCCATCCGTCGTCAGTCGTCGTAATTTATTGTAATATGTATTATTTTATTCATAGAAGTTATTGTTTCATGTGCATGTATTTTATTTTATGGGCCCTAGATGCCTGAAATAAAAGATTAAAGTAGTTAATAAAATTTAAATTATCCACTATCCGTCCATCGCCAGCTATCTAGCTGATGTCGCCAGCTGGAAAGACCATTTTTAGGCATAGATACATACTTTAGCATTGGTTTGCGGTAAAAGAGAGTTATTCTAAAACTTTGGGGACAATCAGGAACATTGAATCGCGTTCGTTTTGAAAGTTGAAATCGCGAATTTGATTAAAATTGTTGAGGTTGTTATCCTCGTTGGTCTAGAGTGGATGCAAGCGCTATTGAAAACCATGAGGTCCTGGGCTCGACTCCCGGGTCGGGAAGAAAGCAAGAGTTATTGGGTTTACCCAACTAATGTCTATTTGGGTTTATCCATCTGGATTTTCTGAGTAACATTGTGCTCCGGTTGATGGCAGAAAGTTGGCTTCATTTGTTCCCATAGTTTGTTCCTAAGTCCTCTGCTGTTTTGTTTCTGATAAATGTTAATTTCGGTGCGGTATCCAAGACAGTTGAAAATCGTTTCTCCGGGATTCAACTAGCTGCATTGACTCGGCTTTTTCTCTAGTTTATATAAACAATTATAAATCGATAAGTATACAACCTTGTCTTTTTTTTCAGCCTGTGTTGTCCCACCGCTGGGCCTCCCCTATATTTTTCCAGCTAATTTTATCGGGTGCCTTCTACGGCCAGTTCGCCAGGAATGAGTCTAAATCGTGCCAGCGTTTTTTAGGCCTGCGACGTCCGTCTTCAGGCACCCACCGTGTGACGATCTTGGCCAATCAATCAATATTCTATTGTCTATGAATACAAATAATAAACGAAAATATTCAAATCGGAAACCACAAAACGCGGTCACTGGAATAATGTACAAACCACACGTGATGTCATTGTGTCGCATCGTGTAGGTATTTATTTAGTAGGTAGGTATTTGTTTAGGTACCTATTATATTTTAAACACGTTTTGAGTAAAATTATTTTAGCTTCGTTTTTAAACAGAGTTCATTAATTTCTTGCTTGTAGGTATTTGTCAGTGACGTTGCTGTTTAAATAAAACTACGGTCTTCCCAATGGTTTTTTGAAGGTCCAAGTAATTTACAAATTGGTTAACACTGAGTCACAAATCGCACAGATAGATAAGCTTTTAAAATTCAAAGCCGATAGGACTGATTTCTTTGTAAGTTGTTGGTAGGTCCTACCCGTTTCATAATCCCCTTTTGATGTATTTTGTGAGAAAAAGGGTTTCCAAACCACAACGATAAAATGGTACAGGGTTAGCAAATCTTCATAGCTTCTTTAGTGTGAAACCAGATCACATCGCGTAGGTTTGGATTAGTTAAATCAACAAGAGGTTAATTTGAAAACATGTTCCTGATTAGACTATAAAGGCAGTTTTGCACTTAAATGTTCTATTAACAACACCCATACGAACATAAATATTTCTTTCGCTATGAATAAGTAAAATAAAACAATAAGGTCAACTCTTCTTTAATCTTCGATCAAAGTCTTTAATAGAGTGTTCCAGATACTACGTGATCATATTTAAGAGTGGTGTTCTGTATCTGCTATAGGTACAATTAGGAAAAAATATCAAAACAGAATAAATAAACAACATCAAAATAAAAATATTGATTTTTTTCAAAAAACCCGACCGCATAAAACTCAAAAAGTGTATTTAGTTCAACCACAGATTGCCACCGACTGTCTCTGCTATACAATTAGGAAAAAAATCAAAACAAATAACTCCAAAATAAAAAATATTGAATTTTATCAAAAAACCCGACCGACTCAAAAAGTCATCACTCAAAAGTGTGATGCAGTCAGTGGTGTCTATTTTAGTTCAATCGCAGATTCGATGCCACCGACTGCATCAGACTTGATCAGACAGCTTGAAAAATCGATTGATTGATTTTTTTCTTAACTTTTTAGTTGTTTTTTAAAGAAGTAACTAAATATTTTTTATTTTGATGTTGTTTGTTTATTCTGTATCAGCTACAGAACACCGCCCTACAATATGACCACCGCCCTTAATTTTGACTGACAGGAGGCCTACCACAACCTCTTAAAACAATATTATTTTAATATTACTTTGTAATTTCTGTTGTTGCATTTTTAACTCTCGGCGTTGATCCGAGCGTTGAAAATCCAACAGAGCGGAACGCAAAGTAATATTAAAGTAATATTGTTTTAAGAGGTTGTGGTAGGCCCCCTGATCAGTACTTCCTGAGATTATCTTTGGCAACACACAAACGATTACGTTAGACCAAATATGGGGTCAATTCTGATGACAGCTGATAGGTTTATAATGAACTAGCACTTCGCCCGCGACTTCGTCCGCGTGGGGATAGTAGGTACTCCACAAACTGCAACGCCCCTATACATATCCCCTTATAAAGGTTAGTTTTGGAAAATTAAGCACAACGATTCTCATTATTGGTTCAGCGCAACTGTTCACCCCGTTCAGCCCGTCAGGGGTTCATTATGCAAAAATTGTTAGGTACATGATCTGTTTCAATTATCCCACTTTTAGTTTATTCATAGAATTCTGACGTAAATTGAAGCAAGCTATAATTTCCTCCCCTAAAAACTTATTCACCCCTGCTTCACCCCTTATTATGTATGTACCTAGTTGATTTTCGAAAAATCCAAACATTTGATATTCTTATTGTTTTATCGAAAACATTTAAATGCCGTGGTGTTTCAACTTCATCGGACCAAGCATTGATACTGTTACGCGCCAGAATTAATGCCGGGTACGGAACGATAGAAGTTACTACTAGCGCCATCTAGTATCGAGTAGCAGAACTAGTAGAGTCAAGATCCTTCTAGACATTTCGATGCTAGAACATTCTAGTGTTTTCGATGTCTGGTTGGTCCGGACCGGTATGTACTCGAACTTTCTAGATGTTTCTATACTAGAAGGTTCTGGAATTATCTGCCGACCTATATAAGGCCCGCATAGCCTGCGATCGAGTCAGTATTGAATTTGCGATACAAGCGACAACTTCGAGAGCGAACTTCGACTGCGAATTAAAGTGATCAGTAGTGCAATTGTGATTTATAATTAGTGAGTTTAAGTTGTAATTAGTGTTGATTAATTAAAGTGTCATTTTGGTTATTTTATCGGCTGTTTTTATTGTCACGAACCCTAAGCTCGTAACAATTGGTGTCAGAAGAGTGGATATTTAAACTATGCCGATTCTACCAAAGGACGACATGGAGGGTATCCGTACCCGAAGTCAACGCCAGCAGGAGACGGACCAGAGGCGTTTTGGAGGTGCAACGCCGCAGACGTTGGAGGGCCAGTTGCCGACCATGGAGCCCGGCCCATCCACAGCAGCTCCAGCATCTGCAGCACCAGACTTTGGAGCTCTGATGATGATGCTGCAGGAACAGGCTCGCCGGTTGGAAGAACAGCTCCAGCGTGACAAGGAGGAACAGGCCCGCCGGCAGGAGGAACAGGCCCGCCGGCAGGAGGAACAGGCCCGCCGACAGGAGGAACAGGCCCGTCGGTTGGAAGAACAGCTCCAGCGTGACAAGGAAGAGCAGGCGCGCCGCCAGGAAGAACAAATGGTCCTCATGAAGGATCTGCATGCCACTTTCGGCAAAGAAATAAAGGTGGTAAATGAGAAGGTGGTGCAGCACGAGAACCGCCTGATAGAAGCTGAAACCCAGATTGCTGAAATGAAAAAAGCAATGGACAACCTTAAAGTAGGGGATGGAATTACAACTCCCGTAGCTACTACACCTTCGCTACGCGGGTTCAAAGTGCCACCGTTTGATGGGACATCTTCCTGGTCGGCCTACAAAATACAGTTTGAGGCTGTTATGAAGGCGAACGGCTGGAATAAAAATCAGGCCATGACTGCCCTCACCTTAGGCTTGCGCGACCAGGCCTTAACTGTCCTGGAAGCTCTCGGTAAGGAAGTGACTTACGAGCAGCTCCTTGAGGCGTTGGAAGCCAGGTATGGCGACGCTCATCTGGAACACGTGTTTCGTGCGCAGCTTAAGGATCGCGTGCAACGTAGCAGTGAAAACCTGCAGCAGTGGGCCCTTGAAGTGGAGAAGCTGGTTCGAAAAGCTTACCGGTCTGTGCCTGCGCTCATTGATGGGAACCTGGTGCAGGTTTTCATCGACGGTATTCGCGACCTTGAAGTAAGAGCTGCTGTGAGGCTCGGGCACCACGGGACCCTTAAGGACGCCTTGGCCCATGCACTGGAAGTGGAAGCTGTGCGGCAGGATCACCGTTCCCATCGCGTCAGAGAGTTTGCAGCGGCTACGGTTCGCGACCGTTCTAATGGATACAGCCCTAGGTGCTATGGTTGCGGTGAAAGGGGCCACCTTCGATCCAGTTGCCCTAAGCGAGCTGTAGAAAGAGAAGCTGTGTGGCAGGATAGTCGTTCCCACCGTGGCAAGGAGGTTACAGAAACTGCAGTTTGTGATCGTTTTAAAGGGTATAGCCCTAGGTGCTACGGCTGTGGTGAAAAGGGCCACCTTCGATCTAGTTGCCCTAAGCGAACTGCAGAAAGGAATGATAGCCGATCTCTCGAAGGTAGGGTGGCTGACAACAGCACCAAGCGGCTGCAGGAGCACGACTTGGTAGTCGAACATCGCAGCTGTAGATCTCAAGGCAACGCAGTTAAATTGTCAAGAAGACCTTGCCCTGAAGACTGCAAGCATTGTACTAGGCAAGAGGGTAAAGAAGTCGTACCTGTAAGGGTGCTCAAGACAGATCTCAGCAACGAGTGGAAGGAAAGCCTACAACTTGCTCAGCAGGAAGATTCGGACATCAAGCCGATTCTGGAGTGGATGAAGGCCAGTGCTCCTAAGCCAGCGTGGAGCGACGTCTCAGCGATGAGTTCAATCACAAAAAGCTTTTGGGCCCAATGGGACAGCTTAGTGATTCAAGATGGAGTCCTGTGCCGTAAATGGGAAAATGCTCGGGGAGACAGCTGTCATTTGCAAATGGTTGTCCCTAAAGCTAAAGTACCGGATGTTCTACAGTTGTACCATAATGGTTGTTCAAGTGGCCACATGGGAGTTAAACGGACTCTACTGAAGATACGGGAACGGTTTTACTGGGTCCACTGTCGTGACGATGTCGAGGACTGGTGCCGTAAATGTACAAGTTGTGCGGCTGTAAAAGGACCACAGACACGTAGTAGAGGTGCATTGAAATTGTACAATGTTGGTGCACCATGGGAAAGGATAGCCCTAGACATTGCGGGACCGTTTCCGGAAAGTGAAAGTGGTAACAAGTATTTCATGGTTGTAATGGATTACTTCACTAAGTGGCCGGAAGTCTTCGCCATTCCAAATCAAGAAGCTACAACAGTTGCAGATAAACTTGTTCATGAAGTCTTCTGTCGTTTTGGAGTACCCTTGGAGATTCACAGCGATCAAGGAAGGAATTTTGAGTCCCAAATATTCCAGGAAACTTGTCGAGTTATGGGTACTCATAAAACGAGAACAACTTCTTACCACCCACAATCGGATGGAATGGTGGAACGATTTAATCAGACATTGGAGAGGTACCTGGCAAAAGTGGTGGAGAACCGGCAACGGGATTGGGACAAGCATATACAACCGTTTTTGCTGTCATACCGAAGTGCTGTTCACGAAAGCACATCAGTGACACCAGCTTTCGCAAACTTTGGTAGAGAATTACGGCTGCCTGCAGACCTGATTACCGGAATACCACCTGGTGCCCCACGCAGTATAACCGATTATGCGAATGACTTGCGGAACAAAATGAATGACATTTATGAGCACGTCAGACAATCGGGTCAGCAAATGTCTGAAAAGATGAAAACCCGTTATGACCGCAAAATGAACAATAAAGGATTCGACGAAGGTTCACTAGTGTGGTTGCACAATCCAGTTCGCAGCAAAGGGAAATCTCCTAAGCTTCAAGCTAAATGGGACGGGCCGTACCGGATTGTGACGAAAATCAATGACGTAACCTACCGCATACAGAAAGGTATAAGAAGTGCTCCTAAGATCGTCCATGTGGATCGACTGGCGCGTTATTATGGGGCCGATAATGCTCGGGACGAGCATGTCTTAGGAGGGGGCAGTGTTACGCGCCAGAATTAATGCCGGGTACGGAACGACAGAAGTTACTACTAGCGCCATCTAGTATCGAGTAGCAGAACTAGTAGAGTCAAGATCCTTCTAGACATTTCGATGCTAGAACATTCTAGTGTTTTCGATGTCTGGTTGGTCCGGACCGGTATGTACTCGAACTTTCTAGATGTTTCTATACTAGAAGGTTCTGGAATTATCTGCCGACCTATATAAGGCCCGCATAGCCTGCGATCGAGTCAGTATTGAATTTGCGATACAAGCGACAACTTCGAGAGCGAACTTCGACTGCGAATTAAAGTGATCAGTAGTGCAATTGTGATTTATAATTAGTGAGTTTAAGTTGTAATTAGTGTTGATTAATTAAAGTGTCATTTTGGTTATTTTATCGGCTGTTTTTATTGTCACGAACCCTAAGCTCGTAACAATACGATTCTCCCCAGTTCGCTCAAGCCGCGACATTTTTCTTACTCCGAGCATGTTTATTACCGTCGTAACTTTTGAACGAAAGGTCCGATTTGAATGATTTAAAGTGTAATTTACACGGACATAATCAACCTTATTTATTTAAATGGATAAGGATTAATATCATGGTACTATAATCACCATTTTTTATTTCACCATGGGATTTGCTTGACTAATATTAACAAAAAGCGGTCATGGTGACTTATCCATAATAGTTAGACATATGGTATCGCGGACTTTTTTGTAGATATTGATGACCTCTATAAAACTGTAGTACATCACTTTGCTCTATTGTCAATAGATTCCGCAGCGTACGCGATATAAGGATTTTTTCCCACACCTTGGGTCACATTATTGAAGTTTTCATACGGATCCCTAACTTTTTTGAAAATATTCTATAGCCTATGTCCATCTCTGATAATGTAGGATTCTACTGGTGAAAGAATTTTTCAAATCTGTCCAGTAGTTTCGGAGCCTATTCATTTCAAACAAACAAACAAACAAAATATTATTATTATTATTATTATTATATAGTGTAGACAAGAAAACATGCGGGGCAACCCAAATGGATTGGGATTTAATAAAAACAGAAAAAAAAGTAGTTATTGTGAGAGTTCCTTTACATTATGTGGGTAGTCTTTAATTTTTCTAAATTTAATCACTGTATAACTTGTTCTAGATCGCCACCCTCAACCCCCGTCACATTTAACTTCGACGAGAGCCTAGTCGAGGACACGAGTGGGAAGCTGCAACCAAACCAGCTCACAGTCGACAACCTCACCGTAGAGTGGTTGAAGGAGAAGCTGACAGAACTGGAGAACACGCTGCAAGACAACCGGGAGAAGCAGTCGGCGCTGCAGGGGCCAGAGATCATAGGAAATGGGGTCTGCAAGAACAATAACACGGGGTTGAGTAATGGAGTCAACGGGATTGATAGGTGAGGCTTGTATTGTTAGTAGAGTTAAGGTCTTAAGGATTGTCATCGCCATCAACACATTCATCAGGTTGCACATAAGAAGTGTACTGGATCTAAGAAAGAGTAGTTAAGCAATGTTATTAACCCAATATGAGTGCGGTTTAGAACATAAGCCACACGCTGGGGGATTTAATTAATGCTACGGGCCATCAATGCTGCAACTAACGTGGGCCCAAATAATCTAAGAAATTCAGCATCGACACAAAGTAGAAGATGTAGATTAGCACACCCATTTCAACAGTGCTTTGGTTACAAAGACAGCGCTGGACGTGTATCACCCCTTCAATGTAAGTCTGGTTGAAAGTTCGCACGGAGCAAGCCGTTTAGTTCAGGGACTAGCTCGGAGTCTTAAAATGCCATTCTGCACCACATTTGTGTAACACTCTTAGTACAATTTCAATCAAAATAAAATCCGGTGGATTATGAAGGTAATTCATAAATCCATTGATTCTAATGTCTGAATAAATTAAATTGTCAAAATTTTGAGTGTGTTATGCAGTTGCTCCTTTACGAGTCTGCTGTTCTCATCCCCAAATTAAAACTGTCCTCAATTATGTAATTTATTTTCCAATTTCCTAGGCATTCACCGCCACCACTACCAGTGACGACGTCAGAGCCCATCAAACTACTTGAGCTTCGTGTAGCTGAACGAAAATGCGCCAAACAAGCGGAGATGATCAGGTCCGCCCTGGCTGAACTGGGCTGCGAGGAGGCGCCCAGTGGATGCCCTGATCTGTCTGCCGAGACTGTCGGCGTTGATAGTCTGGATGGCAGCTCTCCTGATCACCAGGTAGGGTTGATTGCATGTATTACTGTAATTAATCAGGGTTTAGGGGAAATAATTTTCATAACGTAATAATAAAGGTGAAAGAAATTAACTAACATATCGAGGTATTTCTAGTGTAGATTCTTCCATGGATCTAGCGGCCTTGCTAAAGATGACATTCGATTATCAGGATCGGTCTTCACTCGGATCTAAAGCGTCGACGGATGTTTTGCGATTGCATCTTCACTCGATTATACCACCGAGACCCTTCTTCAAACTATTCACGCGGCCCTTCCGACGCAAGTCTGCGCCGTCGAGTCCGGCGCTGCCGCCCAAGACTTATAGAAGCAGCAGCGAAGGCCCCGCTGACTCGGTAATCCTACCACATCGCAGTCGGATCAGAGTCCTGAGGCGACGCTTGCGCAAACGTGTGGATATCTATGTGCATTGCCGAGTTCACAACAAAACGCTCTTCAAAAAGAGGAGACAGAGCCGTGTTGTACTCGATAGTTGTTCTAACAGTGTGGTGAGTGCCACTAACCGAGACATCCTCACCCGCGCATGGCATGGAATTATTTCGATGCATGAAGCTTTCGTCTTCCACGACGCCACTGGAAGCGGCACGATTTATTCGCTCTGAACGAGCGTTACTCAACGTGTCAGTGCTAATATTAGCACAAACACCACACGTCACCGTGCACCGCACGAACTTCTGTCGGGAATGAGATTTCAAATAAAATGAAAATAGCACAGGCTCTCCTTAAAACTCAGTTTCAAAATCAAGGTGAAGCCGCTTGCGACGTTCCAGAAATGTATCGGTGTTTACGCGTAGACTGTGTTTGTTTCAGTCGAGGGGTTTACGTCAAGTTCATCCTGTATCTGAGAACGTTCGCTTCATGTGGTGAAATAAATGAGATAATAAAATAGTGTTGGTTTGTTTTGCGGTGTTGTGAGCTGGTGAGGTTGAGAAATGGATCCGTTTGATCCGTTTTCGATGTATATCACGCACAGCGAGCTGCCTCCGCCGGTGGTCGTGCCTCGGAGGAAGAAGCGCCTGAAGCAGCTGCAACTTGAACTTGAGCAAGAGTTAGAGAACGTATGTTATTACGTTTTGTCGCTTTCGCTGTTACGTTTTGTCGTGTGTTTGTCCGCATTATGTAATTAAATCGGTGAGTGCATGTGCATCGCGTGGAATAATGTTTTTCTCTTGATGTGTTCGATCGTGTTACTAATGCATACCTATGTATATAATACACCACTTAGATTTAATGTTATCGTTTTTATAATTAGACTACCCGTGAGAATATTACACAAATAATAATCAAATAGCGATTAATTATATTAAAGCTTTCTAAAAGAAAATTGCAATACTTGGATATTTTATACTTCCCAATTTTATATTTCCCAATTTCTGGGTCAAAGTAATAAATTGTAAACTATTTTTGACTGTGCCAATTTCCTCCAACTTTTTACCAAACACTTCAAGTACCTACACGTGGGGTACCATGCCGATTATCTGTCTTATTTATACTGGTGTCTCCGCAGGTGAGTGTGAGTGAGACAGAGCGAACTCTGGTGGAACAGGAGTGGTTCCACGGTGTCCTGCCTCGTGAGGAGGTGGTGCGACTGCTGAGGGCTGATGGCGACTATCTGGTGCGGGAGACCACGAGGAACCATGCGAGGCAACTAGTGTTGTCCGTGTGTTGGGGACAGCACAAGCATTTCATTGTACAGACGACTCCTGAGGTTTGTCTAACATGTTTTATCTGTGTAATTTTTCCAGAAATTTCTAACTTTCAGGCAAGGGAAGTGAAAAATCATCTTTTTCTTAAGCCTTCGCTCCGCTGTTCTTTACTGATTTATTTCATTTTTGCGTGATCCAAGACAGTTGAATCGATTCTCCTAGCCTCGTCGAGCTTCATTGATTTGGCGTTTTCTGGTGATCGCCACTGTTTATTCTGGTTCAGGAGTTCCAATTGCAATAGTGTGGCGGGCTTGTCCTATCTCATGGCATTGCACAGCATTTCTTTTCTTTTTACCGCAAATTTTCGAATTTAACAGTATCAACTTTTTACCGTGTGGATGCCGTGTTATATCTTAACATATTATGGGCGCTTAACTGCTTAGCAACATAAGTTACTATATTTAAAATTCTAAGATGCTCCGAATACCGAGGCCCCTGACCTTTCTAGACTCGTATAGCAATTCAGGCTTCAAAAATAGTGTTACAAAAAAGATTACTAGTTACACCTGTTATTTGGAATGCTTTTTTTGTGTGTTAAGTATATGGATCAAGAATCGTTCCAAACCGGTTTGAATCTTTGAATGCAAATTCTCTCAAACTCCGACTAACATTTGGCATTTGAATGCTTCGAACTCTGAACACAGATTGTTTAATATTCTGCAGTAATAGAACGTAATGTTTTCCTGGATTCGTTTATGCTAAAATATTATGATTCACACTTGAGTTTGCAGCGCGTCAATTAGTGAATCTTGCGGTTTCTCCGAAGCTGGAGAAGCCTCTTATGTCACGATTGGATTTTATGAGAACTTAAAAATATTATGAGGTTAACTCTGCGAAATGTTTTTCTGTTTTGTATTTAATTGTGGTCTGACCAAATTGAGAGAAGCAACTTGAGGAAATAAGATTAAGACGGTTGCAGGTTGTCGAACTTGTATTAAGGAAAAAAAAATCATTACGGAATTAGCTTCTTGTTAAATGCAAATAATCTGCTTCGCCTTTTCCCAACTATGTTGGAGTCGGCTTCCAGTCTAAACGAATGCAGCTGAATACCGACAGTGAATACCAGTATTATACATGAGGCGACTGCCTACCTGACCTCCACAATCCAATAATTGGATAACACAGTCATCATCATCTAGCCTAGCTTTTTCCCAACTATATTGGGGCTACCAGCCAAACCGGATTAAGCTGAATACCAGTATATTACGTGGAGCGGCTGCCTACCAGACCTCGACAACCCATTAACTGGGTAACACGGTACTACTTGGCAAGACTGGTGTCAGATTTTCTGGCTTCTGACAATTCGTAACGACTGCCAAAGATGTCCAAACGACAGCCCGGACCAACGGATTATCGTGCTCTCCTGGGCACGGAGGAGTCTCGGTATGTTAAGATGGTCAACCATCCACAGACTAACTTCGGCAAGCGCTGCTTAACCTTGAAGATCGGCCTGTGCGGCTGTTATAATTTAGCCAAGAGCTCCTTCTATAACTGGATAACACAATATGCCACAGAAAAGCTGACTGTCATGATTGTCAAAATATGTACCTATAGGGCTTGTAAACTATAAAATATTGGAGTCCGGAGTAAAATAGCTTCGAATACCTACTACAAAATCCCTTCTTCTTCCAGGGTCACTACCGTTTCGAAGGCGCAGCGTTCCCCTCAGTAGCAGAGCTGATAGCTTGGCAGCGCACGAGCGGGGTGCCCGTCACAGCCAGGTCTGGAGCTCTGCTGCGCCGGGCGGTGCCCAGGGAGAACTGGGAGCTGAACAACGATGATGTGCAGCTGTTGGACAAGATTGGCAGGGTAAGTTGTTACAAACTTCCGAATGAGGTGTTTTTTCTCCATTTTAATGAGTTTTAAAAAAGCAAGCGGTCCACCGATAGCTACCGAGGGCTGTGGACTTCCGTAGTTGCAGAGGCATTGTAGGTGTAAATTATACTTATTTTGGCAATAGGTTAAAAATAACACTACGAAGAGCTTTCATAAATATACTTTTACATATACGTCCATCTATTAGTAACTAGATTAAGCCGATATTTCCTAGCTCACAATTCTGAGAAAAATCACTGAAACAAACTCAAACGGCAAAGTCTCTTTTAAAGTCCGTACAATTAATGTATTGGTAAGACCAGGTAAGACCGTATGTGTCTTTCCAGAAACTAAGCATAGGTACATTTCAGAAGAATATTGGATTGACAAATTACAGGAAGCCAGTCTCCATCATTGATGTACAGTCTCGCGTGATGGAAAGGCTCATATCTATCAGCTCGGCAGGCAACACGATAGAGAAGAACTACTTTTAGAATGCTAAACATACCATCTGATTGCAGCCGATCAAGCAGCTTTGGGAACTTTTTGAGGTCAATTGGCAAGGCCGCTAGGGTGAGAATTCGGGTCAACATTTCGGTTGTACTCCGCCTATCTATTTCTACCTACACGATGTTTGATAGTCATATTAGATCGATACTGTGAATTATTCATTGTTTTAAGGTTTTCATAGTTATTGAAGGTCATACGGCTACCGTGAACTTCTCGGAATAGAGACTATTGTTCAACCAGACGCTGTGACACAATCTATGAGTTTAATATCGACTGTTTGGACACAATTGCAGCGCTTGAATGTAAAGCTTATTGAAGCAATGCTGCCGTTATGCCTCGCATGATATTAGGTAGTTTATTGTATAATAATGTTTAGTAGTTTTCGTATTATTCCATAGATTTTTTTTTGAGGAAGATATAACTTGGTCGTAACAAAGTAGTATGTACGTAAGCAAATATTTTTTAACTGACTTCATAAATTGAGGAGGTTCTGCATTAGTGTGTACCTGTCTTTTTTCATCGTATCCTTTCAAAAATATCGGATTGGGGTGAACGCTCTTTTTCTGCTTTTAGTCAATCAATATATCCAGTGGCTTATTGATTGACTTATCAAATATAGCATGAGAAATAAATAAGAGAATCCTCATTCCTCACCCCTATTCAGGTCAAGCTACCTAACTAATAGGTTTCCTGAAGCTGGAGGAGGATTCTATTTACTTAGTAACTATTCATTTTCCTTTACCTACTTGTTAAGTTCTCATCCATAAGTTCTTAGTGCTGTTTGTTCTTAGTGCTCACATAATTTTCCAATTCTCGTCAACTTCAAACAGACTTTTAGGAATCTCCAATTCAAATTCATCAACCATCCTACTTCTCCAGGGCAACTTCGGCGACGTCTACAAGGCTCGTCTTAAAAGCACCAACCAAGAAGTGGCAGTGAAGACCTGTCGGGTGGCGTTACCAGACGAACAGAAACGCACCTTCCTTCAGGAGGGCCGGATTCTCAAGCAGTACCAACATCCCAATATCGTGCGGCTGATCGGCATAGCGGTGCAGAAGCAGCCTATCATGATTGTCATGGAACTTGTGCCCGGTAAGATTTATGTCTCACAAGAGAGTTGTAGGTAGTTGGCCCACTTGCTGGAGTGCCCCAAGTGCCCTTACCCCTGCACCATTGCGGACCTAATGAAAGCAACTTTTGCCGCTATAAAAGTAGTCACCTACTGAGCACAAAGTGTTTAAGGGTCACCATCGACTCGAAAAAAAAAGATAATTATTTTTTGCGATTTAGACATGGAAAGGACATTATTTTTTTTACAAATTTCAAAATGGCGACGTTATTTTACAAAAATGTTCTCCTTTAGCCTTTTTGGGTGTAGTTGAGAAAAGAAGCTTATTTACCTACTCTCGTTTCGGTTACAGTTATTCGTTGTTAAAATATTTTTGTGTTTATAAGGATCTTAGGACCATAAAGGACTGGTTTCTGAAATGAGATTTCGAGTTAAAAGAACTTATCGAATCTTACTTCAAAAATAAAAAAAATGCCCAAATTGAACAGGTTTTCGGACTAAAGTAGTGATTGACAAAAATTCAACCTAACTTCAAGCTTCTTCTACCCCACTGCGCGTGGACAAGCGGTCAGAGTTCTTAGTTCAGCGTTCCGCGTTCACTGTAATCTACGCGGTGGTTAGAATCCTATACCTACATACTAAATCAGTCGGACTCGGAGTCCGAGTGCGTGCGTTCGGTTGGAGTTCCATTTTATGCAAAAGCTGGAAGACTGTGTGCGCAGGCGGTGTGTTTGGCCTAAGTTTGGGCCCCACAAATTCTTAGTTAAGAAACCAGGGGTTAGCCACTCGATTTTGGCTTTTACCTTTACCTCAAAAGTTTTTACTGAATACAACAAAAAAATAACATAGTAAAGGTAGTTGAACCTGAAAGAAAGATACCTACATCTCTGCTCATTGTTCGTATTTACGTTTCGCTTCATCCATTTAATTCTCATGTCAGTGGTTACAGATAAACAGATTTCCTTAACATCTGGAACTTTTCTCTAGCTGATCGTTAAAGTCAATAAGGAATATACAGCAAGATTAGATTTAGCGTAGGACCTGTGTTTGAACCAAGCTAAACATAGCATTGCTTTCTCATTGAAACTGAAGACAAATATACTAACGGTACCTCTTCTGAGTTATAAAAATATGTATTTATTTTTACAATGTTTGCGTCATTATGATGGAAAATAAAAATGTCGTGACGCAATACATTCTGTTGACGGATTCATTTCCACTTGACCTAATACTTTAGCTATCATTTTTTTGTAGTTGTAGTGTAGCTAGGCTAGCATTATTGGTACCTACCTACTTTTCCTCCATGTGGGTTTTGACCGTTTTGCAAAACACTGCTCAGGTTATAAGGTACCTACTTACAGCTAGGTATACCTAGGTACTAAGTAGATACTTTCAATTGAACAGTTCTTCTTGTTTTCGATTCGATGGTTAACCCCTTAGATAGTTCTGACCTACGTAGCCACCGACCTACTTATAGGTAGGCTACGTCGGTGACATTCATTAATTCCTCCAATAGTAGATTATGCACCCAGGGGATAAAGCAGTGTCTTGTGTCACGGGCGTCATATTGAATCTCGAACGCAATGAAGGATTCGGGAGTTAACTCCCGAGCGTAGCGAGGTAGTTTAGAGTTTAACTCACGAGCGAAGCGAGGGAGTTAATACAAGAATCCTGAATGCAGCGAGGGATTCAAGCCAGCCCAAGGCTAAGACACCTTTATCCCCGAGGAGGATACTCTACTTTTCACACCTCCTGTGAGAAAATAAGAAGCCATAATACGAAAAACAAAATATTTTAAATTTACAAACACTAAGTAGAGATATGTATTTAGAACTATACTGTATACCTACTTAAAAAAAGTTAGTTTAATACCATACGGATTTGCAATATCCGCGCCTTTTTTGCGTTCCACTCGGTATACCTACCACATAGCGGCCACGACCAACTCGATTTTCGTTTTTTTTTTTTACTTCTCTGTGGGTAAGTAAATATGCGCAGGCCTAATGTTAGAGCAACCTAATACAATTTATGTGTACACAAAGCTTTATACAGAGCTTTATATCAGCTGGTAGAATGGGTTCGGACGCTTGGCTGTATGCAATTTGAATTTAGAACGTCAGAGGAGATGCTCGAGAAAATAGTTTTTAAATTAATAAATCGACTATAAATGGGTTTTAAGTGTTATTCTTATCCTTTTATACAATAATCCGCACATAACCAATTATTCTTATAATATTGTCTTCAATCCTGGACCCTGGTCAATCCTTATGATTTTGTAGAAATTCGAGAATATCATCCCTAAGTAGTAAGAGTATCGTATCTTTCCTCTTTCTGGAACAGAAAGAGAGAGACAGAGACAGAAGGCGTTGTAAGTACCTAATATACCGCCAATTAAGCAGACAGATGAGGTTCCAAATTTAAATCACATTATTGACCAGCGGGTTATAATGAAATCCAGTACAATATTATTGCCCGGCAGTGCCACCGGCCATAAATGACTCACTTTAGGTTAGGTTAGCATGACATATAATTTGACGTTTTCGATCAGGTGGTGTGAAAAGTGCATTGTGTGTGGTGACTTAGAGCACTCTAACGTGTGGCTCAACGGGTAGGTACCTCACTACTAGACCACTTATAGGCCTGTCCTAAAGGCCTAGTGTATAGGTACTTAAATTTGGTATACGAAGGTACAGCTACATTATTTCCCCGCCATTTCGGCTAAAAGTGACGTGAACCTAAACATCTGAATATTTGAGAACTAGCAAACAGGTAAGTATCTGCTAATGCAACGATAATCCAAAATGTATTTACGAAACTGCACCTAGGAGCGTAGCTTACCGTGCGATGTGTCACTACATGTTTATAAACCCGAGTGTGTGGGAGTCCAGACCGATTTCATGCTGGGTGCCCAAACATGCGTTTAAAATTAAGCTACGGTAGCTTTCACTTTAATGTTGTGCACATTTTGCTATCACAAGTGCCGAAATGTTACATTTACCTACCTATTAGTAGTCGGTATATTTAGGTTTTAAGAACAAGGAGAAAATGAACTTCAGTGGCGGGAAACGATTTTGAATCAATAAATTTTCAACTATTAAACCAGACGGTACATTGACCAAATTGAAGAAAAAACTCAAAAACCGGCCAAGTACGAGTCACTAGCATAGGTACGAAGGGTACAATAAACCGAAAAATCATGTCTCGTACTTATGGGGTTTCCCTTAAATATTTTTTATGTTATTTGTTTTTATAGCGTCAATAGAAATACACATTTTGTAAAAAAACAACTAGGCAGTTATTACGGTTCATGAGATAGCTACAGCCTGCTGACAGATAGACGGATGGTAGGATGAACAGCGGAGGCTTAGTAATAGGAACCCCTTGGCATCCTTCGGGCACGGAACCCTAAATATGAGTTATTCGAAGATTTAATTATAAAATCTAAATATCTTGAAAGCTCAGTACGGTCAAGTAACCAATGTTCTCTTCCCAGGCGGCTCCCTGCTAACATTCCTGCGCACGCGCGCCGCCAGCCTGAGCGCGCGCTCGCTGCTGGCCATGTGCCGGGACGCGGCCGGCGGCATGCGCTACCTGGAGTCCAAGAACTGCATCCACCGCGACCTGGCCGCCAGGAACTGCCTCGTGGGAGACGACAACATCGTCAAGATATCCGACTTCGGAATGTCGAGGGAGGAAGAGGAGTATATCGTGTCGGGAGGCATGAAGCAGATTCCTATCAAGTGGACGGCGCCAGAAGCACTTAATTTTGGTGAGTTCTTTGGAAACTCTGATGAGTAGGTATAATAGACTGTTTTGTCTTTAGACTAGGTCCTAGAGGATAGACGAAGGCTGCAGATGCATTTAGGTATCTGATCTCTCCAGCGCTGGGTCAACGATTAAGACCGAGTTCCTGTGACCACCATACTTCACCAGGCTATGTTAATCATCACTGAGTCAGCTAATCATCGTGGCCAACGTCTCTGGGTCCCGAGTGCCGCTGTCGGCAACAACGGCTGTCTATTTGGGCAGCTGTTGTCTGGCAGCAGTGACGTATACCTAAGTAAAGTTATCACTGTCTGACAGCTTACTTTCAGCATGATGATGGACCATTGTTAGCATAGTCCCTGTCTTTAACTGAATAATAAGGTTTGTTTCTTTAATAACTTCAGGTAAATACACATCGTTATGTGACGTGTGGAGCTACGGAGTACTGATGTGGGAGATATTCTCCAAGGGAGACACCCCCTACGCAGGGATGAGCAACTCGCGCGCTAGGGAAAAGATTGATACAGGTATGTACAGCAACCAACCTAATACAGCCATGCCTGGCCAGACGGCCGTATTCTTACTACTATGTATAGCCAATTTCTCATATTTGATGAAGACAGGCATCTTTTTTCAATTATAGGTGTCCACAAACATTTAGTGGTTGAATCTTTCAATAACATCAGATCTCGACAGCCCCTTATGTTTATGGTTGTTACAGAGTAATTTAGGCATTCATATAATTATGGCTGAAATATAATGGATGACGGAGCCAGGTCTTAAATTTTCGACAGGTCGAAACACTTTTAGATATCAATAGAATAGCCCAGTTCATCCTATCGTTCTTCAGGTTACAGGATGCCAGCTCCCGAAGGCTGCGCAGAAGACGTGTACGCCCTGATGCTGCGCTGTTGGGAGTACGAAGCGGAGAAGCGACCGCACTTCCACCAGATCTACACCATTATTGACACCATCTACAATAGGTAACATTCACATACCTACGTATATTCGAGTGGATTTAGATTCTGACGACATCGTAATATTGTTTTGTAGGCCCTAGAGTTCTTCAAGATCTGTAGTCGAAAAATGTGTGTAGATATGGCAAAGTAACGTTTATTAGATGATCTTGTCTAGAGGAAATATTGTAAGAAACATGATTTATGGTATTTTGACGAAGCAGCGAATAGGGGTTAAAATTGGATGTTATATATACAATTAGTGAATCAAGTCTGGACTTTCTAAAGAAGATTCTGAAGTATCTGAAAGTAACGGTTTTAGAAGTGAAAAGTTACAACTACCCACATTTTTAGACAACATTTCTACCAGGGTTTATACTAAGAATAATTTTGTAAACATTTAATAATGTAATGTTAAGTGCGTATCTACTCATTTTCCATTATGCAATATGCAACTGATTACTGTATTAATTAAGTATTTGTAGAAATATTAATATCTGTGTTAATTAAACATTATAATATTTGGTATCTACTCTGTTATGATAATGGAAGTGTTGAGATATCCAGAAGTGGCAACTGGGGTCGGAAAGAAACAAATTACCTATATTACTAAACCTACAACACACTTCTATACCCCTTTTGTTCCTTCAGGTATGTGCATCTACTTATAAAGCACTACAAAGTGTCTTTATAAGTAGTGTTGAAGCGTTGATCTCTTACGAATGGTACTTTAGCGATAGAAGGAAAAAATAGTGTGTAAGTACAATATAATATCAGTCCTGACTGAATATCTACGTATGTTTTATTAAAGTACAATTTAAGAATAATTGAGTGTGTGTACGGTGTTAAAATTAATTTGTATAGCATCAAATGTAAGATTGAATCTAGACATTGTAGGTTTTGTAATGATAAAAGATTGTGGTACGTAAGAGGCATTATTTAGGGTTCCCTTTAGGAGTTTTGTACCGTATACAATTTTGTAAGAACGTTATGACATCGGTCTTTCTTACTACATTTAACTCGAGTGGTAACAAATATTTTTGAAACTATAAAATAGGATTGCTGTAATATTTAGCGAATGTAAAATAGGGATACGTGTTAATTGTTTTAGAAATATATAAATCGAAATTATATTATAATAATGTTATTGTTGAGAATATAATATTGTTTTCAAAGAAATTAAATAAGGACAAGTTTCCTTCGTTTGAACTGTGCTTCCATAATGCCTTTTGATATTTTTAATACTTACGTAGTTTTTAATTACGTTAATCTAATTAATTCTGGCAATAAAGGACATGTTTGTGATATGTTTAATGCTTCCACAGAATAGTGTAACAATTAGATATTTTAAGTAATATGTTTATTTCTTGCCTAGTGTAAGTGCATGATATAATTAATTGATATTTTAACACAAAGTGAGATATACATGTATAGGCATTCTAGTATTTTAATTGAACATTTTTATTAAAAATATGTAAATATATTTCGTACAATATTAAAGTGCCAGACATTTTCGAATTCAGTGTATTTTTTTCCTGTAATCGTCATATTATTTAATTTGATGTAGTCATGAAAGGTGGAGTATAAAACGAATGAGGTGTTAATTAATATGAATTCTAGTAACAAGCAACAAAGACCTAAGAGAATATGAAGAACCAACGGTTAAAAATACAACGAACTTCTTATAAATAATTTATATTTTACAATAATTTATAAATACAGTTTGATGAGTTCGTCACTAACTGCCGACGGTGTCAATATTCCTAGATCCGTATATAACAGAGTAATATATACAGGGGGTGTGTAGTCTACTAGAGGATGTTCTTTCGACAGATCTTTGCTAGATTTAATCACGCTCGATAAGTACTTGAACTCGTTCGGTAAATCTCGCTGGTTCAAGGGGTATATCCTGGAGAATTTGAAGCTTTCCGTCAGTACAAACACTGGCTTTTTAAGTTCTAGTGCTGCCACTGCTAATGAATAAGTCCCAATCTGTAACAAAAGCATACACTGATACAACACAAATAAAAGCATATTAATATGGAATAATTGCAATTTGTAAGCTCCGAAACCAGTTTTGCGTTCTTGAGGAGCAATGGACGGCACAAGTATGTTCAGACATACACACAAAAACTTGCACATAATGTTAATTTAACGTAGCGTTCGCCCTGCGGCACGATGGATCGATGATTTGAAGAATGTGACTGGCAGCGGATGGATGCGGACTGCTCAAGACCGGAATGATTGGCGCTCTTTGGGGGAGGCTTACGTTCAGCAGTGGACAGCAATTGGCTGATATGATGATGATGAATGTTAATTTATCTAGAGAATGCGTAAGATAGCTTACTTCGTGATGGGCCGTGTATCGTATGTTTGTGGAGATAGCTATGTAAACTGAACTAAAGTCAAGCCTATCCTACCTTCATACTGGTCAGCTGCTGGCAACACCGATATCACCATGGAGTATTAAACACTTGGAATGACAATCTAACCTAATATTACAAAGCGGTCAAATTGTTTGCATCTCTGGAAGTACTGAAGTGATACTGAAAATAATTAGACAGGTAGAACTACATCACTGATGCTGAGAGCAATGGGCAGGAAAAATGCACAGTTCTTGTGGGAAAGGAAGGTAGTCGCGGGAAAGCTATTTCACAACAATCACAAAGAGGACCTAAAAAAAACTCAAATACATTCAATAAAATATGTATTTACAAATACAGTTTAATAAGTTCGTCACTGACAGCTGAAGGTGTCAGTATTCCTATATCAGTAAACAAAGCAGTTATGTATACGGGTGGAGTGTAGTCTACTAGAGGATGTTCTTTCGACAGATCTTTGCTAGATTTGATGACACTGGACAAATACTTGAACTCGTTCGGTAAATCTCGCTGGTTCAAGGGGTATATCCTGGAGAATTTGAAGCTTTCTGTCAGTACAAACACTGGCTTTTTAAGTTCTAGAGCTGCAACGCACAATGAGTAAGTTCCTATCTGTAACAAAATCATAGACTGATACAACACGATTAATAATAAATGGTTATGGAATTTGGAAAACTCCCAAACCAGCATGAGAGTTTATTGCTAGGTCGGAAAACAATGCTGTCCTCTCGATCATAAAGTGCTTTAACTGCAAAAACACGAAAGATTTTTTCATCCATAAAATTAAATCAAACTTTTCGATAAAACCTTCAATCCTCCTTTCATATTGCTTTCATCAATTACTTCTGAACGGAAGAATTAAGAGAATGTACTAAAATGCAAGAGAGAGCTTCAACTCAAAAGGGTTTTCATTCATGTCGGTCCTACATTCGGTTAGCTGTTGAGAACATAGATTTCCCAATGATGTTTTAAACAAATGGAATGTCAATTTAAAGTTGCATAAAAAATTCCAACCCAAATTAAATCACTACATAGGTACATTTATTTAAAAAAATATACATATGATTACGAATACAGCTCATTAAGTTTCCACTAACTGATGAAGGTCTAAAGAAACCTAGATGATGAAAAATAAAGCAACTGTGTATCCGGGTGGCGTGTAGACTACTAGGGGACGTTCCTTCGACAGATCATAATAATATAATAATTCGTTTATTTATTAGATCAGAGGTCCATGCCAGATTTGATATCACGGTAATACTTGAATTCGTTTGGTAAATCTTGAGTATATCGCGTATTCGGTAGAAAATAAAGCTTTCTGCCAGAACAAACACTGGCTTTTTTAATTCTCGCGCTGCGACACAACTTTTTAGGTTTTTTGGTAAAAAGATAGGTTTTACACCACGAAAGAACATGGCATCATAAAAAAAGAGCTAGGCACCACTTAAGTGGTGAAATGGGGTTTTGTAAAATCCGAAATACACGCTATGTCCTAGTGTTGACGTATTGTACAGTCTCCTAGTTCTTCTAACTAAGGGGTATGTGACTTACTTTGTTAATAATCCCGCCACTCTCGGTGACGCCCTCGGCGCCGATCATGACGAGGTCCACTTGTTCCATGATGTAGCCGATGGCTGCGTCCAGGATGAGGGTCGCGTCGATACCGGCCTCCACCAGCTGCTTGTGCATCAACACACTGGAAATACGGTAAGATTTGATACAACCTTTAATCTACAAAAGTCGCTTAAGAATAGGTTAGTGGCTGATTGAGATAGCTTGGGTGGAGAATGTTGTGTACATGGGAGAGAGAAAGCTATGGGGGAAGATCTTTATCCAGCAGTGAGATAGACAAAGTTGAAGAAAAAATTGTAGAAGTGGCCTTGCCACCACTGCTTTTAGACCATTTTTCAACACAGCGGTTACAGTTACCGGCACGTAAATTGGCAAAGATTTTCGTAGTGGGGGAAGTTCGCGCACGCACAATTTCATACATTTTTACATGCGCGAACATCCCCCACTTCGAAAATCTTTGCCAATTTACGTGCCGGTAACTGTACCAGTGTGTTGTCATCCCAAAGACAAAAAACTCATGTAAATGTCATTGCAGTCAAAATCTTACCCGCTGTTGTCTGGACAAGACATTGTGACATAGACTTGAAACCTTTTGTTGGATTTAGCTGCTTCTAACATGGCTTGCAGAACGACCCTCGATCTGGAGTGGGTCAATATTTTCTAAAAACAGAAAAATTATGTTGCATAAAAATGTGGCTGAAGCCAAAAACTTAGATCATTTTTGGACTGTCCATTAAAAGGGAATGAATGATAGAGTGGTTAACTAAAATGAAAGAAGACAAGCATTGCGTCGGTCACAAATGGGAACGGGAATGGATAAAATTCAGGAAAATTGATCAGTTGAAAGCGTCATCCTAAGAAGCAATCATCGCGAATACATGATTGTGACATTCATTGTTCAACAGAATCGGGTTTCCCGAACAACGATCGCGTCGATCGCGTATTCGCGACATTATCGTTTTCTATTAGAACAAAACCTTAGGGTGAATGTCACTTCCACTGTTCACATCATTAAATAACATGCGACTATCTATCTATATAGGAAAACGATTTCCAGTAAATTGATACTGCGTTTTCGATAGCGGTATGTTGGTGGTTGGTAGGTGTATTAGTGCTGGGGTGTTGCATTGGTTTGTACACCTGTAGTAATAGTTGTAAGCGATGATCAGCGGCCCTATATACACCCTATATAGCCCCATCCCTCCTTCTCGCTCGAACGACGCACGCTTTAACAGGTCATGGTAGGGCCGCTGAGATTAGAATAGGTAGAGCTGTTTTATGTACTTGCCATAGGCTAGAATAATATGGATATTCCCCGAGTCGGATTTGGTTTTTAAGTAGTAAAATCATAAAAAAAGCTTTTCTCGCCTTCGGGACTAATGAAAAATTACACTTCCTTTCTGACGGGTAAATATAAGAAGGACAGGATTAAGGATAGTAAAACCACACAACAAAACACAACAGGAAGCAAACAAGCGCACTCTAAGAAAAGAAGTAATCGAGTGCGACAAGTTACTTTTGGTAAAGAATTTAATTCTAGTGGCGCAGAAAGAGACAAAAACAGGTGCGTCACTCTAGCGACAGAAACACCCCGCTATTGTTTTCTTTTGTTTCCATGATGCGGCGACATTACGCGTTTTAACAAAGCCGCAACGTCGCGCGCTTGGCAAAAAGTTTTATAGCGTGCTGTTGACGTAAAATTTACGTCGCTCATGCGCTTATTGGCTTACATAAACCATTTTTATACATATTGAGAATAATAATGAAATTCAATAAATTCCTGTGGAATATCCATATTAACATCAATGTTTGCGGTCAATGAACCTAAATAGCTCTACCTATTCCGATCACTGGTGATGATGATGATTATATAAATAAATATTGGTGGCACCTGGAGGACTTTCCTGACTTTAATTTCCTCAAAAGTCGTTGTAAGGATAAAATCTAGGAAAATAATTAATTTGTGAAAAAAACTGCATAAATATTCATACTCACAGATCCATCTTGTATAGGTATCATGGCTTGTTTGGCGACCTTCCCTCTGGCTTCCAGTAAAGTGTTCAGGAATATGTGACCTCTTTGCAGCATGATTTGTTCACACTCTTCAAAAGACTGAAAACGAAAAATAATTTATTTATTTATTTATTTAAATAATCCAAAAAAAAAAACAAAAGCATAGTGACAGACAGTTGAGCAGTCAGACATTGGAGCTTACCCTCGACTTCTGAATTGAATTTTCAGAACATGTCAGTCTATTTGAATACCCAATTTTGACAGGTTTTAGGCTATAGTACAGTTTGAGATACACTCAACTACAAATGCTTAATCATCAGAAATAGGAGGTCAGTTACTCATATCATTAGCATCAAGTGGCCTGTTTTGAAAACTTTACCTACAGTTTTTTATGTGACCATTGTCACTAGTATAACTTCAGTTACCTTAACATCAAGCTTAGCAAATGTAATGAACCTCATGAAGAGTTCACACCCTGAGGAGATGGCGGTGACGGGCTGGTCACTGTGCTTCATCGCGTCCACCGCCAGCTGCAGGTTCAGATCCAGCTCTCTCACTGTCGCCACTGGTAAGATAAATATTAAAACATACCTAAATTATGGGACATTAAAATGTAACATGAATAGTCATGCTAATGTCCCCTAGAGGAATAGTAAGAAAGAGAGTAGTAATGTTGCATCTAGTTCGATTGGAAAGAAACCAACCTAAACCGGTGAGAAAGCAAAGCAGATAATGAAATAAGCTATAGGAACACAGTCTGTTGATAACTTCTTAGTTGTCCTTGAAAGTAGGTACTTTTCATGTTAAATAATTGGAGCAATGCGTTTCTATTGATTTCTTACCCTTTCCATTTTATACTTTTAAAAAGCCCATTTGCTAATGCCACAGATGTTATGCCAGGAGTTTATTTAGCAACAATAGCAGCGCGAGAGCTCGTGTAGACAGTCAGTAAACACTTTTAAAATGAAATGGCCAATGGGTGATGCAAGAGTTGGTCTATAAAAAGTGCATAAGTACAGCTTACCTTTGTAGTTTTCTATTACAGATAAAAGGGTTCTAATAGCAGCCACTCCTGCCGATACATCTTCCTCTTCTCTCAAAATCTTTAGAAAGATTTCCTGAACTTCTGTAAACGTAAAAACAAAAAACATTGTGAAAATTTATTTTTATTTTAAGAGGACATACTATTTGTAATTTGTACTTTATACCTTCTTTTTTCATTTTGTGGTCTAAAATTGATTGACTTTATTGAATTTAATTGAAGAAAAACTAGTTTTGTTTACGTATCACACACAACATAACCTAAAACAAAAATGTCAGTAAGCTGTCAATCTCAGCAATGTCAATCGATTTCGATTGTCAAATTGATTCGTTTTGAAACCTGATGAAAGTTTTGGCATTCGTTCCAAAACCTGGCACTTGGAAATAATAATATAATACTTCCAAAATGAAAGTTATTTAGTAAAACGACGATAATTAAGGTTGTCGCTCCTAACTTAACTAAACACTACCAACTTCCCTAACATTTCCCTTCCTCCACCCTTCCTTATTTTCTTTTTCCTTTTAGTGACTTTCTTTGTCTTGCCTGTGTGCTCCGAATAAGGGGTATCATCGCCAATAATAGCGTTTCCGCACCGCATCCGATACCAATCTAAGAAGTGTCGGTCTGAATTTTGATGAAGCCGATGTTTGAAAAAAACTACCTACTGGCTCGAACCGGGAATCGAACCCAGCACCCCCACGGTCTGCAGACTAGAATTTCATGCATATGCAATACCATTGGTGTGTGTGTGTGTGCTAGCTATTTTTTAAAAGACTTGATGCACAATTGAAACAGATTATACGTATCTCACACGTACGATAAAAATAATAGTTTAATTAATGATATTATCCGTAATTGATATAGATAAATGCGATGTAGGTAAATTTCTTATTTCAATGTCAGCTTATATTCTTAACGAGTAGCGCCATCTATTATCGAATAGACGGAACTAAAGTGAGCGGGAACACTTTTCCTCATCCCGATTTTTCCTGATACGACTGTCATAAGATTTTCTCAAACAATTAAAGAAAATGACGCTGTGTTCTTATTTATTAGTTGGCGAGGGAAAGTCATGGCCACCGCTCTCTAAGTTGGCGTTGGGTAAAGCAAAGTGTTGCTGGTAGTTGCGTGGGTAAGACGCGTTCACGGACGTTTCATTATTTTTACTAAAACACCGGTCCGGTCGTATTCAGTGTTAACTATTGTTTAAATCGGAAAAAGAACATGGGAAACTCAGCATCTGTCAAGTTGAACGACAAACGGCGGTGGCAGTAAGTTACCTACATTTTATTTTAAACACTGGTAGGTATTATTAATCGAGCATGTCAATAACTATTACTTCAACAGCTTATATTTGTAAATAACACAAGGTAGGTAATATGTACATACCTACACCCATACGTATTTTCTGTAGGAAGTCTTGTCCCGTGATCTATGTTCAGTTTAAAGCTAGAAAAAGTAGGTAGATACCTAGGTAATTAACTAATTGAGTACCCTTTTATATTATTGACATAGGTACCTACATAGGTAGTTCATTTTTAATTAATGTTCTATGTAGGTACGTCACCGTTATATAATTAGCACCTGTTTTGTTTATTAGGATGAAGTTATGATGTTTCTTTACACAATAATATTATTCTGTAAGGCACGCTAGGTATGTTTTTCTACATACATTACCGACCTACCTAGGTAGGTATATTGTTTACAGTCAGTAGTATGGTAGTACCTAATAGCAAAAACATTAATTCTTAAATTAAATCAAGTTCAAATAAATCTAGAGGTAAGGCATGCCTTACCTACGATTCCATTTTTGAATTATGTACGTACCTAAGTACTTAAATATTTTTTTTACTAACACTAACTACTTAAGTCACTTTTTTAAAATTATTGAAATACTTAGTTCAAAATTTATTAAAAATCCTTAGGAAGTTGACTTATCGAAACTGCCAAAGTCTGCGGGTTCGAAATCGTCCGACTCAATAGGAATTCTGTTACCTCTACACTTGTACACATAGTACCTACACACTTCAATTGATCATCAACTTCATCAATTGGAACATCTTACGGCAAACCTAATTGAAATCAAATTTAATTCGGCGGGTTGGATGGCAATGGGCGCCCCCTATTACCTCCACAGAACTGGCAAAAAGTAGGCTACAAGTGCACCTCTGTTGGTGCTTAACCCATTAGGTGTACAGGTGTGATCCTGTACACCTAATGGGTTAAGGGTTGCGGAAATTGTTCAAAAGAGTCACTGCGGCCCTGGAACGCAAAGGGCGAGGAACATGGATGGGTTTCAGTCAGTATGAGTCTGACACTCCCTTCCGCTCCGCCCAAATGGGAAGGAGTCATTTGATAAACATACAGGTGTGATGTTATGTTACATTCGGGAAACCGCTTCCGTGGTTATCATTGTTTAGGTACTCATTTTATCTTTCTTCCTAGCCTTTTCCATATAACCATTCATTTTCCGGGATATAAAGACCCCTTGACACTCAGAAACAGTAGAAGCTTTTTGTGTATGAAAGTATTTTCGTAACTTCGTATTGGTATTCGGATCAGTTCTTCCAGAGATCTTGAGGTTAAACAACGCTTGTCGTTGTCGGACCGTGGGTGACCATCCATCGCAGATACCGAGACCCCTTCGGGCCTCTAAAAGCGTGTTAAGCCGCTGGTCCCGGCTGTGATTACAACAACTTTAATAGTCGTTACGAATAGTCGCCAGAAGCCAGAGAACCTAACAGCATAGAACTGGGCGGGAAGTCTCGACGTAGTTACGGATCGTTTCGAGATTGACTGCGTACGGGTGGCCTTAGGACTTATCGACCGGCTTCGGTCGGTAAGCGATCGCTAAGTACGTCGAGACTTCCCGCCCTGGTGTCAGATTTTCTGGCTTCTGGCCTAGGGGTTCCGGTTTTACTGAGTTGCTATAGAGGTCAGCCTATCTGAGTTGTTCCATGTAGAATACTGGTAGGTCTATACTACCTACTCAGCTGCATTAGGTTGTTCTCGAAGCTGACCACAACTTAGTTGGGACAAGGCTAGGCACATTGATTATAATAAACAACATGTAACAGAATAAACGCAATACCTCATAAGGGGTCATTTGATCAACTTTCACTATGGGACCAACACTGAAATCGCGAAAAAATAATCGACTGCCCCATATATTTATGTGCGCATAACTCGACAAAATTTACTGAAAAGCTGATTTTTTTTGGGGTTGGTCCCATTGTAAAAGTTCTTCATATGATGAGTACAATGACCCCTTAAGTGGAATTGCGTTTATTCTGTTACACGTTGTATTTAAATTTAAAAGTAAGATCAATACCTACATGAGTAATTGGGTAGTAGTAACTGAGTTCTAGTCCATGGAAGTCACTTCACAATCGCTACGTGTTTGTTTTACTACACTACGCTACGTACATATGTATATTATACTCGATGCACTATGCACATAGTGATGCACCTTTTGTTCAGTTTAGTTCGTCAGAGATTTTTATCTCGATAACTGCACTGATAACATTATGCTTTGCTCTGCCAGTCAGCTGTACATAAACGCATTTTGTATTATGTATACCTACTATTTGTATGCATGGAGTAGGAACCTATTGTTAAAAGTATCTATTATTATTTATGTGCCATACTATACATAAGTTACTGCGGTTAATTTTTTAACGTAAAATAAGTTAAATCCTCCCTTTGTACACTAGCAGTCTTGTTGTGTTTGTAAGTATCTGTAAGTTTCTGTGGGCAGTAAAAACGCAACTGCCAGTCTAGTCTGTCTACGTAACACCGTGTAAAGTAAGATGGAGTGTGCGTGAAGCGAACTGTCATCCATCTTGTTTGTACGTTTAGATTTACGGCTCACACGGTGAGACGTATGACAGCTGCTCTTATTCTGTCGACATCTCACCGTGTACTTATACTTAGATGGAGTGAACGACGAGTGAGCTGTCATTCCATCTTGTTTGTACGGTTTGACAGCTCACTTGTCGTTCACTTCGCCTAAGTTTTCACGCGGTTGAGCATATCCAGCTGGTTTATTCTGTAAACTTAGGTGGAGTGATTATGAAGTAGACCGCCATTCCATCTTGTGTGTATGCGGTTTGACAGCTCACTTCATGTTTGCTTCACCTATGTAAGCTTATACGGTGACATGTTTACTGAATCGCACTACTGTTACCAGGTCCGGTTCCCACTCCCAGGTCTGGTATAGTAGGTATTATAGGATTCTTTCAGCACGAATTTCTCAGTAGGTAGCAGCACAGAGTCTGGATTTCAGAATGTACATGACATGACACCTTTACATTATTACGAGCCAGTGATCAGTTCTCATAATAGTAGTTTATGCAACGACCATATAAAAAGGGTTATTAAAACACGAGGTTGGGGTTTATCACACGAGGCGTAGCCGAGTGTGATAATAGCATCACACGAGTGTTTTAATACCTAATTATATGCCGTTGCATACACTATTTTATCTTCACTCATACAGTTGAAATAAAATAAGTGGAAAAATAGTTTATTCCAATATGGCGGATATTCTCATTGCGTATTCGAATGACTGCGCAGCGCGCTCAAACATAGACAAAGATAAAAGCTGGCTCATCGACTTAAGTCAATGAGCCCGCGCCAAAAATTAAAAAGAAAAAGTGTGCTATAAAAATTAAAAAGTTGTTTTATGATGCCGTTGTTTAAAAATCGAAGGAAAATGTTGAACTGTAATGGTTTTTTTTTTAAATTTTACCTATCCACGAAAAAAAAGTATGTATTTATGCATTCGTTTTTGAACTCATATTTGGAACATTACGTTGTGAGTGTAGATAAAAAAATAATTAGCGCAACGGTACATACCAATGTTTACAAAACAAATCAAATGTTAGCTAAACATTTACATAATTTTAAACAAAACTAAAAACATTCTCCGTCAAAGCAATTAGTAAAGTCATCATGTAATTTCAATACTTAAAAGCAATTAAAACCAAGAGCTTAATATCGGCGTTTTGTAAATGAATTAAAATCGTAAAATGAAGATAAAATTACATTGTTTCTACATGTGCCTAACTGTCAATCGTGCGTACCTAGTGACGTCAGAAGTAAAAGTGGTAAAATGAGGTAATGACCTTGTCGTTAACGTTGCATGGAAATGAGCTGGCTGACGCATGCACTTTAGAACTATCTGAGTACCTAATACCGTGATAGATACATCATATCTAGGTACCTACCTTTTTAATATTGGTAGGCTCGAGCCTAACCTGATGGAAAACGATGATGTGGTCGACGATGAGCTCGCTTGCCTAGAAGTAACCTGTTCACTCTTGACTTAAAGACTTTGTAGCCATCAGAAAACCCAGACTCTGGCAGGGAATGCCACTTCTTAACTTTATTCCCAAAGCGTTTGTTTGGTGCGTAAGGGTGGGATATCCATAATGTACCGGTACCATCTACCTACCTACTACCTACCTACTACGAACAATATGAGCAGTGAATCGTATTACCTAGTTATAAAATCAGTAAACAAGAAAAATAATAGAATGCACGAAAAGCGTATGCAGCAGAGTGTTCTCGTTTTCTAGTTTTTTGAGGCAAAGCCTCGCTAAACCGCCTCCGTAAATTTAAGGAAGATTGTACTTAGAATGATGTCAAAAAGGCTTTTGAACTTTATAATAAAAAATATTAATTTATTTCAATTACATTCATTTTATATCAATACAATAATCATTTAAGCTTAATCTAATAAGTTTAAAAGACTGAATTAGATAAATGAATATCTGTATCTCAGACAACATCACAACAGCGCTCTTCCATAAAAACGTATCATATAAAAGCTGAAAAAGTTCTAATGGAGAAAAAACAGAAGCCAGATTATAAAATGAGAGTGATAATAAGGGCCCTTTTTGTGTAGAATGTATAATTATGTTATATGTAGCTTCCTAAATGTTGTGTGTAGGCAGCAGCTGACACAAAATTCATTATTTCTTATCTATACCGAAATCCAGAACAATAATATCAGTGGATGGTTTTGTATGGAATTTAACAGAAGGAAGGAATAGACACACACTAAGGACCTGCATTATACCTAGTATATCAGTAAGTTCTTTATTGGTTCATATTAACCTCCTTTACCTCGGTACCTCGTATCTCCTTTTATCAGACTACTAGGTAGGTACTTTATTTGTCAAAAATTGGGTTGGTTTCTTTGTTCTGTATCGTGGGTGCGTTCACAAACATATAAACTCACATACACAAACAGCCAGACCCGGAACAACTATCTGTAGGCCATACAAATATTTGTTCCGTGCGGGAATCGAACACGTGACACGCAGCGCAGCAGTCGACCGCTCAACCACTGCGCCAATCGTGTCGTCTGCATGAGCAACTATCAGAGTTGTCTTAGAAACCCTGACGTTTAGTGATTTCGTCTAGAATCTAAGTGAAATCATTGTTCATATGACCGCTATTTTCTTGTGTAAAACGTGGTGGACTAAGTGAAAAATTGAGCATACGAACTGGGAATCTTCATCGTCACATTAGGTAAGCAAATAATCAGACCGAGACAATTCCTTGGCCTCGTAAAAACTATGGATTTTGAGGTCATTGTTTGTTTGTGTAAGTGGCGAAATGTTTAATAATGTCTTAGACAATTAGTATTATTAGCTAGGCATATTAAAAAACAGTCCTATTTATAAGATACTAGTTGTCGCCCGCTGTGAAAGCCGAAAATTATCCCTTGGGAACATACTCCCGTGTTAAAAGTATCCTATATTCTATTTCAGGGCATGATCTACCCGTGTGCCAAGTTTAATCGAAATCCATTCAGCCGTTTAGACGTAAAGAGGGAACAAACAAACTCACTTTCGCATTTTAAATATTAGTTAGTATATTCTTAGGAAGAATGTTAAGTTAATCACAGAATTAATAGTTAATTACCGTGGCTGTCTTGTCCATAATAGGTTGGTCTATGTGTTTTCCACCTTTACCAGTAACTTTACACAGTACTAGTAGGTAGGTAACTAAGTTAGTGTATAATTTTCCGATCGATGATAATTTTATAGGGCTATCTACTAAAGTATTCAATTGGGCTATTACAACCATAAATGGCTCCATAAAGTCCGTCCATATGTACTCGAGGCGTTTGAGCTATTCTCTATAGCTTTTAAGGTGCACATTATAAAGAATATTTTATTCTATTCTATCTTCGAACTTGAAACACACTGGGTATCAATACAAAAAGATTTTTAAATTCAGATTAGTAGTCAGAAACTCACCACTAAATTTATGAAGTAGGTATAGGAATTTTGTTTATTTACAGTAACAAACTCAAAAATTAGAAGGAACTTCTACATATTGTCTTAACCCGCTGTAGATATTGTATTTTTCCACTTAGATGTCTAATCTACTGCAGATATTTATTGGCCAATATAATTTGAAGATAAGATTCTTGATATTTTTGCCGAAAACCACTCCAAGGCCGATGTCATTAAGTTGTCGTCTTATCCTTGATGATTGGAACACACCCGAAACAGATTAATGTCCATACGAGTATAATTGTGTCCATTATAAATGTCCATTATAATATACCTGCCTTCATACCGTCTAGTCATGGAGATAAGTCATCAGCTTTATGTGTTTCAATGGGTTCTTATCACAAGGTATAGTGTGTTTAAAGTTTTATTGATTTTACTGCCAGACCTTACGGAATTTTCACTTATCGGTCGTATATCGGTATAGTAAATTGATGTAATGTGACGTCACTGTTTTAAATTGTAACGCTATATTTCTGGGCCTATACCACGAACTCTTTAAGCAGTATTACTTTAATATTACTTCCCGTGGGATAGAGACGGAGCTATACGTCCTGTATAGCTCCGTCTCTTTCCCACTCGAAGTAATATTGAAGTAATACTGCTTTAAGAGTTGGTGGTTAGGCCCCTGAAGGAAGTTTACGGCATGATAGACTTACATAGCCTACCTACTCGTTTTTTTATAGATGGGAAATCATCAAATGACTTATTCCGCTATGGGTGGACCGGAAGGGACTGTCAGACTACTACTGACTAATTGACTAAAACCCATGTTTCTCCCGTGTTCCTCCTCATGCCCTTTACGTTCCAGGGCCGCGGTGACTCTTTCGAACTAATTCCGCAACCCTGGACCTACTAACTCGTACATCATTTGTTTTACAGGGTTGTTGGGTTTCCTTCGAAGTTTGAAAAGGGAGATGAATGAACACTCTGTGTGTCTTCTCTTTTCCCATTGATTTTTCCCAATGTCTGGGGTTGGCTCTCCTCATTACTAACTCTTCTCTCACCTCCCTGCAGGTGAAGGCACGTGAACACATTTGCAAGAAGTTGGTAGAGTCATCACAGCGTTGATTTTTTGGATTCTTTTTTTTTTACAATAACATGTTTATTTGTGTGTATGTTTTTTGGTATTTAGGTATTTACTGTTTTCTGTTTGTCTTGTCTTTAGTTTGCGTCTGCAATGTCCTGCCTTTGTACAGTGTTTTTTACTGATGCATAAAGATATAATAAATAAATAAATATAAATACCGGTACGACTTGAAACTTACAAAAAAAAACAAACATTATCAATACTATTAATACGTGACCTAATTATAATTACAGTATATGTATGTATGTTTATTCATTTAGTATATATTATAGTATAGTATTGTATGGTATGTATAGTTTATATAATTATATATAATATAATATATCTTTACAGTAAGTATAATTATTTAAGTATTAATAGCGTTTCTGTTTTTTTCTTTTCCACATTGCACCTACCACTATTTGTCTCTGCATCACCCAAAGGTTGACTGGTAGAAAATGCCTAAGGCATTAAGTCCGCCTCTGTACATTTGTGTGCATGAAGTTTAAATAAATAAATAAATAAATAGATATGTAGAAGAACGCCTTGCTCTAGTCACAGAACTTTTGGTCAAGGTACGAGTACCAGGAACTCATAACTTGACATATGCACTCGACTGGTATAATTCCTACTAGCCAGTAATTATTACACTATAGAAACGATCTGAATGTCTTAATTCGGCCTCGAATTATCTCCGTCAGGTCTATAGACTGACGGCCATTGCGCAGGTATCGGCTTTAATATCAAGATTTATGTTCCAACTGCACATTACAAAGTAAATAAATATGTAATTGTGCAAAACGTTTTATTCGTTCATTCACATTTACCTCGATTTGGTAACGGACAAACTGTTTTGAAATTGCTATAGTTTAACACGGTGAAGGAAAACATCGTAAGGAAACTGGCATTATCGAGAATCAAAAGTACAACAAAAACATGTGACAACCACAAACCCACACTGGGGTCTCGTGAAGTAGGTACCTACTACCCCGTACGCGTTAACTTGGTACCTGGCTCGACACATTTCAAATGACGTTTTAATTTAAATAATTTATATCTAGCGTGCATACCAAATTTCATTAAAATCGGATGATTAATTTCGAAAAATAAGGACTTGAAAGTTTGTATGAAATGCCGTAGGGCGTAAATGCTCATACATAAGCTATCATGTTAGCAATAAATAAGTATCTACCTATTGTTTCGATCTTTTATCATTTCAAATAACCGTTAAATTGAATAAGTACTTATGCATCGTCATATTCAAGGTGTTAACCCGGTAACTGCACTCTACAAATACTAAAATACTACTACCGGTACGCGTTAACTTTGCACCTGGCTCGAATTACGTTTTGACGTTTTAATTTAAATTGAAAAGTTCGATTCCGATGAAAATAATAATAGGTCTTTACCTATGAAATTGCCGTTTTGTATGAAAAAATTTAAACGATTTTTTTTCATGTATTTTTTATTTGTATTAATCGAAGTAATCACCCATGCAATCAATGCATCGTTGCCAACGCAGTGGCAGTTTATTGATGCCCTTCTTAAAGAAATCAGCTGGACGGGAGGCAACAAATTCTTCAAAGGCATTTTGTACTGCCTCTCGGGTATTGAATTTTTTTCCCGCCAAGAAGCTATCCAAATTCTGGAAAAAGTAGTAGTCTGTAGGCGCAAGGTCTGGTGAGTAGGGCGGATGACGGAGAGCTTCCAACCCCAGTTCTTGCAACTTGGAGACCGTCTGCTGTGCAGTATGAGGTCGCGCGTTGTCGTGCAGGAGCAGCGGACACGAGCGATTGACCAATGCTGGTTGGAGATGTGCCAGCTTCTCCATCATTGTGTTCAGTTCTTCACAGTACACATCTGCAGTAATGCTCACCCCGTTTGGTAAGAAGCTGTGATGAATCACACCGGCGCTAGACCACCAAACAGTGACCATCACTTTTCTAGGGGTAAGTTTTCGTTTAGGGCATTGTTTAGGTGCTGAACCAGGATCCAACCAACTTGCTGAGCGCTTGCGGTTATCAAACAGAATCCATTTTTCATCGCAGGTAACAATACGGTTCAAAATTCCTTCATTTGTGTGTCTGTTGAGCAGTGCAAGGCACGTCTCGACGCGTACTTCGCGCTGGCGATCATTGAGTTCGTGGGGCACCCATTTGTCAAACTTTTTTACCTTGCCAATTTGACGCAAATGGACCAATATTGTTTTGACGCTAACGTCGAAAGCTGCTGCTAATTCAGCCGTAGATTGTGTATCATCAGCTTCCACAATCGCCTCTAATTCGTCGTTGTCGACCAAAGTCTTCGGACGACCGCGAGGTTCATTTTTCAGGTCGAAATTTCCAGAACGGAAGCGAGCAGGTGGTGCGTTGGTTTGTAGTGTTAGCTCCGTAAACGTCGTTGATGTTGCGTGCCGCTTGTGCCGCGTTGCTGCCACGACGGTACTCATATTCCATAATTACTCGAATTTTTAACGTATCCATGATGACGAAAAAGATTGAAATCAACGGTAACAGTGATGCTAACGCGTTTTGTTGTTTTCATCGAAATCGAATTGTAAATTAAAACGACAAAACGTCATTTGAAATGTGTTGAGCCAGGTGCCAAGTTAACGCGTAGGTATGTACGGGTAGTAGGTGCAAAGTATACACTAAGAAAAGTAAATATCAGGATCACGTAAGTTATAAAGTAAATTAGTATAGATTTTTTATTCTCATGAGATAATCCGACTGCGTGACAACCCTGACACATAAGTCTCGTGGTTCAATAGCTTAGTTAATGCGATCATTATAAACATATCATTACTTTAACCAAAGAATAACCACACATTAGATCCGCTATACTTGAGAAAATAACAACACATGCGTCCACAATTTTTCAAACAAGTGTGGAAAAGTCACATAAGTATAATGTTTATTTTATTTTCACTTTCTAACAGGTATAGATCACTCTCTCCTGCGTTACCTGCGCATGAGTATGATTATGCGTGGCTAGGCAGGAATTTGCGTAGTTTCGTCACAACGCAGCGCAAGCGCACAAGTCATTCGACTACCATTACTGCGTTACCACACAGACATTTGAGTAACTGTTATGGTTAAGTGGAGTTTTAGTGTAAACTGCATTTGCGAAGTATTATTTTCTAGTAAAATCTTTTATCGCTTTATTGCCATATCATTCAATTACTATTTAGCAATTCTGCTGAACATGCAAAATCGCATAGACATTTGACTAAATTAGCTAGTGCCATTTAAATAAAAGTATTTGTAGATTGCAGTTAGTGACCATGACCCTTGACATCAAAAAACGCGACTTACAATACTCCTAAACAATAAAAAACTAAGTAAGAAGGTATCAAATTATAAGTTAAGTTATCATGAATTAAAGTGTGTAAAATAGCTGTTCTGCAATTATTTTGGTGTACAATAAAGTATATTAATTAAGTATACATAAACTATCTATCAAGTACTGTCTACACATTATTGTACCGAATTTTCCTTGCTTTTTAACCGACTTCTAAAAAAGGAGGAGGTTCTCAATTCGGATGTTTGTATTTTTTTTTTCATGTTTGTTCGCGCATAACTCCGTCGCTTGCCAACCGAGGTTTTTAAATCCAAATAGCTGGAAAAAATATGTGGAATGTATACGAAATTGCGTATTTCTGCTTTCCTGTGATCCAGCGGTGTTGTTAGGGGTGACCACTAAAAAGTGAAAAATAAAAAACCTTTTCACAAAAGAAAAGAAACCGACTTCCAAAAAACACTACAAAGTTCAAAATAACTTTAATTTCGGAAGTCGGTGTCAAATAGCGAAGAAGCAACCCAAAACACCTTTACTAGATGCTAGCTATGATCAGCAGTTCCTGTAGCGTTTGAGTTTTCTTCTCTTTCTGTCTTCCAGTGGAAAACCAGTAGGTATCCATTTTCACTGTAGGTAAGCTCAGACAAAACCATGGTGTAGGGACATTATAATAACGGCAGAAAGTTACCATACACGAACTTTTCTCTTTCATATACAAGGCACCTACACAACACACGCATAAATAATTCTCCACACAAATTAAGAAATTAATCATGACAGAATCAGCTTTAATTACCCACTTACATAGTATTTAATCCTATAATCTTGTCCCAAAACACAAACCTTCAAAGCCTCAGTACAAAGCGCATATAATTAAAGTTAAGATTGCCGGTGTCATCACCGCTGTGCAAGAGTTGCCTCATCGCTAGACTCCGCGCAGTCATAATGGCGGATACTTTTTGTATAATGTCTGACTTGCAAAACTTATATGATATCCGCTTACATCTAACTGTGGTTGTATTAATATACCATTATACCGACGATATTACACACTAGCACTTCGCCCGCGACTTCGTACGCGCATATATAATATCTCCTAAGCACAGGCTACTCAGTAGCCTATATAGGAGTACAGTGCTTCACCCGCTTACTAGATTTTGTATTACTCTCATGTGCCAATGTATCCATTCTATAATCTGGTCCTTGTAAACAATAAATAAAATTTATTTATTTATTTATATATCGTTTTTTCTCGCCCCCGTATAGTCGATAGCCTTCCTCATGAATGTGGCTACATAGAAACTAGAAGCTTCATCAGGCGTGTATTCACCGAAGGGTTAGGCAGAAGTATGCTTATAGCATAGATTATAGTAATAGTTGTTGCTTTACTGTAAAGCGAACCGAAAACATAAAGCTTTTTGTATGACGAACGTTTTATCATGTATTATAGCTTTTACCCGCGACTTAGTACGCGTATATCCCGTTGTTTCCTGTATAGCCTTCCTCATGAATGTGGCTGTCATATACAAAAATAATTTTCAAAATCGTAATCAGTAGATCCAGAGATTTTACCCCGTACAACCTCACAAACTTTACCTCTTTGTAATATTATAGTAGTACTATAGATTTACCAAATGCCTGGTAATCAGAATGATTTGATTCTTTTATAGGTATCAGTTTTCACCCTCATCGATGATGATCGGTAGCCATTCGACACCTCCCGCGCATCAGGTCGTATGTTTAAATTTGTGATTTTTCAGGAGAGAGATTTTTAACTTTATCTTTGTGTTGATCAGGCACACACAAAACATGACATTAGTGGGTTAGAAACTTGATTTTTAGTGAAAATATTGCAGTATAATACTAAAATCTCATTTTACCAAAAAAAACATGTTACGACTTTTTGCGTGGGAGGCATCGATATTTTCTATGTTATTTCATGTCAGCTCGTAACGTTCCCTTGTTTGAATAGGACCACTCAGAGCTTTTTTATAATGTTGATAAGAAAGTTTTCGCCGCATCTGGTACAGAGTCGAAACACTTCCGAAACTAACTATATAGGTACCTATGTTTTTTTTAGTTCATCGTTGGAACCCTTGATATTTCTATGGCTAGGCATAATTTGAATAATTATTTTAACGCTGAATCAGCATAACAGCTCCCACAGAGCCTAAGATAATTATTTTTGGAACAAAAAATATACTTTGCCCTGATAAGAAAAAAACTTTGAAGAGCTTCCTCCATTCAAAGTCTATTCTTGACGTTATTTCCAGCTCCGTGATTAATTTAGTTGAAGTACCTACCTGTGATCGACTGCTTTATTAATATGGCTTTAGTCACCGCTCTTCCTAACGACCTACCGCGAAGTTTCGGTATTGGAATTTCCAATAGTTAGATAGTATACCGCAAAGTTGTGCAAGCAAGTATGGTATCGCGTTCGCAACAGAAACCTAAGTCGTATCTGTACGATAACAACAGGCTAATGCTAAAACGTGTGCTGCATATCGAGCGTGCTTAAGTGAGTTGTGTTCTGATTCTGCCATCCTCGGATAATCGTAACACGGGTAAATATACCAATGGATCGGAGTACCTACGAGGCGTCACGTCGGCTCTTAGTTTGATTCCCACCCGCGGCATCTGAATCCAGCACCCAAACTCAAAACTATTATTGTCATAAAATAAAAATATTAGTTTCAAGTAGAAAATAACGCCCTGAACTTGTTTCTGAGCTCTCCTTTGCATAATTTATTTCAGTTCATCGCTCATGCTCCGTAAAGAAAAATCCTTGACTTTTCAGTGGACATATATAATAGTCAAAAATTAAGCTGCCTTTCCACCAGGAATAAGATTCCTATTTTCCTAATGCTCACACTACCACTTGGTAAGGGAACCGACACGATCGCTTGGGTAATTATAATACCTAGCTCTTTTTAATGGAAACAAAGCTCTCCCTTCCATGATGGTTATCATAAAATAGCTCATGATCATCCACAGCCTGACTTCGCCCGCTGCTGAGTATAGACTTGTCTTTTCCTGTGCCAGCTGTAATATTAGCTACTAGGCAACTATTCTCATTAAACATCCCTTGAAATTTGTAAGTTTCGTTTATTCACAAGTTTTGGGCTTGGAACCACATTAACTGCCTCTGAGTGTATTAAAATTACTTTATCCAAAAAAGGTTTAATAAAATTATACTTCAAGAATTCCAATACGGAGTAGGTATGGATGACCCCTGACGCGACAGAAAGCGATAAGCCATCGTATAGGTTAAACGTCTATGCGCTAGACATCTAGATAATCGTAATCAGCTGCATTACAGAACTCATTTGTTCACCACTTCCGCGTTTTACGATTAATTCGATATGGTAAGGCGGTGGTTGTGGATTTTGTTCGAAAGAGTCACCGTGACCCTGGAACGCAAGGGGGATTTGGAGGAACATGGATGGGTTTTATTCAGTAAGAGTCTGACACTATCTTCCGCTTCGCCCAGAGCAGAAGAAGTCTTTTAATCATTTCCCATCAATAAAAAAGGTAGCAGGACAACGGTTAAACATTTGTTTTAGGATTTATTATAACTTTTAATTTGATATTTTCCTGTTTCTCCGCTAATAGTCCTCAGTATTTTATAAAAGTGAAGCCTTGGGCTATTACTATTTATTAATGTTATGCATTTATATAACTCTTACTTCTATACCGAATACAAGAGGCCACGAGTTAGCCTTTGTTAGGTTTTTATTCCGGAAAAGTTGAATGATAGCTCGAAAGCATCGATATCACCACCCGCAGCGCGCGGGCCCCGCATGCTTCCACACGGAAAGTTAGTAAAGAAATAAAAGCAACGGATCGAAACACGTTTGGAAATATTAATTCCGCTTATCTTTTCGCGCCAATTGCAAGATTAAAAAGTACTTACCTAAGTACCTACTTTGATATTGAACGGAGTCACGGCAATTGAAAAAATAAATGGAATTTCTTTTTCCAGACGGTTTGCGCAGTGGCTGAGTATTGGCTGTCGCTGTATGTTGCGGGTTCTTTTCCTATTATTCATTATACAACGTGTAACAGAATAAATGCAATACCTCTTAAGGTGTCATTGTACGAGGAAGAAACCCTCCTCCACCGCCGCCGCCGCCGCCGTCGCTTCCGCCGCAGCCGCCGCCACCGTCGCCGCCGCTGCAACTGCTCGGGAGGGGGCGAGAATGGAGTGCCAGTAATGGCCCCATTTCGCCTCCTCCAGACGTACGTCAGTCGCTGCGCCTCTCAGGAACTGACGCTCCTGGGCAAGGCGCAGTGACTGACGCCTGCGGACAGCGAGCAATGGGTAGCTCGCTGTCCGATCAGGTCAGGCCAGAGTCGACGGCGCGTTCACTCCAAACGCGCCGTCAGCAACGAGCAGTCAGCAACGGAGACGGGGCCCGCCAGGGCCAGAGCCTGCCAGGGTTGCGGAATTGTTCGAAAGAGTTACCGCGGCCCTGGGAAGAAAGGCACTAGGAGGACTAAGGGTGGGTTTTAGTCAGTAAAAGTCTGACACTCCCTGCCGCTCCACCCAGAGCGGGAGGGGTCATTTGATGATTTCCCATCCTACAAAAAAAAAAAAAAAAAAAAAAAAAGGTGTCATTGTACATTATTAACGATTTTTAATATGGGACCAACACCGAAATCGCAAAAAAAAATAGCTGTTCGGTACATTTTGTCGAGATATGCTCACAGAAATGTATGGAACAGTCGATTGTTTTTTGGCGATTTCAGTGTTGGTCCCATAGTACAAGTTGTTCATAATGATGAGTACAATGACCCCTTAAGAGGTATTGCGTTTATTATGTTACACGTTGTATACAGGGTTATTTGTAAAACACCAACAACCTTTCAGGGGGTGAAAATACTCATCATTATAAACAACTTTTGCTATGAGACCAACCCTGGAAAATCGAAAAAAATATCTGCTATTTCATAAATTTTCATCGGGTGACTATTGCATTTTGTTTGAAACAGCTGATTTAATTTTTTATATTTTAAAGTTGGTCTCATAGTAAAAGTTGTTTATAATGATGAGTATTTTCACCCCCTGAAAGGTTGTTGGTGTTTTACAAATAACCCTGTATATGGCCTACAGATAGTTGTGTATGTTTGTAAACGCGCCCACGATAAAGGGGAAATTCTTACTGGGGCAATGTTTTTAAAAAAAAAATCGACAAATTTGTTCAAAGCAGGTTTTCCCAAAAAGGATATATTTTTAAAAAAATATTATTTTTAAATCCAACCTCTTAAAATATTCTACTATCTACGTATTAAGGTGAAAGCGCCAGGGTAGCCCGCAAAATTCAAATTTTCTTACGTTTTTTTTTTACAACCTGAGACTGACCTGCAATATTGCAAAAAACTTAAGAATTTCGCGGGCTACCCTGGCGCTTCCACCTTAATGTATTAATGTCAATACTTAACAAGTAAAATTGTCATAGCTCACAAGAAGGCAGACAGATCTCCAGCATTTATGATTAACTAAATAAATCACAAGATTATTGTTAATGATCAAGTTTATTTATGTCACATAAATATCTAAGTATCAATTATATAACCTACCAATAGGTGTCGCCCTATCACGCTGTAGAACATGCGTGTCCTGCCCTTGGCCTGATCTTGATCGCCGCGCATACGCAGGTCATGTGAACGTCATGACCTGTCCGCCATGACAGTTCGCGCGCATTTTATAAATTTGTATGACATCCGTTCTCTATTGCAGTGACATTGTAACTAATCATTTATTTAACCTCTTATTATTAGGCCGGAAGGGTTTATGATTTTTTTGCAATATTTGTAGCAACTTAATTAAGATCGGTAAGCTTTCTAATCCAATGTGTTCAGGTATTGTAATGGTAGGTATTCAGCTGAATCCGGTTTGACTGGGAGCCGACCCCGACATTGTTGGGAAAAGGCTAGGCAGGTGATGCAGCTCTCTAATCCAAGTGCATGGTTCAAAGACTAGTGAGATCCAAAATGTCAATCATTTCTAGTTGGTATTTACTCAACTACACAGTTGGCAATAGTTTTGGGTTAAAAATTTGGGAAGCGTCAGATTTATAACAACTGTTTTATATAATAGCCTGTAGGTATGTATGTATCCAACCTTGAAAATATGCAAATATTTTAGGAAAGAGACTTATCGAATCTACAAACAATACTTTACAAATGATTGAATAACATCAACGTAAACACAAAGTTCACTGACACCAGAACTACAGGCTGTTGTTTTAAAACACCGCTGATATTTGTAACATATTTTTAGTAGGCATGTGATCTTGTTATGATCCATATCAATAGTTACCGGTTAATTTCCGTTAACCTGTTGATAACAGACACAGGTCATTTTAATACCTACTGATACATCTTAAGATATCCACTTATGTTTAAATGACTAATTTTATCACGCGATTCTGTTCGCCCATTCACTAAATGATGCAAAACTTTGAAGTGTTGCGTCATTTTGCACTGTCTGGACCTGTGGTTTGTACAGTCACTTGGACACGGTAATTTAAATAAAATACACTTAATTTGTCCAATATTATGTTTCGCAGCATGATTTCTGCAATTAACGCCTAACAGTCACTTTATCTTTCCAACATAATAAACATACATACAAATTAATTTGATATTTACAGTAATAGCTTCTCTCTCATTGGCGGACAAGCCTCTGTTGTCATTCTCTGTTCCTTATTTGTTTCCTCTTTTCCATACTATATCTGTTCTGTTACTTATTTTCGACAATTATGCCAACTCATTCGATAAGTCCATAAAATTGCAGTAAGACCACTGATAGTGATAGCGCTCTACCTACAACTACACTGCCAACTCCCAATCCACTCGTGATTTGCTACTGTGATAATAAATACGGATCAGCTGTTTATCACATCACACCACCAGACCTATCATTCTCAGCTCGAATGGAGATGATTAGTGATCTGTGTCGGCTTATAAACAGTACTCATCTCTAAGTCAGCACTTTATTACCTGACGTGACTCCGTCCAGTGCGTACTGACCCACTGTGCTAACAATAATCCCGATAGCGAAATAACTGTCCAGTGTGAAAACAGGTAAGTCTACAAAAATACAAATATTTTAATTAGCGCAGGCTACACAAAAATAGCTTTTATCAATATTTGTTTAACGTTCATTTTTACAAATCCGTGAGTAATCAGCGATCACGCGCGTTCGGTTTATTTATTTTCCCGCCGCGTGATGGCTGCAGGTTCACAGTTGGTCCAGTATCATCTTGTTGATAACTCATTTATGTTCCGTAGCACCACTTCAACCTTTAGTTGTCTTTTAGAGTTCGCAAGAGCTCCCGACAATCAGTTTATTTATTAATTATTTAAATTAAATTAAGTGTTCATTTTAATTCTTTTACTTAAGTTTGTACAAACAGTCAGACTCTTTTCTGATTTGATCAAACCTATTTTCTGAATTATAAAACTATATTTTTTCTAAAAAAGTTATAATTTAAAAATGGAATTCTTGTCGCGCAAAGTTAAGTCACACGGTCAACTTGACGCACGTCAAGTGAATGGTGCGTCTGACAAAAATAAACGGTAAGCATTTCAAATATTAAATTACACCTGAGTAGGTACGTCAGTTAAGCTAAAAGTTGGGAAAATTAATTGTAACACCTTGAAGATTTCTACTAAATAATAAAATGAGAACCAGCAAAGAATTATTATCAAGTTAGTACGGTCTATGTTTTTGATACTTTTAATATTTTGATAAAGTTTAACAGGAAATAATCTTATAATATTATGATGCGATCTGCAACAAGCCTGCAATTATATTCTGACCAGTGTTCTGTCTTATAATGTTTCTTGAATTAGTCTAAGAGATAGAAACACTTTAACTACAGTTTTCATTATTTATTTTTATTTTCCATTATTTTAGTAGCTACTCAGTTAATGAAGACCACAGATAATTATCTCAGCACGACACCGAGTTTAAAAATCTTTGAATATTTTAAAGAAAGGTATTCAGACAAGTTTTTTTTTAAGTAGTGTCATCAGATTACTTGCTATTTTTGTACTTCGACTTAAATTTAGCTAATAAGCGATGCTAGTGCGATTTATATACTTAGAGATAACTACTACTGGATTATATTAATATGCTGAATAACCGAGTAACGTTATTACTGGTAGATAATAATATGCAAGGCATGCATACGCCGTTATTACAGCTAAAATATGTATTTTCGTTATCTAAATCTTTGTCTTGATATAATATTTCAGTGTCATTCAAAAATTATCTACGTTTTGATTTTATTTTAGTCTGCCGAATTTTATTGAAAAGCTATTTTGAAGAAAATTATGCTGGAATGCATCATAGTCAACACTGTCTGAAAATTAATCATTTTGTATCAAAGTATCTTTGTTTTACCCCGACTACGACGGAAAAGAAGGATTGTTTTTACTTCAACTCTGTTACTATGAAAAGTATTTATACGTCAGAATTGACGAAAAGTTGACTAAAATAAGTAAATTAATTGTTTCAGATAGTGTTGTCTTATGAGCTGTCCTTGTAAGAAAAACTGTCGCTCCTGTCTGGCGCGCCGTAGGTAGGCCGTAGCGCTTCGTAGCGGCGTAGCGTCGTAGCGTGTAGCGTAGCCTCGTAGCAACTTGCGTAGCGACCCCTATGACCTGTAACTTCGAACTCTTAAAAGCACACTGTTGGATTTTCAAAGCTTGGCCCAACGTCGAGAGTTGAAAATCCTATTGTGTGATATTATTATGCTGTTTTTTTAAAACTTATTTTTCTTAATTGAATGCCTTATTTTCCTAAGCATTTTTATGACTGTAAGTAAGGGATATTACGTTTTCATATAACCAATAATATTATACTATAAAAAGTTACATTTTATCGCTTATTAGGGCATTAGACAATAGAAACGTATTTTTTAAAGTCACAGTTAAATATGTTAGTTATTGGTTATGTATTCTAGCATAGCAAGGATTGATTAGTTCGAAGTATGATTTATACATAAACCTTAGTGTTTTGACGTAACGTATTAGTTATTAAAGGGAATTTATTTAAAATGGCCGTGTTCACCAGTTGAGTTTCCGCTTAAATTGATCACTCTTTCATATTATACAAATATATACCTACTTTCATTCATTGTGATATAGTTAAATAACACCTTTTGAGTGTCAAAAGCAAGAAATACAAGGTAATTATTAATCCATTGGCTATAACTAATACCTAATATGAAAAACTTTGCGACCGAATCTAAATTCGTGTTGAAAACGAATTTAGGTTCTCTACATTTATCGAGTTATGAAAAACTTTATTTCAATGAACTGCTGTTTATTTTGAATCCTATTTTAAAAGTTGTTTATTAATTTATATTTGTTACTTTATTTTATATTTGGATCTCCAACAAAGGATACACAGTTACAACAGAAGTCACAGTGATAAGTGGTTCATTCAGGTGTGCTCCTTCAGTTATTAGGATACCACAGCATCCAAAATACAACGTATAACAGAATAAACGCAATACCTCTTAAGGGGTCCTTGTACTCATCATTATGAACAACTTTTACCAAGGGACCAACACAGAAATCGCGAAAAAAAATCGACTGCTCCACACACTTGCATAACTCGATAAAATGTACTGAAAAGTTAATTATTAAATCACGTTTTCTAGGTTGGTCCCATAGTACAAGTTGTTCATAATGATGATTACAATGACCTCTTAAGAGTTATTGCGTTTATTCTGTTTTACGTTGTATACCTAGGTTTACATAAATATAACTGAAAATGGGATAAAATCATTCCATTAAATAACAATACAATTATTCCAATAGATAATTTTTTTTCACTAAATTTATATTTTATGTTGGATAAAATCATGAGTTTCTTACTATATTCATGAGTATCTTACTCACGGACTCACACCCTGAAATAATGCTAATGGCTAATTTATTTATTTAAAAGGGGATAGACCCTCTGTGTCTGAAGAAGGTTTTTTTTTCAATTGCTTTGAGTCAAGCCAAGTACTGCTATTAGAATATATTCAGGCAGCTAGGAAATACCGGCCTCATCTAGTTTAAAACGACTAAAAATACTAACGTGTAAAGGGATAATAAAACTACTTACAAAAAAAAAATATCATGTCATTAATCAATTTATTGCATATAAGCATGTGATTAGTTCAGTTTTAATGATTTTCATTGTTCTCACATGGCGTCTTTACCTCCAAATATCTCGGCGACGTGACACATTAGGGCAACATGTTGACAAATTAGTGACAGGTGGCGACGCCAGCTCACATACAAAAATGTTCGAACCCCTTTAAATCTCCTTGCACGCGTAAGAAAATTGTTCTTGAGAAAATAAAGATTCTTTAAACCTGTCTCACCCTGTATACTTCATTCCATTACATATCTGATATTTTCATAGAGCGTAAAGGTCGTTACTTTTTATTTTCTTCATAACTCTAGCTCGAGAGATAGAAACCAGGACTTAAGGGCTCGATAGATATTGTTCTGAACTTCGGGGAGAACAGTCTCTGGGTATTGTTTTAGCAATATGTAGTAGATAAGTATTGTTGTTAAATAACTATACTAATTTCGTGTTACTCACCGAACCGCTGAAGTTAAACTAATTAAATATTTACTGACAACTATCTTACTCAAATGATAATAAAATCAATAATACTGAAACTGCGGAAACTGTGGTTTCAGAACTACGTAGTTCTGAAACCACAGTTTCCGCCGGAGTTCAGATAGCTACAATAGTGTCATTGACCTCAATAATAATCATATTTTCAATGTGGTTTGTTTATCGATTAATTTATAGACACACAAAGAGCGCAGATACGCGACGGTCAAGTACTTATGTTGTACCTATTGTTTCATTAGGTACCCAAATATGAACTTTCTTTCAGTTGAATGATTCAGAAACTAACATTCTAACTCCCTGTTACAAAGAAAAATAATATTGTTCCGAGCAGGACCGACTTGTATTATAAATAAATGTATTCACAACAATACCTACTGCACAATTCCCACGCTAGTTGAAGGGTCAGCGCCATCTGTTATCAAACGGATGAGACCGCAATGCGGTGACAACGTTATCGCTGAAGCATTTTCCCGCTTTCCCAGGAGCGAGACCGCGATGAGTCCAGCGCCCCCCGCACAGCGAGACAAAAACAGCGCCACGCTCGGCACCGGCAAGCAGTTGTACGCGGGCAGCCAAGGGAAGTGTACGCACGACATGGAACGCGATCGCATCGGAATGTGGGGCTCCGGGGACACCACGGCCTCCAGCCAAGTCTCTGGCCTCGACCGTCTACGTCACCCAGGACTTAACAAGGTATGTTACGTTAAACTTTTTTCAAAACACAGAGATCGATGACCGCGTATTTTCGGTTAGGTCATGGTTCCGACTTGGCGGAAGTGTTCAGTTCTTACGGCAAATCGTATTATCATGTGTGCATCGGTCTAGTTTGTATAGAGAATCGGGTGTCAGAGGTGTCAATGTTGGAGTCAGCGTGGTGTCAATTCACATCCGCCGTGCAATTGTCATGTAAATGTTTGTTTTGAACTTTACACCCGGCGTCAAAGTTCACGTGGCTCGTTATGTCAACAAACTTGCGGGGACTAAACAAGGTTTCCGTTACGTTGTTTTATTTTGGTGGAAAATGTTGAAAAACTGACTTTTACTTTTAAAACATAGGGCTTTATAGTCTGATGAAATTGTGGCGTAACGTTGAAATGTTATGACGGTGACGAATCACCATGACTTTTATGTATTGCATAAATGTATAATTCCTAAGCTGCTCAGTAACAAACAAGCAAATCACAGGTTCAATAAAATAAATCATTTATTTTTAATGTACATGAGGAAGTGTATGTTACTCTTATTAGGTAATTCCTTGTTATGGTGGCAACAAAGTACCGAGTGCATTGCTATGAGGAAATGTTTTGGCCCTGACATTGGCACACTTCCGGCCCACGGTGTTACAGATTTGATTAAGTGCTGTATTTAAATTACCTTGATATAAATAACACTATTTATTAGAACTCACGAATCTAATAAGAGATCTGTCAAAATTGGTTTCCTATATTAGTTTCTACAGAATGTAAAACTACGAACGATTTATTTATATCGGCAAAAATATTGGAAGTCCATGCTTTCAAAAATGTAAATATGCAAGCAACACGTCTCTGTTTTACATTTTATATCTTTAGACATCCAAGATAAACGTTGTGTGTTATCTTTTCAGAAACGTAAACATTTTCTTATTCAGCAGTTTTCAAAAATTCTCTTGTATTCTTTAAATAATAATAGGTACTAACAAAACAGAAAACTTTATTTGAGATACTTATAAGTTTTGTAATGGATAGGTCTACAATATAGATTTTCAAGGCAATTAATTCAGTCCCTAATTTGAATACACTCATTGTTTTCACTTTCAATCACTCGTAAACAATGTATTTACAATTTAACATATTTTTGAATGCACAAGGAAGCTAGAAAGGGACCTAGTCGCTAAGCTTCCCTACTTTTAAAGAGAATAGGGATCCCGGGTTCTAAAAGGGGTCACCGATTCGCCTAGAGGGGTGCCAGGGTGTCCTTTCAAACCTGAATAAGTCAGGCGCGTATACCTCTGTTATTCAACGGTGATCGTAGAATAGCGTGTGCGAAAATTATGATTGAGCTATATTGTTTTCAATGAATGACTTGGCGAAATATGTTTAGTATTGAGTCATGGGTTGCTATAGTTACCTTGCGTTTGCGTATTGATTAGAATCTATATTATATAAAATCTCGTGTCACGGTGTTTGTGGGTGCACTCCTCCGAAACGGCTCGACTGATTTTTATGATTTTTTATGGATATTTGGTAGGTATGAGAATAGGTCGTAAATTAAGTATATTTCATACTTTTGATATGCGCGTACGAAGTCGGGGGCAAATGCACATACACAAACATAAATATAAAATAGTCTGCTCATTTGAGTAAAAGTTTGTTTCAATCAACCAATTTTTTGATAGTGGCAAGGTGGTTATTGATATAATTATATTCTCATATCTTCCCGAAAAAGTAAATTGCTGATGAAAATCTTATCAAAAATCTTCCAGTAGAGTTGTCTGCAAGATAATGATGATGTTTATTTTAAACTTCATGTAAAGTCATTATTTATTCTTTACATTAACTTGTTTTCGATACATTACCTTCACAATTTATTAGCGTCAATATTTGTCTTAAAATAGCCAGTAAAACATTACTTTATGAGTGGGTATGTACGTTTTGGTCGGTAGATCAGAATTGTCGTAAGTAAATAAATGGGTTATCTATGTCGCAGCCAATTAGCTAAATTAACCGTTTAATTGATGGCCTAGCCTTTTCATTTAAATGCGCTGATTTTTCAGCGACCTAAGTTACATCTTTTGTTCAAAATCGTTTGATGACCCTAGCCTAGAAAAGATGCCTGCTTTTAATGAGACGGCTGATTAAACTAGTTGGCTGCGTCATCTATACTAGGTACCTACCTACCTTATTTATTTACCTTCCTTGTTTAACACCTTTTTGCACGTGATATATGCATTCAATTTCTATTTTGGTCAACACGCTTACGGTATTTGTACCAACATATAATGTGAGTGTGTTGACCAATTAACAGCAGTTGCAGATTTTCGTATGTCGTAACTCTTCAGTAATATTACACACTAACACTTCAGTTTAAATACTATTGACGTGTCAATGGGCCAGTGTGTCACCACGTACCTACCACTCTAGAAGCCTGGAATAGAATATCTACCTAACTAACTAATGATAGCTTCGCTTAGCTACTCTATTTAACGAAGGAAAAATACTAACTGCATACAAAAACATGCTAATTTAATTAAGTCCACTCTTTAAAATAGAAGACGAGTGTTAAAATATTACCTGTATGCGTTATAATTAAGTTATAATTAACGTGCTAAATACTGTTTCTCTCTGCCAATTATGACTTAGTTTCTAAATTCAACGTTACGTCTAGATTTTGGAGTAAAAAAAACAATGATTCGGTAAAAAAAAATGATACTGGAAAGCATTACTGTATAAGAGTGAGAACTTAACACTGAATACTTAGTTTTACTATTTATCTACGTTGTTAAAACCATAAGGGTCAAATACTTCATAATAGTCCCAGTACCTATCATATAATTTATAGTCTCTGTGACCTCTCAGAGGGCTGAAACATATTTAGGCTTTTGGTAACAGGGGATTAAGTAATCTCTAACACTAAAATTCTGAGGCTTCCAACTTTTGAAGCCACTCATTAATTTCGAACGTACATTCAATCGATATATTAGTCTATTTCGGTAAGCCAGACTATTTGGTTTCCAAGTAAACTGTGCCAAGCCAAACGGAACAAATATTCGTCAGTTCTGAAGAGTCAATATTGTTATTGATTTTGTATACCACGACGTCAATGAATGTCGGATTTAGTGCTTCCGACCTATCTTTTAGCATACGCATTGTGCCACAGAAACAGTAGTGACTACTATTACTTACTTACTTACTTACTTTCTTTCTTCAAATACTTAAATTCTTTCAATTTTACCTCCCACGTCTTTCATGATCATACATATGGTGATAGTTTCTAATTATTATTTTTACGCTTGCCTCAATTACGGTATGTGTAATACGAATATACATTAAATATAAATATAACTGCAATTTACGGCACTATTTTCCTAGATATACAATAAAACCTTGAGAGTCTGAGCTGCTCTTTATTCCTTAAGAATGGAGAAAATATATTCCATTGTTCGCTAAGTCTTCCAGTAAAAATCGTAGGTATAAGCTGCTTAGACTTCAAAGCTTGCTGTAAAAATGTACTTAGAGAAATGAGGTGCTCTTGCGTCTCTGCACTTTTCATTGAATTTTCAGACTTCTGTTGAATTTTTCATTACGTAAGATAAAGAGGGTGGATGAGAGTTGCCAGAAATCGAGTTGAATAGCGTGCACTAGGAGATGCTTATGTCCAGCAGTGGACTGCTATAGGTTGATGATGATGATGATGATGAAGATAAAGATAGGAGTATTAGTCGTAGAGCTCTGAAAACTTATTAAAATCGCTAGAAACTGTTTTACGGGTTACCGACCGTATATATGATAGTGGGTCTCTATATTTCAATCATGAAATGATCCAACACGTTATATTTATCTGTAAAATTTGGTTGACTGCAGTCGTTTCGTTGTGCGTTAATCTCTGCCAAGTTCAATGACCGTTTAATTAATGAATTACTGATGCATATTTTTACGAATTTTGTATACATATATGGATGTAACTGTCAAAACGAAACAAAATAATATTGTTAATATTCCTCTCGACGACCGCGACAGCTGAATCAGGTGTGACGACATTGTTTTACTATTTTGTCTGCTATTATGGCCGCTGAAGTTATGAGGAAGGGCTGAGGAAACCTTACGCTTTGATATGTGCTAGTTATCTTTATCTTTCTGACAGCCGACTCTTTAACAAAATCAAAAGTACTCGTAATTATTTAATTAAAATAATGTTAAGCGTTAATTATTTAATTAAAATAATGTTAATAAGCGCAGTCTCGATAATTATTGTTTTCGAAACAACACCCGTCGCAAAAATATGACAATTTATTATGTATTTTTTTATAAATATGTATGTCACATTGTCGGTTATAATAATAAGGCCCAGTAGGTACTTGTTTACCACTGTAAAATTCCACATATCGGCACTATCACTGGTCATTCAGACAGACAGACACGTCCCGTCACTTGCACACGTTCGGGCGGTGGGTGTGTCGTGACGCAAGCACACAAGGCCGCGCTATTTGCTTGGTCATGATCAAAACCTTGCCGTGCCTGCCTGCCGCCCGCTGCCGGTAGTTAAGCCGCCACTGAGCCCTGATTTATAAGTTTACTTTTATATTAGATAAGTACGTGTTATTAACGTTTAAGGCCTCGTAAGTTTTATGTTAGTGTTCCGTTATGGGATCTAATTATTGTCGTTTACTGACTCTTGACCTAAATATGCCTATTAACTATGTTTAATAGATATCGGTAAGCATAGCAACTTCACAGTAACTCCACACACCTATGGTTTCAGGCTAGCTTCGTTTTTAAAGAACTTTTAATTTACGTTATATGATATTTACTAATACTGTAAATATAGCCGGCTTGCTTTTAAACTCGGTATCTTTACGCCGTCCTTGCAAAGTCTTTTTTTTAATGCATGGGAAATCATCAAATGACTCCTTCCGCTCTCGGTGGAGCGGGAGGGAGTGTCTCTTACTGACTAAAACCGTCTGCCTTCAAAGCAAGAGTGAACAGGCATCTTCTAGGCACACTCGCTCCATCATACAAAACCTCATCTATCGCTTTTCATCAGGCGCCATCGAGGTCAAGAGCAAGCCCATTCCTCAATAAAAAAAAATAAAAAAACCTATCCGTGCTCTTCCTAGTGCGTTTTGCGTTCCAGGGCCGCGGTGACTCTTTAGAACAAAAGCCGCAACCCTAGCAGGCACTGGCCTATGTGTTTCTTGTTAACCCAAAATGTAGAGAAACTGGACAAGAAAATTTTCGTTCATATTCTCAGGATTCTACATAATGTAGCGCAATTTATAAACTTTTCATCATATTATTACTGGCATAATTCCTATATTAGCATAGCGATAACCCGTAACCAAATAAAAAAATAAATGCGTTCATAAATAATTCAAATGGAAGTTTTAATTAAAATAAATGAATCATTTGGGTTTAAGTGGTTGACTGCCTCTGACCCTGGCCTTGCAGTGTCACGACATGAATATCAGTATTGCCACGATCAAAAAGAGAATTAATGATAGTACGCCTGTGCTTAATTTGCAGCTTTAGGTAGGAATACAAAAAAAACACATATTAGTTAAATAAAATACACAATCAACTCGCACAAGAAACTACTATGCTAGGTTTGTAAGCATTCCATGTTATCACCAATTAGGAGTTTACATGGTGCAATTTTAGGTACACAAACTCTTGCATATATTATGTACTTTTGTGCAAGTGTCTTGATATGTGTTTTCTAAGCTTTAGATATTTCTGGTCGCTATGTCTAATTCGGTTTTTAAAATGTTCTATCTTACGTTTTGCTCACCTGATTCGTGAAAATGGCCTGAAAAAATGTCTTTTCGGACTTCCTATTAGGCATGAGGTATTGTTGCTATTCACAAAAACACCGTGTTCTTTATATTGGTACTACAAGGCTAATTATCAGATTGTATGTCATATCTCGTTTAGATATTTTATTGCGATAAATTGATAACGTTATCAAGTCATAAGACGTTCCATAAATGTTGCACGCACATTACTTGTAATGTTTCAATCTTTGAGGCCACCAGATATACCTGCATATATATTTTGCATGCAGAATCAGTAGGTACCATGCAAAATTTTGGTCGAAGTTTTATAACACACTAGCTTTGCCCGCGGCTCCACCCGCGTGGATGTGGGTTGTCGCGTAAAAAATGGTGGCTTGTCTTTCTGTATATTCCAGGCTATATATCTACCAAATTTCACGACGATCCGTTCAACTGTTTCAGCGTGAAAGCGTAACGGAGAGACAGTTACTTTCGCATTTATAATATTAGTAGGTACGTATCTATTTATGAAATGTAATGTATGTATTTAACGACCGGTAATAGTCTCATAAGTGGTCAAGTTTCTTGTTCTATTTAAAGTTAGGTGTTAACTTCTAATTAATTCATCCGTCGACCAAGTTCCCCAAAGGAGAACATTTCCTGCGGGGTCGGTACGTAAATAAAGTTTCCCAGAGTTACTAACATTGTCTAGTAAAGTTAAATAAGTTACCCTAATGTGACACTACTTAACGTTAATTCTAAGCTTTCACTTGTCACATATTTATCACAAAAGTTTTCCTCGACGAAAAATACTGACGAATCTAAAACACGGAAATTTGAGTCTGTGGAATAAACCTAACACAAAATGCCGTATCATCTTCGAATTTATCTTGTTGCCATCAATGATGTGGTGCCATGGTCATTGCCTACTTAAGTAAATCATATTATGTTTATCGTAGTCGATCGATAGTGTAAATTCTATGACTGAGCAATTTTTAACTTACGTCATCACTTCACATAGCTTAAGCATTGAGGAGACACATAAGGACGCTTGTCGAGATATGCCATGAAGCGTCCAGGGTAAGAACGTGACGTCATTCCATCCCTTTATAGCATTCTGGCGCCGTAAGAGATTAGCATTCCTCCTCTGTAGTCGCATACCTACTTGCTAGGGCCCAGTTTCACAGAATAGGCGTAATTTTTGCGCTTAGAGAAATAGTTTCCTTTGAGATAATATCTTCAACCGAAAGAAACATTTGGGTCAGGGTATGTCTATGTAATATTAAAGTCGGCTTTTGCATTTTTCCCCTCGATTGTTCTCAAATTTTCTTCTTTGTTTGGTTTTATCTATTTCTTGATTCCGGCGCGCGTCGTATCAGAAGATATTGCGGCTCCTGCTGAAATCTCGGGGGACTTTCAGTGACGCGCAACGTCGACTGTCAATTTTTATTACGGAGATGGATTTATTGCTCTTTGATGTTTTATATTTTTGGATTTTATTGACAAATTCCCCTCAATTTGGACTTTATTTTTCACTGTAATATACTGAAACCAGCAATAAACTGAATATTACTCAAGTAAAATGGAAAGACCCTATCAAAATGTTCTGAAAAACTAAACTCAATTTATCTAAGAATTAAGCCACGAGAAAATAAAATAAAACGTTAAGAAGACACTGGGTTGTCGCAAGATAATCGACTCCGATAATTTACGAGAGCCTCTTGGGCACAGTCGTATTTTCCCAAGTGACTCGTAAGATGCTGTGTTTTTCTTGCCGTGTTAAGCAGAAAAGGTCAGAGGTATTTTTTGCTAAGAGTACATAAGTCAGAGTTTGTGGAGTGGAGGTCACAAAAACGATTCCAGCACTCATGACTTGAAAATGAGGCTGTCTTTGTAAGATTCGAACAAATGCGGGGGGTAAAGGCATGTGGTACAATCTCCCTGAACATGTAGATAGCTATGATAAAGCTATTGATAGCTTTTTCCTCTGTAATGCTTGACCTCGCCAAATAAACTATAAACCGCTCAGTAACTCACTCGTCAAGCGTGTGTGGTTTCGAGTAAGACGTTCGCTCTTAGATCTAAATTACTTATACAATTCTTAGTTTGCTTTTCTCTGCACCTATCCAAAATTTTCTTCTTTCAAGTTTCTATAAAAATAGATAAATTACGAAAATAAAAGGCTATTCTCAATTTCAAGGCAGCTTATTTCCATATAATACGTAAATTTAAGAAAACTAACTCTATCACAGAACTGAAGGGCCTATCACGAATGTTTTTGACGTATAGTAACGTAACGTAAAATTTTACTGTTACTGTATTACTTGTTTCGCACATAAATTTATTTGAATTGGATACTATATTCATATTTTGGTATGATACTAAATGTGTACCTATGTCGCATAAAAAAAAAAACAAAATATTATGGGGTTGTAGTTTTTGATATTCAAAATTCACTTAGGTACGTTAACGATACCGCAGTGCGATTCTGCAGTGCGATTCTGTAAACATATCGAAGTGAACACCCGGGCGGGGCGTACGACAAGTGAGTTGTCAAACCATACAAATAAGATGGAATGACAGCTCTATTGTCGTTCACTCCGCCTAGGTGAACACCGTGAGATGTCGACAGAATCGACCGGCTGTAAACATGTCACAGTGAAAACTTAGGCGAAGTGAACGACAAGTGAGCTGTCAAACCATACAAATAAGATGGAATGACAGCTCACTTCGTGATCACTTCCCTCAAGCCTTCACTTCGACATGTTAACAGAATCGACCGGCTGTAACGGTTATCATCATATCAGCCGATAGACGTCCACTGTTGCCTCCCCCAAATGGGGTTTGCCATAATCGCCGCACTTGGCAGGCGGGTTGGCGATTGCAGTGTAGCTGTAGCATTGTAGGTACTTACAGAGAATGCTGCTGCCCATTCTCTGGTGAGTCCCTTAGTCGCCTCTTGCGACACCCACGGGAAATGATGGGATGGTGCTATTCTTTTACTTCCGACACCATACGAAACTGTCTGTGATGGTACTATACGAGTACGTTAAAACATTCGTGCTAGACCCTCTGTACAGATAAAAGTTACGCATTGACCCAACGACCTAGACTTTCAGACGCCTATCGAAGTAGGTCACAACAATACCGAGTACACAAGGTGCTGATAAAAAATTGCAATTCATTAGTCATATCCGAAAGTGGATTATGTTATCGTAATGTCAATATTTCATTGAGATAAGCAGATTTATTCGAGTGCGCTGATACTATTCGTAATTCTGTGGTAAAGTTACTTTCAGGTAAAAATATACAAAAAGATGACAAGTTTGCTTTTTCATTAAAAAATATTCTACGATTAGGATAAGGCGTGCATGCGCTTTTATACCTAACTGCTGACTAAAATAACTGCTTGTTTCTTACAATTTCATTTTTCACCCCAAAAAATGAAAAATTGTTTTGTCATCTACACCTGCATTTTCACTACAACAAAAGACTTACCTACCTATTTTATGAAAACTTGAAATTAGCCTTTCAGCCGGTAAATGTTTTCATTTTCATTTAATGTTTTCACTACGCAAGTTGAAAGCGAAACTTCTGTACCTTTTAGAAACTCCATTTTCCTAACAAAGGGTCACTATGTTCTTTTTTAACGGAACACTGAAGTAAAGAAAAGCTTTCAACTATATTCACCTACTAGTCCGTATTTCCACATGTTTGCCCAACCAACATCCACTGCATTTTTGTATGTGTAGATTCAGCTAAGGGGCAGCCCCCTTTATGTTGCATGTCGCAGCTAATTGAATCATCGACGCGGTAATCCTCAAACACACGCCTTAAGCCCTAGTTTGTAGGGCAGCTTGTGGTTGCCATAGCAACGCGATAACTTGCTACCACGGTGTTATAAAAGCTATGTAAAACGCTAAACCTTCACGCAGTCGGTGTGGAGTGGTGTTTACAGTGCGGTTCTTGTTTTATTTAATGTTTGGGACGAAATTATAATCTGTGGTCGCATTTTCACGCGGTTCGCCAAATTTTCGCGGCTTTTGCGTTGCGTTTGTTGTTGGAATATGTGGTAATTAGTCAGCTGGGAATTTGGCCTTTTGCAGATTGAATACCGTAATTTAAACTTGCTTCATTATGTCCCATGCAAAGGCTGAGTATTTTTGACCTTCACAAAATATAACAAGTAAATTGTAAAAGTCAAGGACATTTGAAAAGCTGTAGACATTGAGAAAAGATAACCCCTTTTTTTTTCAAAATAAGCTTCCAACTTCTTGTTTATTTAAGTGACATAATATTTATTAATATCTCCTTATTGCTCAAAGCCTTAGATATTCGAAGCCTTTAAAAAAATTTCTTTTAACACGACACACAAAACAATAAACTCCGATTTTGTAGTGATTCGATCATACGACCAAACTCCTTTGTCCTACCTATCGAGAGAGGTTTCCTAGCCCCATATTGTATAATCTAGTAGCTAGATTGTAGGTTATTGTCTCTGGCCTATTGTTAGTAACCTCGTTCTGTTTCTAAGCGTCCTAGGAGCTAGGCTAGCCGGCACGCCCGCCACATATCCTTGCCTTGTCGCCCATTGTGCTGGCATGAAAGTTGATATCGATTGCTTTATTAAGTTCTATAGGTACTTGATGAGGCAACGGTAGGCTACTTTTATGGAACTTTAAATTGGCTTGTATTATTAGAAACTGCGTTAAGAAGCTCTAGATTTTTCAGAATATTAAACATTGAATAAAAGTTTAGCTATCGAGAAATGATAAACAGATAATAGTTTTGACTGAAATGAGATATTGCTGTACTTTTCTATTTAATTTCGTTGCAGATCCTAGACTATTGATTTTTGTTCTCCGAGACTAGTCGGGCTTAATTTGGGCGCTTTTCCGGTGGTTGGTCGCTACTGGTGGTTCTGGTTTTAGGAGTGGCAAAATAAAGCGTGCAACATTATCTATTAGCACAGAGTTTGCGTTTAAAGGAAAATAACGGCCAATGCCAGTCTCGAAAATGTCAGTCTAATTTATGTACCTACTTACTTACTTTACGTCACTTTTAAACAATTTGTTGTTGAATACCGTAAATACAACATGTAACAGAATAGACGCAATACCTCTTAAGGGGTCATTGTACTCATCATTATGAACAACTTTTACTAAGGGACCAATCCCGAAATCGCGAAAAAAAATCAGCTGTTCAGTACATTTTGTCGAGATAAGCGCCCAGAAATGTATGGGGCAGTCGATTTTTTTTTCGCAAAATCCGGATTGGATAGGTAGGATTGGTCCCATAGTGAAAGTGGTTCATAATGATGAGTATAATGAACCCTTAAGAGGTATTGCGTTTATTCTGTTACACATTGTATTAAGTATACGAAAATCCCAAGTCTAACAAAATTGAAATTCCTTTTTGAAACTTCATGGCAAATAAAATTCAAAGGCACGCTTACGTATTTTCTAAAGAACAAAGCGATCTTTGATTAACGTTATTAATTAAGACTGGAAATTAATTTCCACCTAGTTAGAAACTTTTATCAGAACTTACTAAAGGTAGAAGATATTCAAAGTAAGAAGTTTTGTTAATGCTTAGAAGTCTTCACTTTGAATTCGCCGTTTAGAGGAATAGAACATTAATGACATAATCTCCACCTGCAACCAGCTTGTATGCACGTTGCATTACATTGTGGACTACCGAGGTATAATGTGATCAATCGCTCGTTCGGCCCCGCAATATAATTAAACTTGCATGCGATGCGAGTTGCTGGCAGGTGGAAAAATGGCCTAATACCTACAGGACTTTAAATTAATTGGCAATCTTTCAAGGTGAAAGCACTAATGAATATGAACAACATAGGACCTTTACTAAGAGGTAGTTTTAAATGTATGAGCAGTTAGTAGGTACTTGTTACTAGTTAAGTGCCTACTGTAGGTTGTAAACGATTTTATTCAAGATTTATGTTTTTACGACTTTATTTAACATACATAAGATACAGTCAACAAAGCTATTGGGTATGCAGGCAGCTATAACTTGCAATGTTGTGAGTGTGCTGATTAGACAATTATTGTACCCCACACTCGTAAGTATATCATAAGCTTAAAAAGTTATAATGCACACATTCGAAATAAATATTGGCAGTGCAGAAGTGGAAAAAAAAAATTGCCTGTATACCAAATAGCTTTGTTGTCTGTACATATTGTAGTAACTAAGTACCCACATGTTTTCCGCAACTCTTAACTATAAAATACACCTGTTCACAGCCCAACAAAGTCTGTTTGTCACTATGTCCCCGCCCATTTGCAACCAAATTGACGTTTCAATAGGGTAGATGACTAAAAAAATCTAATTAGCCCGTCAGATACATTTCCAAAAAATATTATTATATATCTCAGGACCCTGAGGTCCTGGGCCTTTTAGAGGCGTACGAGGGGCCGAAGCCAACTCGCATGGGCCCTCTGCGAGTTGAAAAAAAATACGTGTCCAATATTTTTCGATAAACTGACTGACGGACTAAATAGAATAGAAAGAAAGAAAGAATAGAAAGACGGACTAAATATATATTTTTGACCAGGAATCATCCCTATTATTCAGACACAGGTTAGGTTTGATCAAAGCCGACTTTAAAACTGTATGCTCTCGTTTTAGCTGTTCCATTAAAGTTTCATTTTAGTAGATGTCACTGGGATAAAATTACTTTATTAATACACTATAAATAAATAAACTACAGCGGTATTTGCTAGCTATTTGTGCCTACTATTGAATTCTGTCTGACAGTGATAAATGTACCTAGATGGTTAAGCTCTCGGGCTCGGGTGCTGTACTGAAATAAATTATTTACTCAAAGTCAGAAATAATAAATTATTTAGGTTAGGTTAACGAATGAATGAAATAGATAACAGATAACTTACGAATTCTTGTAGGTACCTAACCTACCGAATAACTTTAAATCAGGTAGAAATAATTTCATAAATAAGGACAATTATTGTAGGTAGGTACTAGAAAATAATTTGGCCGAGTAGGTATAAATAACCAAATTTCAATTTCAACAAAAAAATCAGTAATAATATCGGCATGATAATGTAAATACGCAACTTGATTCGTATGAGGAAATCCTACACCCAACCCACAAGATGTTGTTGGTGACCAATATTCGCGATGTATAGGGAAGTGAACAACAGACCTCTTATAGCACTACATTCATTTTTTCCTCCATCCTGTAGAAATTCCCATGACGCTATTTAGCCAATTCTTACGCATACATTTTCGTTGCCGAAAATACTGTAATAGTGTGTAAAGCTTACGTTTGTTATTTTAAAACATAAACATCACACCTATATTTCCCAAAAGGTCAGGCAGAGGTGCACTTATAGTCCAGCCATATTTCACCAACTATGTGTAGCGTCCCATCCCATAGGGGGCGGCCCTATTTCCGGATATAGGGAGAGTGCACGGCGTTGTCTACTAGCCATCTAGTATAGAATATTCGAAACTTTAACGTTAAGAATACTTGAAATTCACATTTTTGTGCTGCCACCTATAGTTACTGCACGCTCCATTAAGAGGAACGTAGAACGAGAACGTAACGTACGAAGCAGACTTTGCCATCTAGCGTTGTAAATTCGAAACTTATCAGTAAAATATACTCGACAATGACACCTCTGAGCTGTCACGTTTAGTTCCTGCACGTTCCCTATAATACTGGAAACAAGACCAGATACCGGGCTGCTGCGGACAGGTTCCGGTTGGAAAAACCCAATAACTCTAATTTAAATTATAGTGATATATTCGTACTTTGAGAATTGTATACTTAACCTACGTTTAAATAACCAATGCAAAAAGTTTTCCACTGCGACGTAAAACAACCGTTCTTTGTGCTATTGGATAAGGGTAACCACTTAGTACGGTATAGCAAGTAAACACAGTGTCCTCAATTGATTTGTCAACAATATCATGTATAATTTTTACCCACGACTTCACTCCCATAGTCTGGTCTGCCTCACACAGGAACCGTGCAATATTTTGGAATAAAAAGTAACTTGGCCGTAGTAGGTACCTATCTAATAGTTTTCTATCAGTTTCACTGATAGAAAACTGATAGAACTGTCTCCTTATCAAAACGAATAAGACATTTCCAAAACATTCTATTAGTAGAGCATCGAATCAGAACCTACGACCCGATTACCCCAACATACATTTAGTTTATAAAAAATATTATAAAAATTCAGTCGAATTTAGAACCTCTTCCTTTTTGTTCAAGTTGTTAAAAAATTACCTCTGTATGACATTACTTTAGTACTTATTGAGATTAATATGCGTCTAGCTAGACAAAACCGCTTTTGTCAGCGATGCAGCGCTGCGTGACTGCCATCGTGTGTTGGATGAATATTGACTTGAGTCGGTGCCAAGTCGTCGCTCACCCTAGCTAGACTGCCGGTTCGCTATACCGCTGTGCCCTTGCTCTTGAACGAGGCTACTTATATGTCTACTCTGTGGACGGGTTGCGTCACCTTACTTTAACGTGTGCGTTAACGTTAAATAAGGCACAGAAATTGCAACTAAGCCTGACTCTACAATTTATGGTCTTTTTATAACTGTCAAATTGTTGCTTCGAACGACTTCTGTTTCTTGACTATAGCTAGCCCTATGTCCTACATTTTGAAAGCTGTGTCAGCAGCTCATAGGTAATAATATATATTTAAATGCGTAGCGTTGATTGAGCAGGGAGAGGGGAACGTAATTAACAGACGCGATTTCCTGCCCTCAGGGGCACAATGGGAATTCGAAGCGAAAATAATTAATTATGCCAATCCGCTCTTCATTCATTAACCTACTTCAGCACTTTGAATCGCAAAAAAAATGGACATAAGTAGTAGGTACCTATATGTATAATTCTAACAAATGTTAAATCACTGAATAATGTGTTGTTAGTTAAACTAATTATTCATTCTTAAAACACGTGTAAGGTAAAACACGGAAAAATAAATATCGCCAGAAGGTTGACGTCATACAATAATAGTCCAAGTTCGCCAATAATTAGGACTTGACTACATTTTGGGTGCAGAAACTGACCATGACTTGATGGGAGCAAAAACTTCTGGTCATTAGGTCAATGTTTTCAAGCTGGTTGGACAAGTTGAAATATAACGAGCATTTGGACAAAAGATATTTTAGCGAGTAATTAGAGGAAAAAATAATTGTGTCGCCTCATCATGATTCCCACGTTATTCTGCTGACGCCATCAACCACGTACCTATTATTTTTATTCCTATGGCTGAAAAACGTATTTCTGCTTGTACTAATTTGATGCCTTAATTTTGAAAGTATTCTCGTTACTAAACTGACTTTGTTTTCACCCTTTATTCTCTAATGTAGGGTCAAAAGAAAAATTAAGAGAAAACCACGCTTCACTTACTTTATTAACTCCCTAAACTCCAAAAAAGAGGTCTCCCTAATTGCCTATTCTGTGGATTAATTGACTAAGAAAATGAACCATTTATTAACATGACAGGCAGGCGGCTTGTTGCTGATGTAGTGGTTTAGAAAGAGTAGATATTTTTAGGCATACATATAAATAACATCTATCCATCTATTATGCTTATAAAACCGTTTTTTAACACACAACCATAACTTTATTGGAATATTAATACATATACTACAACGTAAGTATCCGCTAAGAAATAATTTTTGGAAATTAAAACTTTATAGGGGGAAATGGGACAAAGACTTTCATACAAAGTTTCATGGTATGAAAGTCTTTGTTCTTAAGCCGTCTACGACGAAGTCGCAGAAACCAGCTAGTAATGTAGGTGTGTGGCATAAGACAATAAAAATACAAAATTATACTGTCGTTTATGAGATATTTATCATAAATCTTATTGACATCTAGAAAACGATATAAACGTAATTTCCTCATTCAAACTTAAATGGCTATATCAAATCCTCTGTATTATGCCATGGGATGCTAATTGGATTTATATTCCAAGTGTACCAAACCTCCGTATGTTATTTACAAAGGTTTCTGTATGTGTTTATACTCTAATTAAGGCGAACAATTTTCGCGTTATATCGTCAGGTTGTCGGCGCCAGGTACCTTCACTGAATAGATTGATCGATGTGTGTCAACTTACTTTTCCTTTAACAACATTTTCAGGAAAAGCTTTACGCACGTAAAATACGTTTACTAAGGCGTTTTTTGAAAGAAAGAAAGAAAGAAAGAAGAAAGAAATTATTAGTATACCTGCCTAAATATCTCAAAATCTCCCTTTCTATGTTCTGCAACGGCATTTAACAACCATGATAAAGTGTTGACAGTTAAAAATCTCACACGTGTCAGAATATTTCAGAGATAATGGAACATGACATGAATTTAAGCTTTTCACAATGCTAATGAAATAAAGGGATATTTCATAAGCATTGTGAAAAGTTCCATACAAAGAATTGTCAACGTAACTTTTATTGATTGTGCCTGAGCTAATAAAACCTTAATGGTACAATTTATTATTACGGCAGGTATTCGTGTGTACTTAGCTCGGATTTAACGTGCTTATACAACTTGGCACCGGGAATATAAGTTATTATGCCCTCTGAAAATTATGATGTTGACTGAGCCCCTCGCTCTGTTTACTCGCCCTGATTGCTCGCAAAATTTCTCGTATAAACTCGTATTTTCATGTTTGTTATTTGTTCCATAAACGGACCTGGACAGCAAACCAGATTATACATATGCCCTAACTTGAATACGAAGAGAACATTGTTGTGTTAGTTCTTCTCGTTGTGTAACAAAACGAAATGTTAATATAATTAAGCAACAGATCTTATTAGCTATTACTAAGATCTATCAATGACATTATAATTAGTGTCAATGCTAGTAACAAACTTTACGAAACCTCTAACGAACCGGAACAGCACAGTCATCATAAAAACTCAATCGATCCGACCGAGTCACCAAATACGTAACGTTCCAAGATTTGTCGCCGGCGGCACTTTACATCAAGTTGAAGGTCGACGATTACCCGATGTAATTGGGACAATTTGTGATCGTATCAGGTCTGTCGACGGTAATGGTCTTAGTTCCGATAGTATTGCCGTAGAAACCTTGTTCTAAGCCCGCGAGGGATTGAACGCCGTCAAAATGTTAAATGTTAATGCTCGAATGTAATTACGAATTAAATGTGTTACTCGTGTAACGTTGTTGTTAACTGATTCTATGTCAAACAACTGGACTTGAATGTCGTCGGATTATTGAGATTGATATGTTGTTGCAGGCGTGTCTAATTGGAACCTTGATTTCATGATAGGTTTGATCTCACTATCAAAAACAAAGAGTTTACTCAGATTTTCTCTGCTAGATATTGTCCCACACTCAATACCCAGCTATAGCCATAATAACCCAAAATATTCTTTATCAAGTGTTAAATTACGAACTACGCACCCTTTTGTTTATGAATGTGAAAAGTACCACCTGAACCCTTCTTTTAGCCTCAAATCTGAGGTCTCGTCCCTTTCATATTAACACACACTTACTGAGGCTTATAACATTAAATTATGATAATCCAACGGGTAAGAAAACAGGCATATGAAAAGATAAGGGTCGAGAATGTAGGCAGACATCAAATGCAGACGTACAACAAAATAAGATTCCGGTTAACCGGACCCGTTCGACCTCATTTTCCCGTGAATACCTCATAAAGAATAGAAGTCTTTGCTGTTGAAGTATCGATCGTGAGGTGGCGCATTCCTGATAAATAAATAATACTAGCTGTTCCCGCTGCTTCGCTCCTTCCACTTCAAATGCAGTCGCCGACTCGCCGTCAGCGACGCTGAAAATTGAAAAGCGTTTTCCATTTAGATAAAGTGTTTGTACGTTCTAGCTTGATAGCTTGCAGGCGCTGCTTCTATAAAACTATTTCATATGCATGTTAGGTTCATTTTATCGACCCAGTTTATAATAAAAGGTTTCAATCGCTCGTTATAGAACAGCTTAAGTTTAATATCCTTCAATAACGTTTACTGAACTACTTTTCTTCGGTTTGAAAAGTGGTTTTGGTTGAGTGACATTAAGTGCGGCCTTAGTAGTCAGTGATGGTGGAATTAAAGTGACTCATTGTTGATGGACTGAAGTGTAAAATGGAAAGGGACTGGTGGCACCTGACTCCTCGCAGGGATTTGTTCGCAGTGCCGGAATGTGTTGCTGCTTTAGACTCCAGGGTTAGTTGACTCTTTGACCATTTTATTTAGTGTAGGTACTTTTTGAATGTGTTAAGAGAATACCATACGTTGAGTACACCTTACCATCTACGTTCTTCTGTTCTCTGTCCTTTTCAATGTGAGACTTACAAAAATTTTAAAGTTAGTAGTGTTTAGGTTCGGGAAGTGCACTGTATCAATTTATATCAGCATTATACTTGTATATCAGTCACAGATCGCGTGTTATGATTTATTTTAGAAATAAGCTTTTTCTTTGTACTTCACTCTTCCGATCTTTCTTCAGGTCAGTCTCCATACTTCGTTGAACAAAAATTCAAGTAAACTGTAATTTACGCTAGCCACAGGAACTCTAAATGTAAAACTAAAGATTAATGCACAATGTCTAGAATAGTGGTAACAATGCAGTTGTTATGCTGTAGACGGCTTGAAATCCTCAGTAACAACTAGAGCTTTTATGGTCTGTAAATACTAGAAACCAACTCTATGGAGTAAAAACAAACGTTGCTACTTGCTACTTACCTTAAGACACTTGGTAGAATTCATATTGCGTAGTACTTCCAACCCTTTTCCCTCGGGAAGTGGTCACGTTTCCTGTAACGTGCTGGCATGACTTAAGGAAGCCATTTCGGAACTCCATTTCAACCTTTGATGTAAGGTAGCGTAAGTTAAATTTTACCTTTCAACGGAAAATCGCCAATGCTATCTTTACTATCCTTACTAATATTATAAACGCGAAAGTTTGTATGTATGGATGTTTGGTACTCTTTCACGCATAAACTAGGTACTGAATGGATCTTGACGAAATTTGGCAAGATATTAGTCGAGAGGTATTCTGGAATAACATCCCGGGAGTATGTTCCCTTGGGATAAATTTCGACATTCACGCGGGCGGAGGCGCGGGCGGCAGCTAGTGTTTCATAATTTCATAAAACATTGTATTTACCTAACTGCAATCTCAATCCATTAACATTGAAATGACAAGGGAAAGTAGCTAGATACAATGAGGCTTATAGAAGTACGTTTTCAAGCATTTGAGGGTTACCGACTGCAAATTAGATACTAATTAGTAAATTCATACATTTAATTAGTACCTATCTAATTTGCAGTCGGTCCCTTGCCCGCGAGTCCGAACGCGTGAATGTCGGTTATCGCGTAAAAAAGTAGCCTTTCTTCATATCCCACTCTATATATATGTCAAATTTCACGACGATCCGTTCAGCCGTTTAAACATGAAAGCGTCACAGACAGACAGACAGAGTTACTTTCGCATTTATAATATTAGTAGGGAGAGATAACTTGAATTAGTGGTGTAAACTGTTAACATAAGTTGTCCATACATAGGTAGACTACCTAGAAGTAAATTAAATCCACCGTTATATACAAATGTTAGCACTATCCAAATGGATTAAAATGGATCGAAAAAGGGAGTGTTCGTAGTATTCTCGCAATAAATCGTTCTCAGAAGCTCTTAAAGTTAGTTTCCACTGAGAGACGACTCTGACGTCACATTCATTAAGTTCAGTTCTGTTTGTGCGAAGTTGTGCTGAGAGCAGGCTTTTATTACGTCATTAATTTTTAATTTGATGTCGTATCTCTTGTAAGACAGACAGCCCTCGTAACTTCAGGCTGTATTAATTCCTAGGACAATTTAAGAACAAAGAAGAGGGTTATTTATCCTGTTTGGGCTTATGATGCAAAATTAATTCGGTATGTATTGTTCCGTTACATAAGTAAAAAGTAGGGGTGCTTCGTTTACTTTTAAACAAGGCCTAAAGGCATAGAATACTATCCCAAACCAGAGGGCCAATTCTACAAATTTTTAAGCAACGTTCGAAATTCGCATTTCAATCGCATCCTGTCAAAAAAACCTTACATTTCCATACATTTTGCGACTGACATGCGAATGCGAATGTTGCTTAAAATTTGTAAAATTGGAACTCTGGGTAAATTCTTCCCTTCATATCGTTCACGGCCACCATTCAGAACGACGGCTTGCGAATGGTGGCCGTGAGCGAAATGAGGTGCGCCTCTCCAATTTGGGCGAAATCTGTCTTGTCTGGCGAGATCTGTTTACCTACTAATCTCTACAATATTTTACTATCATCAAGACATCAACCATAAATGACGTCAGCATTCGCTTTTCGTGAGTGTTTATTTTATATTTATTTAGTCTCAAGTCAATTTTCTCAAGCTATAATATTATATTTTTAAATTACCATGAATAGTGCAGGTCCGCAGAATCTATACTAATATAATAAAGCAGAAGAGTTTATTTGTTTGAATGCGCTCATCTCTGGAACTACCTGTCGGATTAGGAAAATTATTTCTGTATGGTAGCCATATTCATGAAAGGGAATTTCTACGGGAACGGGATATGTGCGTACAAAGTCACGGGGAAAAGCTAGTATTATGTCAATATACTAGAAACCAATGTTTTCATACATGGGTGAGGTGAGCCTGAACAATGTACGGCCCTTATCACAAACTGATTAGACACGGTTTTCAGTTCAGTCGTTACTGAAGGCGTTGTCAACAGCACACTGATCGGTTAATGAACGATTGATTAGGAGCAATTGATAATTTGATGACGATGTTTAGATGGGCAGACGCTCCATGTGTACTGGTACTCGGCTGCAGCTGGTTATGCTGGAAGCCCATCCTCAGGTAGTTGGGAAACAGGCTAGGTACATTGATTTTGATGAATGTCACTTGATAATGCAACGTGTAACAGACTAAACGCAATACCTCTTAAGGGGTCATTGTACTCATCATTACGAACAACTTTCACTATGGGACCAACACTGAAATCCAGAAAGAGGTATTGCGCTTATTCTGTTACACGTACCTACGTAGTTTGAATTGTCATTTAGAAAATATAAAATAATGGAATAGACAATACTTTAAGGATACCGGCAATGATATCATGATAAATAAATGGATGAAATATAATAATGCTGCGAAAAAACCAGGATGAAACAGCAAGACAACAACTCTGGATGAATTCAAGAAGAGAAATGTCTTTTTAAAATTCATCCGAAAGTGGTCTTTAATACATTTCTTTTAACAATAGACCGTCCATATTGTCACCATGAAATGGCTCGTTCTCTTTTCTGTAATATCTATGGTGTACCTAGGTGCAAAACAAAAATCGTTCTATGTGTTATTGTGTATATGTATGTCACTTTAAATATCTAATCTAAATTGTAAATATTTCATTTCTTTATGCATCTCCTTTAGTTTTGTTCAGAAGTTGCATTTTCATTTAAACTTTTCTTGTGAACACAGACGCTCCAAGTGAACTCCGAGAAAATTAGTTGTCAAGTAGAGATATAGAAACACGAGAATATTTTGTAGTTTTGTGGTTCAAATGGTTTTCGTCACTTTGATAGGTACTGAAATTGAAATAGGTATGACTTATTCATATTATAATTCTTTAGAAAATAACGCGCTTAGACTAAATATAGATACATTCATAATCTGTCTGTAGGTAGGTACGTCAATATCTTCATTCATGATTATACCGTAGGTTAAGTAACAATTTCCTATTGGGAAAATTACTTTATGTAGACAGTTATTATGTAGGTATTGTACGGAGTTTGTTTCAAAGCAAGAATTTTTTGGCTTCCCGTTGCCAAGAATCCATAGAAGCGCGCCTTATCTCAAATCGCGTGGGGTTTAAGAGGAAAGTCAGTATTTACGTAATTTTAGATCAAAATAGCTAGGTAGCACCAGATCACTGTAGGTCACACACCCGCAATGGTTGAGCTGAAACTTTCTCATTATTTTACCCAAAACATTTTAACGCACGGTAATTTAACCTGATAGTTTTGAGCCATGCAAATATGGCCTTTATTTGAGTAAAGATAAAGTCGTACAGATCATAAGTCGCAATGCAGAATTGAAGGTTGGTAAGAAGCGGTCACCTTCGTTACGTCATTAACAGCTGATTATAGTCAGTCGATTGAGGCATTTCCGGGCAAGCAATGAAGAGGAATTTTGTTTATTTCTCAGTTTTGACCTTTTACTTTACAATTTATTTACAAAACTCGTCGCGCGTCGCTATCTATAATTATCTTTGAGTGTTGAAAGTATGTTTTGTGTGTGGGCGTAGTGCATTGCTCATTGTGGTAATTTTATACCGCAGTTGGAGCATTGACTTGATGGCTGAGAAGGAAATAGTCAATCATTCACTAAACAATGTAGGAATTTATTTTACTAGATCTGTGAAATATTAAGACCTATTTAGATCACAAGCTTGATTTTATTAACAACCGACAAGTAGCGGCAGCCCTTCCCTTGTATCTTAGGTGCGTAGGAATGAAGTCATTAGGAGAGCTTAGACTAAGTACCTACCTACATACATATATTATTATGTTCGAGAGATTTAATTCTCAAACTTGTATGAAAGGCAACGAACGCAGTTTTCTATTTCAGCTGTATAGGAGTCATGGTATTTGACTTTCTTATTGTCACCTTGAAGCTTTATAACTTCACCGCTGATGAAGGTTTTTGTTAAAAATTGGTAATTCATAATTGTTACTGCTACCAAGTATTTCATTTTGCAAATAAATAAATACATGTATATTCCCTATTAACGAAAACAACTGAACGGGATATTCGACACTTATACTACAGACGGGGTGAATAGGAATGCAGGGGTGAATCGGAACAAGACTTTGAGGGGATTTTTACGTTATTTAAATCTTGTTTGCAACATTTGCGGTCTCCAATTTTATTGAATTGATATGATAAATTTAAGTTGCTTTCAAGTGAAAAACCTTATCAAAGTTTTGTTTCTATTTACCCCTCCGTCCTTATTCACCCCGTTTGGCGGTACCTAAATTGTTACAACTGATATATTGAAAGGTTTAACAGAGTATAATAATTTACGGTTGCATAATTACAGACTGTGATTCACATTTATGTGTTGCGCGTTATCTGTGCATCGATTTTTCTTTCCAAGCATTGTCACGAGTGTTTGCGATATGAATGTTTGTTACTATTGTACTAATACTTCAACTGTAGGTAGTGCTTATACACCAAATAACCGTTCATAATGAACTGGAACTTGGGAACCCGCCAGTTTTCGGATGAAAAGTTTCGCAGTAATGGCTTGGGCGTTTTTCTAATGCATGATCATATTACATAGATAGATACTTCCTGTAATAGGATAGCCAACAGCTGGACCAAGTTTTCCATTAGCTATGATGTGGCTTTAAATTCGTCAAGAAAAACAACAAACACCTATCGACGCCTGTTTTTTAACAGGTTACGAAAAACTGAGTTTAGATCAACATCTAACGTAAGATCTCTTGTCCACAGGGTATGGCCTTCACAATCGAGGAGCGCCAGACCTTGGGCATCCACGGTCTACTGCCAGCCAGGGTCAAGACCCAGGAGGAGCAGGTCCAGATGTGCAAGCTGTCCATCGACCGGTACGAGGACCCCCTCAACAAATACATCTACCTTATGGGACTACTGGTAAGTCTAGCTTTACTTCTTGTGGTAGCTTAAGATTTGGAATTCATTAGAATACAATTATAACTGGCGAGCAGCATCTACTCATGTCCTGAACATTGGCGAGCTTTAGTCAAAAGATGGGAATCGTTTTGCCTAAATAAACAAAGAGAGTGTAATCAGAGGGCCAAATCTACTAACTTTTAAACATCGTTCGCATTCGCATGTCAGTTGCAAACTGTCAAAAAAGCCTCAATTTCCATACATTTTTGACAGATTGCGCTTGAGATGCGAATGCGAACGTTGCTTTAAAATTAGTAGAATTGGTACCCTGGCCTGATTCATCCTTTATACAGGGTTATTTGTAACCACCAACAACCTTTTAGAGGGTGAAAGTACTCATTATCAACTACTTTTACTAAGAGATCAACTCTGAAATATCAAAAATTGAAATCAGCTGTTTCATACAAAATGCAATAGTCACTTGACGAAAATGTATGAAATAGCAGATATTTTATTCGATTTTTCAGAGTTGGTCTCATAGCAAAAGTTGTTTATAATGATGAGTAGGTACTTTCACCCCCTGAAAGGTTGTTGGTGTTTTACAAATAACCCTGTATATCTTCCTTTATAAGTAGCCTAAGGCTCCTTTACCACTATGCTGAAATCGCAAGTCAAATATATTTAGCGACTGAAGTAGTCGCAAAACGACAGTTAAGATTATACTTCAGATAATTTTAATAACTTCGAGCTCGTAGGTACGTTGCTAATGAGAAGTCAGTCAGACAACCAGGCTAAGACTAACATCATTTCCTTTCCAGCGCACTCTCAAGTTAATTTACACGAATACAGTCCAACGAACTTTATAAAAAGTTTGATTAAATAAGACTTTGATATCCATATTATTCACTTCATCAAATATGAATAGAGCTGAAATTCATTTTATATTTATATAGACGTTTTCCATCCATAATAAATTGAGAGGAATCTTTCGCTTCACTGGAAATGAATATTCATAAAGCTTTGGCGACTGAAGGACTGTAAGATGTCGTGATTTCTTGCTCTGTTCAATATTTTATTTGATGGAATACTATAAGAGGCTGTTGAAAGTTCATTAGAACAACTAATTTAAACATTTAGAATGGATAGGTGTCTGAAATGCCCAAGCAGTTACCTACTTAACATTAAAGGCATACCTAGTCTTTCTTATGCTAATAAAAAGTTAAATCAATACAGTTAACAGTGTAGCCGCTAGTCTTCACAATTCTAATAACAACGGCAAATGCCCAAACAAGGAACGCAACCAACCAATTAACATCTTCAAACCTTGCCCAATCCGTTGTGAAGGGATTCATGAAGCATAGATCCTGTCAAATGCAAGGTTAGACCATGTCACGGTGCTACCAGCTGCATACTGGTGACCTACAAGCATTCGTACGTGAAACATGTAGAAATAACCTATAGTAAAATAACAGATAATGCGTAACCGGGTCCCAGAGTACTCTCAATCAGGATATAGGGTCATCTCCGAACCAAAATTCACGGTTGCGTGAAAGCGAAACACCACACCCATTTTCGCAATTATAATATTATTACCTATTATGATTTTGGTAGGATATTTTAGGATTCTCATCCTCATACATTGAAACTAAAAACTTACATGCTGGATATTATTTTTTAACATTGAGAAAGGAGAACATTGATGAAATAGTTACTGAGACATAATAGCTTAGGAATTCCGAAATATTATCCCGTCCACATACTTGTATATTAAATTCTCCAGTGAATACCGGACAAGCCGTTGTTCAATATTCTCGACAACTAAAGTAATTATAAACTTTGACTCGAAGTTAATTACTCACTGCTCCTGGACTTATGGCGTACGTCAGAAAGTCTGGAGATTTATTTAGGTCTCTTCTACACAGTTCCGGGTCAGAGCCCATGCGCTTTGGGCCGTATGCCTCTATTCATTCGTAGGTATGCGTCTAAATAACTGATTTCCACAACCCAAATCCTGGGTAACACGATAACCCTCCTCCCTTTAACAAATGAAGTAGGTATAACAAAATCCGATTTTATCCAGGACCGCAACGAGCATTTGTTCTACCGCTTCGTGGGCGAGAACGTCGCCGAGATGATGCCCATTGTATACACGCCCACTGTTGGGCTGGCCTGCCAGAAGTTCGGCTTGGTCTACCGCAGGCCCAGGGGACTGTTTATCACCATCCACGACAAGGGACACGTTTACGATATTCTTAAGAACTGGTGAGTTAACTGACTGATGAATTTCGGGCTTGTAGAAACCCCTAAAATATTTATCTCAATAATAAATTTTAATCTGCTAAACCAATGGTTTCTCAAGATTTTTCCGGAATTCGCCAGGGGTTTATGGTGAAGTAAAACATGTCTTCGAACCAAAAATTCGAAGACATGACATAGACCAACGTTCAGTGAACCGATCGAGTGAATTAGATTAATAATAATTCACTCGATAGGTTCACTCAGAGCCGAGACAGGTGATTTTTGGAAATCAATCTTCTGCAATTTTCAGTTTGATATAGGTCTCTAGTATCTCTCGAATAGCACGTCAGTACCTATAGTAATCTATAGTTATCTGCGTCCTAATATTTTATTATTGTTGTCCATCAGGCCTGAAAACGACGTCCGCGCTATCGTAGTGACAGACGGCGAGCGTATCCTGGGTCTGGGCGACCTGGGAGCATGCGGCATGGGGATCCCCGTGGGCAAGCTGTCGCTGTACACCGCGCTCGCCGGCATCAAGCCACACCAGTGCCTGCCCATCACTTTGGGTAAGCTGATCCACTACTGTTTTTCTACTGGTCGGCTGTTCTTTTCTGATTAATTTGACTGACTCGTCGACCTTCATAGACTCGACGTTTTTCTGGTGGTCGCCACTGTTGATTCTGGGTTCCAGGAGTTGCAGTGGTTGGGAATAGTGTAGCGGGCTTGACGCAAAAAAATCTAACCACTAATGTAAAACCAGACTCCATCAGTGCCCACTACATAAGTCCTTTTGAAGGAAACTTCCATCACTCGAGTTATAAGCTCCTCTGCCAATTCGGAATGGCAAACATAATTATTTACGATCATGACATGAGTAACTGTAAATGCGGAAAAAGTAAGGATTTTCTACATACTCTTGATGTAGAATTACTACATCAAGAGTAGGTATGTTTATAGAATCAAAAATGTACAACCGAATTGAGAAACTACTCCTTTTTTTGAAGTCCGTTAAAAATAGACAGAAGCGATGATCAACGATGTTATATCAACCATTATGTACCTACTTCCCACATCAATATTGTATTCTGCAGAAATTAAATCAAACAAAATAAATTATTGTCGCAATTACTAGGTACTACATTTATTGTTGATTTGCGTAATATCGGTATTTAAAATAGAATGCCTCACATTATAACTTCCTTTGTTCTGGAAAACTGGTTGATGTGGGAAGATTGTCAAATTATTATCGTTATCATCGCGGGCCTGCAGTAATCCACTGCTGGACTTAGGTCTCTTCATCGCACGCCATTTATCTTGACTATCGGCTTCTCTCATCCCAACCAAACCACACGGTCTCCACCAAAAACAAGTCAGGCCGTTCCATATGATCACCATGTAGTCCATGTGTGTGGTCTATGTAGACTGGGTCGTCACAAACGCAGCTCACTTTTTTGGTCACTTTAGGCCTGTGTTTAAAAGAAGCACCGAAGCAAACTCAGATGTCGAAGTCTCTTTTAACGACCATACAATCCCTTAATGTCTGAAGTGATCTTTTGAAAAGACCATCCAGATTTGAGTCGACCTGTCCAGACAGTGCATACATTTGTCAGTTCTCGTGCAGCTCAATTTAGAACTTGTAAGGAGCTCAACGATTTGACGAACAATACCAAAGTAAGGACATTTGGGTAGGCCGCATAAAGTACTCCAACCTGCCAGACAATTGTGAAATCTAACGGGAGGAACTACACAGATCAGGAAGGAAGCATTCTCTATGTATCTTGTCATTCCAGACGTGGGCACAAACACGCAGGCCATGCTGGACGACCCGCTGTACATCGGGCTCCGGCAGCGGCGCGTGCGCGGCCCCGAGTACGACGAGTTCGTCGAGGAGTTCATGCAGGCCGTTGTCAAGCGCTACGGACAGAACTGCCTCATTCAGTTCGAGGACTTCGGCAATGCCAACGCCTTCAGGCTCTTGGAGAAGTATCGTGGAAAGTGAGTACGATGCTAGGTACTTTGTGTTATTTTGTTCTGGTGTTTTAGAAAGATAAGTTTTGTACAATGAAAATCTGCATTCAACAGCAAATCTTTGTGTTCCCTTCACTTTTGTATTCCTTTTTAAAGATTTTTTGACAGACACCACACAAACAATGTATAAATGACTGTAATATTTAAAATTCGCAGGGCAATTTTTGATGTTCTTGATCTGCACAATGAAATCTGCAATCTATTTGTCCCAGACAATTACTGTCGTGGCAGAAAACACCGTTTACTGGCTGTTCCAACTTGCCGTACTGTTGCACACTCCAAGTCGCCTATTCCTCGGACATTAGCCGCTGTTTACGTTCTCTTAAACTCACACACAGATCTTGATATTATTATGTTTGCGAATGAGTGGAAGATGATACTGAAGAATCATAACTGTCTTATAGTAGATTATGCACCCAGGGGATAAAGCAGTGTCTTGTGTCACGGGCGTCATATTGAATCTCGAACGCAATGAAGGATTCGGGAGTTAACTCCCGAGCGTAGCGAGGGAGTTTAGAGTTTAACTCACGAGCGAAGCGAGGGAGTTAATACAAGAATCCTGAATGCAGCGAGGGATTCAAGCTAGCCCAAGGCAAAGACACCTTTATCCCCGAGGAGGATACTCTACTTTTCACACCTCCTGTGAGAAAATAAGAAGCCATAATACGAAAAACAAAGTATTTTAAATTTACAAACACTAATTAGACATATGTATTTAGAACTATACTGTATAACCACTTAAAAAAGTTATTTTAATACCATACGGATTTACAATATCCGCGCCTTTTTTGCGTTCCACTCAGTATACCTACCACATAGCGGCCACGACCAACTCGATTTTCGTTTTTTTTTTTACTTCTCTGTGGGTAAGTAAATATGTGCAGGCCTATTGTTAGCAACCTAATACAATTTATGTGTACACAAAGCTTTATACAGAGCTTTATATCAGCTGGTAGAATGGGTTCGGACGGTTGGCTGTATGCAATTTGAATTTAGAACGTCATAGGAGATGCTCGAGAAAATAGTTTTTAAATAAAATTAATAAATCGACTATAAATGGGTTTTAAGTGTTATTCTTATCCTTTTATACAATAATCCGTACATACCAATTATTCTTATAATATTGTCTTCAATCCTGGACCCCGGTCAATCCTTATGATTTTGTAGAAATTCGAGAATATCATCCCTAAGTAGTAAGAGTATCGAGAATATCTTTCCTCTTTCTGGAACAGAAAGAGAGAGACAGAGACAGAAGGCGTTGTAAGTACCTAATATACCGCCAGTTGAGCAGACAGATGAGGTTCCAAATTTAAATCACATTATTGACCAGCGGGTTATAATTAAATCCAGTACAATATTATTGCCCGGCTGTGCCACCGGCCAAAAATGACTCACTTTAGGTTAGGTTGGCATGACATATAATTTGACGTTTTCGATCAGGTGGTGTGAAAAATAAATTATATGTTTAAATAGTGTTATTGGCTTCAGCCGTTCTATTTAAATAAATAAAATATATCTAAAAGGCTCTAGCTACTGTCGCAATGCTTAAGAGAAACTATGTCCACAAGTGGACTTCTTTCTAGTGTCATAGAGACGATGATAGAAATCTCTACAACTGCAACAATATTATATGAACAAATTGTTATTCGTTCCCAAGATACTGCACATTCAACGACGACATCCAGGGCACGGCGTCGGTAGCCGTGGCAGGTCTGCTGGCCTCGCTGCGCATCACCGGCAAGAAGCTCTCCGAGAACGTCATCGTGTTCCAGGGTGCTGGAGAGGTATACACCTGCTATTTAATAATAGTAGCATTAGAAGTTATCCACCCGCGGTTTGGGTTGTGATGTTGAATGCAACGTGCAAAATAACAGCTGTTTTTTCTCGATGTGATACACAGAAGCGTTTAAGTCCCTGTACCTAATAGGAAGTGAGGCGCGCCTTTTGCACGGTACTGGTGCAGAATCTACCAGCAATCCGGATATTGCTACTGACGATTTCCTGAAACAAATATTCAATTACTTACACTACCTGAACCTAAACTAGGCTCCTAGGTCCTGCCTAGGAGCCTAGTAAAATTGACACGGAGTAGCTGGCTTCTACTATTAAATGGGCGTAACTTACACTCCGTCAGATGCATCCTGGGCAGTTTGCCCCACTATAAGAGGACATGAGCCTCTTTTTATGGCAGTCAAGTAGTAAGTCCAAATTAGACTGCCCGCGACTTGCTATTAAAACAACGAGTTTTTGTGTGAAAAGTGTTTGCCTCAAACCTTATGAAATCATGTTTCCATCCACAGGCGTCCCTAGGTATCGCGACACTCTGCGTGATGGCGATGAAGGCCGAGGGTACACCGGACGACAAGGCGCGCGATCGCATCTGGATGGTGGACTCCAAGGGGCTCATCGTGAAGAACCGGCCCGAGGGCGGACTCACCGAGCACAAGGAGAAGTTCGCCAAGCTGCACGCGCCCGTGCGCACGCTCGAGGAGGTGGTGGACATCGCCAAGCCTTCTGTGCTTATTGGTGAGTTCAGATACTTATGTATAACTAGCCAGCGGCAGCGGCTTCACCCACGTCAATGTCGGAATATTCGTAAATAAAAAAAAGTTACGTAAATCCTTGTCCAAGATCTAATCTATCTCAGTACCAAATTTCATCAAAATCGGTTAAGTAGTTTAGACGTGAAGAGGTACCAGACAGACGTTACTTTAGAGTTACTTTCCCCTTTACAATATTAGTAAGTATCACAGCTATTGTATCTATATCTTTGGTAAGTATGGATTGTTAGGGTGTCACTTGTCAGTTGACATGAATTGAGTTTTCACTAAGTCTATGAAATTATCAACAGGCACTGTAATATTTAATAGACTTAGGGCGGATTTCACCATTTCTAAAGCAAATCGCGTGTAAGAAAACTTACTTCTGCTTGAACATCAACATTGATCTCGATTTTCGTCTAACGGATTTCACCAGCCACATTTTGATTGCGTTCACGAGAGCCTAGTCTCTTTGGCATAGAATGTAAATATTATCACATAAAACGCAATGCGTTTAGAATTGACATCATGCGGTAGCGACCTACTGCGATTATAAAACCAAAAAGTTTCAATTGATATCACTAAACGTAGCCGGTTACCAAAACTTTTATATGATTTCGACTTTGTTATGTACTGTGTTAAGATCCATGATTGTTACAGTCATTATTGTCACGAATGTGATACTGTGCACCCATATTGTAATAATATGTATGTAGAGATTTCAGATTTATCTGGAAGTTTGATTACTTCAACCAGGTAACCTTACTTTTGGTACCAATTGATCATCGGGTCGTTGTGTGCAGTATCTAGACATATTGTACACACAATATAGTGGACCTGTCCAGGTTCACAAGTATCTATGTGGTGCTATCCTAAAGATTCCAATTCTGAAATTGTCCCTACTCATAAGATCTAGACATTTCAATATAATTGTTTATAATTGTTGAGCCTATGGCTTGTCGGTGTTTCATCTCGAAATATATAGCCGGCTAGGAAACACCGACCTCATAGTAATAGATAGGTATAGGTACTTAGGAGAAAAAAATAAGTCTCAAAATAAATGCTTATTAATTATTTATGTTTAAGTATAGTTTTATTATGGTTTTCACATACTTGCCTTTAACGTTATTAATTTTAAAATGGGTAGGTACAAAGTTTCCAACACATACGTATAAAGTATAAAGTAATCTGTGTAGATTACTTTTATAAACATTATGGGTACCAATAATTGATTACCGATTTGTTACAACTAGTTGACAAATCCCTCCAATTGTTATTATCTGATCAAAATCCTTTTCATGTCAATCCATTCCAGTTTATGATTTGTTAAAATGTAATCTTGCTAATCTGAAAAGAAAACATAAATAATTACATCTAATTTTATAAGTATTAGGATATTTTGTGGTGTCTAAAGAAGAAAATGTGGCATTGTCGGGTGAAGCAATGGCAGCACTGAATTTGTGCAGTCAAAGGGCTAAATCCATATACTTACACAGCATCTGAATAGCACCAAGTTGCATGGAAACGCAGAACACCTACATTTTATTGTTTTATGCACATTGGAATATCTACGTACCTAATAAAAATAACATATTTTGGTACTTACATATTTGTAGGAAACTGTATTTTATCTTTAATACACTCCAATACATGCAAAACTGTTAACAACGACGAAATTTTGTAAAACAGTCTTGGTCATCAAGGGGCTTGAAGTTTTGTACCCTCTCGCAACATCTTTGATCGTGGACGTCGCGCACTGTACTAATCTTCATCCCAATTTTTGTCAAGGCATATTCTTTATAGTATTTTCATTTTAATCCACGATATACCAACAAAATTAAATAATAAAATTCACAAAACAATGATGACACTGACAAACTCTGACAGCCCTAGAACTCGATTAAGGAGTCTGATCGCCCAAAATCGGCCGATCCTAATGTGATCTCTTTTTAGCTTGAACTTCATTCATTTTGTGTTGGTGAAATCAAAAAAGGAGTTTTGAACTCCGATCAAGGCTTAAATCGAGTTCAGCTGGGCTTAATCGCGATCAGTTTGAATTGGTGAAAATGGCCCTTAGTCTTCTTCTTCGTGTGGGTAGTTAGGTTTAACGAGCCCACACACCCTAGAGTCAGAGTTTCTACACCTATAGACTTAGTGAAAACTCAAGTTAAAGTTCATTTTAGTATGTAAGGTATATATACAAGGTATATATCTAGGGGCTTCTGAATAGTTTTTCGGGCACTGTTTGAAACATGCTCAGGATAGGTTAGGTTACTAGATTTTAGTTTAAAGGTGACGTAGATAATTTCATACAACTTTAAAAGCAGTCAACCCTTATATTACCATTCTTCTCATTTTTCTCTGTGGACATCGGAATAACATAGATTTGGCCTTTCACGAAATCTAATGTTACAAGACTAGTGGGATATGGCGAGTAGTATAGTATTCCTAACTTAGTCAGTTACAAATTGTTCACAACCCAACATTATGTTCAGGTGCGGCGGCCATCGGCGGTGCATTCACGTCGTCGATCCTGCGCAAGATGGGTCAGTTCAACGACAAGCCCGTCATCTTCGCGCTGTCCAACCCCACCAGCAAGGCGGAGTGCACCGCCATCGATGCATACACCAACACCGATGTAAGTATTCAAGCAATTGAAAAAAATTAAAAAGGAATTTTTTTTGGAGACGAAGAGCAACTTCTAAATCTGTGGATACCTAGATTATTCGAAAGATTTTTATGAGGTACGGCAAGTCATTGACATAAATGAGTCACAAAAGTGGACCAAAAAATTAGCCCTGGGGTACCCCCTTCTGACTACATATCCGTAAAATCGTTTACCGTTCGATCTTTCTACTTCATATTTCTCAGAGAGGCGTCCCGGATTCCGTAATAGTGCAGTTACTTTATTAATGTTTCATGGAGCACGCAATCAAATGCCTTAAAAAATTGAATTTATCTTCCAATGCTTCATCAATGTGTCCTAAAGTGTGATGTATTGACACATCAGTCAAATAAACCATGTCAGAGGCCTATGAGACGGTTTAGAAACTCTGACACTAGGGTGTGGGGTCGTTAGACCCTACTTCCCACACGATAAGAAAAAGCATCAGTCTAAAGTCTGAACAAACGAACCCGTGCCAGATTGATCTAACCCGCTTTATACACATAGCTACATAGGTACAATATAGGTGGATGGATTTGTAGGATGGGAGGCCTTTGAGTCAGTTTCTGAACAGACAAGATTTATTTTAGTAACTTTAAAATTTCCACGAGAATTGTTAACATGACCTAAATTTCGGCAATGTTAACAATTCTCACTAGGCTATGCAGATCGAGAGTACCTACTTTTCCATAATTATACAATTTCTCACTAAACCTCCAGAGGCCTTGCCAGTATCAGATTGCAGTTCGATATGTCATTGCCTATACGTTTGTCTCCAGGAGCGCGCCATCTTCGCGTCGGGCTCGCCGTTCCCCGAGTACCGCACGAAGGACGGCCGCGTGCTGCGTCCCGGACAGGGCAACAACTCCTACATCTTCCCCGGCCTCGCGCTCGGCGTCATCTGCGCCGGCATCATCGACATCAGCGAGGACTTCATGCTGCTAGCCGCTGAGGTGAGCTTGAACTGAGAGCTTCCAGACTGTATGGCCCCATGGGGTCATCATCATTATCATTTCAGCCGAAAGACGCCTACTGCTGGGCATAAAAACTCCAAGTGTCACCACATCGAAGGGCTATGTGCGTCTCGCTTCCAGCGGACTCCCGCAGCCGTTACCAGGCCTTCGGTTCACACTGGGGAGGCCGCGCTAACACTGCGCGCTTCGGCACGCGGTCGCCACTCCAGAAAAATTCGACCCTGTCGACTATCTGTTCTGCGAACATTGTGCCCGGCCCACTGCCAATTAAATTTGGCGATTCTACGGGCGATGTCGATACCCACATTTCACCATTTGTAGAAAGCGAACCTTATAATTACACTAACCACAGGCCATTTTAACATCGGGTTTCTGCTGAAAACTATGCAAACGTTATTAAAAAAAATCACGTAATTTTTCTTGTGTAGTAGAACTCCATATCTTTTGTCATCAAAAACATAATTTTTCTGTATTCAATATTGTTTTTGCCGGATTAGAAAATTGTAGTTTTTCCTTATGCTGTCAAGCATATTCATTTAACCACAAGGCGTCAATCTGCTGCATTTTAAAACAAGCATCATTCTAAAACAATATTGGTCTCAATTATCCAGGCGCTAGCAGACATCGTAAGCCAATCAGACTTGGACCAAGGCAGCCTGTACCCACCTCTCCAGGAGATTCAGAACTGCTCCGTCAAGATCGCCAAGAAAGTCTTCGAACACGCTTACAAAGTTGGTAAGTACACCGAGTACAAACATTAGAGTTAGTAAAGCTCTATTTTTGAGTTTTTGGTATTGGTACCTAAGTAGGTACATTTTTTTCTGGGATGACAAAATGACAACGCACCTCGCTGCGTCATCCCAGAAACAAATGTTTCATACACATTCCCGTACCTTTCTAACAGAAACGTTACGACGTTATTTTTAGGGGTAGTGATTTATTCAAGTGGTTTTCCTGCCACTCCACTCTGGGTGGACCGGGAGGGAGTGTCAGAGTCTTACTGACTAAAACTCATCCCTGCTCCTCGTAGTTCCCTTTGCTTTCCAGCAAAGCCGCAGCCCCGCGCAGTAGGTGGACTCCCGACGCCCGGGTCGTCTCCCTATGTTATGAATTCAAGTGATTTCGCACTAAAACGGAGCGCTTGAGAACGATCTTCAATTCTTTTAATGGTCTAAACACGACACAGAATCTGCATTTGAACTACGCTTCATCTGCAATATTTCAGTTTTGGTGCAGTGTATTTGTGTAACAACTGCATCGGAAATGCCAACTGACTGCCTTGAGAAATGAAATGAACTATTGTAGTCTTGATGAAGTCAGTTACGCTAACTGCACTAAAACTAAAATTTAGCAGCTGGCATGCTATTCACATGCAGTCCGTCTGTTTAGCCCGTAATCCGCAGAGCTATTGCAATAGTGTGCAGTCAACAATTTTAATGACTTGGCCATCTTACATTTCAATAAGACCGCGGGAATAATGTTGGCGTGGGAGAGATACCTACATTTCAATTTGCGTCATAGGTATCGCGTTAGAAAATTTTATTTCGAACGTGTCTCTATTTAATGGATCGGTCGTTTACACAAATACCTGCGTGATTTTGAAAACTACGGTTTTAAATGAAGTAGGTTAAAATAGATTTTATAGAACACAGTTTCGGATTGGCATCCAATATGAAAGTCGCGTCTTACATAATTATTCGCATTTTAAAAACAGTTTCCTTATTTGTAGACAGAACCCAGAATAAAAACAAAGCCGTATCTAAAGTAAAGATCGATGCGAAAAGTGCATCTGTATCGATTTCTGGGGCGAGTTTAAACAGTGCATACACGCTGAGTTACTCAGTTATGTTACCCAGTTATGTTTACTATCAATTGTAGGTAAAGTTAGTATGATATTTGACTTTGAATTGTCCTCATAACTTGTAGCAACACGATCAGCAAGTAGCGTATTCGAGTTGCATAACGTGCTCCGGGCTCCACGATCAAAGGTGATACCTATTTGCATATCAAATTTTGCCGTTACTTTCAAACTTCTACGACCATACGAATATGAACCTTGATCTACTTATTGCTTATTTCACTTTGCAAAGTCAAAGACCTACAATCTATGAATTTTGCCGTAAACTCAGACGCCCCGAATTTCAGAAGCGCTTTAACCTAACATTTCTTTCCGCAGGCAAGGCATCAGTGTGCCCGCAGCCGCTGAACACGGAGGAGTTCATCCGCGCGCAGATGTACGACGTGCGGTACGCATCCGCCGTGCCGCCCGTCTACTCGTGGCCCTCCAAGGACCTGCGCGTCGACATGATCTAGACAACACACCTACAAACCGACATGGATCTAAACGAACGCTGTCAACATGACACATGTCAAAATTCTGTCATGCACGTTCTTTCGCTGCGTTCATTTAGACCCATGTTGCACGATACACTCGTAGCGCTTGGATACAGCCCCAACAGTATGACACCCGACGCTATCTCAAACTAGCTTACTGCGAAAGTGAACTACAATTGTAATAAGTATAATAATAAGTAAAAGTAGCCTCTATGAAACGTCGTGTTGGAATTACCTACAGTTAAATAATAAAATTGCTTCATTATTCTATTAACATTCTGAATTTGCAAATTTTCTCTGTCTTGTAAAATATCTTCTCGGTTCCATCAGTGTTAGTGGGCTTAGTAGCGTTTAAATGTCGTGAGATATCGATAAAAATGTTCTTGAAACTTGGACTTGTTTTCAAGCGCTTGCAGTGTATTCTAGAATCTTGCTTCGAATATTTATTTAAGTCGATTGTACTGATGACCAACGAGCTGTTCTAACGGATTTGTTAAGTGAGCTTAACGTATGTGGCGGTTTAAGTGACTGAAATTATATTTTTACGAAATACGAGGCATTTATTGTGCCGCCTGATGTTATTTATCTTAAGGTTCGCAACACACTCGCTACACAGCAGCAGTCATACATCACACTTGGTAAAATATTATCTCAAAACAAAAAGCGACATATTACTACGTGTGTGAGACGGCCTTAACTGTTATTTATTCACCATTCCAAAAGCAACCTTGAAATTAGTTATATGTTGTACTTAAGTGTTATTTATTAATAAAATTAATGCTTGGTACTAAGCTCTCACATAGTATCAAGCCGATTTTTTATTTGTTCATGTAATTATTATTTATTTAGGACAGTTGGCGGTAAAATGTAAAACTAATGACTGTGTACATTAGAATTTATTAGAATAAATTGCATGACGTTCCTTTAAAATTATAGTATAAGTTAAAACTTAAACCATGAATGTACGGTATTTATATGTAAATTTTTGAAATAAATTGATTATAACATAATTTGATATTTTTTTCATTTTATAAACTTTTGGTGCAATGAAATCCATATCGCAATATTATATTTATTTACGAGTAAATGCTATCAAGCCTGGGTATACCTATCCCAGGTGCTCATCACTTGGAGCATTCACTTGTAATGTAACGTTACAGAGCTCCAACAACCATGTTATAATGATGGGTGATTTTAATGCTCAATTCGGGGGAAAACAAAACGAGGAAGAGTTTGTATTGGGCAAACATGGACATGGTAAAAGAAGCTCCAACGGTCAAAAGCTAGTGGAATTTTTGCTAGAACACAACTTAATTCTTCTGAACAGTATGTTCAAAAAACACCCAAAGAATAAATGGACCTGGATTTCACCAGATGGCAGATATAAAAATGAAATAGATTATATAATAAGCAATTTTCCCAAGGCATTTTCAAATACAAGCGTGATCTCAAAACTCAATTTTAACACAGATCATCGTATGGTCAGTAGAACAATTCTGCCAGCACCAACAAAGAAGCAAGGAAGAACATCACTGCTTATAGTCCAACCCAAATCACCTCGGAGAGTTTCAAAGAAATTGGCCAGTCGTTAACAAACATTCTACAGGAGTTGACGTATGAAAATGAAGGCGATATCATAGCAAATTATGAAAAATTGGAAAAACAACTTACTATTACTAATAATACCAACAAAAGCAAAAGCAAATATCCACTCAGTGATGAGACCGTCCAACTCATTAACCGCAAGAAATCTTTACTAGCTCAAGGAAAAAACAAAGAAAACATAAAAATAATTATAGAAATAAGCAAACAAATTAATAAATATATTAGAAGAGACCGCAAAAACAAAAGACTGGAAGTGTTAGAGAGACAAATAATGAAAACAGGCAGTGTAAGAAAAGCTCTGAAAGAACTTAAGGAAACAGGTAAAGAGTGGGTACCTAAACTAAGGAAAAAAGAAGATACCATCACAAATAGGAAAGGTATACATGAACTGGCTACGGAATTCTAAAAAGAACTATATTCTAATAAAGACGCATATAAGCACCCTCTCACACAATTTTCAAAGAGTAAAACAGCAGATCGTCTGACAGAGTGGGAACCTGATATTTTGAAGAGTGAAGTGGAAAAGGCAATAAAAAGTCAAAAAATGGAGGAGGCACCGGGACCGGACAAAATTACAAACGAAATATTGAGGGGGACTATTGATGAATTAGTACCAATAAGTACTTAAGAAGATGTCAACCAAACTTTAAAAAGTGGATATATACCAACACAATGGAATGAAACTTCACATAATTATAATCCTACTACACAAGAAAGGCGCAAAGGACGACATCGGGAATTACCGGCCAATAAGCCTAATGTCGAATGTGTACAAAATATTCGCAAAGATCATTCTGGGCAGGATAAACGCAAAAAAAGACGAAAGCCAACCAATAGAACAAGCCGGTTTCAGACGGAACTTTTCAACGATAGACCACATCCACACACTCAAACAGATAATTGAGAAGTATAATGAATTCAACAAAACACTGTATGTAGCCTTTATAGATTATGCAAAGGAATTCGACTGCATTAGTCATAAGGCAATATGTGAGAGCTTAGGAAAACAAGGTATACCTGCAACATATGTTCACATTATCAAAAATATATATACAAACAGTAAAGCGAAAATCCAATTGGAAGCCTTGGGCAAAGAATTTCGGATCAAGGGAGGAGTTAGACAGGGAAACCCAATGTCCCCAAAGTTGTTTTCATCAGTTCTGGAGAACGTCTTTCGCAACCTTGACTGGGAACATCTAGGCCTCAACATAGACAGAAGAAAACTAAGCCACTTAAGATTTGCAGACGATCTAGTGCTATTAGAAGAAAAACCAAAGGCACTCTAGAAGATGATCCAAACTCTAAATATTGAGAGCTCTAAAGTGGGTTTAAAAATGAACAGAACAAAAGCGAAACTGATGACCAACTCAGAAATGGAACCCATTGAAATTGAAGGGTAACAAATAGAATATGTCGATGAATATTGCTACTTGGGCCAAATCATCTCCCCTAAAGACCAAACAATCAAGGAAATAAATAAGAGGATTGCTAACGGGTGGAAAAGATACTGGTCTCTCAAAGAAATTGTAAAATCTAAAGACCACAATATGGCAACGAAAAGAAAAGTATTCAATGCTTGTATTCTTCCATGCATCACCTACGGCTGAATAAATAAATTAATTAGTTTTTCACTATTGCCCCCAAAAGAAGATTTAGGGAGTGATAAAGTTTGTATGGAAGAATCTTATTCCTTGGGCCAATATACATGAAACTTGATAGGAATGATCCAAGTAAATAATAAAGGTTGTTGGTCGTTTTTCATAACTTTTTTTTGTTATTGATAGGCACGCGCTTGTTACTAACTCCCATATGAGACCAACCCATATAAGGTGTAGACCCTTACAAGATACAAATAAACGTTAAAAGTTAGGCTCTAAAGTTCCTATTTTAAGTACTTGGACCTAATAACCATATTTCACCTTTACGTGTATATCTCCTAAACGGTATGCTTTTTTCAAAATCTGTTTTCACAAACATTATACACAAATTCATAGCAACGTGCGTAAAAAAAATCAACTCTGCACTAAACCGATTAATATGATTTCCATCAAATAGCTAAACGTCAGCGCAGCGGAAACTTGAATATCTTCGAAGTTTTAAGACACACAAATTTCATTTAAACATACACATTTACCACTCGTCACACACTAATTATTGCATATATTTTTTTTCTTGTACCTCCATAGGAAAAAAAAGTGACGTAGTTCCAGCGGAAACAGTTTTTGTTGTGAATAACTCCCCAATGGTTGGATGCACAAATTCGTACTTACCATACACATTTACACGACGTCATACACTAAATATCTGCTTAACTGAAATTAAGAAAAACGACACTTTTCCGCTGGGAATACACACACCATATAAGCGAAAAGAAAATAGACTTCCCCATACATTTATTCTGATAACTCGACAAATTGTATTAAACAGCAGATTTTTTTATAGGTTTGTAAAAAATATTCGATGCGTTTATTCTGTTCACTGGTTCAAAAGTTATAAGCTTTTCTAGCTGGCCAATCCGGGGAGAATCTCCCAACTTGGTCACATTTACCCTGTCCGGCCCCGGCAACACACCGGTGTGTTGCGAATTAATCGCGAATTTAATGTTTATTTACCTATTACATAAGATTTATTTTATTTTAGGGAATTTTCACATGTTGGGCCTGAGCGGTTAAATAATCACAAATGTGGTCAAGCTTTGAATTGCAATAATAAATCGTTCGGTACCTATCAAACTCAGTCATTGTGCACTCTATAATCGCGTGCGCCGCGCTTCTTTTCAAAATATGAAATTCTGACTGCGCGACAGTCGCGCGTCTGTCGCACGAATTTTGCGCTGCTATTAGTCGCCTAAATGTGAAAGTGGTCTTCTCAATAAATGTACCGAAGTGAAAATTTTTACTTCGGTACATGAATTGAGAAAATGTACCTATAATCTAAATATAATGTAAATGTAATATATTTATAGTTCAGAATCGTACCATGCACATCTATCAACAATTCTAGCAAAAAACATTTTAAGAATGCAAAGCATTTTTTATTTAATAAACATACTTTTGTGTTAAAAAGTAATGATTTGACTACCCATTTGTAACAAAATTACCGAAAATTAAGGAGTTCCGAGCACCACGCAGTTAGCACAGGTCTTTCGAAGTTGAAAAATTGAGTGTGTACTACTTAACTGCTAACAACATCCCAAAAAAAACCGGCCAAGTGCGAGTTGGACTCTCGCACGGAGGGTTTCGTATCATTATCTATGAAAAAAACCTGCAAAAAAATCACGTTTGTTGTATGGGAGTCCCACACTTAAATATTTGTTTTGTTTTTAGTATTTGTTGTTATAGCGGTAACTAAATACGTCATCTGTGAAAATTTCAACTGTCTAGCTATCACGGTTCATGAGATACAGCCTGGTGACAGACAGACAGACGGACAGCGGAGTCTAAGTAATAGGGTCCCGTTTTTACCCTTTGGGTACAGAACCCTAAAAATCAGGACAGTGCAATATACTGCGACCTAACGGTACTGCGTTTAATCTGTCTACTGTGACTGGCCTACAAGGGTAATTTACAGGCTTTAGTCTGAAGCTTAGACAGTCAGAGACGTTGATAAAGTGACTGAAATAAATAAAAAAAAAATTCAGACTGACAGTCTTTATTTCGAATAATAGTTATTTTATAAATACAAATTGAGAAGTACTGATTCACAACAAAATATTACCTAGATTACAATGTTCGACAAAATAATTATCACTTATCACTTCATTACAACTGTACAAGTTTACAGGTCGGCGGGCCTCCACGCGGCCGCGCCATTTGACTATCGCTTGTGTGCAGCGCCGATCGGCCGTCCTGCGGGCCAGCTGTCCGGCCGTCCTGCGGGCCAGCTGTCCGGCCGTCCTGCGGGCCAGCTGTCCGGCCGTCCTGCGGGCCAGCTGTCCGGCCGTCCTGCGGGCCAGCTGTCCGGCCGTCCTGCGGGCCAGCTGTCCGGCCGTCCTGCGGGCCAGCTGTCCGGCCGTCCTGCGGGCCAGCTGTCCGGCCGTCCTGCGGGCCAGCTGTCCGGCCGTCCTGCGGGCCAGCTGTCCGGCCGTCCTGCGGGCCAGCTGTCCGGCCGCCCTGCGGGCCAGCTGTCCGGCCGTCCTGCGGGTCAGCTGTCCGGCGGGCCGGCTGTCCGGGCCGGTGGCCGCTAGACGCCGGCGGCTCGGGCGTCACGGCGGCCGACTGTCGCTCACCTGCTGAGCGAGTGCGATCGCTCGCGGGAGCCCGAGCTCTCACCGTTGCACCGCAAGCGGTCATTGCCTGAAATATCGCTTTATTTGTTTACATTCCAAAAGTCGAAGTTTGACTTGACTACGCCATGAATGAGTTACAATGCGAGCTGAATCTCGTTTTTCCTTTTTAGTTTTAAAATGCAAAACATAAAGAGGCGATCGTCGGATTCACTCGGCCTCAAGAACATAATAACAGCAGATGTTAAAGACGAAAACAAAATGTGAATAGATTAAGCAAAGAAATCAACGGCACACTAACAATAACAACACAATATAAACCAATTAATGAGAAGGTCATGTCGCAACATGTGTTCCAATATAAGTGTAATATAGAATTATAGAAAATAAAGCTTTCAAATAAGCATCTAACGATAAAAAGGCCTGACCTAAGGAATGATGGCCTTGTAAACTGGTGTCCTATAACAAAAGATCACTCATCATAAATATTTATTCTATCAGATTGAATCGGAATGATTTTTTTATAAATATGTATGTATTACGTCCATGTCTTTCTATTGAAATTTCCGATATTACTTTTTAGAAAATAAGAAGACGGAAGGTTGTGACTTAAATAGAAAAATAATACGCGTTCATAAGGAGATAGATTTAGTTAGTAGAAGGTGTACTGACCGAGCCTCTGATGCTGTGGAAGTTTGTTGAAGAAGGGATGTTTGAGTGCCTCCCGCAGCGTAATCCTCTGCGAGGGCTCGTACTCCAGCATGCGCCCGATCAGGTCGAACAGCTGCCGCGACTCCTCGCTGTTGCTCTGTAGGTACCTCTGCGGAAATAATCAAATACATATTAAGTATAAAATAAAACACGAATTTCATGCGGTATTTTTCGTATGATCTACACAGGGTTTTACGTTATAAATAACACAAACAACACTAAGCAAACTTACCATCAATGGTTTGCAGTTTTCTCTGACATATCTGCCTGCGGACGATTTCTCGTCCCAGTCTAATTTGCCGTGGTAAAAGTATTTTGTTTTTGTTTTGCGCGCCATTCTGAAACGGAACAAATACAAATTGATCTCACAATTTAAATGAGTTTAATGTGGGGCCGGTATGTGACGATATCAATTGCCCTAGTTTTCAAAAACTAGACAAGAATTTATATCGGGTGGCACTTGTGTACGGAACAAATTGGTGTGTTTATTTAAACGGCCCGGTATACCGTCTATAAGTACTTAGTTCGTGTTGAGCTGCGTAAAGTGGAGCGGTGCGCGAGTAAACAAAGACATCAGAACATTCGCAGCCAGAGAATAAACACATTTAGGTGTTTAGAATACAGATTTGCGAGTAAAGAAAATATTTCAATGACACAGAACTCAAGAAATGCCTACGAAATTAGAGTTATGTGTCAAGACATTGTTTAAAAGACTTATATTGTCGTTCTAATTCTAGACAATATATTAGATTTTTGATTACAAAAGTTGTCACAAACCTGTAGGGTATGGGTCCCAGGATCCTCTCCATCATGGCGAGGTGTTCCCTGTTGTCATGTGTTTGGAAAAGTGTGATGCCGAGGTACAGCTCGAACATGATGCAGCCGATAGACCACACGTCGCACGGCTGGGTCCAACCCAATTCTGGAAAAACACGATTAAAAATTTATTTAAAAGTTTCTGAGTTCTATTTCTAAGGCCTGTAGTATAAATAAAAAGGTAAACACTGCTCGGGAATGTTGTGAACGTCTGTCCAAAAAAATATAGTGACCATGAAGGCTGATATCATTTTTTTCCTTTGTCTGAGAATAATATGACTAGGATAAAAAGCGACTATTCAGTCTTTGACTCTGAATAGAAAACGCATGCACACAAAAGGAGTACACACCCTTAATTTTGTTTACAAATCCATTAGAAGAATGCTTATTAATATGAGTTGTATGGCGGGTGAGACGTACCTAATATAACCTCTGGCGCTCTGTAATGCCTTGTGGAGACGATGGTGCTGTGGTGCTCGTGGTCGAACGTGGCGCTGCCGAAGTCAATGAGTCTGACATCACTGCGCTTCACACGCATCAGGTCATGTTTCTGGAACCAAATATTTAACCAAATTAAATAACACAAATTAGAGTAAGTAATTGAAAACGCTGGGAACGCTAAATTCTTAGCCCAATTTTAACCTAACCAGTCTTTATCAGCTTTACTTGCAAATCCAGTACAATGTGTATAATATAAGATTACTTTATCCCTTATGTCAAAAGCTGTAAGAGAAACGATTCTTACGAGAATGACAAAAATAGCGAGTGCGCTATATTGAGGTAGCGATTAGTCACTACTTGGCCATCACATACTGTAGCGATTCAAGATGATATAGCTATTGGTCTGTAACGGTTTGCCATGTCGACTCTTTTACACTGTTGAATTTAACGTTGATCGAACTACTAGAATTGACACTTTATTTTCTTTTTATTATATTATTTGGAATTCGAGCGACAAATTGCTTTGATTTCCATTTTTAAGAAGTTGAAAAAGTAAATGCGTCAGCGGAACTTTGCCAACTGCCAAAAATGTTTTACATTTTATTCTTGATAAGCAACAGACTAGTGAACTTTGTTCATGGGTCGCTTTTCAGGCCGGTTATTGCCTGTTAGACATTTGAAGTGACGTGGTCACTCACAATGGGCCTCATCAAAAGGCTTAAAGTCACCCAAAGGGCAATGCACGGAGTTTCCTTGCGTGATCGAGTCAGAAATGATGATATCCGCAAGAGAACCAAAGTAACCGACATAGCCCGAAGGATCGCTAAACTGAAGTGGCAGTGGGCGGGGCACATCGCTCGCAGAACAGCTGCTCGGTGGGGACGAACTGTTCTGGAGGGTTGTGGCGACACGCGCGGGGCCTATGTCCAGCTGTGGACGTCTGCAGGCTGATATGATAATGATGATGACACATTTGAAGATGCTTCGAGTAGTTTGTTAGAACTTCATCAACAAGCAAGTAAACATACCTTTTTGGATGCGTTATAAACGCTGACGACTTCGTAGTCGCTGTCGACGAACAGTATGTTCTCTGGCTTGAGATCTGTGTGGGTGAGCTTGTTATCGTGCAGGAACAGCACGCTGTATATTAATTGGTAGGCGATGTGTCGCACCTGCTCTAGCGGGTACGGCTGGTAGTTGTTGTCCTTCTGCAAAATTATAAACAATTATATCTTGTGTTTTTAGCTTGTTTATGGCCCTAAGGAGTCTAGAATAATAAGGATCAAATTTCTTAAGAAACGATCAATCTGCCTTTATGGACATTACCTATTTAGTTGGAGGGTCCCACATATCCAAGCATATTATATGAATGACATTGCGACGATCGCAGGACGTGTAAATCGTGAATGGGACTGGCTCAGGATAAAAAAACTATTGACGTAATGCGGGAAATGCAAAAATAAAGCAGTATATGAATCTGAGTGTGGATTTATTTGAGTAAGTTTGGTTTTACTGAATTTATGTAGGTAAAGCATTGTGATTGACAGTGGACTTTTTTGTAGATACCTGGAGATGGTTGATGTTTGATCGATCAATCGCGTTGCTTTTAGACGAAGGAGCAAAGTACAAGCTTGTGTGGGTTTTAAGCGTTAAATGTTTAATCATTAACAATGCTACTAAACTACAGTTATTGAAGGAAATCGGGTTATTCTATTAATTTATAGGCACAGGACACTAAAATATTACTTACTTTATTTAAACTTGAGCGTCATTGTAACAGGAAAATTTATCCCATAAACAAATACTTATAATGGCTGAATATTATGCCAATGTTTTGTTTATTGTCTTTGATAATGCAAACCAAGCTACAAATAATGTATACAAAAGATCCAAAGTTATTGTACCCAAAAAATGTAACTGTTATTGCCAACGTTTTTATTATTTTCTTGTTTCAATGTCACATTTAAATTGTCGAATGAATATGAAACAATAAATTCCACCTCAATGCAGCAGATTAGGGGCAATGTGAAAACCCCGCATGTTGGAGAACCATTATTGTATAGTTTATTACTTATCATTACGATGACGCATACAGTATCGGGTGAACATTAACATGCACAATAGTAATAACGGCGATAATAACTTGACACTCACCAGGAAGTCAAATACACTTTGACCGAGCATTTCAAATGCGATGCACATGTGTCCGTGGTATTCGAACCAGTCCAACATCTTAACACATAAGCTGAAATGGAACAAAAATACTGTTTTAACATCAATTTTAGAAAGTATACCTACATGTTTCTTACAGAAGGTTTAAAAGAGTGTGTGTGATATGATCAGACTACGTCATAGAGTGAATTACATGGAATCAAATAATATGTGAAATCGGGGAGCGAGCGGCAGACGGTATTTTAGTGTGTTAGGAGTTGACATCGGGTCGTAGGTTGGCGCGGCGCCAGCAGCAGCAGAACGTCGCATATAACGCGAAGGTCACATGTAGTACAGTCGCCGCCACGCGCGCCCGCTCCAGCTCGACATCAACATGTGACGTTGCACACAATAATAACACTATTTAATGTACACTCACTTTTTACAATCAGGGTCAACTTCAGCTAACTTTTCTAATACGTTTATCTCGAGTTTTGCAGCCTCTCTGTACTTCTCAACATTCTTGATTATCTTCAGAGCCATTCTGTGCTCCCTGAAATTTATAATAAGATATCATGCTTTATTTCTGTACATAAAACTCGGAATTTTGGCAATAAGTATCGAAATTTGTCGGTGCTATTATAAACAAATGGAAATAGATATGAATAATTAGTGAGGCGTGTCCTGCCAAACAATGTGTGTCTTCATCCGGCGCCGATGTTAACGACACCACATCACCTTAGTTTATAAGGGAACTTTACCATTCAGTATTTCATTAAACAATTGTTCATTCAGATAGGTACACATCTTGAATTTACTTAACGTTATTATAACAAAACCAACACAATAAACAACAGAATTTACTTGAGTATAAAAAACACGAACAAGCGATATGCAAATAGTCACAGATGCATACATTTCACCACGAGTCATGAAGTGCCGATGGTATCGCAGTGGTCACAAAAAGTGCTGCTATTCGTGTAAATAAAGAAAGATACTTACAGTTCTAAGTCCTTCACCTCGACCACCTTGCCGAAGGTGCCCTCACCGAGCGTGTCGATGATTTTGTCTGCAATGAAACCAAGGCAACACAATTAATCAAATGTTCACTGTACAAAGTCATGATGGAATCGGCATTGGTATTCCATTCACTATAAGTAACTGATACATGTTAGCAGACTCTGAGAATTATGGCCAATTCTTGAGAATTTCAACTATTTTAGTATCATGAATCGCAACACATAGTGATAGACGACCAATATCCGAGGCTCCAAAATAACTTCGTTAAACATCCAAATGGACTCTGTGATGTTGTTACTATTATTTGTATCAAAATTATAAAAATACAATTATAAGCAGAAATTTAAGTCTGAAATCTTCAAAACACGAATCACTGACTGCGAGGACTTGGCGGTGGTTATTGTATGAGAAAATTCGTTTTCTTGTTGAATTTTCAGCCATCTGTCGTGTAGTGTTATGTTTTTGTGAGTCATTTAATGTAACTAGTGTTTGGGTTTCAGTTATTCTGAAAGAGTCATGAATGTTTATGATGTTATGAATGTGTTGTGTAATGTGTACGTGTATTGTATATGTGTAGTATGTGTTTGTGTATTGTGTATGCGTAAATAGAGTTGTTTAAGTTATGGGTGTGGACACGAACATCTCGCTCCCATGACATATCCGGGCCAGTAGACCAGATGTCCGTCCTTGTCGTCCTTGACGGAGGAGCGTGCCCGGGAGCTCTGCATGCGCCAGCGCCGCGCCGCCGTCCGCCGCCGCACGAGCCGCACGAGCCGCACGCGCCGCGCAGACGTCACGCCACAGCCACACGCACCACGCCACATGCACGGAGAGCGCGCCACGCGATCCGCACGACCCGAGTAGTGTTGTACCCAACAATCAGACAATGGAACGGTTGCCCGTCAGACAAGCGACAATTGGTATGGTGTGTCGGAGGTTCATGCGGTTAGAGGGCGGGCGGGTGGCGCTGCACGGCGAGCCAGGCGGGCGGCCGAGCAGCCACCTGAGCCACCTGAGCCACGTGGGCCACCTGGGCCACCGCCAGGCAGCCTCGGCCGCCCGCGCGCGCCGGCCCGGGAGCGGGACGGGACACTGGGAGGGGAGATGACACACCACTCGCATTCCGATCACTTCCACAATCTACGTTCACACAGGTAATTTAGGATAAGTGTCCACCCGAACCTCTCTTAAACAATTATTAGGTCACATTACTAACTTTACGAGAGTAAGAACTATCGAAACTTCTTTTAAGTCTTGAGTTTGAAAATATTTTAACACACAGAAGAGATATGTTAGCTTTAAACCACGCACAAATAAATTGAAGACATGCACTATCATTGTAATTATTAGTTTCTTTTCTAATAACTAACACATCAGACATCGTTAGTTGCTTTAAGTGAAGCATTTTACAAGTTACCCCCTTTCGATTTTGTTTTAGATTTCTCTCGGTACCCTCGCTTTATAATATTTATATAAATTGCTGAGAAATACATGCATTCGTATTGTAATGGTAATAATAAAGTTTCGTAAAGAATGTCAGGCAGCTATACAGCCTCATCATTTAACTTCGCGGACTGAGCATTTTGTTGGTATTTATCTATCTACCAAGGAAACAATGCATACGCTGGTACAATATGTAAATAGTGAATAGTGGAAAACCACGGACCAGGTGTATGTTAGCAGCACACAGTGCGCAGGCGAGTGGTTAGCTTGTGCTTACAGGCGGCGTGGCCGCGTGCCGCGTGATGTGCCGGGGCCGCAGCGGCCGCTGGCGCGCGCGCAGCTCTGGCGGCAGCACCACTACATCGCCCACACTCAACGGTTCAGCTTTCTTAGGAGTGGCCACTGTGCTCGTAGTGTCTTTCATCTCCTTATCGCACATACGCCCGTACATCTCGTCCAGGTGGGCATACTTCATAATGAGTCCTTGTATCTCCTTCCGTCTCGTTTCCCGCTCGCTGAGCACTCTGTCTCCGACCGGAGTCTTGTCGTCGTCCTCGTCGCTCGATGGAAAATATATTTGTTTCTGGCGTCCTACTTCTCTCGCAGGTGAGGCCACCGGTGTTTTTGTTATCTTTAATTTTCCATTCGATTCGTTTGTACCTTGTTGCGGTGGTGATATTAAATCCCGAATTGCAGGATTTATGTTTATATCTATAGGACGCAATGATAGTTTACCAATTTTTCTGTCACCATTCTCGCTTTTTTCAGCCCTCAAAGATCTCCTTTGATGTCTCCTGTACACACTATCTCTGTCCTTGCCATAATAAGGCCGATCTTTCAATGGAATGTCAAATCCATTTTTATATTCTTCTTTTTGTTTGTTACTCGAAGATAATCGTCGGTCAGCAGTGTTCCTAAAAGGGGTTTTGTCTCTGATCTTTTCATGAGAAAAATTGTTTCTTTTAAAAGAGTTTTCCCCAAAAACAGCCGTCGTTAAACTCCTCATTAGTCCTCGCGACAAAGTCGGTTCAGGCTCCAATGTTTTGTCACGATCTTCTTTTTCTCTCCTTGCTCTTTCTTTTTTCTGTACTGCTATTCTATCTAACACTGAGGAATACTTATCTTCCAAGCGACTACGCGTACTACCTAACAAAATGCTGTCAATATTATTGTTGGGCTCTTTCAAAGGATACCGTTTAGTGAACGGCGATGATTTATTATCTTTTAAGTGAGCTCTGCGGAATGAGTCAGTGCGTCCGAGCGCGCTAATCCCAGAGGTAGAATGTAAAGGTGATGTTTCGATGCGCGACTTGGTCGCGCCCAGGTAACTCGAGTACGTACGGTCATCGTTCAACTTCCGCGCCGGCGCACCGGACGTCAAAGACGATGTGTACGGTGAGATGTGACCATTGTTCTCGTACCGCCGCACATTCGCTAACACTGAATTCTTGCTTGAAATGAGTTTATCATCGAATCGTGGCCGAGTGGTGGTAAGCTTTGTGTCTGAAATAATTTCAGTCTTTTCGGAGGGACCCCGTCGAGTTAAACGATTGATAAAGCTGGAGTAGCCATCTGACAACAGTTGAGTGACGCTCGTGGTGGAAGATCTATTATAACGCTGACGTCGCGGACTCGTCGTGGCACTAGCACTGGTGCTCAAACTAGCCATATTGTTTGTTTTGCCGGGGTTTTTTCTGTATTATTACAAGCACTTTAGCCGGGATATATCACATAATAGTCTAGAATCATCATATTTACACAATGGAATCAGTTTAACTAAACATTCGAGGTATACTCGCGACTTTTCTAGTTTACACGGCTACTTCTTCGCCACCGGACATAAGACTGGTTCTATCTCGAGATCGAGAGCGTACCTAAGCGCGAACGAATTTCAGAAAGATCACTAGCGCAACCGAGTGCGGCCGCCGGTGCCAAGTAATCGTCGTGCACTAAAAATATCGGCAACCCGTGGGAGCGCCCTCCCGCGCACTCCGAGGTGCCCGCCGCGAACACATTTCTTCGCATTACTCTTACGTTTTTTCGTATTATTGAAATGTACCTACGTTTTAGGCCTATTCCAAGAACTTCTATTTATGGGGGGTTAGGTACATAGTATTAGCATAGGTTAATAACCTTAGCATTGTCTTTATTTAAAAAAAAAACATTACTTTTCTATTCAGTTCCTAGTCACGTCATTATTTTTGGCAAAGTAACAATTGACCTTTTTTCTATTTGCAATACAAAATATGACTAATGGTCATTCCTCCTACAATTTTGGAACAAATAAAAACGTGAACTGCAATTCCCTTTTACTCCGGTGGGCTAGTTTTGTTGGTTGATATATTTAATTATGAATAATATCACCGACAATAGTCTGTTCACGGACGTCATCGCGCGCTAAATATGTATCAGTGTAAACAAACATTGAAACTTATTGAATTTTACACGGTCATGTTGGTAATTGAGCTTTGTAATGACATCGTTAAAGACGCACACCTTTCTCTGAACGGTGAGCAGCGAAGCCAAGACAGTTCTGTCAATAAGCGGTAGGTAAGCAGGTCAGTAGAGCGCGTGTGAGCTGTGAACAATGCCGACACGGACGACACCAGACGCATGCGCATGCGCCCGCCACGCAACTACATCATCTTATACACGCATCAACGCAATACTTATCCCATGGCTTCTCTTATTTCATATTTCTACCAATTATCAAATCAGCATGTCTAAACATGCGTTATCTACTCGGGGAACGAACATCAGGACGGATGCGGGCGCTACCGTGCCGAGATGAGATGATAAAGTGGCACGACACGACTGAGTTACGTGCTGTCTCACGCTTATCAGTGTAAAACATTAAATAGTCCCCTCCGCGATCTCAAACAACGCGTATTAAATCAGAACCTTGGTTGATTGCGAATGTAGGTACCGTAGATCATTGTTTTTAATTTATGATAATTTTCGGATTAACAACTTTCAGTTGGGTTCGATTACTACTGATGTAAAGCAATCATACCATACCGTCCTCGCAGCGTTTACTCAAAAAAATGGAAGTGCAGCGGAGGAAACACAAAAATATCTTGCATTCCTTACGTAATATAGCGCACCTAACCACTGCCACAGCATGTTCATGTAGCTGTTGCTTGGTAATTTTCTACTTTCACTTGGCGGGTAAACATTTTTCACTGCTAATAGTCGACGTTATTGCAAACTACCGTATTGCTTCTAATTACTGATCAATATCGACAAGTTTTAACCTGATGCATGTATTTCCCAACAATTTTTGAACAGTACTACAACAACATTTTGTGTGGTACATTATTAGGATAAATATTTCGAACAAGCACATACCAGCGGGTGACCTTTTTCGTCTAACATCACAGGATAGTTGAAGTTAACTATTTTTTGTAAAGCACTTAAAAAGTTGAATGTTTTCATTTTGTGAACGGTCAGATATGTAGTAATCACTAACAAGAACACTGAAGCCAGACGTTTACCACTAGCAAAGGAATCGTAGCACTTGTACATGGTAACTACCACATGGGAATTATTAGTTGACATTGCACATTGGTAGCACGGTACTGAATGACAAACAAATCGACGACCAGCCGTTTAGGGTCGTTTGTTAATAGGGTGCAGGTAAAAAGCACCCTAACGGGATTGGTCGCTGTCGCCGTGTCTTATTACTAGAGGGAACTAGTACGCGCCAAAAATATAATATCTACTAATTGAGTAATGTATTCTTGAGTTGAATGTTATTGTATTATGTAATTAATGAATATTTAAAAATATATGAGTTGATTGTACGATCGGGTCATTAGCCCAAAACATGACACCTTCACGGTAAATAAGATAACACCTGATTAAAGAAGTTGTACTAGTGAGTAAAAACTTAAGTTTCCTGTGAATTTTATTCATAAGTATGAACAAATTTTAAAAAAATATGCACATCATATTTAAAAATCTTATTGAAGTTGGATCAATAGGGATCAAATTTAGCTTTTGGTACTTATAATATTTTTGAGCTACGCCGTACATGTCGGTATTGTTTATTAACTATTATGAGGTTAAATCTGAACGTTTTAAGTTTGAAGCATCACATTCCTATGTCATAGTGTTGTTTATGACTGACCTTGCCCGCCAGGCGGCTGCAGGCACCATCTACATCGAAAAGGATCTCCGCGACCACGGAGAGCAATTTCGAGACATCGTGCCACTTGCATCCGTGCTCCTTGAGGAACTTCTTATAGAGTTCATAAAAGGAGCCGAACCGCAGGGGGAGCCGTACGCGTTCTTGTTTTATTGACAACTCGGCCATTATGCACTTCACTGCACCGCACTGCCACTGCACTGTGTCTAGTGTGTATAGTTTATAGAGCACGGGCGACGGAGCCGCCAGCGTCGGGGGCGGGTGGCCAGCCGGCCGGTTGTTACACAACTGTACCTACAGCGCCGCGCGATACCACACCACGACTCGACCTCACTACGCCGACGAAACAGATGACACAATCAAAAGATAACTTAAACTCAAATGTTATAAAAAACGGTCCAATACAATTAATACAATGTGTACTTCGTTCAGCAACTGCGACTAAACTGCGTGGGTTCGCCGTTCCATGGCATTTAATTAAAGATGGCATGCACAAATGGAACAAACAATTTCAAGCTTTTGGTATCGGTTTAAACAGGATTGATCCGCGTCCCACTCGTTAACATTGCTGTCGTTCCAATGGCAAAACATTAAGGGAATTTTTGGTATGTAGGTACTTGAAAACAAACTGTTTATTAGTGCTTGTTTGTTTCATTTGGCAGAACCGAATGAATTGTTATGCCAAACTGTTGAATTGCGATCACAATTCCATAAATTGATAAGTCTTGAAACTTTTGGAGGACAATACCCTTTTTTCCGTCTTTATTTAGATACCAAATGCTATAAAAGTATAATTTATTTGTTGATAGTGAGCGTCGTATCAGTTATCATTATCACATAAAGATTTCATTTACAATGGATACGGGTGCAACTTGCACTGACTGTGATAATGAGTCTTGGATAATGTCAGCTTGTTTCTACTTTGAATGTTTGTTTAAAAAATATGATTCACATTACATAGGTACCAACGAAATCAAATATGTTTCAAAGTACCTATGTATTTATGGTGAACGCTAAGTTATTCTGCGACTTTCAACGAAATTAATGAACACATGGAAAGTATTTCGGTATCCACATAATTTAGACAGACAGACAGACAGTTTCTATTTTCGGGATTATGACAATTTTAGGATGTTCGTGTATTTGAAGGAAGAATTTTTTTATCCAAAATTCGTGCTATAAAGTTGGTACTTTTGGGTGTAGTTTTTTCAGTGACTTTAACACTAATGAGCTTTGTAGTACATGTTACTTTAAGTAATTTGGCGAAGCATAATCGCGTACTTGAGGCGGTGCGGTGCCGCAACAACCTCAACGATATCGGCAAGGTCGACCGGAAGAAATCGGGCATTACCAAATAGATAGGTGGGCAAAACAACGGGCGTACCGCATTTATCAGACCATATCTCAACCGCTCGCGGCCAACACGCCATGGCCTATTGTATTAATGATACGCGATAGCCTATTTCCCTACCTATGAACTTGACCCCTAACCATGATTAGCGCTAAACTAGGTTTTTACAGCAGATATAAGTAGGTATAGAGTACGTGACAAATCGGAGAAGAAATTAACAATTTCCATACGGTCAATTGACGAACTTTCTCTTATTTATAAGCTTTTAATGTCAGTTGAGATAATGATGTAATTTGATTACTGATGGCGGGCGTCTTCCTGTTTGGCTTTATCGATAACTAGCTTCTGCTAGCGGCATCGCCCGCGTGAAATTCGGAAATTATCTTAAGGCTACTCCTGGAAAAAATATCTAAGTCTGAATCCCGGACCTGGTCTACACGTGCGCTAGCTGATAGCTATTAAGACGTGAGAAGGTTATAAACAATCAATATTATTAATCTTCCATGCAGACTTTGACACCCCCTAAATTGTCTTTTGGGGGTTGTTGTGAAAAACTAATAATGAAAACCTTTATTATAAGTTGCAAGTACATTGGCCCAAGAAATAGGATTCTTCCAATCAAACTTTGATGTCTCCTAAATCGTTTTTACTTTTATTATTTACTAAGGCTGAGCCTGTCAGGGTTGCGGATTTTGTTCGAAAGAGTTCGATAAAATTCCTCCATACAAACTAACATTTCCTAAATCCTCTTTTGCGGGTAGTTGTGAAAATCTAATAATGAAAATCTTTATTATTTACTTAGGCCAGTACTTATTCGTACTAAGTTTCAAGTATTTTGGCTTAAGGAATAAGTTGATCATACACACTTCCACCGCCTATTTCACCCCTTTAGGGGATGAATTTTCAGAAATCCTTTCATAGGGATGCCTACATATACATCGTATATATGGAATACGTCCTCCAAAATTCACGCCTCCTACGACCAGCGGTTTAGGTTATTTTTTATAATGTACAGGGTGTTCCAGAGTGCTTGGTTATATTATAGGCTGATATTGGGTAGCTGATATACAATAAAGAAAACATTGCAAAACAAAAAACGATCACAAATAACGACTAAAAAGTTTCAAACAGATCACTTTTCAAGCAGTTTGATGCAGTTAGTGGCATCGTATCTGTTATTGAATTAAAACAAACGCCACCAAATGCATCAGACTGATTTAAGAAAAAAGACTATGTATTTATTAGTTTCTTTACTCTATTGTACCTACACACAGAACAACATCCCTAAATATGACCAGACACTTCTGGAACATCCTGTAGATGACGCGATATTTAAATGTCAGTTGGTTTTAACACACATTATAAGTAAGTTGAATTCAGATTAATTAATTCTAGATCCTGTAATAGCCGGACGAAAGTTTGTTATGCAATCTGTTATGCTATGACATGTTGCTGTATGCTTATCAGTTTTGCGTAAGCAAATGAAGGGCAAAAACAAGTTTCCCTAACATATTTATTTTCCATAACATTTAATAGTGAGAAACATTGACCGTGCAATCGTATTTTTAATTTAATTATTTCAAATGTTTTACTATTTGTGTTCCATTATGCCAAAATGAAAAACAAGTTATCGCTAACGGAACTCATTGACGCATTGACTTTCTGTATTATTTCTTAGATTTTCAAATTCCAATTGCCGTCAATTTCCTGGTACAACAAACGTGTAAGTTTCCTAGCATGTCATCATGTGCTGCCTCGATCCGGATTGAACAAGCTACAATTTAGTTTTGGTTTCACAGTTCAAAACAATTGAAAAGCACGCCTGTTGATGAGTGTTCATTACTTAACGTATCAAGTATGACTCGCGACGATTTCTACTACAAGCTCTTACTATGAAATTGACAAATTGTATTTCGTTCGTGACTTTGATAGTATGTTTACATAATTGGTTTATTTACATAATTGGTCTCATTTGTTTTATTAATATATTTGTCCATAAAGTCGGTTTAGACAATTCTAAAACACCATTGCGATGTTAGTCTTGAAAATAAACTTAAATATTAGATTTGTCTCATCATTTAGGTAAGTACACGATTACAGCAAAGAATGTAATGTCGCGGCTAACAAAACCATCGAGTGTTATCAATTTCATTACAGAATGCAGAACGGCTGTCTCTCCTAGGTGAAGGTGATCACCGCGGTACTATTTCTGTGCGCATGCGCCGTCCATGTTTTCTGCGCGAGAACAACGCCTTGCAGCGCCATCTATCGATCGCATTTGGAATCTCATAGATCGTGCCAGCTGCTGATACTATTTTAGTACATCATACACACATTATAACGTTGTTTATTAAAGATTGGTACAGAGAAATCATTGTTGTTGCATTCGATTAAAGTTACTTCTGCATGTGCTTTGGTAATATGCGTAGCAAAAACTGAATATGTCAACTATGCAGTTATATTTCTCAAACTATGTAATTCATGCAACACGTTATTGAAAACTTGTCAAGTTCAGTACTGTTAAAAATGTGAATGCCACGAACCGCTACGTACAGCAAAAGCACAGAGATTAAAAACAACAAATACAAGTGTTCAGTAATGGGGAAGTCCTTTGCCTTTGTTTTTAAACTGCTTCTAAATCGTTCCGAGGATAGTAATAAATTAAATCCTTGACCTAATAATATATGCTAAAATAGATGCACATTGCTCTCAATACACGCGCGCTGGCAGCGCGTGGCGTAGTTACTTTTCATATAACATACATATTTAATTTAACAGCAAGTGTTTAATACTTTGTTAAAGTATAGTAATGATTTGTTGGCTGACCTCTACTTCTTTGGACTGTTTCTCCGGTTTGAGCTGTGAGCTTTGTGGGGGTTGCTGAGGCACGAAGGAGCAGGAAGGCTGGGGCTCCACCGCAGGCTGCTGTGTTTTGACAGGCGGCTGGGAGGCGACCTTGGGGCTCTTCTGCAAATCTGTCACTATGCCTTCGGCGTTCTGGACGCGTATCTGCGGCGGATGCACTACATTCGTTTGATTACCACTAGCTGGCGGTCTTGGAGCCAACCAAGATGGGGGCACCGCAGGTGGCACAACAGGCGGCTGTTGTGTTATTTTCAACGCATGATCATTAACCTTAGTACTATGGTCACGGGCACATGATTCTGTTAACTGTTGATTCGTATTATTACACTGTGACGTTTCATTTGGTTTCGTTGCCTCTGGTTCAGGGACAGGTACTACTTTCTTATTACATTCTAAATTTTGCGAGACTTGTTCTACATTTACAGTAGCTTTCGTGGGTTGTTTTTCGGGCCTACTATTTGATACTAGAGGTATTTGCGTTGGTGGTTGTTCGTGAAATGGAATGGATGGCAATTGGCTAAGAGGTAGATTCGAAGCTGTAGTAGTAGCTATAACAGCAGCGTTTATTACATTTTGGTTTTCTATTACAGCCACAGCATTGCTAGGTTTGGGTAGTTCTGGCACACTCGGCGAGACGTCATCTCTACTTTGGGAAAAATCAGTACTATCACTACAAGAGAGCTCCTCGAGACTTTGTACTAAATCAAGTGCAGATGCTTCGTGATAATCCGTAGAACAAGGAGATGTGTCGTCACTGGTATCGTCTGTATCATCAGGTCTCTGAGAACTTTTACTACTAGGAACAAAAGCTAAACTAGATGTCACATCGTTGGAAATATCAGCATTCAATGATTCCTCACTCTGGGTAGACGATTCTCTATTAGCAGAATAGTCCTCGATGGCACTAACTTTTTCATCTTCACTAATTACATTGCTCACTGTGACAGCTGACATTGGAACATCAGTTTTGTGTATATCTGTTTCATCGTTGTTATTTTTGTCACCTGGTTCATTAACACTAGTCTGATTTAAATCTTCTGATTTGTAAATGTTGTCCGCGTAGTTTTCCATTTTCGCTTGTTCCACTATAGGTAAGCTCATATATTGCGGTATGGCATAATCCAAATCTGTTAAAGGCGTATAATGAACACCATCCCCCTGCAGTGGTGCTTCAAAGTTAGGAGAATAGTACTCAAACGCAGCATTTTCGTTGCAATAAATTGACCAAGGATCATTTGAAGGAATTAAAGGCAATCCATCATAGTAGAGCTCAGGGTTCATATCCCTGTCTATTAGATATTCTGGCTTGTAATCCCATGAAGGAACGAACGAATCTTCAAAAGCTAAATAGTTTTCAGGTAACATCACCATGGTTGGATTTAATTGACTTGGATCCAGGGCATACGAACCGTCGTAGAAAGGGTTGTTGAGCACAAGAGGGGGAGGTTGCATGGGTGTGCATTCCATAGTCACTTCAGCGAACAATCCATACTTAGATAAATCAGGTTCAGATCTATGCCGGAATGCGCGGGAGTCAATTTCGTGTGCGATATTTGCAGCGTAAATATCCGAAACGTCAAAACTGTGAGTTCTTCGTAAATAGCTTTCGGGTGGCAACTGATATTCAATGTTTTCATCTCTATCGATAAGTTCTACTTGGTCATCGTACAATCCTTCGTAAGTGGGCACACCCACGTTGTTTATATCATGTAAGGCATCCGCATCGTTTGTTTGGCTGGTAATACTGGGTGCAACTTGGAGATCGCCGTTAGCGCATGCAGCATCACTGGGTAGTAGTAACACGTGCGGAAGAGCGGGCGGGGGTCCGCAGAACAGGAGGTTGTTGGGGGGTGGACGCGGCGGCTGGGCAGCCATGGCTCCGGGGCAGGCCGCCCGCGGCCCGACGCGGTGGACTAGTATTTCGGTGCGGCAGAGACGCGCCGGGCGGCCGGCTCAGCTTTGCGACTGACTGAAGGCGTTCCGAGTGACGAAGGCGAACACAAATAGAACGGGCGCAAGCGCGAGGAGGTCGCCGTCTCTCGCGCACATCTTCACGGGCGAAGGCGCACGCGCACTCGCAAGCCAAACCCGTCCCGCGTGTAATCCCAAACAGGCACGCTGACGTTTTACGCTTTATTCTGGTTCCGCACTTTGCTTACGATGTACAGTACATGTAGTATCATAGAAGTGAGAGAAAGACAGGTTTACGGGTGGACACTTCTTTGTGGTAATGGCGAGTTTTGGATTTTACAAGTCACACCATCCTTTCGCACACCCTCATAAGTATAAAAAAGAAACTGTAGGACTGACCTGTTCAGGGGGTGAACGTGGCGAAGACTCGTCGCGGTGGTGCCTCCTCCGCCTGTGTGATGTAGGCGATCGCCGGTGATGTGACCGTTTGGAACGTTCATTTCTCCGCCTCCACGAATGCTCCGAGCTGTGAAATCATCGATCGGTGGGCTGTAGGGTTAGTGAGTAGGACAAGATAGTGCAACGTATACAACGAACGTTTAGGTGAGCTCCGAGTGTGTTTAATGATGACGAGCGAGTTTGGCCGAAGTGTTACTAACGTTGGCGAGCGTTTTCCATGGGCAGAATGTGGATCTATCAGCTGCGCGAGGTGGTCAGGCGGCGGCAGGCAGCAAACGCTCAGGAGCGCCCGCACGGCCGCCCACCGCCTCTGCCCCGTGCCTAAGCCTTTGGCGGTGTCTACAATCGTTTGTTATTCATAACAGTATATTCGGTAATTCTTTGAAATTTGCTTTTATTATACACATCCTTATTTCATCGACTACTAAACAAAGCTTATCTTAAATAATATAGTGTTACCGCACCCTACGATTACGTTAACACAATCCTAATATCAGCGCTTGAGCCTTCACTGTCAAGGTCATTAAACATTAAAGTAATCACTTTTTATACGAGTGTTACAAGCAGCGATAACACAGATGAGGTCGGGAGGTAGTTGAAAATAGTTAGTAGCTAGAAAGCGCGAAAATCGAGATGTGTGAGCAGCTGTTTGATGTCAGCTGCGACTGGTGGTCGGCGAGGACCCGGCCCGAACTGCGGTCGCCGACACACTGCCAGAGCTCTGTCAGCTCGCCCGCGAACAAGATACCGGCTCAAGTAAAGCGACGTACAATCAAGTGTTCATTTCAAAACACCGCCACCGCCAGCCTAACAAGCGAACAATCAAAACCTCCACGTCATTGGTACAATGTCATCGTCTATGAGAAATCACCGGCCGATTGACGTTTGTATACTTTGACACAAATTGTAGTAAATTACTAGTTCAATGCTGTTTTGTCATACTTTAGATAAATCAGAAATTAATATTATATGGATAGAATTTATACAATTTACTTGCTTGTTTTACTATGGGATTGGCTTACCAGCAAACGCGCAAACTTTGAGGGCTAGATATTAACCTTATGTCTATAAATGTTAAACTCGCACACTTTTCTCCCATAACAGAAAATACCATAATAGATCAATACTAAAAGTACATACTACACCGTTACAAAAATAAGTAGGATAATTAATAAAATGAAACATGTCACAGGTAAGAACCAACGGAAAATAACATAAGAATGCAGAACGAGGGACGCTGGCACCGCTAATAGAATTAAATGTACGTAATTGGTTTACCTAGTCGCAGTGGAGATAATGTATACGCACAAGACAATGCAGAAAATAAATGTTGATGTAAACAATTGTAAAAATATTTGTCTAAATATACGCAGTAGTACAGACTACTGCGTATAATTAGAAAAATATTTTCATACTAGTTCTCATTTTAATATTTTCATTAGAGACATCTAGCGGCGAGTAGTGGAACTGTTGCGAAAGTAAGACAAGACGAAATTTTTATGTTGCGTTTGCTGCACTCAAGAATTTATGACCAATTATAATTCCTAACAATATCATCACTATTATTCACACATACCAGTTAAGATGTATAACACAGTAAAACAGAAAGTAGTGAAAATCTTAAGAACGTCGAAGAAAGAATATTATAATAATGCAATGACGGAATGACTGACAATTTCTTTTTGCATTAGTTAGAATAGATAGGTATAACCGGAGTAAATACTAAAGGGAAATTATAAAACGATCGAATAAAAAAATAACTTAGCGACTGATGATGAGATACTGTTTTAATAACTTGAGCGGTATGAATTTGAATAAGGGAAAAATTAGCTTAACTAACGACGAATATTGATTAATAATAAAATCAAGAACGAGCTTACAAAAAGTGGGTTGTAATTAATCCATTTCAGATATTAAAATTCTAATCGTGCGGCTAAATTACTAAGTGAGCGACTAGAAATACAGAGAGGGCAACTTCAATAATCATCAAAAATCATCTCTATCTCAAGATAGAGATGATTTTTCCAATTGAGGTTTTAACATTTTGGTGTTTTATTTGGTGCGCAAGAGCGAGTGATGCCAGCTCGGGATTTGGGGCACCCCGACTCGGACAGGTTAGGTTAGAAGGAGATGGCGGGGTCAAGTGAGCGAGCGAAGCGAGCGAACAGACCCCGCCATCCCCTTCGTGGTTATTTTTTTTTAAACCACCCAGAAATATCATTTGCCAAATATTTAAAAATGCAGGACGTAACGTTGACACAAACAAATATTAGGTCGCTCAAATATTATAAAGCTTCTCATCTAGTAATGTTTGTAAGTTGCTGTTCTGTTGATTTCTCGTCACTCGCAGTCAGTCGCTCACTTAGTAATACTCTAACGTAAATTAATTATTTTTGTCACTTAAAACTTTAATTTACAGTCACTCGTTTAAATACTACCCAATACTAAATACTTGCTCCTATTTGGGGTACGTATTTAGTTTTACTATCACCGTACGTTTTCTATTTGGTATCATTTAAAAGGAAAAAAATCGTTTAAATTTATCCTGTATCTGCCTATAAAATTTTACATTTTTGTTTAACACCACTTGACATAACTTGTCAGTAGATTAACATTATAGCATTTGCTGTTCGTACCCATACTACCCATTAATGCATGCAATTTTTTATTTGCAAAATGAAATAATTATTAGCTCTATTAGTCAATTTTAAATGATTTAAAAATACCTTCCCCGCTCGAGCACTGCCGGCACATCGGTGTGCCGCGAATTTATCGTGAATTTAATGTTTATTTACTATTACGTAAGATTTATTTTTTATTTGGGAATTTTCACATGTTAGGGCTGGAGCGGTTCATCAGCGGTGAAGATAAATAGCTTAAAAGTTGACAATTAGAAAGAGTAGTCCGATACGAATTCTAACGTCAAAGTTCATGACGCCTATGCAGCTGCCATAGGCGTTTTCGCGACAGGGACAGAAATATTTGTTAATAGTTCTCTCTCGTTGGTTTCTTCGATTAATTTTGATTCTATTTTCACTTTTTTATTATATTTTTGTATATTTTGAGATAAACACTGTGTAGATAATAATAATATCGTTTTAATGCATATTCCCTATTGTAGGTTAAGCTCGCCTTTGGATAAAGACCATCTTTTTAATAATATCGCAACGTCTGTGAGATTTTGTTAAAAAAGAATACCTTCATTTTATTGTATCAATACAGACAAATTGAGTTATCTAACATAAAAATTCCTTAAACAGATAGTGTGTCGTTGTCGCGGGCGCGGTGGCGTGCGCGGGCGTCGCTCATACTGTCGAGCTTAATGTCACATTGTTTAGCGCCATACGAGAGGTTGAACTTGAACACTTGATTGTTTCTAGGCTGCAGGCCTTCGCAGTCTCGTGCTAAGACCATATGTTAAATATCCCACTCTGGACCATCAAAATCGATATATATGTTTAGGTTTTATACTAATGCACCAACTGTAGTAAGTAAGTCGTGAGGAATAACATGGCATATTTTATTTTAGTTTAGTTTAGTTTACGAAATGAATCATTGCTTTTCCGTCGACTTTTTTTTTACAAATTAATCGACTTTAAAAGTTCAAGATTCATTACCATTTATTCAAAACTTTTAAAAGGATTGTAAAATGCTGGTAGGCGGCTTTTTGGCAAGGTTAATGCAAAACTTAAAGATAATTATAGTGAAATCTAATCTAAGGTCGCAAAATATTTGTTTTCTAGTAAGGATAATGGACTAGGATTGTGTTCATTACTGTTTGTAATCAAAATCGTCTCTTGTCGAATATGCTATTGGCTTGCTTTTTAGGTCTGTCTGTCTGTCACCAGGCTGTATCTCATGAACCGTGATAGTTAGACAGTTGAAACACAAATACTACAAAACAGAATAAAATAAATATTTAAGGGGGCTCCCATACAACAAACGTGATTTTTTTGCTCGATATTGATAACGGCAACAGGTAGACGCTTGAAATATTCACAGAATATTAAGTAATATGTACTTGGCCGGTTTTTAATAAAGATTTATTAAACGAGAATGAGATAAAAAATTCATGATATGAATGAATAGAGATAAAAGTATAGTCTGTAAAAATTTCACCTAGTTCGATGGTGAGTAATTGCAAAAAATATTAGGTAAAGTGTGTTCCAAACACAATCGCGCTTCTGTACACGAGGAAAATCGCGGCTGCGCAGTAGATAATTCATATGACAGCCCGTGGTGAGAGGTGGTACAGCGCAGAGAGTAGCGCATTTCACAGACGCCATTAATTTTATCTCAGGTACTATAACCATATGTCATTTTGTATTTTATTACTTAACAGTTTAGGATTCGTTTTGCATTTGCATTGAATCATGGCTTCTTCTTACTAGTACGCAATAAACATTTTTTCCTGAAAGCAGCATAATAATATATAAAATAACGTTTACGCGTTTCTGTGGTTTATCTATCACATTATTTGAATTTATTTTGACAGAAACTTCACTGGTGTTATTTTCTTGTTTCTGTTCAATGTTGTAAGCGGTACAACTGTATACATTAATATGTAAGTACATATTTAGTTTTCGTTCGACCTAGTTTAGATAACACAAGTAGACTTCTAGAGTGGTGAAGACTTCTCTCTAATCTCCATGATTCAAATGTTCTCCATTTGAAAAAATGTTAATGAGCGTTTTAATCCTCTCTGCCTTTCAACTAGAAAGTCCTTGTTTTTGGAAATAAAACGATTTTACTGAAATTTGACTTGATACGCATGCGCCTGAAAACATAGAAGAGATTTTTCGAAAAAATAAAAAAATGAGTGACAATTACGTTACAATTTCGTTATTTTGTTTCCAACCGTATGTATTTTTCTAACAGATTCACTGTTATCTTATCTTAAAGTGATTTTTCTTACTACATTATATTCACATTTCGTCGACTCTTTACTTCGTAGTGTCAAGTCGACGAGATCGTTTTCTTGGCGGCCATGCTAAGTTTCACTCGTTTACTATGCCCATAATTCTAAGCACTTGGGCTGAATGCTATTTGTATTATATTATTATATTGATTATAATATTGTTCTAAAACTGTGGAGTTCTTATATTACGAGATCATGCCGTCCGTGCTTTTGCCCTTAAGAGCTTGGACTTGACATAACATAAAAATCATCATCGTAGTATGCCTTGCTTGACAATACTTCGTCTCCCAATTTTAGTTCGAAATAACAAAACTTTCTATAAAAATGTTTCTATAAAGTTGTAAGGATTTTGAAAGCTGCCAGTAAAAAGTTTCTTGTATAACTTGAAGTTATTGAGTTTCCTGTCTCAATTTACTAGCGAACCGATTCGTAAACGTCGCGCATATCAAATGATTGCACAACGTGTGTCACTTTTATTTAAAGAAGGCACTCGATGGTGGTATCAATGTTCAACAAAGCGGCTCACGTCACACGACACGGACTGTCGCGAATAACAAACACCGGAACATTCACTTTCGACGAACAACGACATAACATTATAGATTCGAAGCTTCATGTAGGCTCCACATGTGTAAGCTACTCAGAACCGGCTATTTCATAAAAATCTAAAACCAGTGTAACCAGTAGGTACCACACGTCACTGACTTGACACCAAACTTATTTCGTTAATTAATACTAGTATTTTCGTCTCTCTCGTTAAACCATTACTGCTACCTTTAATTTTGATTGGTGAAATTCCTTTTTAGGCTTCCTTTCCTCTCAGTGGGGACCGGTAGTCGAGGACTCTTTAATTACAATCTGAGGTGGCTGTTGAAGGTGAAAGCGAACTGGGAGTGGATTCGCGACTCGCGTTGTGTGTTTATGGCTTCGCAACGTGTAGGTACTTTCGGTTCCCCCAGACCGCTCAACTGTCTCGTGATAACGATACCTGTCAATATTGATAGAAAATGTGTTGAGAAAGTTTGTTTATCTCGTACTCCCGGTAAAGTAAACATACTATTACTACATGTGACCTAACTTCCTGCTCTGTCAGGTTATATTTCGTGTTTAGTACTGCCCTCTGCGTTACTGACGCATGTTGTAATAATACGGAAATTGTACAAATACACTTGATAAAAAAGCGTTGAAGGGAAACATTAATTTGCAACGCGGTCAACGTTCAAGTAACAACGGTATTCACACAACGGTTCTTTATATTTAGAAATACCCAACACGTGTATCGTATTGAATCATCTCTCTCTGTTTACTGTTTCACTGGTATTTCCTGATACTTGTTTTGTAATTTTACTTTCCTTTAGCCTATTTGTAAGGATACGTTAACGCGAGCGGTTTTAGTTTATCTTAATTATTTTTTTTAAGGCGTGTGACTTTATAAGTAAAGAAATTGGCACAAACGACGACAAGGCGTTCAAAGGTCAGAGAGGCAACAGAGCACGCAAAATCGTAGCGAGAGTGGAACGCCTCTGGCACAATGACCATAATCGATCGGTCGACCGGTGCAGACTGCGGGCTCGGTTACGAAATCGAAAGCCGAAGTCTGCAACGTGACACGACCAGCGCCCGGTCAAGGATCCATTGCTAGACAGACATGGTATTTCGGTACATACATAGTTGGATATCCATTAATCCGACCGCTACCTAATTGAATTTTAGCCTCGCAGTTATGCCTCACGTTAAACCTACAACAATCGCAGCTATTTGGACTTGTAAAAGTTATAACTTTTATGTTGGTGTTACACTTAAACCCGTGTTCGGGCAGAGCGGGCACTCGACACGCTGACAAGGCCGCGCCGGATGAGCGATTACTGTGAACCGTGTCAACGCTGCAGCCACGACTAATCACCCGCCCGTACCGCTTTTCGTCAGGTCAATGACAAGCACAACTAAACACGTCGCTATGTACGATCTAACCAAGAGCAACAAAAAACTGACATTCTTTTAGCCTCATTTGTTTGAAAAAAAAAAACAAACGCCTAGAAACTAGTATCGAAACTTTTTGTGGGGATCCAACGCCCTATGGGGCAGACGACCTCAATTATTCTAGGTCATTAGAAAATAAATACATTATGTACAGAATACTGAAACATACTGGGCTCGCCTGATCGCGTAACCAAATACCATTAGCCTTAATTAGAACACCGAGCAGACAATAAAGGAAAGTTACCTCGTCATGTGAATGAATAATTTCAGATGATTAGTACTCATCCCAATCCGTGTGTTTGCATGATTTTGGTCAATCTACGTATTTGTTTTGAAATTCAAAAATGTTGCATTATTGTTGATGTGTTGTATTGAATTCAGTCAACTTTAGTTTTAGGTTTCTTCCAAAACAGATGTATGATTCACTGATCAAGAATGTTAAAAAACTCTTCGGATAAAAGTTGATAAAACATAAAAATACCAAGCGGAATAGTCGAAATCGAACTGACAAAGGATCTGATCGCCCGAAGACTTTTTACTTCGGGTTTTCTGAATCTGTGTTTGACTAATTTTAGATGCTAGATACTATTAGATGAAACTACTGCGGTGCGGAAACAGGTATATTTAAAAGCGTGTGATACTCGGCTTCTCGTTTATATTTCAAGAGATAACATAGATACAATCTATGCTGTGAGCATGTGACCTAAGTCGAGATCTTGTTGCTTAGCACACAAATAAGAAAGTCGTATCTATGTACAGTATAGTGGACGAGTTTAAACTGCTACATGAGTGGTCACCAAGAAAGATAGTAAAGCAGCCTGCAGTGAAAGTCGAATAAAACCGTAAGCTTATGTTTTGGCATTTGTTGATGTACGTGAGCAGGACACAAATGCAGCCTTTACTACTATCAATACAGCATAAACACAAATTGTTACGACATTGAAACATTACTTAACTTTTACGACGCGCAGTCACAAATGATTAATAAGTTTCACCACGTAAACAAAATGTTAGCGGAACGAAGGCCCCTGTGTCATTTTTACTAGCAATAGAGCATTTTATTCACGTCTGATGTGTTTTTGATTACTGTCCCTAACTACCCATGTTTTCGCAGCCGTCGAAGAAAATGGTGTTAGAAGACGATGTTGACATTGCCTACTAGTTTTATGCTAAAATTTTTAAAGCAGACAAAGCTTTAGCTGTCGTCGTGCGCGAATAATTTGCGAATACCTTATTTCAGACGTGGCTTATAACATTTTTAGTCATGGATTTATCAATATCCTATAGATCTTATTTTATGTCAAATTCATTCAACGAAAGGTTATTTATAAAATATTGCTTTAACCGCTGAACTACCTGCCGAACATTATTTATTACCTACCTCAACTTTTTTTTATATATGTTCTTAAAATAATTCAAATGATGTGCAAGATAGAGTGCTTTAGCTGTCTAAGATTGTCTTTACAATAAGTATACTTTCAAATCATAGACTATCAAGCCGAGAAATAATGAGAATTATATTTGCTATACCGCAAAATCTTTAATACTTTCTCTTTCAATTTCCTTTACTACAGAACCGTGATCTTTTGTTGTGTCTTCTTGTAACGCCATGTTATCTTTAAAAGAAGGAAGGAGCAAAAAACAATAAGTTTTAGTTACGTCATGACGCCTACCAAGTTGACAAATCCTTTGCGAGCGCATAAACCAGGACAGGACCTTGAAACATTCACTGTGAACGCTATCGAGACGAATCTTTTAAGCTATGGTTATGCCTGGCGCCCACGAATTTGTAGAATGTTTACTTGTTATGATAGATGTGTTACTTATTAACTAACAAGAACTTAAACTCACATTTCTATGCATCGACCGAAACCATAGTGGTCAAAAACTGCAACTTGGAATTATGTTTGTAAGATAATAGCGCAAGTGAAAGAACTGTTATTCGACCTGCAAATAATAATTACGCGTCTATGTAAACCGTGTGCACGAATGGAGGTCGCAGTCAGTCAGACAGTGGCTTCAATATCAAAATTTAGCATTTGATATTTGAGCTGTTTTCTATTTCCTTCATGTGGGATTGATACTTAGTAACTAAATGGCGTTAATGAGCAAAGAGATTAAGCAACCGCTTACAGGATGGAATAAAGCGCAACGATGGTGAGTCACAGTGAGTTGTGCAATGATTTTGCACAACCAGTTGCCAGGCCCTCACCGCTACTGTCATACTTCATAATATAACGAGCAAACGTATTAAGAAGGATACCATGAATGTATTCTCTATTATGAGGGTCAAGGCCAGTTAAAACTAGTCAAAATAATTACAATGTTAGAGAAACAGCGAATCCTCGGTAAACCGTACTGTAACGGTACTCTTATTATGTCTACGCAATAAGAATGACTGTAGGATATGTATGATCCAGATTAATCACGGTACTTTACAGAAGTTTGTTGTAAAAACACACCCAAGAACTATGGTATATCAGAAAGGTTTCGTCAATGTATTTACATGACTAAATTAGCTTACTGATACGAAAATGCAGGTTGGCACACTGTTACTATAAAGAAACTCGTTTGGTTAGTTGGCTTCAATCTAACCTCACTGTGTTGACAAATATAAAATGTAAAAGCCTGCTCACGCTGCACTCGGACCGGACCAGTGGCAAGTCGATGCACTCAAGCTGCCGACTGCGCGCTAGCTTTTTTTCCTATTTATAAGCGCACGGGATAAACTCGGTTTCCAACGTATTTAGTATACTTCGGAGCGCTCGACGCTGAACACACACGAAACCATGGTAATGGATGTTTTATGAATAATGTGGCATTGAAAGGAGTGGAGTTTGTTAGTAAGGGTTCATCGGGTTTGGTGATGTGGGTACATACGAAACGCTCCACTCGTGGTCGCGCATGTTCTTCTGGAATGCAGCAGATTTGGGTGTCCAGGAGTCAACACCTCGGTAGAGAGCGGGTAGTTCGGCCACCTTCACCTCGAGCCGCTCGGCCAGCCTCTGTTCCACGAGCGCCTTAGGACCGCTCGTCAAAGGCCGCTGTTGCTCTTTTGCACTGCGCCGCTCCAAACCACCGTATCCATTTAATTTCTCTCCGTTGCAAGACGTCACGCTTTTGGGGCTATCTGTGCTGAGCAATTTGCTTTTAACGGTGTCTACCTTACCGTAATTTTTATATTGTACCGATTCAGTTCCGTTCGCTGTTCGCGAATACTTCAAAGAATCGTACGTGTCGCCGTTCAGGCTGCTATATTCGACATTGTTTAGGTTGATGTCTCTATCAACTCGTTTAGTCGCGGCATCGTACCCATTTCGTTTGCTATAGCGTTCCTCGTGGCTTTGTTTGAGGAAGTTATTTTCGAAACTAGTTTTACATTTAGGAACATTATTTAAGTAGTCGCTATAACTTAAATCTTTATTGTGTAAACCTTTATCACAGCCTTTTTTAAGTGTTTCTTGTATATCGATACCGTTCCCGTTAACACGGCTGTATGGAAAGCTCGCCGGCTGGACAGTTTCAGTTCTGTTGTCGACAGCTTCGGTCCGTTCAGCATCCTTGCTCTCGAATTCATGTTTGGCAAGTGCGACACGCGACACATCGCCGTTGGTGCCGTTCTTATACTGTGACTTTGCTGTGAAATCGGCCGCCGTTATGCCAGCTCTGCTTTGTTCAGTGGGAACGGTCCACGTGTCGTGCTTCTTCTTCTCACTACTCTTGGAAGACCACGCCTTTGCCAGCGCAGCCTTAAGTGCCTCCCGCCGCTCGTGCACGCTGACCCTCGGGTACTCGTGTATAGGAACAATAGCGGGAGCGTACAGAGTCGACCGTGGTGTGGCTCGCGTTATGCGGAAACTTCTAAACTCCCTGTTGAACTCCGAACTCAGAGAATAAGCCGGTATTCTCGAAGTCACCATTTTGAGATCAAAATTTCCAGGCAACAGTCATAAAAACTTATTATTCTTCACAATAAAATATATTTTAGCACAGAGCACACTGAACACATATCGACTCTACCTGCAAAGAACGTAGCAATTGAAAATGTGCTGAACTAACACGAATGCAGATGTAGGGGTGCATCTAGTAGATGTGTGTTGTTTTCACGTGTGTTGGTGTTCCGTGCAGGTCGTGGACGTGTCGGCGGGCTGTGGGCCGCGACCTTCGCGGTGGGCGGCGCGCGGAGCGGCGGGACAACGCACTGGTCAACGAACCGCCCCGTGCGCCACCGACCGCTCAGCTCACCAGCCTGCTTGCATAACGCACTCGCAAACCGCTGCCCTACCTTATCTCTTATGCAGTTATACATCGATCACGCCAACCGCACGCATATCATAACACGTTACTAAACGTAGTTAATATTAATGAACATTAGTCAGTGATAGAGAATTAAATGGTAGATAGTGATAAGACGTCACTTGTTTTGTGGAGCATTTATGCCGTATAAGTGCAACAAGTGTCGCCTTGGTTGGCGTCCCTAATATGGCTAGTGGCGCTGCCATATGGCCTGCGGCCGACACATCCTAGCCTGTCTCCACTCCAGCTGCAACGATACAAACATATCGCTGTACAAACAAGTTTTCTGGGGCAATAAGTTATACTTATAAGTTTACAACTGTTATCTAATGTGAGATAAATCCGCTCGTAGTATTTACTGTAATAGGCAAATAAACACCCAGGAAGACATAATTGAGACACTGAAATCACTTGTTTAGACTAATTTCGGAACTGATCATCTAATGATCAAACAACAATAAATGTATTCGCCTCGAATAGTGAGACAGACTTACGTTACATTTGTTTGGTTATAAAGGCTTTATTATTGAATACATCACACGAGATAACAACACACGGTGTTTATAAATTTATTCATGTGATTGATTGTTTTGATATCGAAGAAAAACGTAAGAGCAACACTTTTAATCATTATTAATTTAATCCAACACATTTTCGCATAGCACTGCTTGGAACCGACAACACTGAGTATAAACATGAGTACCGTTCAGCACACAGACGCGTTCGGTGGCTGCAACCAACTAAGTGGCATCTGGCACTAGATATTTTATAAAGCAAGTAAAACAAGCCTTTGTCACACAACATCACGTACGCGTAGCATAGGACGGTGTTGGTATCGGTAGTTGGAAAGAGAGCAGCCACCGGAAGCGAATGCGTTTCGTTGGCGACGGCGGCGGCGGGGCCGGTCCGTGCATACCTTCTCGTTGCGAGCGCGAGAACTGCGTGCGGTGTGCGTGCACCGCTGCGACTAAACTGACTGAAGGGAGGCAACGCGCGCGGCCCGATGCGAGGACCCCACCGCCGCCGCCTCTCTCCTGCGGTCCACCACTAGTGACTCTATAGCGAGAGCATTACGGGCTGAATCGCAGGAGCACTGACCTTCGGTACAACAACGACGAGATGCCGATACACTAGCGACCGGCGAGCCCGAGCGCACGCTTGCATCCGACCGACTAACTTGTACTGCTGGAATAGTGCAGTTGTGCACTATTCCAGCAGTACAAGTTTGTAACAGTTGCCAACCCAACAAAGTGCACTATTGTACATTGGAGTACCTACCTACTCGGAATCTCATAATATGATACATCTATTATTTTTACGATTGGCATGTTTTTACGGAGGGAATTTGCGTTGATTTTGAAAATGTCTTATTACAGCCTACCCATTTCTGATTAATTCAAATGTTCATTACTACATAAACAACTAGAAATAATAATAATTACTTAAATCATATGGGCTAATGCAGCCCTTAAGATTGAATTATTTTTAGTTGTAAGTTTATAATGCAATATACCTATTTTATGTAATTAAATTAAAATACAAATTATAATTAAAATAATCTTTCATTTAAGTGTTATTTGCAACGATGCATAGCAGAATTTCTCTCGTTAGTAAGTATACGAAAAAATATTTTTGTTGTCTGTCTTTTGTCTGGCGACTATGTGCTTGTTGTCATGAAACACGAATTTATATTAATTGGAAACACTAAGTAAATTTCTGTTGTTAGCAGTTATTATTTTAGTTGATTGCATTCCTGGCCTTGCGATGTGGAACATTGGGATCTCACCTTAAACGTTTCGTTGCAGCTTTATAGCGATATAATTGATAATTACCTGAAACAAAAAATGATTTTGTTAATAACGCAGTGTTAACCTTGGCCATAAAAACGTTACTATAATATGATAAATAAACACATTTTTTTTTAAATCATGATTTCATGAAGCCAACCGAGGTACAGAAGGTCAACATGGTTTCGAAACAACTTCATTCAACAGAACATTATTATGTATTTGGGCCACTGCGATTTTTTTTATAAGACAAAATATGAAATTCAATACTAATTAAATAAAATTGTGTAGACATTATTTCAGAATAGGCATAGCTCAAGCCTTACTTGACCAATATTATACATAATTATATTTTATTAAACTTTCACTGACAATAAAAATTGGAACTTGTCTACCAGCAAAATGTTATGGTAGTTACTTGTACGACATACGACAGTCTGTCTGACGTTAAACGTTCAAATCGCTGAAATTGACCTTTTTAGTGCAGCCGTGAGACACACACTTAGTTTTTGGTTTACCTATATTTTTTTGTTATATCTATTTACCGTGCGTGTTTCATGTATGTGCTACATAATAATTTCGTAATTTCTTTCTTTTACAGTGTTTTAATCTGTATTTTTAGACTACCTACCAGCATTATAATGGTGTACGTGAGAATAGAAACGTATTTCGGAAAATAATAGTGTTCCAACTGTATTGTATGTAAGTATATTTTCAAATATCCAATACTTCTATGTAGGTAGGTACAACACTTCGTCACAAAATCTAACAGTTGAATCTTGAAAGTTTAGAAATATTAGATAACAAGGCGATTGTATAATTAATTATTATTTTATTTTTACGTAATTAATGTTTTGTAATCAAATTGATGACAGGAAACTGGTTACCGTACAGAAAAAAGAATATAAATGAAGTTTTTGGTTAGCTGCCTTAGATTTCTTTTTTGCGTAGAAGGAAGTTCCAATGATTAGTTGGTAAGTACCTATAATCCTTGTTGAAATTAAACATAATAAATCATTAAAATTCACATGTATGGAAATTCCAGATCAAACCAAAAACCATCATGTATTTACCCCGTACCAACTTCGTCGCACTAATACTGTATTACAAGTGAGGAAATGTACAGAATTACAATTTTACAGCGATCAACAATAAGAAGCAAACTTCCAGGTTGCCGAATATGGGTGAAAGTTGAGGAGAGTCGATATTGAAAACAAATTGAATTAATAGCCTGTCGAGACTTGCACATAAATTATTACTGCCTACGTTTTGTTACTAAGAAACATAAATTCAGAGAACATGTTCGAGAGAGTAAATAAAATTGATCAGACTGGTATGACTCTGGTTTCCTTGTGCTTGAGTATGACGCCGAAAAATTTTGGTGTGCATTATGTTTTGATTGAATGGATATGTCTCATGATTTGCTTACCCTAAAAGCACCGATATATAGTGAACATATTTAATAGGTACAATGTACATATATAATATTGTGACACGGTCCGTTTAATATTTATTTATGTGTGAAACAAACATGGCCTAGACTGGAACATTATTGCTTATTCAGTGGTGATGTGTGTCACTGCCAACGATTTTGCGCTTGTATGATTTCATTCCCCTTAGGGCTTAAAAGCTTTGCAGTTTTGCTTGACCTTTATCGCATACTGTAAATAGTTGAACTGAAATAGTTTCATTATTAGATTCCATCCACACCATATATCCATAGATATCTTACCATGTAAAATCATGATATAACAAAATAGTGTATGGTTAGTAATTTTTTCAATAACCGGAATTGGATGGTTCACTAAAAAAGTTATCTAAAATGAATCAGCTCTAATCAATTTAGTGATACATTTTTAGTTAATTAGGTCATCATATTATTAGCAGAAACACACTCGTATTACCTGAACAGCTTGATATATTCAATCAATATTTTTGACAGTATGTAATTACTGCGATTATCTATAAATGAGATACCGTTAGGTAACTTACATCTGATCCTACATAAAGATTATTTGTACAAGCCCTCAATCAAACAATCACCGTTACATATGAGAAGGAAAACAAGCGAAATTGATGGTATATGTATTTACATACACTCGTCATCAGCAAAAACACTGTTCGACCTGCGATTGTAGGCGACCGCGTCACTCTATACAATTGGTGGCACGTAAATGGCGGCAAAAAATAATGGCACCGGAGGCGGCGGCGAGTAGCCGACAAACGGCGAGGTCCAATGACCCAAATGGTTCATTACTAGGCCGGCTAGACTAACTAACGAAAGAAAAATCGGCCGCTGCCAAGCGCAAGACGATGTCACTTTTTCTCAGTATGGCCACTGTGTAAGAAGCTCCCGGCTGATTGGCAATTAGTGTCAATTGATCTAAACTGATTTCTAGACGTTGAACCTTCTCGAGTTTTCTTGAGTTAATAAAATTAAGATTTCCGCATTTCTGGTAGTATGATCAACCTGTATGATAATGAAAACGCACAAGTCACGCCCCGGGTGTCGACACTAAACGCCACTTTACACTTTAAAAGGTAAGGTCGATGAGCTTACCATCCCTGTGGTTAGTGCTCACACGTATCAAATCCGTGAACATGTGTATTATTAGTAGTTGAGCGTTTTAAGTGCTTCGATACTAGCAATGACCACGGCGAATTAATCCGACACCATAAATGGTGCTACGGCGGAAACCTGATCTACCAGGCACGAGTTTGAATCCAATCTAAATTACATATCAAAATACTGACCATAAATAGACTTCCTGGAGTTATGGGATTCAACGCCACTGTTGTAGTATTGTTGTGTGTAACTAGCAAGTGATTAAATACATTATTTCATTACCTTTGAGAAGAGTCAATTCAAGCCTGGAGCCGTGCTGAAAGACGCCCACAATTTGACGAGTTTTCTCAATACCTAATGTGTACGGACCTAAATTAGAGGCCAAGTATTTCAAAAAGTCACGCAATAGTAACTGAGTCAAAAGTAACGGTCCTCATTAATCATTGGGGTCAAACAACTAACCAGGTATAACCGAACATTACTCGATACTGATTCGTCATCTTTCAATTAAGTATATCGGTCAACACAGGTTTTTGTGCCATTTATGATGTTCCATTAGCAAAATTTTCCGGTACGTAGCTACTTGGGTGGGTAAATGTTACTGTCCATGGTAAATCATTGTGTGCACAAGGAAAACCAAGGGGACATATTGGTTACAGAGGCTAATTATAAACTTTGCTTGATATTAAATGCGTCATATGTAAATAACATATTTTCCAATTAGGGATTTAAAATTTACTAGCCCTTTGGAAAATGTGTTGTTTGTTCTTGCTGGTAATTCCGATATTAAAACCAGTGAGGAAAAGTTTCTATGTATGTTTCAACATCTAAATTGAATAAACCTACTTATAGTAACTATACTACCTCGCCCACGATTTCGTCCGCTAAGATTTAGTACTTTCCTCTGCCTTCAAAGGTGGTCGGGGTGGAGGGTATCGAAAGCCCCCACTCCGACTACCTTTGAAGGGTAAAGGATAATCTTGCAATATTAATAAGTAAATCGTCTTATAAGGGTGGTTCGGAAAAACTAACTTACATCTACAATTCATTTAAGTCAGCATTCGTTCAAAGTTTCAAGTATGTTGGCCTATCAGGTACTTATAAGACTTTTTATAAAAACTTCCACCTCCTATCTATGTCATCCCTTTAAGAGGGAGTTTCCTAAAATCTTTTCTAAGCTGACGTCTCCTACATATATACTACTTATGTGCCAAATTTCATCGTTTTCGAGATTTCGTGACTAATCAGTGAAACGCGTTTTCATTTCAATCACCGTACTTATAAAAAAGACCGTGAGAACAGCATCTTTCGGCGTCTCAAATGAAGGATCATGAATAAAACAAATTCTAACTCGGCGAGTTTCCAATCGAGCGAGACATTTAATTATTTTTTTAGTTTTATATCGTTCGGTAAGCAGGACAGGAGAAATCAGTCCGTCGACCTGCATTAAAACACCTTTCCCACAAAGACGTACCCGTTGCAGCTTCTCGGAAGCACAACAAAGATCCTGTACACGTTTGTGACTCACGCATTTGGTACGACCTTCGGCCCAGAAGAAAATAAACAACAACTATACGATCGAGGTAAAATATCTAACCAATAGGTAGAGATTTATCAATATCACGCAGTATAATATTGATAGTACATTTTAGGAGTTTAAGAATGAATTTGATGACACGTGTGTTGATAAAGCTGGAAAAACCTCTTGGCATATTCAGGTAGCTACGTGCCCCAGCACACGTGCTCTTTCCATTGTTTGAGTGACAACAACGGCAGCTGTGATTCGAAGTCATGAAAGTTGCAATGCCCACGTGCTGGTAAGTACCAGCATGGAGACACGTGTAATTGGGGCAGAAAGTCAGCTTGTCGTACAGTTGGATTCTTCGAAGTGGAGGCGCGTAGGTGTCGCCAGCCACATTACCGTCGCTCGCCATCCTTCATACAAGAAATTGCATGTTCCCATAATTTGTATTCGGGGCCACCGTCACACTTGTGATGTGCGATTAGAAAGGAGACGGCTATTGTACTGCTCTTAGAAATGATCCACATGTGGGTGGTTGGTTATGTCGCAGCCATCTTGAGCAGCCGTTTAATTGGCGGCCTAGCCTTTTCATTTCAAAGGCGCCGTTTAATCAGCGGCCTATGTGACATCCCGTCATTTAATTGAACAGCTAGGCAATGACTAGGTTAATTAATATCGTTTGATGACTTGCCTAGCCAAGTAGAGGAACATAGGGTACAGGGAGCTTACCCCGCCGAAGGTTCGAATGTTATGTTATGAGTATGACGCGTCTTGCGATCCATATTAGGTTCCTGTAGAGTCTACAGGAACCTAATATGAATCGCAGGACGCGTCATACTCACAGTGTGTCTAGTGTCTACAATGTAGAGAGAAATAGGAGCACCGCGCAGTGGGGAGCTCCGTCATCGAAGTTAGAATGTTGAAATTGATTGTTGTTTGAATTTAGAATTCCTAAAATTGAATATTATTTTCAAATATTTTTGTCACACGGTTACCCTATTCTATGAACGGCCTAAGCATCAGCCAGCCCGTTCATTAAATGTTGTATTAGACGCATTGGCTGGATGTCATTTAGGTCGCTGATTCAACGGCGCCATTCAATGAAAAGGCGAGGCAGCCAATTAAACGGCTGATTAAGCTAGTTAGCTGCGACAGTTATACCCGATTTTGATTAAAGGAAAACTTTTCAATAAGCTACGCGTGGAATTTCAATAGTACGTCGAAAATCAACTAGATAATAATATGTTCGACATTTGCTTTTCCGTATTTTGTTTGCGCCTAAAGCAAGTAGTAGGTAATTCAATTGGTAATATTGCAGGAATCACAATCAAATGAACAACAATATTTTCCCAGGTCTTGCCAAATGCTGTTTATTTTCCCGAATATATAAAATAAAAATGCTCCGAATACAGATTTGCTACCAAATATTCAGCATTAATCAATCTATAGAAACTTTTCAATTGGAGTCTTGGAAACATGTGCTATTTAACAACACATGGCTGCCGACTGCTTTATTATAACGCTGTATTATATTCGTTTAGATTGTTCCACTACCTCACCACATTATAGCTTATTTATAATATTCAGTTTTATACATACCCTATTGATATTCAAGAATAATCTTTATTTTGATTCTTTGAAATGAATAGTGAGTAAATACAATGGAATTCCCTGGCAATGATTGCCCTGCAACGGTAGCATTGCCCTAGGTGTTGCAGACAACTCTGCATTAATTAAACTCGTCATCATTAGTACCTGAACCGCGTGACTCACACGAGAAAAAACACAACTTCGTAGTAAGTATTCGAAACGCGGAAGAGTTGGTTTTGTCGAGAAGAAGGTTAAACGATTGACGTTACTTTCCGACACGTCAATTGCTTTAAAATACTTGTAATAAATCTTCATAGTTGCAGCTGCTTTAAAGGAAACTTTCACTTATTAATATTTCTTTTGATAAAAGGGAAATCATGTCACGTCACATGACAAACGCCTGCAGACAATGTGCAGCGGCGCGGGTGGATAACAATCAAGGCCGCCGAGAGTGGGCCACGGCAAAGCTCGGAAGACGTTTGAAAACAAAAGTGATCAAAGTTTACGCGAGATGCGAATATCTGATTGCGTAAACCAAACATTAAGCTTTAAGAGCTTAGCGCGCCCCACCGACCAAATAATATCACCCACGCCCGCATTCTGATGTATTAGAGACGACCATATCGAGTTGAATTCTTTAACAGAGAAATGGCAATAATTAACAGAGTTCATCTCAGGACATCTGACACCTTTGTGTTGTCGGCTAATTGATGAAAGTGAAAAGTTTTCGTCATTCAATTCAATGACAGGCAAACTTACTAGGCTAAAACTTTCTCCGAAAAAGATTTGTCAGGATTTTGACAACTATCCGCCTACTTCATTATTCGTGGTAACTTAATGTTGTATCATAATAGCTTCGGATTCATTTATTGGCTATTGAATAACAAACTTTAAAATCTTGGATTTTAGTCACAGACTAAACTTATTGGAACAAAAAACTTGTACATGTCCATAAAACGCTAATTCCTCAAAAGACTGGCGGTGTTTTTTATAGTTAAATGGCAAACATTATTAATACATGAGTACATGGTTGGACCTACATCACGAGCGGTACCGAGTATATTATATTCCCACATAAGTTATGACTTAAAAGTAAACCGATTTACATGGAACGACTGGCTGTGTTAAATACTTCCGTGAACGTACGAATTACCGAATGATCGTTTGCAATGTTTTAGTGCGACGCCTCCGTCGATATCTGAACAATACGTGGGCGGCCGATGCATTGCCAATCCTTAAACGGAAACCTTGTTTACCTACTTGTCTTCCCTTTAGGATAGCTGATATCGATGCGCGACAAGGTCCTCTGTCATTATGTTTACTGTTGTACAGTGAGGAGTCTTATCTGGCACTTAATAAGTACGTACACACGCCGACTCCCAACCCGTCCTTGACGAAAATGATTCAAATATGTATCGAACTTCCGTAATCGTGACCCGCACCTGATTGTAATCCGTGTAAACACCGTGATGAGTGCATCGACAGCGTTGTTTACAATAAGCATTTTTATTTCCTACGAAAAAGGAAATAAATGATTCGATTTGCATAATCGACGACGAATCGTCACGGTCTATCTTTATATAGCAAACTAGCTTAACGAACAAACTTACCGTGCATAAGCGCAACCACATTGTATTGAATAAATTACCAATAAAGCTACATTATGATGCAAAATATCCGCACGCTGTATATTCAATAAATATATTCAAAGACAAACGTCTATATTTTTCCTATGTGTGACTGCTTTGTTTGAAGCGACGGCGACGGTCAATGCCATAGTTCAAGAAAACGATCGTCGATATCGAATATCTCATAATGGTACCTATAGTAAAATTGGATAATAATGCATAAATACAGCAAGTCATGTATAGCAAAAATAAAAAAATTTACTTTCGAAAATTAGGTTCCACAGTCTGGGAATTCACGCCGAGTAATAAATACATTTCAATCAGAGTAAATAAAGCTATTGAAGACAATACGTAAGTGTTCTTGACAATTCGGGTTAACGTGATCATTTACCGAAGCTGAGTCAGAACCAAAGCTAACTAACTGTAGTCGGTCTAGGTTCGCACTTGCTCTAATACCCCACATCTTTTCATATCGCATTACATTCAAAAACGTCTTGTGAACTCATTATGCCAGTCTTCTCTTCACTATTGTACAAAAACATGTGTATTTTAGGTCATGTGTGTGTACATTCGCTGTTGGTAAATTTTGAAACAATTAAATTACAACAAACTTTTATTATCACTATGGAATAATTATTGTGTGTACTGTATTTGACCGACCTATATACTGTAGAACAAGTTATCTATCACCCACGCATCCCGTGGCGAGACAATAAAGCATTATGTACTAAAGTTCCATGAAGCTCACACATAACGGATTTGGTACTATTTAACAAACACGCGCATATGTATTTGGTACATTCAAATCGATTGGAGCTCATATGAATACAATGGAGATTCGTTATCGGACTCACTTCGTTGTAAGATTTCAACATTGAATTATCCGAACCGTTAATGTTAATTCTTTGTTTGTAATTGATCAAAAACCAACATAGTGCCTATCGTGCTTTGTCTTTATTAAATAGTATATGTATTAAAATAATATTATGTCAGTTATTAAATTCTTACTACAATAAAACTGATATAAACATATAATTGTGACAGCAGGCTATTAAAATGTGTTTAGTATTCTACGAAATGGAGAGTTTATTAATTAATGTTATCAATTAAGAAAATAGTATAAACAAGCTCACATTGAAAGCTTTCACTAAACGCCCACCGACTGCCGCCAGCCGTCAGGGCTCGATCCCACAAAATACAGGTTTTGTGTGTTAGAAAGAAAAGCTCAACGCGAATGCGATTAGCTCGACGCTGCAACACCTAACTTGATATAAAATTACGCTAATTAGTATATCATCATCTGCCTAGCCTTTTCCAAACTATATTGGGGTCAGCTCCCAGTCAAACCGGATTCAGCTGAATACCAGTATTAGACGTGGAGCGGCTGCCTACCAGACCTCCAGAACCTAATAGTTAGGTAATACGGTACTTCTTCCGAGGCACGGAGGAGTCTCGGTATGTTAAGATGGTCACCCATCCAGACCAACCTCGGCAAGCGTTGCTTAATTTTGAAGCGGTCTGTGTGGCTGTTATACTTTAGCCACGAGCTCCTAGCCCAAGCTAATTAGTATCTGCTAACTGCAAATTGTTTCAGAATTTGATTGACACAGTAATGGCGAAAGTGAAAAGATGTCACGGTTAGTTATTTTGAGAGAGAAAGGCTCTTTTGGATACCTATGCTAAAAAGTAATGATGGTACGTATACGTACGTAATATGGCTTGAATTTATACTATCGTCTAAACGAGACAGAATGCTTAAATGTATTCTGGTTTGTTTAGCTTTACTTATATAATTAGTGAGGTTACATGACCACTTTTTTATTCTTAAAAATAATGACCATTTATTTTTTATACGTTAAGTATTAAAATTTGTGGAATGAATCTCCTTCCACTTTCGAGCAATCATCAAAACATAAGGAAATTAACTTAAACCTGTAATTTTACGATTGGAATCGAAGGCGAACAGCTCTTGTCTTTGCTTGGGGAAATCATCGTCGCAGGTATTTAAAATTAATTAATTTCATCCCCATATTAACAGTTAATTTGACAGTATAAAAATACCTATTTAAGTTTATAGGCAGTTTCGATGCGGTCATGTCAACATTAAAAAAACCGGCCAAGTGCGAGTCGGACTCGCGCACGGAGGGTTTCGTACCATTATCTATAAAAAACGGCAAAAAAATCACGTTTGTTGTATGGATTCCCCCTTGTTTTGTAGTATGTATTTGTTGTTATAGCGGCAACAGAAATACATCATCTGTGAAAATTTCAACTGTCTAACTATCACGGTTCATGAGATACAGCCTGGTGACAGACGGACGGACGGACCGCGGAGTCCCGTTTTACCCTTTGGGTACGGAATCCTAAAAAGCGAACTACAGCTATGCGACTGGCAATTGACTCTGTATACATAGTTGCCCCCTTTTCTTGTACCTACTATACGCCAAGCATTATTATAGAAATTATGTTAGATCACAGTATATTTTTTGAAAAATATTACAATTGTTGCGATCTCTCAAGAAACTAGATCAAAATACGTTCAACACAATGGGCCGCTAATTTCGCGCTTTGTGGCAGTAGTGCTAATAATTATAAGCAGTAGAGTTATAACAATACGGTCGCAATTACCGTTCTTCACTTCTTGCACGCGCCGGATACTTTCTACGAGACTTGTCTGCCACAATGAACAATCACATTATTATACTTTTTGTGTATATTAGTAAAAGTAAACACCTTTGTTTCTTACACTGTCACATTTGTAGGATCACAATCACTTTCCGATGCATTATACTAGAGATGTTAGATTCTAGTCAATAGGCCGAATCTAAACTACTGTAGCAATTTTTACACACCTCTTTTACGGTTTTTAAATATTTTATTTCTCAAAGATCTAGAGATGTTAGATTCTAGTCGATAGGCAGAATCTAAACTACTGTAGCAATTTTTACACACCTCATTTACGGGTTTTAAATATTTTATTTCTCAAAGATTAACATATAATCACTTACCTAGAAACAAAGTTACGATTACAAAAAACTTTTGCTTATTCTATCATGAAGGTGAAATAACGTTTTCGTATTGATCTTTCTACGACATAACCATTCATTCCTCCTCATAACAAGACCAAACTATCTAGGTACACTAAGCTACTAAAATTTGAGGAAAATTTTTGTCAGAACCCTTTTCAAACACCATCATCGAATTATCCTAATGAAATAAGCGTACGTTTTAAACTCCATACTTTTAACTGCGTAACGAATCCAGTACGTAAGTATACTAATTAGGGTACCTACCACTACTTTACTTCATCGGCATTAATTCAACAATATAAAAAAAAAATTAGTGCACCAAGCAAATTTTCAGTCCTTTGAATGTCTGAACTCGTATTTAATTTTCTAGGTGACTGCACACTGCCCATTTGAACCCTTCTTTCCTGGACCGACACGCACTGTTGCAATAACAGGGGCTAGTAGACATCCTTTGGATATGGTTGGGTTAAGGTAACTATTTCCTGCCACCAGCGTTTTAGTACCATGTATCAAGAAAAGCAGAAAGCAAGTATCTTTCTCTCCTAATGCACTTCCTACTTTGATAATGTTATTGCTAAATGATATCGGTATGTATAATATTTGTAAAACAGTCGATTTTATTTTTCATCATTTCTTTCCAACCAATAGGTGTCGTAAAAGGTCACTGAGATAATTTTAGTACACCTTCAACACATTTTATTTATGGATCAACTAATAATGTGTATTATGTGTGGCATTAGTCAAGTAGTATATGTTATTCTTGCAACGAACCATTCTGTTTTGCAATGCACGACTATTAAAGTTAGAAGCTTCAGTACGCTCAAATAAGCGTTCATCGACCGTGAATCAATTTATGAAAACGCACTCATGTGAAGTGAGTAGTGACCGTGGCGGGAATATATAAAAAACCACCCTTTTATCTCAAAATAAAATTAATTAGTCAGCTTCATCTAACAAGAGTTAAAGCCTACACTCGCTTTCGTCTTCCAAAATGGCGATAGCAATAACGATGAGTAATGAATAGAGAGCTGCTTTAATTCGCGCCGCTGCCTGTGCCCACGCACTCAGTACAACGCGCATCCACTCGGAACAATGCTTACTGGTTTACTTTCTCGATTGACTCATACAATTCATTGCATATGTCTACTACTACGAATTAGATAAATGAGCTCAATATCAATTTGCAAAAGCACAGACCCATTCTGACAAATACTCCAACTTTCATTATTATGGTCGCCAGTCAAAATAAGTCTACACACTATTGTAAAATGAAATGGAAAGTTAATTTTTTTAAGAATCTAGTGTAGGCGAACGGGTAGGCATTAATCATAAGAACAAGGGTGAACAGCCGGGTTTATTTAGTGACAACGTACGCCCAAGTGAGTACGAATTCTACGGAAAACATAAAACCACAATAAACTTCGTGTTGGCCCTGAGAAGCGCAATGTCCTCGCAAAAACCTTTAATTCAACAATAGGTGCGTACTCGACAAAGAAATGACGAATTAACCGGGCCGGCTTCGTAAATTGCACATTAAAGCAAAAGTAAACATATCAAAGGACACTATTTATGAAAATATTCCACGTTTACAGCTTTTAATATTGCTTTTAATTTGGATAGGACGGAAAATAAAAAAGTAAGGCTTCCGTGATGGGACCTTCGTCAAAATCAGCTGGACGACCTTTCTGTGAATAATGTCAGACACTCGGTCATTGTCTAAGACGCCATTATGTTCAGGGAGGCACACGCAACGAGATACCTCACGTTACGGGTGGTATGAAGAAATATAGTCGAAGGAGTCGCGTGTATGTTCTAAGAAATGCTAACTGGCATGCAAGTGCACATATTGTAACATGTACAGGGAGGGCTGCGCGGGCCTGCGCGGGCGCACGAATGCACTAATGAACGCGTGTCGCGCCGCTGACCCCCGACCCACGCGGGGTCGACGCCCGGTGACGCTCCCCGCACCCCGGTTCACCGCTAGGCCCTTACACTACCAGGACGATACTTGACAGCTTTATCACTTTTTATCAGAACCGACTACTTCTTGTTTACTCTACCGTTTTACTTGGTACCAGCTAAACAATGGTAGTAAACATTCTTATAGTTTATACCAATATGTGCTTTTGCAGAAACGAGTAAGTACTCGAGGTTTGTCAATTATGCTTAAAAAAGCACTTATGTGTCTTGATGTATCATGAGACCTCGGATTTCGGAAACTTATTTTAACTTCTAAATCGACTCACTGACAACATCTTAGTTGTTTCTTTACAACTTTTTGACAATACCTTTAAAAAGTTACAAATGCAATATAAAAAGACTAGGAATGTGGAAAGAGGAATGCCTTTGCCCTAAGTTGGTAACAGTACAGGGCTCATAATAATGATAACGATTTCTCCAGCATCCGAGGTGGTTTCGTGGTACTGACTGGTGCATCAAACCGGTGTTCCTACATGGGTGAAAAAAGTACGCGTTTACCTATAATTGTCTCAAACGACAGAGCTGCGCCGGCGCACCTGCCAGCAATTACAAAAAACGGCAAAAGCGGACATGTGTAGTTAAAAACAACGAGATACCGGCACAGCCCGTCATCCATGGAGTGAAACTAGTTGTGGTTTACTGCACCTTCAATCATCTATTCTTCATTAAGGAAAAGCACCTTTAAGCATTACGTTCATTCACTCGCCTCGTGCAATGATTTTCGAAATGCAGAAGATCATGAAGGTCGCTAAAGGATTTTATTGTGAGCATAACTGCTAAAGAAAAGGCATCACTAGAGAATTCTTCGTAACGTGTTTGGGGTAAAGGTGGGGGGAGTGCCGCAATGGCGAGAGGTGCATAATTCGCGTCCGCAGGCACAGACAGTGGCCCTCGGGAGTCAACGTACTGTGGGGACCGGTTCACTAATCGATCCCGCACTGGCTGGCCCGCGCTCCTGTCCGCACCTAAACGCGACTAACGGCTCCTTCGCAACCAGCCACGACCAGGTATCGTGTCACGGTGCACTTTGTGCATTTCTTCAACGATCCAACTCGTGCGCACGAACGATATAATAAATGCATTCTAGCTATACCAATCCGCGTAAGCAACTACATATTTTCTACAATGTGAATGATAACGTATTGTACAGGACTAAGAAGTAATAAATTTGCAAAACATTTTGCGTGGATTTGGTCGTTGCATAAACAAATTCATCACGTAACCAATAAGTAGCCACTAGGCAATCACGGATAGATTTTCCTGTGTTTGTTAGGTAATGACTATTTACCAGAGAGCCTATTAAGTCATTATGTCACCATAATGAACGTTTAGCCGGCAACATGGTTGGAGGAGCCGTGTGCGCAATTTTCTCCAAACCGATTGAAAAGAGCGTTAAACTCTAGTCTATCCGGGCCGATTTCCGCGGACGTGACAATGGTATCATTGTTCGTAAGTATTGACCGGTTCTGAAGTTACTGTGGTCAACCTTAACGAAAGGTCTTTTTCACGCTAATGTAACGGGGTCTGTCGTCCGTCAGTCATAACGATCATACATAAATACCATGTCGATCGAATAACGTTTGTTATTTTACAAACATGGTATTGGATAAATATAAAGTCGTAGCTATCGTAGGAATGATTTACAAACTATCCAAGTAGGGCCCAAGATGAGTGATTTATAGGATTCTACGACTAATAAACGACGCGATCGCTTTGCTGGCTCAAATATTGTTTATAACGATCTGTATTTATGACCACGGCCTTTCATACAAAGTGTTTTTATTTTATAATCACGCATTATACAAAAGTATTTTCTTATTAATCAATCGACCGAACTCTCAATCAACTTCCAATTTGGCAACGTGTGTAATTCTAAAATTAGAAAAGTATGTTCCGAATGCCTGGTTTAATTTTACTCAGTCAAAGATACATTTTACTGGCGTGATAAATCGTCGAGCTCTCACTAAACGGTCGTTGATTCCGTCACATGTGCTCGTTCGTACAATAGAGCCGACGACAGCGCCAGCCGGAATAAATGACCGTCTTCATGAAGACGTCCACACAAACCACAACGATAAGTATGTGTACGTAGGGACAAGCTGTTGTGTTGCAGGCTTGCAAAGCGCCTGGCTAATTATTGCTATACGCTTAGAGTTTTGACCTTTTAGTATTGCTACGAGATTGTGGTCCAGGAAGAAATGAAATAATAAATGAAGGAATGTAACCTACGCAAAAGCCATGAATACAGACATTTTAATGGGAGCAGTGGAAGGCTGAAAATAAGAACGATACCTGTCTTTCATAGCTGTCTTTGTTCAATTTTTCAACAGAGCAACAAATCAAGATATGTACCTACGTAGTTACATTTTATATTTAGCGCTTTTGTTTACTAGAATAGAAGACTTGGATCAACGCCAAAAACTGATTGACGAAATGACAAATAGGTATGCAGAATGCTTATGAATTTCCGACGTAAAAGAATAGACGTAAAGGCGCCGTGCCGGAGAAGACCCTGATAAAGCCCTCGCAAAGCAAAGACGATGCAAGGCCGATGCGCGGTTCGGTGAGCTATTGTTAAATTAACAGGATATGATGAGATGCGACCTCGCCATCATAATCCAATACGTTAGCAAGGAAACAATTTTCTTTAATGATTATTACCTTGTGTTTGTGTCAAAAAAAAGATGTGACAGCGTGCAAGTATCCTATTAAGGAAGTAGCAATAGTTTTTTTCTCCCACCGATTCAGGCACTGTTTATTAAGAGTTCGTGATCTTTGAATTGAAGCGTGAAAAAATGTATCGACCATATAAACATAGCAATAAAATGTGCAGCTAGGAAGTCAAAGGTGCGGGACGAACGGGCAACAACAGGCAAGTGGCATAAATCCCCAATCGGATTATATCGGACGTGGCGATACGAGGCATAAATCGCAGAGGCGGGCGGCGGCGTTCCGCCTCGCGACATGGAAAGCGTTTCTTGGCCGAGATCTACGCAGATCACGCCAGATAAATCTCGCGCACCGCGTGCCGTACCGAGCCGGGAACGCGGTGAAATCAAAAATATTATAAATTGCTATATTCGACGCTAATTCCTAATACTAACACGGTATTATTGATACTCAGTTGATTGCTCAACGTAAATACCTGCACTGCGTCATCTATCACAATGCATAAGAATCTTGACTATTCTGCTGTAATGTAATCAGTAACCAACCCGTGGTTAGTGATTACATTACAGCAGACTCAGTCAGATTTCACCGATGTGCTAGTTGCCTTTGTACAATTGACTAGTCTTTGATCTTAATATACTTGTACGGTACGTTAGCATTAAAATATTAAGCATATTCGGCTTTGTCTTTACAAAATACAAACTACCGAACGGCAAGAATGCAGCACATTTAAAGCTCAGATACCGGTTGTGGATAGTCGTATTAGCAGCTTGCAAAAAGCTCAGCGTGGGCCGCAGCTGCACCTACCTACTGCACTTCTAGTCTTACTGTGTCAAGAACAACGCCTCTCGCCCCCACCCCGCGCTCCGAGCCAGCATTTGTCACCTGAATTATACACGAAACACCAGCTCTTGCGACAATTGGTGCTTGCCATGGACGCAAGCGCCGGCCATTGCTTACGAGATGTTGCACTTTTCACTGAATAACAATGCCGTTTGGAAGCTTCCTCATTTGGCAATCTTACTGTTTTAAAAACAATAGGAATTCAGATCTCTTTTACGTTACAATAAGACAAAAAAAATGTTGTGATAATATGTGATGCGCTTATGCCATATGCGTAATAGTTAGGAATTCCCAAATGAAATCAAAGAGAATGACGTGGTTTCATTTAGTGAAAACCAAATTCATACTTTATTTGCTCACAGATAAAAAAATAAAGATTACCGTTTTAGTAAACGACCTTTCAGAGGTCCTTGGCATACAATCGTTGCGAAAGACAAGAAAATGAAAACATATCGACACGTACACCCATGTAAGTACATCAGCGTTATCGTATGTAGCGAATAAAAAGTATCGTGCGACGCTTATTCAACAGGTTGTGATTATTCGATGTCATATGAAGGTGCTGATTGTTATAAATTACAGTTTGGCATTAGCCGTAGTATCCTTGGTCGGGCGTGCGATTAAAGAAATCATTTTCACAACACGTACATGCGCAATTTGCCGACAAACCAGCAATTACTGTCGCCGGCCCTTTGTGCAAAATATCAATTTATAGTCCTTCGGTGTTCAATTCGTTATTATGTTGAGCTCTTAAATCCGGAACACTTAGACCGGGTTCACCGGCCTCTTGGACAAATGTAACTTGTATTGTAAGTGACATTAACTCAATTTACTAACTATACCGATGATCGTAACAATGAACACAGTATTTTATGTTTATAAACTGCCATCGTGATGATCTGACTAAACATTTAACAATGTAGTACTAGTGTAAATAATTTTTATTCCATTATCCCTCAATCAGGATTGTAGTTCTACGACTTGGCATGTAAGTATTGTGCGGATTTAATCCATAAATAATATTTTGAAGAGTAATTGCTGTTTGCTAGTCATTAGGTTTGATTTTTATGTTACAAAACAATTATTATTCTGCCGTGCCCTAACAAGGTCTACGGAACGCAAACAAATTACCCAATCTGAAAATATTTTATTAGGTATATCAATTTTAAACAAACTGCATCCACGTCCATTCAGGTCTGGAACTCAAGTTACTTCACTGCTAGAACCAGTCATTAAGATTGGTAATAAGAATGTACAACACACAGTGGACGGTTCCAAAATGCATGAAAAAACTACAAACTACCAGAATGTAAAAAATAGAACTGGATTCCGGCGCAATGCTTGCAGCAGTTAGAACAGAATCCTTTTTACAACAGATTTGCAATTTAATATGAATTCAATGTATAATTAAGTATTTTACCGTGTTTTTTATTTCACATTGCTCAACAATAGGAAGGTTTATAATCTGATAACTAAGTGATCACCAGTTTTTGAACCGAAACACTTCACCTTATTTATTATGGTGACGACCATTTTTTTATGTAAGTATGTTAAGTTCAAATATAATAATAAATAAAGGGTTTTATTTGTAAAACAATCAATAGCGACTCACTTATTATTATTTATGAAGAAATCCTTCATAAGATCGAATAAGAACAAATTCGCACGTAAATTGTTGGTCAATAGGGTAAACGAATGTCAATGTTAGCATGGCCAAATGAAGAAAAGAGGAAAATAAAAGTCAAGTGCGTTCCCACGAAACGCCACATGGAAGGCCGCTACGTTAATCAGCCACGTGTAGCAGCAGTGCCATAGGTTGCACTGCCAATTTGTACGACAAGAACCACATACTTAATCATGCAGTAATTGATTGGAACCTTTTGACGAGCACCAACAAGAAGACGCCGCCAAACTCGATTATTGCGCATACGCAGACCATTTTTAGGGCTCCGTACCTACAGGGTAAAAACGGGACCCTATTACTAAGACTCCGCTGTCCGTCTAACTGTCACCAGACTGTAATCTCATGAACCGTGATAGAATTTTCACAGATAATGATTTCTGTTGCTGCTATAACAACAAATACTAAAAACAATAAAATAAATATTTAAGTGGGGCTCCCATACAACAAACGTGATTTTTTGCTGTTTTTTTATAGATAATGGTACGGTAACCTTCGTGCGCGAGTCCGACTCGCACTTGTCCGGTTTTTTATGGTAACTCTGTAAAATTATTTATTTATCGTTGTAAAGCCACGTCTACATAAATTTCGGAGTGGTCATGCGTCAGACGCTTCGGATGATCTCTGTACACATAAAGAAACAAGATTCCAATGGCGAGATAATTTCTTATTTATGTTGACAACAAGAACAAAGACATGGCTGTTCGTGAATAATTATTTTAACTGAACAATATGAAAGTGAACTTTTATCGTTTAAAAAGTATTCATAATCAGTTCCTGTGACGACATAGGGACCCCGAGCGGCTTGGCTGTATTTGTATACTAACATGTTTTAAATATTTTATTTATTTTAAAGACAGTATCAAGATTTGTGTGAGCATTATTTCAGATTCACAAAGGAAAATTCCACACCGATCGGAGATAGCAAATAGAATTACTTAAGCGCGCGGTCCCGTAAGAAGCAGTAGTGGTTGGAAGCGGGGTCGATTCATATACCTGGCACGACTCCCCGCAATATGACTTATGCCCCAACAGCGGGCCCTAATCTGCAGATACCGTACACTAACCCGTGCCTTGAGACACCGTTAGGTTCGCTCGATACCATATTGCATTCGAATATACGTATCCTTACGGTGATTCCTTTACACATAGGTAAGAGGCAGAATTCTAAGCCCACCTAGTGCACAATACCTACACCTAATTCTAACGGCACGAAATTGTGACGGTTTCGAAACAGTATTATAATTGCTGCATGTTTGTGCACATCGTACATCGTCAAGGATTACAGATAGTTCGACTGAGAGAAGGGAATTTCGTTTACTTAATTTGTCGACAGTTGTATAAAATAAATAAAAATTTGTGTCGGGAAATCTAAGAACTTGAGCTGGTTATGTGTATACCCGTAATCAGGCAAAAACGGTACGTACAGTTCAGTTTCCTGCTATTCATCTCACGATATTGCTAGCTCGACGTTGGACCAGATTAGAAACAGGTAATGATAGAGAGTTAGGCGTAATGACCGGACAAGTGACACGAGTCCATACCACACCGTAATAAGTAAGCCGTAACTTCGGTCTTGCTAGATCTGTTGCGTTGACTTGGAAGCCAGATTTGTTTGGATGAAAGCAGCTTTTTCAGTAAACTAAGTTATGTTACCAGTAGCCTAACCGAATTCTTTACAAATTAAATGGCAAATTAGCACTATATAAGAGTTTTCTACTTAACTAGATTTAGATCTCTCTACTTCTTGTTTGATATGAACTCCTTAAAATTTTTAACTTACAAAATCGTTGCCTTTTCAAAAATCGCTGCTTAGTTTTCATTTAAATTGGCAACAAAATGGTATGCAAACCATTGCAAGGCTACCCAAATTTTTTAAACTTTTATGTCCAAGACAGATTTTTTCAACGACTAAATCATTCTCCAGAATCAGTTATAACTACTTAAAACCACATAGCATACATAAGGAAATAGCAGACGCAAAAAGTACTTGTTGGTAGTAAATTGTTTAGTCTAAATTCCAAACTGACTGCATTATTAAATCCATAAGGAAAACGGTTTCTCGGCTGTACAGCGACCAATAACTCGATTAATTATAGATATTTTTTTCATTGGTTATCCTTATACCATACTGAAAAACAGGAATACCTGAAAACATACAGCCACTTGCGCAATAAAACGAATTTAGTTTTATGAGATTCACGAGGGTACTACTGGGTGCTACTGTACGTTATTTCTCAAAATCAGATTTTGGATCATTATCGTTTCAGCCGAAAGACTTCTACTGCTGGACACAGGCCTCCCACAAGTGTCGCCACTTTGAACGGTTCTGTGCTTCTCTGTATCGAGTGGATACCCGCGGTCGACCAGCATAGCATTCACAAACATTTGATTCCATCACGGAACGAATGGTTATGGTTTTGAAAAGTTCGTTTAGGGAGGATGCTACATTCTTGCTAAACGAAAGCAAGCCTATTATATATTCTACGTAAAACATGTTTTCTAATTTAATTATTGAACCTTACAAAAATACAGCCATTTGTTTCGGGATTGTTTCGAATGTTTATGAGTAGCTATGCAGGTCATCGGTCCACCTTGTGAAAGGCCGTCCAACGCTTCGTCTTCCGGAACGCGGTCGTCAATCCATAACTTTGCGACCCTAACGACCATCTGTTCTGCGAACAATGTGCCCAAAGCACTCACAAAAAAAAACAGTTTCGAGTCTAAAAATCCAAATAATTATAAAAATAAAAACTAATATATAAGGTACATTTTCAAGAGTCCATTTCAATTTACGGGACAGTTAGCGCCACCTAGCGGCGAGTAGCGAGCAACTGTAGATCCCAAGGCAAGCTGAAAGCTAACTGATACTGTGCTCGACCAACAGATGTCGCTTCTTTCAAAGACTAAAACCGCCTCCACAGCCAAGTCTACAATTTATTAATGAAAGCATTTTCCGAAATTTTTAATTAAATGTGCTTATTAAAATAGCTCTTGTTGATTAATTAATTAAATATTTCGGTATTAAGTTGCAAAGTAACGCTCGGCAATGATCTAAACCCCTGTTTCTATCTAAATAAGATATTGTCATCAGTTTATCTGATAGGGGGGAAACAGAATAATAGATTTTTGGTTATGTATACTTGCTATTGTTAAATATTACATCAATAATAATTATTAGAAACAGAATGGTAATCAGTTTAATTTTAACAACCAGCACTCTAGAACTACTCGCTCATATTAACATTTTTTATTTCATTTAAAATACGAGTTTTATTGACCAATAAAATTAGCATGAGGAAGTTAGATTATTTAATTAAACTCTCAAATTTTCTGATTTTTTGAAAACCCACTTTTGTTTTTGTAATAATTTACGAATCTTTTTAGAGCTTATGTATTAGGTATGCGGGACTGAGCCGGACATAACTGCCCAGGCATGTCAGATACAAAATGGGCTAGATTAGAATCTAAATATAATTCTATATTAATACTAATAGTTTAATATAGAATTATATGTAGATTCTAATACTATAAATGCGAAAGTTTGGATGGGATGTATGGATGGATGTTTGTTAATCACGCCAAAACTACTGAATGGATCTTGATGAAATTTGGCACAGAGGTAGATTATAGTCTGGAATAACAGATAGGATACTTTTCACCCCGGGAGTATGTTCCCTTGGGATAATTTTCGACATTCACGCGGGAAGAGCCGCCGGCGGCAGCTAGTTACCCATAAATAGGTTCCCATCGTTATCAACGCAGCACAGACGAAGCCGAAGTTGGTAGGATGAGTACCACTCCCGTTTAATGGGCTGGTGTGTATTATTATAAAACAGAATCTAGTTGAAAAAGAAGATTTTTGCTCTGTAGTGGGACAATACAGGCTAGTTGCCTTGATTAGAAACATCACAAAGTGATAATTGCACATATTTAAATTCAGTGTGCGCAGTAGTATGCAGCTAGTGCACAGTTTTACTATTGGACTAAGATCCCAGAGCTGCCAGAACTTACTTATTTTCTCAGTAACAAAATGTGTAGGATATAGTAGTGTTAGTATGTACTTTCAAGATACCTACGCACCTCGAGTGAGATCCTAATCACAAGACTGAAAGGGGTTCGAACATTTTACTGTGGGAGCTGGCATAGCCCCCAGTCGCCATTTTGTTTTCTTTTTCAACATCTCAGCGCACGATGAAAACATAATTTATTTAAGGGTAGGGTATGGTCTATGTCAAGTCATAATCGTAATGATAGTCATGATCATCACATGGTGACTTTACCTCTAATATCTCGGCAACGTGACACTTTAGGACACCATGTTTTTAACATGTTTTGTTTGTTGAAGTGTTTTCACCATGTTTTTTTCTTTCAATAGTCTAGTTTTACACAAAGCTTTATTTCAACAACCAAGTCTATTTTATTTTTAAATTATTTGATTAAAATTAGTATTAATTTTACAATGATAGAATCTTAAGAGTAGTTTATTGATTCGAATGTTAGCAACACCAGGAACACTGAGATTAAACATCAGTACTTATTTCACAAGAAATTTTCCACCGGTGTTTTTATATGCCAAACAACAGTTACGCAGATGACATAGCAATCCTAATCACGGGAAAATTTGAAGGCATTTTATGTGACCTCATGAGGAAAGCTTTCAAAGTAATCGAGAATTGGTGTACAAAACACGAAATATCGGTCAACCCCCTTAAAACAGAACTAATAATGTTTACCAACAGGAGAGTCCTTGGACCTCATAAACTACCTAAACTCTTCAACACCGAACTAACACTCAAAGAAGAAGTCAAGTACTTAGGAGTGATCCTTGATAGCAAATTACTCTGGAACAAGCACCTTGACTACAAATTAAACAAAAGCACGCACTTTACCAATGCAAAAAAAATGCTAGGAAAAACGTGGGGATTCTCTCCAAAGATCACGCTGTGGCTCTACACAGCTGTGATCAGATCAATGCTGACCTACGGTGCCTTGGTTTGGTGGACTGAACTCTCGACCACCGTCTCTAGGCTCCAGCGGTTCCAAAGGTTAGCTTGTTCCGCTATCACGGGCTGCATGAGGACAACCCCAACTACAGCAATGGAGATAGCCCTACATCTAACTCCCCTCGACATGTACATACAGCAGGAGGCAGTACTAGCAGCCCTCAGGCTTATGCACTTAGGCATATGGGGCAAGAACCATACCAGTCCTCACGCTGGCATCCTGGACCGGGCGATCCAGTATCAACCTCTCATCGCTGCCCCGTGTGATAGGACACCGAATAAACTCATGTTTAACAAAAGCTATAGCATACAAACAACAGAGGAAGAGAGGGATCAGTCAGGAGTCAATGAAGTACGCGTCTACACAGACGGCTCAAAAACTCCACAGGGTTCAGGGGCTGGCGTACACTCCCTAGACCTCAACATTAACTTTCACTTACCACTAGGCGAACACAGCTCGATATTCCAATGCGAGTGTGTCGCCCTAACACAAGCCGCAACAGCCGTAAAGCGTCTAGGGATACACAGCTACGCAATTAGATTCGTATCTGATAGCCTGGCTGTGCTTAAAGCCCTAGAGAACAAACAAACCAACAGTGAACTAATTTTCGAGTGTCACCTCGCCCGCCCTGGAGAGTTTATCGCTGTCTAACAGGATCACCCTCCAGTGGAACAAGGGACACAGCGGATCCCTAGGCAATGATGCCGCAGGCGAACTTGCGAAGAGAGGTTCCGAGATGGTAGTTTTAGGCCCATACCCACTCCTTCCTCTACCTTTCTCGCAGTTTCGTACATGGATTCGCCAGAGATCAACTGAACTCCATAACAACAAATAGTCACGGGCCACAGACTGTAGGCAGTCAAAAATGGCAATGCCATGTCTAAACCCGCGATTAACTAAACGACTACTCAGCCTAAGCAAAAACGACCTTAGAACAATAATAGGGACAATTACGGACCATTGCCCCCTAAATAAACATCTCTATAACATAGGCGCCACGGACAGCCCACTCTGCAGGGGCTGTTTTGACGCCGAAGAATCAGCTGCCCACGTCATCCTGGAATGCGAAGCTGTGGCTACCCAACGTGAACAAATCCTCGGAACGGTGAGGTCGCTCCGCGAAGCCTGTGAAGCTCTCAGGAAACTTCTGTGCTTCTGGGCGGAGCTAGGCTGGCTAACTTAGCCAGGATACCTACGCACAACGGACCGAATGAGAGTCTAAGTGCGGATAAGGGAGTCCCTACTCTACTCTACTCTACTCTACTCTACTATGCCAAACAACAGACAAAGTTTTCGTGTTTTATATGTTATTACCTTGAGTTTAGTTTCAGTTCATTCATATAATTTCCAGAAATGCCGAAATTCCAGTGTCTAAAAGACTACTTTGTGGTATTTGTGACATACTTGCAGATAGGCGGATGGAAAAGTGTTGTGTTCTTAACTATGAATTGGTGCAAATAAGTCAGCAAAGTCTTCACTAAAACTGATGAAAATGAACCCATCTTTCCACGGGTTCGAGAACACTATATTAAATTAAAGGGTGCGAAACGAGTGAGGCAAGCAAGTGTCGAAATTAATCTGTTAATAAATTCATTAAATAATATAGTTTTGTAATATTTATCTTAATCCTTTTACCCCACTATCAAATATAGGTACTTTAAATTGTGTGTCAAATATGCTGACATCAAAACACAGTTTAAGTATACATACATACACAATATACGAACAAATAAAACAGTTAAGGACGCGTTTACAGATGGGTAGTCAAATCATTACTTTTTTACACAAAAGTATGTTTATCAAATAAAATGCTTTGCATTCTTAAAATGTTTTTCCCATGAATTGAGATGTGCATGGTATGATTCTGACCTATAAATATAATTTTAGATAGGTACAGTTTCTCAATATGTAACAAAGTGATTTTTTTACTTCGGTACATTTATTCCTTCCAGCATATTTTGGTTCCTTGCTTGGCGTTCAGAGGGCGCTGCTCGTGAACAAAAATCATTCTATGGTTCTATCACCTTTGGACATAGTTTATTTACAAGGTGCAAATAACAAAAGCTAGTCTGCCAGTATTTGGGAGGATGCAAAAATACCTCCTTGACTACTGAAATACATTTTATACATAACAATAAAAAATGTGTACCTACATACTATAATACTCCATCCCACATATTTTGTTAGTGAGAAAATAAGGTCTGGGGACTCAGGAATCTCAGTCTGTAACTACTCAAAGTTTATGTATAATTAAATCACATAATGTTTAAGAGTAAACATCAGTATGGTAGACAAGCATTAACCGGAATACAAACCTGCCTCCACACCATTGCCTCAATTGAAAACAAATTGCTTGGTTAAATCTCTGAAGTAGTCTTGAGAGTTGATGAATCTAAAGTGTACCTATTTGAATGAGTAACTCAGATCTAGAAATATCAACATCAACTAAACGGTGAACAAGGCCACAGCCGGTTGCCAATATTAAATTCGAGAGTACAAGATAGACATGATAAAATGGTATGCGTAAATAAAGGTTTGTAATATTATGTTACTGTAAGAAAATGATCTAACTGTTGTCTTGTCTTTGGCTCCTCACACATTATTGTAATAATTTATTGATCCTAACAGCAGCAGATAAATATGAAGTAAATGTTCCATTAAATCAACTGTTCAATGATGGATGACACAGGTGAGTGATTGGTTTAGGTATAAATAAGTAGGTATTCTTATCATTGATTTCTCATGCAAAAGCTACCATGGTCATCAATTTTATTGTAATACACTTACTTAATTGTAAGAAGCAGTGTTAAATTTGACTGACCTTTCTCTATCTCCTCCCCCCCGGCTGCGGCTCCGCTTCCTGTAGGATCCTTCAGTGGATCCGTCGTCGAGACGCCGGCGCTTCGCCTCGTACGACCGAGACCGCGACCTGGAGTGCGACGAGTAGTGCTTCCTACGAGTGCGCGGCATCTGGAAACAGGACACACCACCATTATATGTGATCCACCTCACCGAGGAGTGAACCAACATGTGAAACAACACCAGTATGACAGATGTTTAATGTATTAGTTACTTTTAAGTTATGTTTGTGTTACGTTATTTGAAAGTTGTGTGGAATGCATGTGACACGGTCTGATCATACTAGTTCCGCCTGTTGAATAACATGCTTCCTCCTCTTTATGTACAGCCAATTCCAGAGAATTAGAAATATTAGCATTTCCAGCATAATGCAATATTTTTTTATATAAATTATGTACATAGGCAGTTCAGCAATTGTTTAAGAATAGCAAGCTGTGGACTGCCAAGCTAAAAATGTTAACATTACTGGCAGCTGGAATACTAATTGGTGCTTGTACCATAAACATGGGCCATGGCAGTTGCTGTTTGCTGTGTAAGCAGAAAGGTACTATTTGTTGTAAATCAATTGGAAATTAACAACAAGATATTGCACTTTTTCAAGTTAGGTACTATTAAGATAATTATTCTACAGAACATTCCAATTCATTCAAGTTTGAATCATAATTAGGAAGGAATTAGTCTTTTAAGAGTATTTTCTGTAGTCTTTATAAGCAAGCCTATATTAAAGAAAAAGGCATATTAAAAAGTTATTGTATTATTTAAGTTTTTAAATGACTGCAAAAATTTCACACATTGAGAACTTTTAATTTTGTTACAAAAAATAAATCTAGTTCATTCTTTTTCATTTGTTCTCACACTATAATTATGATGATTAAAATATTAATGATGTCTGTTATTAATAAAGGTGTTGTGAACATGGTAATTTTAATATGAAAGGTTAAATGCATAACATTTTGAGTCTTTGGATATCCCATAACTGAATTTACTTCAATATGATCATTATAATGACAGAAAAACATTTAATTGAATACCTAGAGGACCAGTGAACATTTATTGGATGTGATAACAGTGGTTCTTATCATCGGTAGTACACATTAATTTAAAACAATCAGTAAGAAAGAGTATCTACCATGAAAGAATAGTGCAAAGGAGAGATTATGAGAGGCAGTGAGATGTAACAGTGTCTAAGTATATTAAAGTTTAAAAAATATTCTTTCATAGTAGTTCCTTGACAACTCTGTATACTATTGCATCAAGCCATTCCATTTAATAACCAAACATGCTGAACAATGTGTGTCTTTCAAAAATAACATAATTCATATTATTTTTGACAGTCACACTATAGGAAAGTACATTTGTACTTCCACTTACCATAACACAGATATCAAATACTCGTATCCGAGCGGTTTAAGCTGAAAAACATAAACTTTTTTAACCATTGACAATAAGTCAAGGTGCGTAGTGGAAATGTATACTTCACACTGGCATGCACTTTGAGAATATAGGTAAGCAATAAAATTGTTGTAGAAAAGATGATGACATAGAATTGTAAAATCAAAGCTCTAACAAAGTAGGTAGTGCCAGAGCTAATATTATATAGATTTCAATTTTCAAACAGCCCAAACTGAGTCTTCTATGGGCGAGCAAAGCAGTCTATGTCAATTTGATTGAATAAATAAAGTTACTATGAATGATAACAAGATTGTTATTCATATTGCAGATATATTCATATTAATTATAAATGGTGAATGCTTACTTGAAGTAAGTAAAAAATCTACACCTTATCTGACTAGGAATCTGAGGTACATTCAAACATTCACAATAATTTAGTACCTAGTGATTGACGAGTGGCCTTGAAATAAAGTCACCACTGTCTACAAAATTATCAATGTTAACATTAAGTTCTAGGTTTATTTATAGAAAGGCTAAACTAATGCTTAATTCCCATATTTCTGTTGGCCAATTGTATCGCAGCTGCGACGCCTGCAACTACTTTATCACGTATCTATCATGTCTGCATTATCTCTGCAAAAAAAGCCAGCCCAGTGTCCAAAATTATGAAAATTGCAATCTATGCACTTAACACTACAAGACTGCGTGTACGAAACAATAGTTCAAATGACTACCTTGCCTATCTAGACATAACAATAAATGTCACAAGTTATTTACATTTTACATGCTGGCGCCATGTTGGTTTCTCTACGACTCTGCTGGAGCCCTAAGTACGCGTCGATAATAAATCACATCCATTTTAACTTACCCTCAGTTCACGTAAATATTTCAATTTACACCAAAGTAGTTGAGTGAAATTAGTTAAACAATTCCAAGTTCGTGATGCTGAACCTTGAAGTATGCTTCTTCGCAATAAAGGCCCGAACATCGATCCGAATCCAAGACAGATGCTTGTTGGTTGGTTGGTTGAACGCAACGCGATGGCGTAAAATCGTAACTCAAGTTTCTCTTCCGTATCAAGAAAAATCTTTAAATACTCCATCAACTACATAGAGTTTGATAATATAATATATTAAAAAATAAAAACATATTTATCTAAATAATTATTTTAAACACAAGATAAAAGAAAATATTTATATTAAAAGATCAAAAAAGTTTCCATTTTAAAGGAAGTTGTCGTTACACTACCGCCATCTAGCGCTATTTTCTAAAATCATGTATGAAAGAAGTACGTGGTACCAACACACGAAATTAAATAATGCGTTCGTAGCTCGTTAGACATTTATGTCATTTTGTTCCGTTCATGTTATTATAACTTTACACCTCTCCGAACGTCGTCCGTGAAAAACGGATCCCTTATAGGATCACTCGGTTTTCTGTTTGTCTGTCACAGCAAATTTTCTCCGAATCTATAAGACCGATTCTGTTGAAATTTGGTAGGTATAAATTATGAAATTCTGTGACCCAAACGAAATTTTGAGTATGTCACTTTTGGGGGAGAAATAACAAAACTAAAAAATCATTTTTCAAACTGCATCACGTGACATATTAAATTAAAGTTTAGGCCTTATTAATTATTGTGAGGGTTGAAAACCTATTTTTTCGTAATTCTAAATAAGTAGTTATTCGAGAAATTAGATGAAAAAACCGACCAAGCGCGTGTTGGGCCACGCGCTCGCACATTCGCATGTAACATCAGAAGAGCGTTCGTAGGGTACTGCGTAACCTAAATGTGATCAAGGCTAAAGGCCCCGACGGGATACCAGCAATTGTTCTGAATACCTGTTAGTTGTCTCCGATCTTGACACGCCTATTCCGCCTTTCGTTTGAGACTGGTAAAGTGCCAATGGCTTGGAAGCAAGCTAACGTGCAGCCTGTGCCCAAGAAGGGTAGTCGAGCTGACCCAAAGAACTATTTACAGGGTAAAATTTTAAAGTGTGCGTGGATGGCCAAATCCGAAACTACGAGGAATATCGAAAAACACAGAAAGGAGGCTCGAGCCCGAATTTGATGAAAACTAAAACTGCATTTTTGGATACTTGAAAAATCGGTATTCCTAGCCAGGAATCGAACCGGTTGATTTTGAAAAAAAAATACACCCTGTACTATTACACCATCTGAAAGTGTCGCTACTAAGGATCCAATTCTGGGAAGTAAAAACACAGGGCAAAATAAAGGATAGCGCTGATTTTAACAAAAAAACATGCTCTGTAAGAGTATGAAACGTGTGCTGAATGGTAAGCTCCTGTCTGGCATACCTAGAAGCTAGCGATATCCTTAGTGACCGACAATACGGGTTCCGCCGAAATCGGTCAACTGGGACCTTCTAGTGTATCCCATTACATCTGGAGTGAGGCCATCGAGAAACACAGGGAAGCGCTTGCGGTCTCCCTTGACATGTGATTGGATTGCAGACTTCCTGAGGGATTGGTCTATCCAAGTGGTCATAGATGGCCGCTCGTCCGGACTGCTAGAGATTAATGCTGGGGTTCCTCAGGGGTCGGTGCTCTCGGCAACTTTGTTCTTGCTGCATAATAATGATCTGCTAAAACCCGGTACCTTTGGGTATGCAGACGATTATAATACTATTACTATTATAATACTGTAAGAACTTCTGTAACCATATTTATCTGCAAATAAATCTTTGACTTTGACTTTGCTGAGAGATACGTGTCCAACGCACGAGCTGGTGGGTCGCAGATCCGGTCTCTCCGGGAGGCTATGGTTGAGCGCTTGAACTTGTCCTTACAGACGGTCTCTGAATGGGGCGATGCCAATCTGGTCAAGTTCAATGCTGCTAAGACCCACCCAGGCGTGTCTTTTTTCCGCTTAAGGAGCCAATTCCACCCAGCTCCATCTTTCCGAGGTGTAACCGTGCCGATAACTGACCGACCGAAACTTGAGCTTCTTGATGTTACGTAAACATATCTACCCTCAATTTTGGTCCATTCATCGTGGCAAAGGCTCAAGTGGTTACCAAAAAATTGGGGATTCTAGCAAAGGTGTGACAGTACTTCACGCCGGAACAGTTTCTCAAACTTTATATAGCGCAAGTTCGATGGTGTATGGAGTACTGCTCTCATCTTTATTGGTACGGATCTGCCAGATACCAGCTTGATGCCCTTGAGTCAATTGAGAAACGAGCCAAGAGGATCATCGGCAATGAGAGGCTCGTCGAGTCGATGCTCCAAAGTCTTATGAGCATCGACGCTGTGTTGCTAGCCTGTCGATTTTCTATCGGTTGCATTTTAGGGAGTGTGTAACGGATTTGGCAAGTGTGCAGGTTTAATTCCGCCAAGCCCGTTCCATCATCGGATCACAAGCCGTATGGCGATGCGCCACCGGTACATGGTGGACATCCCACCCACACGCAGAAAACGTTTTGGGAACATATTTATTGTGCGTACAGCTGAAGGAGTGGAATTCCCTGCCAGAGTCTGTGTTTCGTGATAGCTACAACCCGGGAGTCTTTAAGTCAAGAGTGAATAGCCTAGGTTACTACTATGCAAGCGTGCTTCTTCTTTGACCACATCATCGGCGATGATGTGGTCAAAGCGATGATTCATCGCTTACCATCAGGTGATATAGTGATCCAGCGCGGGCCAATCAATAAATATAATTCAAAAAAAATTTGGGGCTGCGTCGTTACCCGTCCCGTAAGCCATGACAAAAAATATCAAATTTTATTAGGACATTTAAAGTCGCAACACTTCGTTTTTTTCTAAAAAACGTAACGTACTGTGAGTAAAGTCATTTTCTAAAGGTCTACTACGAAATTTTTAACATCAGTTACATTTAGTTAGTTGGTCGACTATTACTCGTTAACTTGTAAAGCCTTGTAAAACTTAGCTGTGATAGTTTTCTTTTTAAATTCGTTATATTATATTATGCTACTACCATGAATATTTTCACGTCTCCAAAACGCGCATTCGCGGTGCGTTTGCCAGATCCCCGAATTGGTATGGTTGAGCCTGTGACTGAGGAACAGATACGGATAGTCTATTGGGCCAGATTGACTCACAAGTCTTATTAATCCGTTGGCAAACAGTTGCTTTATTTGGAAGTTGGAACTACGTCTTTGGTTCCTATAAAATACTACCTACTTATAGAGTTTATATATGATTGTATATATTTTTTAGAAATTGATTACGTGTGTGGAGAAGAAGATACCACGGGATGGATTAAAAATGTGATCAATAAGTTACAGTTAAATATACTTATCATTGCCATTGTGGTCAGAGTTGTATAGGACAGAGCAATGCAATGCTCATAGCAGCTAATCACTGAAGCTTCACTATTCTATACACAGATGTCGCTGGGAGACGTTGCCGAGTTGTAACAACTGTTTATTCACAATTACTGAATCAGGATTTTTAAGTTTAATTTTATTTACCACGATTTCTTTGTTGTAGAGACAATTAGAAGTTATTCTCAGCTATGGATGGACGAAACAAGGCGGCTAATGATGATGGTGATAATGGATAACACATTGACTGATGAAGTCGACCCGAAGCTTTGGCAGTCATCATTATCCACAATATTACTTCGCCCACTGCTGTGCACAGACTTCTCTTTTCTTGTGGAAAATGCCCACGCTCAAACCTACCTCAAAAAGACGACAGATGTTGATTTTGATTGTATAAATTCTTCAAAATGAATGAAAAATGTCCACATCTGCAATATCTGTGGCCGTTTGTTTTTACTACCACTAAGGTAGAACTAGAAGTGGACCAAGAGCATGTGGAAGAAGATCAAGGGATGCTCGTTCATGGGAACGAGTGGTAGGATATAGGTATCCTACCAAAAAGTAACAAGTTGGACCGGTACTGACCTGGACTAGCCAAATATATTATAAAACCAACAAGAGATAGCTATATTGTGCTGAAAAAAAACAGCTTCTTGAATCAGTTAGGTAGGTAGGTATAATTCGCGAACTGTTTTTGTTTTCGCGACTGCTGGGTTGGTCCCATAATAGTTCCCTTACCTAAGTTGTTTATGATGATGAGTAAGTAGGTATAATAAATAGCCCCTTACCAACTTTTCACTTATTTTAGCTACGTACACTTTTTTATATGACTACTTTATCGAAATATATTTCTTTTCATCTAATCCCGTAAATTATAGTTTGGAAAGAGGGTCGTCCATCCGTCCATCGTGACAGCGTGTAGGTCTGTATGTGTCTGTATTGGTCTGTATACAAATTACAGTGGTTTGTAATTCTGTATCAAGTCTGTCTTTTATCAATGGTATTTTATGACAATAAAAGTCGGTAGTGACATTTTGTAAATAATTTATTTTGTAAATATTTATTTTGCTGACCAGATTTTTTGGTGAACTCTTCAATACACATAAAAGTAATTGTTAAAAAAATTAAATCGGATTTTTCAAGTTATACTATAATATCAGGATCAGGAGGATAATCGAACCTATAAACTTTTATAAGCAAGAGAAAATGCTAGTACAGTTGGACAGTGAGTGAAAGTACGAGAAAAGGAAGCAGGCCGAGGGGCCGACCTTCTGGCGGGAATCAGCTGATCGGGTTTGCGCAGTGCGCAAAAGTGCGGGACGCGGGGGGCTCGGTCGGCTCGGCTCGCGGGGAGTCGGCGCGCCCGGCCAGTCGCGCGCGCTGCGCCCGCCCTCCCAGCTACACCCGCGTCGCCGCGGCGCCGCCAGCCGCACTCCTCAGGGCTCACAGAAACCTCGCATCGCCAGCGTCTGCGACCACCCCACGCTCCACACTCATGCTGTAACTGTGATATTTGTACAAACTCTGCGCTCTCCGCTCCGCGAGCCGGCCATGCGGGCACACGGCGCGCCGGACGGACCGCACTCGCAGCCTCCCGCGACCCGCGCTAGGACGCTGTTATGAGAGACGTTCAGAGCGTACCTGATACATGTACAAAAATGTTCGATATGTCAATTCAAGAAGTGAACGGGAAAGGACCTAAAAAGAGGAAAAAGTCGTTAGAGCGTATCTGTGATAATGAGGAGCGTGAAGGAGAAGTGGCGGATGTTAGCGCGGCAACGGAGCCGGGGGCCGGCGCCGGCGGCGCGCCTCGCCGGCAGTTGCTGCACTGGCGCGACATGCCGCAGCACCTGCAGTTCAACCCCTATGTGCTGACCGGCTACCGGCCGCTGCAGAGCTGGGCCGGCTGCGTGGGCAGCCTGTTCTACTTCCACAACGAGACCATCAACATCCTCACTCATGGTAACGTACCTACATTGATTTATTAGTGTGTTGTTACCTCCGTATCACAATCTGTAACTCGACGTCGCGAGTTTGCTCTTGTTTCTCATGTGAGGCCGGTTACATAAAGTCTCAGCTGCAACTTACAACATTTCCCGATTTTGTGCTACTTACATATTTTTACATAAATCTAAATAACTACCTACAGAGGACGTTGAATTAGTATTAACTACCACTCTAGGTAATATTCTGTGAATAAAGTAAATAATATTTTCAGTTGACAAAAAACAAGAAAACTGAAATATCAAATTAAAATAAGTGCTAAGAAGTGCTAATAAAATGGCAAAACTGCAATAAATTGCGGGCATTCCGCATCTACGCGCACGTAGCTAGGCTACAGGCTACGCGCTCGCAGCCGTAGCACCGGCGGGCTACGGACTACGTACGGGTCTTCGTAGCACTATTTATGTGCCATTTAAAAATGCCAGAATAGTTAGGCTCTGCGAATAATGCACATTTAGTTGGGCTATATTACGGCTCTAGCTATTAATTTATAATATAGGTGTATAGTTATCCTTAATTAATTTTATCAGGTATGTACGAGTAATATGCTGGTTTTCCTTAAATAAGTCATCATAATGTTATTTATTTATTATTATTTAATATATTATGATGCTGAATGTTGAAAGTTTTACCGACCCTACCTGAGGTAAGAAAATCAGGTAAACTCTTGTTAATATCCTATTTCCTGGGTAGAATTGCAACCACAGAAAAAAAGGGATTTTCAAAAAAGAAAAATGTGTTATGTATTTTTAGTAGCAATCCCTAACGTAAGCATTTTCATCTTGAAAAGGCGCTACCTCAGTCGCAGACTCGCCAAAAACATTCAATAATATACTCGTACACACCTACACCTTATATCAAAGTCGTAATACCTAATTGAATTTAAGGTTTTTAACCTTCTATCAAAACAGTTAGGTATCCTACTTCCTGCGAAACAATATGAATAAAGTCTGTTTGTTTTGCTGGATGTTTGTTAATCAAATCACGAGACAACGACATAAAGGGTAAAATTTTGAACTCGTGCAGACCATGGTTCTGTTTAAGGCACGGGATACTTTTCATCCCGGTATTAGGCAGTGGTCCGACCGCCGGCGAGAAAACGACTAACTATCGGCGATTTTCTCTCTCAAGAAACGTACAATAGATATACATTCCGTGTCAAAAAAAGAGATGCATATATTAATAGTTGATCGCTGACTGTTCACACTGCCAGCGAGGAGAGTAATTTGTCGCTGAGCGACAAGAGCTATCAAACATAATACTTGCTCAGCGATACTCGTTCAGCGATGCTCGCTCGCTTGATCATTTATTTACAGTGCGGCATTGAAAGTAGACGTATGGATACCAACAAATCATTGTTACTCTCATTGTTGTCTAGCTCAGATGACGACGATGATGTATTTTACGATAGTGTTTGTGTAGTGTCAGTGGCAACTCTGAAAAAACGGAAGAAAATGAGAGGGAAAAAAAGACGACTTTCGGGCGCGAGTAATCGCTCGTTGCACTTGCACACTCGCTTATAGCCCGGCGACAAAACTCTATCGAAACTAACACTCGCTTCCCGCTGATCGCCAACTCGTTTATAGTTTCTAGTTCTACTCGTTTCTCGTTCATCGTCGGCGGTCGGACCACTGCCTTTAGGCCTACGGTCCCGAGGGATTTTTGTCTTCCAAGCGGTCGGAGCCGCTGGCTAGCAAGTAATTTATAATCAAATTTATATATTACTGACTATATTTATTCCATATTCAATTAGAACAATAGTTAAGTAGTACCCTTAATATTCTTAACAAGTAGGGAAGTACGAGTACGTATTAAGATTTGTACCAATTCGGCAAATTCTCAGGTATTCGCTTTATATTCGAAGCACTCGCCGTAACTGATTGAATGGGACTCGCCTGTGGGGTTGCCCCATAAAGCCGGGCATTGTGAGCCTTAAGGGGTAATGCAGCGTTATCTTACCCCATCTATTGTATCGAGAACCCCATGGAATGGCCTCGCGGATTGTTGGCAGCCCCATTACTTACGAACGTTTTTAATTCAGTGTTAGTATGAACAGGGTTGAATTTTTTCAAATGTGGTTCGATTTTAATTTGTACCTGGAACTGCAAATACAACTTGAGGATTTTACAACAAAGTATTGCATGAATGAATGCATACGCAGAGGGCGTCTGTATGTTGAAAACAAAACGAATATCTGCGTGGCATATTTCCGATTTTGCCGATAATACTAAAAACGTTTTCTTAATACAAACGTAGTGTGTTTCGGATGTAGGATATGGAACTTATACATCATCCACAGTCTAGGTTTGCCCACAGCTACTTTCAGTTTTACAAAGTATTCTAATCCTAAACATGGATAGGCGTTAATTTTTTTGTGTCAATCCTCACGTTGAGCTTGGCATAGCCCATCAAGGTTTTACTTACGATGATTAAACTGTCGCCATTCCATCTCGCTACCGGGCGAACAACACTTCTCCCAATCCTTGACGTTCATCATCATCATCATCATATCAGCCGAAAGACTCCACTGCTGGACATAAGCCTCCCCCATGTTGCGGAATATGTTCGAAAGAGTTACCGCGGCCCTGGAAAGAAAGGCACTAGGAGGACTAAGGGTGGGTTTTAGTCAGTAAAAGTCTGACACTCCCTGCCGCTCCACCCAGAGCGAGAGACCCCTCCCGCATTTGATGATTTCCCATCCTTAAAAAAAAAAAGGCCTCCCCCAAGTGTCGCTACAACAATCGGTCCTGTGCGTCTCGCATCCATCGGGTACCCGTGAACCTCACCAGGTCATCGGTCCACCTTGTGTCCTTGAGGTTCCTGGAACTTATTAGTTACTAGCGTCTGCAGACAACATACATACAGAGTTACTTTCTCACCTACAGCGTATTACACGTTGTTTAAATAAAAATAATTAGGAACTTGGGAAGCATAGATTTAGTTTAACCGACATAGTTACCCGCAGTACATTTCTGAACGTTGCATCTCATCAGCCTGTTCTCACTGCCGTATAATCCCTAATTGAACTAATTATGAATACAAATTAGCAATAAACTCTGAACACTGCACATATAAGGCTAGGTATATGATCCTTCTGTACTAATTAACTATTAATAGCGTTTGTAATAACAGCGGTGGAACGACCAACATTTATTATAAAATAGATATAGATGTTTAATTCGTTGGCATTCTTATAGGCTAAACCTAAACTCGCGAAAATATAATTAGCAGTTCGCCACGTTTTGTCAAGTTATGTGAATATTAATGTGCTGAATACCTAGATACCTGATTTATTTTTCATTCTTCGGCGCTGATTCCTTACTAAAAGTTTTACACTCATGCGTTCTTTCATTCTCTAAAAGATTCTGAATGAATTAATAGGTACAGTATAAAAATATTACATGCACTGAACAGACTCCAGAGACAATTCTCCACTAGGAATAAAAAGGGTTATAAACGGTGCTAGCTTTTGTCCAGGGCTTCGCCCTCGTGGCCTAACCGTGCATTTTTGCTGGATTGAAACCAGCCAATGACACTGATTGAAGCTATCGCTCAAATTATCGTTATCTAATAGGTACGTACTTCCAGAGTTCTTTTAAAACATTTAACAAACAAATATAACCTATTTTTACTATTAGTTTAGATAAACGACGTTATTACATTATCTATGCAGCCATAATGACATGAGCTCGGCACTCTATTTAATTCTATGCACGAAGGAAATTATGAAAATGATGCATAAACAGTAATTTCTCTATACCGCAGCAGACATTGGAAAGAACGGTCATTTTCTAAATTATACCGTGATTACCGATGTGTACTACTGTGTCTTTGTGTTGGACAATCATGAACTTAAACTATTGTCAATAACCGGGGTAGGCTGGGTAAGCTCCTCAATTATGTATCTAGTAGGAATGATTGCACTTAGTTGAGTGTGGTCAATTGGTCATCGATAAGTTTGTTGAATGTTTTCTTTTTATTTTCACAACAGTTTTCCTACTACGTAGGTACGTATTTATCTTCTTGCTAATGATTCTGTTTGTAAGGTAGTAGGTTATGGAGAGTCATAGTCTTATATATTCTTTTATTTCTCGCTGTTATTAGCTGCCTTTTATGACAAATGTTGTGTATCAAACGACAATATAAAGCGTTGAACACCTATTAATAGTAACAACTAATGTGCGAGTTATTAACGCCTGTTTATGAGTCATTCATCTTTATTTGTCCCATTCAGGACGTACTGAACATTCATGTTCACACACAGATGGCACTGCTGAACACAGGGCCGTTCATATAGGCAAACTGGACTATTACGGAGCGTAATTATTGGCGTCGAAATTGAATAATACTTAGTAGTAAGAAAGAAAACATTGCATAGGGTGACACAAGGGGCCGCTTTATCGCAATTTTATCAGCTCATGCAGGTGTCAAGCACAAACCATTAGCTTGTACTGGATATAACCAAAAGTGGAAACTTTCCATAAACTGCCAGGGATTTAATCTGGAACCCTATCCCTTAATACCAGGTACTCATAACTTCATCATAATCATTTATTTGCAGAAAATGTGGTAGGTACAGATGTAATATACTAAATTAGTGCAGAGACACATTCCGCCATTTAGCAAATATTCGTAGGATTCATAAAGGAACTGGTGTGCTTGCTAATGAGCGCTTACTAATGCTGTGCTGTCCTCGACCCCTACCCTTTTCCTCGCTGAAAAGTTTTGTATGCTTTCAACTTTTTACGACTGCATATCTTTTCTGTTTAAACCCCTTAACTTTATCGCAAAAGCAGTAGGTTCAAGGTTGATGGGGAAAATTTGACAGTTTCGAGTAGCATGATGTGCTGGCGCCTGTACACCATATTTACAGAATAGATCTAATAGATGAAGAAGACGTTACATAGCGATCATTTCAAGACAACCTTTGGATGGATTTTAAAGAGAAAAGAAAATCCAGTTCTTACCTACTTACTGTAGATAGTCATATAAACATGCGTGACTTAAGTTTATGTTTTTTTAGAAGAACTACATGTTCCATTTAGATACTTGGGTCGGTTTTTCTTGTAATTTTTCTCATAAAGCACGATTTTGTGCGAAGTCGTCGTTTAGATCTCCCACTTCTCTTGCTATTCTCCACTATATCTGTGCGCAACTTCTATCCACATGGTGGACAACCAGAAAAAAACATTCGACGATAGCATAGCTTTCTATCTGTACTTTCTCTTACAAAAAAAAGCAATTTTGGTTCATTGTGAACTGTTTAGACTAATTCCTCCAACGAATAAATCTTGAATTTCAAAACAAAACTCTTTGTTATGCGGGATCCAATTAAAAGGAGTACTTTAGTGTAAGGATCATATTAGGTACTGGCGTTCTTCAGTTTCTGCCTGCCCCCAGTAGAAAAAGGCATGTATTTTTGTATGTTTATATAACACTACGCATCGACGAGTTTAATCGTTCCTCGCAGCCTGATTGAGCTGTGGCAGTGTGGTTTGCTAATAATGTCAGATAAACTAAGCCGAATGGATAACTGTGGCGCGTGCGGCCGGGCGACCACGAGCGCTTCTGTCAATGTTATGCACTGATACACTCGCTGATGATGCAATGTGGTCCATGAAGCTTTTCCTCAATGAGTAACTTCCTAGACTTCCTAGTTTTCGTGTAGATTTTTTTCGCATTCAACACTACCGTGGACTGCTCTTTTTCCACCAATTTTTTCGACGGAATGTAAACGGTAGATGACGTCCGAAGGCGGATTCTGAGCGACAGATACGAATGAAATCGGATTTTGTTTTAAGACCAGTCTCTAGACTGGCACAGTTAGGGTAGGTAACCGACATCCAGCTCTAGACAAAAGGGAATCCGCCGTAATGAAGCACGATTTTTTTAATACGACGATGATGACGTTTAACATTCTTTACTTTAATATCTTTCACATTACCCATTATTTTTTTCTCCTCCCCTACATTCTACGCGCCCTGAAATCGCTGTTGGCTGTGCTATAGTTTGTCGCATAACTTTCAAATGTGTTTGGAATATAATCTACGTAACATAAAAATACGTGCCAGTTGAATGACTTCTAGAAAATGAATAGAAAATACGTGAAAGTCACCCCGGCTGCGTCTCTGGGGCGTGATTTGTACATTCGCCGGCAGCAAATGGCTCGGATGTACGCAAACACGTTTTACTTCGCTGATCGAGTTTAATACTTCAACTTCCCAATTTTTTTTCATTAAAGAAAAGATAATTCTTAGGTAGTTATTCACTGATTTTCTGATTGAAGCCTAGTTGATATCAGAATTGACACCATGTCTAAGGGATTGCCTTCCGGGTTGGTTTTTACTTAAACATAAATACTCGCATGGTCTTCGAATACCAACAAAATTATCCATATTGGTATTATAGCAATTGGACATGCTTCTTCGCAAATTTTGTACCTATGCTACATGCCTTTGTATTATTTTAGGGAACGTGTGACAACTGCATACAATCTGTTCTTACATACACGTAGGTACTGCCAACTCGTCCATGCTAAGCCCCTTGACAAAGGTCTGATATTTCACAGTGCCGCTGCTAAGAAAAGCTCCTATTTGTCAAAGGACGGTTTCAGACAAGGGACTTATGTAGGAGCGCAACGAGTGCATCAAAATGATGTTAGTGTTTGATGGATAATAATCTGTAATACTTTTAGGTTTACGGAATGAAATTCTTTAGCAGCCTAACCGTTACCCAACCAAGTTGGTGTTGACTTTCCATGCACTCTTACCGGATGGGATCCAGCTGAATACCAGTATTTAACATGGGACGACTGCCAATCTGAACTCCACAACCTTTCTTTTATGTATGGGAAATGACTCCTTCCTCTCTGGGTGGAGCGGAAGGGAGTTTCAGACTCTTACTGACTAAAACCCATTCGTGTTCCTCCTAAGGGACTTGATACAGAAAGCGCTCCGAGCGCGCAACCAGGGCGCGCTGTGTCGAAAATGTATGGCGTCTGGCCGCGCGCCTGCGACGCTAAGTATAATATATTACGTTCCTTTGCCGCCATACATTTAATCTTGACGCCCTGGCCGCGAGCCCACGGCCACTTTGTATATCAGGTCCATAATGCCCTTTCCTTTCCAGGGCCATGGCGACTCTTTCGAACAAATTCCGCAACGATCACCACAACCTATAGTACTGACAACACGACACCCTTTGATAAGACTTTAAATCCTTACTAAAATTCAAATCTAAGTAGAAAAATAATCTAAGTGGCAATTAAAAAAATGCAAAATTCGAATGAGTTTGGACTGAAATTTCCCCGCAATCTGTATTGGGCTACTATTTAATTACCGATGAACAAAGAGCGTTACTATAGCAGGGGTATTTAATGCGGGTGGCCGGGCTAAAGATTAATTACCATTGTTCAGTCGGAATTAATTAATTCCTATATCACTTGACCGGTACGCAGATGTGGCAGTGTGCTTTATTATAACTAGTGTGTAATGAGTAGCTGCGTAATAATGCTTAAGAGCTTAGTAGCCTCACGGTAGGTTATTCATAGATAAAACGTGCAAGTCCTTCTTGGAAATGAATGAACCGATTTTAATGAAATTCGACTCTGCTAATAAGTTAGTTGAGACCTTTTTGCGAAAATGAGTTTGGCGAGTCAGTGCTAGTTTTCTAGTTATAGAAAAGTCGGTGTCAAAAAACGAAGAAATAACCAAAAACACCGACTTCCGAAATTAAAGTTATTTTATTACTTTGTGATGGTGTTGTTTGTATTTTTGTAATATTCTTTTTTTTAATTTTCGGTTTTTATTAGGTTTCGTAATTCGTAAACACCACTGGAAAGTTATAGGTAAGGAAAATACCCAATTTCGTTTACTTGAATGACATATTTTTTTCAGTTATTTTAATAAACTTAAACTACCGAACCGATTTTGGTGAAAGAAAAGGTTCTACTCGTATGGGACCAATCGGATAAGTAGGTACTTCCTTCACAATTCACAATTCTACAAAAAAAATCTATTCGATTCACAATGACGGAGTAATGAGGTAACAAACTATAAAAAAATACAGGCGAATTGAGAACCTCCTCCTTTTTTGAAGTCGGTTAAAAATGGAAAATCACTCTCTCTTTCTGTCTATGCGTACCTACCTATCAACTTCTATTGAAATCAATTCATTCATTTCCAAGAATAAGGACTTACGAGTATCTATGAAATACCGTGAGGAGTGTGCGTAGGTACCTAAAGAATATTTTGAAAATCTCTACATCGATATTTGATCTACATATTAGTGTAATAGATTCCGATCTCACAGTTCCCTTAATTTGAAAGTAAAGTGGATGGTGCGTTCACCTGTAATGTTCAATGTGCCGATTCTAATGGAAATTGTGTAATATCCGATCACACGTAGGTAGGTTGGTAACAGCTAGCGGCATTTGTGCGATCATAATATCGTCTATTTATTTTACAAGCGCCACGCTGTAATACTTACAAAATGGTAGGCAGGGACCTAATCCTTGCAAATAAATCTATTTTTTTCGTTACTATTTTGACCTTATGGTTGGCGATGACGATGAATGTGGTGATTTTACCTTTTGAAAAACAAACTCGGTACTAGACAGTGAATCCTAAATGAGAAAATTACATAACTTAAAAGTCGATAGCACATCATAACTGTTTCAGAAATCTTAAATGCATGAAGGAGCCTCCTCGTGTAGCGCAATTTTGTTCCACCATACACTCAACTGAACCGAGCGCTCGGCGCATCCTGGGCAGTCTCACCTAACACCTTATAAGACTGGCCAATCCGTCCCTTGCGGTGGTAAGGCTAACGCCTGCCTGGTTACGCGATCCACCCCACCGGAGTCCGGCGTCAAGCAGCCTGCTGTGTGTGGTCGACGCGTGGGAGCACCAGTGCCTCAAGACATCTTCTGGGTACGCTCGCTCCATCATAGACCTCATTCATCGCTTTCCATCAGGCGTGATAGAGGTCAAGAGCTAGCCCATCCCGCAATAAAAAAAAAATGCTAATACCTATACCTACTTCTTGGGTCATACAAGACCTGGTGTATGACATTGGCAAGCATTAATTCTGACTTTCTGGCTAACTAAGGTAGAAACTTGCATTATTTTGTACCAAATTGTACAAATGGAGCGTTACTTGAACAGCATTCTCCGACTATCTCAAGCTCAAACGTAACGTAACCTATTTAAAATACCTTATTACAGGCTCTTACTTTTTTACTCATTTATTTCATATTAGCTTAAGCCCGCGTCTTCGTATGTGCATATTCAGTTTTTTTCATTTTTTTTCATTTTTCCCATAGAAATTTCAGCTTTCTACGACCAGTAGTTTCGGCTGTGCGTTGTCTGTCAGTCACTCAGTACTAAACGGAAGAGTTTTATATAGGTATATTGATAACCACGCATTATTTTCTTTTAATTCAGGCCAGTTTAACCAATTTTGCTAATAGCGGTATTCACTTATCTTGTTATGTTCCCCACTAATGCAAAATATCTGTCCATTGTAATAGAGCTCGCTACTAAAATTAATAGCATGCAGAATTTCGGCGATCATAACTTCAAATAACAATGCTGCCAACCGCACGCACATAAATTAAATTACCTAGTCGAAACTAATTAACATGGACGAGGCATAAATCCCGCTGTGTGGCTGTGTTAATAATGAACCATCATTGCAAAGTTTTAGTGGATGATTGACCTAATTACCGACTATTTCGTGAATGCGTTCAAGTATAGGTATCTAGATGCTTATCAAGTATTTTTTCACTTAAGTACCTATAACTGTTTCCATAATTTATTTTATAATTTTCACAGCGATTATAGGGTTGGTAGATTAGTCATATGTACGTCGCAGCCAACTAGCTGAATCCGCCGTTTCATTAAAAGTCTAGCCTTTTCATTGAACTGTGCCATTTAATCAGCGAAATAAGTTACACGGTCAAGTCATCAAACGATATTGAACAAAAGATGTCACTTAGGTCGCTGAAAAATCGGCACATTTAAATGAAAAGGCTAGGCAACCAATTAAACGGCTTATTAAGCTAATTGGCTGTGACATGTAAGTACGAGTCACTGAGCAACTAAGTACCTTACGTTTAGTTTTGTGCACATCCCGTGTCACACCGTGTATTACATTGCGGATTTAATTTGGTCTTATTAAAAATTGAAGAAGATGACATTGCAGAATGCTATATGAAAGAAAGAAGGAAAGAAGTTTACATGTTTATAGGCTACATACAAAGTACCTATTAAAGTCCTAAAATAAATGTCAGAAAAGCTACACCATGAAATAACTACGCAGTCTTACATAATCGCAAGAAAATGAGGTCTGATATTCCACAAAATCTATTCAATATACTTCATACGTGACGAACGAAGACGAAAATGACATTGGAACATAAAGAAATATGAACGGTCGTACGGTTCATTCAGAAAAAATAACAGGCGAGAACTTTGGACAGTGATATGACACGTATACAGAAAAGAATTACCATCGGTTTGTCTACTTGTTATATCTTATTCTGATTTGTTCATGAGCAGGGTCGTGCTTGGTCTTCATACCTTGTACACAATGGGCAGGGTCAGCCCATTTGTAGACAGCAAAGATTTTCCAAATGAGGTTTTTTTCGTCTCTAATTTATCACGCACTGGCCAGCATCTTTTAAGACAGTGCAAAGCCATAAACCATGAAAAAGAAAACCATTTATTCTTTATTTATTATTTTATAGCTGGCGATAAAATATTTTATGTTATAGTGGCCAGATATTTTAGATGAACTATAAAATTAGAGTAAAAAGTTTTTATGCACTCTGCAGATTTTAATAACGATAGACTAATAACCTTATATTGAAGCTGTTTTGTAAAATTTTAAAACAACCTTTAATTTAATAGATCTGCTTAAAAACGTTAAGCAGGAAAGTCAAAAGTTAACTTAAGTAATAAAATACTGCCTTTAACGACGTAATCTGAAATACATTAAGACTTTATATTTATTTATTAAATAAAAATAAATAAACTACTTTATATTTATTTATTAAATAAAAATAAATATAAGTAAAGTCTTCTAAATATTTCGACTACCTACCTTTTATCTTTTAATTTGTAACGCTACCGCAACCTCTGCCGTGTTTTTTAACGTAAATCCTGCTCCTCCATTAGTATTCCTTCACAATCTATTTTTACAAAGAAAAGAAAAACTCGTTCCTGATAATTATTTATTTAATATCTCTTTCGAAAAGAGATGCAGAGGGCGAAGACATTCTAAAACACACAGAAGATTTAAACAAAAGCGTTTTGGCATTTTACTTGTCTCCACATTAAATTGATATTTTTCCGTACCCGAGGAATAATCAACGGAACCCTAAAGCTAATCCTCTGCTGTTCGTCCGCCTGTCTGTCTGTCAGCGGGCTGTATGTCATAGACGAACTGTCATAGATAGACAGTTGATGTTTTTACCTTGTGTATTTATAATAACAACAAAAGATAAATTATAATAAAAAATAATTAAGTACTTAAATTAAAAATAAAATACGATAAACGTTAGTTATACTCGCACTTAGTCGGTTTTCTAACCAATAAATTATTTACATAAGGAGTAACAAAACTTAACAAGATATACATGACTATAAATTTCTCCATATTTTGTAAACCGACGTTAAGGTTGAACTAGTCGCGGGCTCGAACTCGCTGGTAAGCGTGGCCATAAAGCACGCTGTCTCACCGGGCATCGTGCCCGACAGATACAATATCAGTGATGAGCATTTAGATGCTAATCTAAACGCACAATGTCTAGTTTCTAAACACCGTTTCGCTCAAAACACCGTTCCGAACGAAAACAACGTTAGACGATGCACGAAAAGTCTATTGGAAGGTTGAGTTTTATGAAAAAACCACTGTATAAATCCATTACAAATAAAGTTTACTGAACTCTTCTACAATTGAGGTTTGTCGGTGCCGACTTTGTTTTTGAGATTTTACACTTCTTTTATTACTTATTTACGCCCGAAATTGCGTTAAAATTGGCAAAAAAAAAACGAATCTTTGTTGGCTTATAACTATATTAAAATATAATATATTTAAAAAATTAATATATTTTAATGGCTTCTTATTTTACTATTCTGTTTCCGTACAGACAAAATTAATAATGAGATAAAACGATATCATGCTTAACTTTGAATGTGTAATGTCAAACAGTGGAGTAATACCCCCCCGAAATTTGTATGGACAAAATATCGAAGAGTGTAACCTTAAACTTAGTACTCCCAGTACCTAAGTATTCAAATAATAAAATAAAATAAATAAAGCCTGAGTTTTGCATCAAAAAGTTTTGCCTCCCTAATTCTCTTGAAGATAAATCTCTTGAAGTGAAGTAGGTATGCATATAAAATAGGCGCTTACTGGGTTTACAATAACAATTAATCATTTATTAAGTTGCTGTACCCCTACTCTTAATTGGACGACCCATCTTATCCCTGGGGTGTCGTAAAATGTACATGCCTCGTACAAGGAATTTTGAGAGTATTTTGTTTACATCAAGGGTTAAAGAAAATCCTGCGCCCCAAAAAACAATGGGAGCAATTAATACTGGGAAACAATTAATTGGGAATTTTGAAAAAAACAATGGGTTTCGCTGTTTAGAATAAAAGTGACATATTTTTCATCCAAAAATTGCTCTAAAATACTGTATAAGTTTGAAGTTTTTAAATGGCCAAGAGCCGGTAACATCACTTCAAAACTTGGGTCTCATTGATTTCCATTTCAATTTATCTAAAGAAGTGACCGTCCACGACAAATTCAGCGAGGTGGTCGCGGATTGGCACCGGCCCAAATATTACACCATCGCCATTTTCGGGTGAAGGCTGTACGTTCACGCCCCAGCTGAAATAAAAGGAAATGTGTGTATTTTTTACGAACATTAGTCGTAATTCCTATAGGAAACTCGGCACCGTTTCATTCAATGACTTTACTGAATGTCCATTCGTGTTATAGATTTTTTGGCAGCGAACGTAAAGAAAAGTGTTGGTCATTTCCTCGCATTTAAAGAAGAAAAGAAAACATTTAATAAAAGAAAAGGTTTTAGCTGTTTCTTATAAACTAAGGTACCAAAGTATTTCAATGAAAGCTTCAAACTTTTTCAAATTGCTTCAGCTAGATGCTTATTTTTGCGCTGTTTTGATTCGAAGTAATACCAACATACCAACACACGATTGTTTTTCTTTTTTTAATTCTGATAATGGCATGTATTCCCCAAGCTATCTGAGCACAAAGGAACGAAACCTACATGATATAAAATTATTAACCGTGGGTCAGCTTCCCGGCCTACCTATGTACATATTCGTATCTTCCCTGTACATAATTTAAGAGCGGTCATAGACAACCCACACTCTTGACCCGGGCATCCCGGCGATATTCTATGCACGTTTAACGATTTCAAAATTAAACTTTTACGCTATGAATATACAGTTTAGAGCGGTTAATTTACCTCTAAACGCAGCCAGGTTGTGTATTGCTTTCAGTTAAATTATTTTATAACAATGTGGACCGTGGCTGAGCTTATAAATATAATAATAAATTGATCGGTCTTCGAGCCGCAGGCTATTTCAATTTCCCGTATGAATGCTATAATTTCCTTTAGCTAGTTTGTATTTTGTATTTGCTAATGCCGGCAAGAATTTTCCCTTTGAGAAGGCATGAGAACAAATGGGCTAGGATTAATATTTTCGTCTCAAGTAAAAGCAAAGGGCGAGCTCAAAGCGTCTTGCCAAAGTAATTGTAATATTTTCAGTAGTAGTTACAATATTTTCTTATTAACTTAACAAATATTTAAAAAAGCATTCCGCCTGAAGCTTGTAGGTAGTTGTTAATGTCGAGTTCAATATTCTCAAAAATGAGATACTTTAACAAAGAGACCAGTACTTATTGTTATTTCCTTTTAGTTAAAACTTTTTTAGAGTGGCTTGCAGACTGTAAGATACCAGTTAAAAACTTAATAATTTAATACAGAGTGGCAAAGGCAATGTGTTTGTTTAGCCTTCATAGCTCGGGGGGGTGGAGTGGTATTGAAGTCATAAGGTAAACTCGTTGATTGCTAGATAGCGTGATAAGGGTCTTGGTAAAAGTTCACAGAAGTATGAGTAGTCTGGTGACTTCATAGGGCTATCATCATTAGGTATGATATAGAGATTGTAATGACAGTTTTTTATCAATGTTTGTAGAATAGGCAAAAGAGTTATAGATCTTACCAAAAACCATGATTTGACTTGACTTTGTATTTGGGTCTAAAATAAAACGCAACTTAACTTTTAAAATCTCGGAACTCCAACAAGACTCTTGAAATTGGGTGCCTAACAACGTTTTATGGAACTCGTTAAAATGGTCCCGTACATAAAAACTTCAACCATGAGTTCCTCTCGGGAACTCTTCAAGACTTTTGTCAGGTGTAAATCCCTACAAAGTCGCAAACAAAAGACAGGGAAATATTTTGGGTTTCTTTTCATGAAATAAGGCTGAATACATGCTGTATATTATTATTCGTTTGCCTTTGATAATTCTGGAAAGTTGGTATTACTGGACTGGACTTGGAGGCGAACATGGTATTTCGAAATTGGAACATGTTTCTTTCCTTTTTAGGGTTCTGTTGTCAACAAGGAACCCTTATAGTTTCGCAATGTCCGTCTGTATATCTGACCGCGGTTTAGCTCAGAGACGCTTAGCACTAAAAATTTGGAATTTGGTGGGTATACCTACATATTAATCACGCCGACAGACAAAATCTTTTTTAACCGACTTCTAAAAAAAGGAGGATGTTTGTAATTTTTTTGTTTATGTTTGTTCGGGCATAACTCCGTCGCTTGCCAACCGATTTGAAAAATTCTTTTTTTGTTGGAAAGGGTATACTTCCCAAATGGTCCCATTGAAATTTTATCAAAATTGGTTCAGTAGTTTGGTTATTAAATCCAAATAGCTGGCAAAAAATATGTGGAAAAATCATCCATGTATACGAAATTGCGTATTTTTGCTTTCCTGTGACTTTTCCAGTGGTGTTGTTAGGTGTGGGAAATCCACTAAAAAGTGAAAAATAAAAAACTTTTTCGCAAAAAAAAAGAAACCGACTTCCAAAAACACTACAAAGTTATTTTGCACTTTGTAGTGTTTTTGGAAGTCGGTTTTTTAGGGTACCTAGCTAGTAGTACAGTGGCCCTACACGTAAAGTGGCAATAATTTTTTTTATCGTCTATCCCATGGTGTGGATAGGTTGTTTAAAAATATTGAGGGTGTGCGAAAACCATTTTACCATCCAAGGATCCGTTTGCGAAATATTAAGCTTCAAAGTAATTTTTGTTAGAGTCAAAGTGTCCTCTGCTAGCTAACGGTTATTTTTGGAGACGTGAAAAATTCATGGTAGTAGCCATAGCATAGTGGCCTTTAAAGAATTTAAAAGGAAAACTATTATAGTTAGCTAAGTAGGCTTTACAAGTTAACGAGTAATAGTCGACCAACCCATAAATGTACTTGAAGAATGGAAAATTTCGTACATACGAGTATTCCATTGAAAATTAGTTAGATAAAGTTATTAATTACGCAAAAAAGGTAATAAATTTAAATTTACAAACCATGTGAAATTATGAAAAAATAACCGTTAAATTACGAACTCAATTAATATATTCATAGAATAAATCAGCACCACTCTAAGTTGGCAATTGTGACGTGCAACTACGGAATCCTACACTGCTCGTGGCCGGACATGCACTTGGCCTGTTTTAAATCAAATCAAATAAAAGATGATTTATTTATATCCTAAAAGTCGTTGTATTCTGTTTGCAAGCAAGCGTGCAAGTATTTACTTAAATCCATTTGTCATTATTGCCTTGTTGCATTAAGTCCGCCCATGTACCACTATTGTACATAGAGTTTAAATAAATAAATAAATAAATAAATTATTATTACCTATCATGCAATTAAATTATGATTACAATTATTATAAAATCAATTAATCGTGTTTATTCATCATTAGTAACATTTATATAGATTAGTTTGAACGATGCTGCCCCACCGCGGAAAAATGTAGCAAATATGTATTGAATGGGCTTAATCAGAACGAAATTATAGTAATTTTGGTAAATACTATAATTTCCTACTGAGTTGATATTGGTTAGTTATATGAATATCCATTTTGTACGCATAATTTCTGCCTTGATGATGATTATGATTAATTGAGGTCAATTTGGCTGATTATACTTACCTAAATCAGTAGGTAGGTAAATCCACATGTGACGGCACTCCAACGAGTATTATATCTAAGCATACATAACATAAATGCATCAAACATGACTGTGTCACTATTTGATTGAAAAATAATTATAAAATCGATTTAGTTGTACGTCACAATGTCATATATCGCAATAGGCCATTATAGCAACCCCTTAGTGTGCATAATATACACAATAATCACAGGAAAAACGTTTTAAAAACAAGTGTACAAAGGCGGTCTTATCGCATAATATGTCAATCTCTTACAGACACCTTTGGATGGACTGAACGAATGGTATGGTGCTATTCTTTTACGTCCGACACCATACGGAACCAACATCATAAATAATATGAATTAGACATAATAATATAAAATAAATATACCTGTACAATATATATATTTGCATGCTATATTTACTGTTAATTTTTCGGCACCATCGACCATCTGTTTTGCGAGCAATCTGCCCTTCCCACTGCCATTTCAGTTTGGCAATCCTTCGGGCTATGTCGGTTATCTGGGTTCTCTTGCGGATATCATCATTCCCGATTCGAAAACGCAAGGAAACTCCGAGCATTGCCTTCTTCGTTGCCCTTTGGGTGACTTAAAGCCTTCTGATGAGGCCCATTGAGCGACCACGTTTCGGTTCCATAAGTCATCGCTGGCAAGTTGGCAACACGCACTGGTCATAGACTTTCGTCTTTTTATGTAAAAATAATAATATTTTCTTTTCGTAATAAGCTTCAGAAGTAACCAATTACCAATAACCAGAAAAACCGAGCTTTCACGTTATTAATTAGAACCAATTAAAATGTGTAAGTACCAATGATGTGGGTTTACCGGTCTGACTTCAAACAAAAGCCCAATTAAAGTAGCTAATACCCATTTACAATCCTTAATTGGAAATTCGCCAACACCGGCGCATAGAAGCATTAAAAACCCGACATGAACATCGGATGGAGCTAACGTGGACACAGGAACGAGTCGCAATGCCGGAAATAAACCGGAGCAGCGCAGTACGGACCGGCCGACCGGTTTGATACGAGTTAATTCGCGTTTAACGCGTTTCATACGGAGTATAGACTGCAATTTCAGAGTAGGTACCTAACTATAGGCAATCAGGAAACAAGACTGAATTAGAAATAGAATTAGACGTAAGATAATCATATTTCAAAAAGTTGAAATAAAATTCAATTTTATGTTACTTTCCAAAAACAGATCGGATCAAAGGAAAAATGGCGGACTTAATAGTCCGCCAGTTGTGCAGTTCATTACTATTCAACCAAGGATTTTAAGGAGAAAACATGGAAGGTGCATTGGTTTAAACGAGGAATGTAACCGAAAATCATAATTTACTAAGTACTAAAACATACTTTAACTAGGTACTTAAAATACAGATACATGTGTGATTTATAACCTAGCGTTGAACACCTAATACACCCTTCAATCGAAATATGAATCTATGGCATTAGGAATAGGTACCTTAAAACTGTGACTTGATTGAAGTGTTTCATCTATCCTCTAGCTATCTAAATTATAAATCTGTATATAAAAATGAGCGGCTAAATATGTTGCTATGCGCAACGACCAGCATCACCGCTGCGGCAGTGCTGTACGCAAGGCTGAATCCTAGAGAATAGCATAGCAGTTCGGCAATATTTTTTTCACATTAAACGTTGAAGTCCCAGGAAAGTTCTTATGAGGTGAAAAAAAAGGAAAATGGCACGGAAAACGAGATTTATTTAAAAACCAGATTTTTCGGTTTCCCATTACAAACTGTTTCTAGCTGTTACTGCCACAGTCCAATAACTTTTGACGTAACTACGTCCAACGGGTTAGCTAGTTTCCCAATAAATCTGTTCACATGAATCGGAAGCTTCGATTCTTATGAAATAAAACCGAAAGGACTAAAAAGCTTAGTCCTCTGAAACGGCAGGCGAGCTTAATTGGTTAAATGCATTCCCGTCCAGTTCCGTTTCGTTGCCAACCAATCAATATTGAAACTAGGATCTCGCTCGAAGTCATCGCAGAATGGGAAGAAGACAAGGGAAGGAAAGAGTTACCTACTGCAGATAGTAGAGCTTCTTATATGAAGGAATGTTTACGGAGATTATGTTCTACTACCAAGGCCTTGCAAAACATACCTATTTATTAATTTTGTTTTCAGTTTTTATTGACGGTTCAATAAGTATGTCAAGTTTTAGTTTCATTCGTTCTGGTGTAGGATTACATGATACATCTGAGTATACAAAAGCCTCAATATCCTCATTGTTATGTTACCAGGGGGCCTAACCACCAACTCTTGTTTGTAACTGTCCTATTACAGAGCAAAGACCACTTCTCTTAGAGAGAACGCCCAACCACCTTGAGCAAAAATGGTGGTTGATACTCGTGCATCAACCACCACTCTTGCTGAAAGCGGTTGGGCGACTTATAAAAGCTATAACTCCAGGTTTTCTTTCACCGTTTTTCGTCCACGGTAATGTAGAAGTCTTTTTACTTAGGTACTCGGTAATTACCCACTTTCGTATCAGCTGTGAAATGTATCATTATTTCAGTAGGAGTTCTCTGGGATGTATATTTTTTGTGTCTCTCAGCGGGAGTCACGTCTGCACCATCAATAATTCACCAGTGTTCACACAGGGCAAAGTTTGCCAAGTTTGGCACCAGTACCCAGATCCATTAAACATATTCTGTCGAGTAATACGGATCGTAGATTTTGAATGTTGGTACACATTGTTTGTGTTACCAACTGTCTGAGTTAATTTGGAGTTGGATTAAATCTTTGTTATGGTTATGTTATGTATTGGTAGCAGCAACATTATTGTTTAATTCAAGAGCCATAACTCAAAAGTTAGGTTGTGTTAATTAATTTGCAAGAAGTTACCGCATACTGTGGTGTGTATAGAAGTTTTTGTATAATTCTAGTTTAACTAACAATTATAATATCATGAAACAGCATAATCAGATTGATTTAAAATTCTTTGAAAGTCCGAAAGTAATTTTGCTGGAAAGTTATTTAAAATATTCTAGATAAGTAGGTCTACTTAAGTTGGTAACTCGATACAATTATTTTAAATCACTGTTTCAGTTAAGTAGGTGTCTAATTTTATTCCTCATACTATTTACGAAACAACAATAATGCAGATGCAATATTAACACATTTGAATAGCTGTCCGTCCTTCCAAAAATGCGTTTTCTATTTTCTTTTAACTTTGCTCTTGTTGTTACAGTTAAGTGTGTGAGTTGTCCCAAGATATTTATTTATTTATCTATTTATCTATCTTATCTTATCTAACTTACTATGACTACCTAATTTTTTGAATTTCATGTCATGTCATGCTCACTCAAAAGTCTGGCTGATGGTGGCGCATGCGTTGGATCATTTGGCTCCCTTAAAAATGGTTGAGCCAAATGGTGCTAGCGTATGCGTCATGTTCGTGAACGGGCGCCGTCAGCTGAGACTGGTCATCTCTCGGATGCCATGGTTTATTTTAATTGTTGCTTTTTTACTCCGGACTCTTTTATCCTGCACGTCTTTTACATCGTTCTCACATATATGTATAATTTCAATATGAAAGATGTAACCATAATTTTGTAACAAAATATTATTTTTAAAAGAGTGTCCGTGGAGTTTCCTGTACGTTCTTTTCCATAGAGATCTACGCTTTGGAACGTGCAAATAGCTTCATCTTTTTGACCGACCGACCTTGACAATTCAAAAGTACCTGTAAATGGTCTACTTAATTGAAATAAATGCTTTGACTTTGACTTTGACTTTTCGATAGGGTTCGTTGATCACGAGGCTAGCAGCTTGGCAAGACACTTCAACTGTAACTATGGTTTTCAATCCCGTATTTGATGTGCAGGCTTTATTGCTAGCCTCATGGATGACCGCCCCTGCCAGACTCTGAGAAAAACTACACGGTGTTCTGCAATAACTTTTAGCTGGGGTGCTGAAGTGCTTATTCTGTTCGTTGCTCCCCCGGCCAGGTATTCGGCAGCAGTTCTGTTCAGGAGGACCCCGCCACCCTCATGGCCGTATACGGCCGTAGTCCCTCTTCATATTGGGCTGGTGTCTGTTCATACACAAATCGGTATCTGTCCCTTGTCTCTTGCCTGCCAAAAAGCATTAAGCTGCTGCTAATACAGCATTTCCGCAGTGCACCGTGGAGAGATGATCAGAGGATGTGCTGTCTACGCTGTTAAACAGCAAGCTAATACTTGCTTGCTGTTCTAACTCTGCTGATTAAAACTCTAAATTGCGTACAATTTTTTTTTTAGAAATCCTATTAACAAATAATTGGATAAAATCCATTTTTTCTAAACATTTATGTGTGTAACAATCACCCCAAGAGCTGTGGGCTTCACTCTGTGGACGCCCATACTACCTACTGCAAGTTTCTGTTAAAAAACTTGGTTGGCCCTACTCTGTTATGCTTTCAAATTGAATGAAATTCAGGGAAAAATTCCGTTCGCTTTGTCAACGAAACTTTGACTATATTGTTGATTATATTGAACGAATACCTTTTAGTGACGAAACGGATGTGACGCGTTTTCGGAATTCTTTTTTCATCACCTTCCGGTAATTTTGCAACATTTTAACAAATAAATTGGACAGATTGAGTGACATTAATTTACCATGAAGCTTTTAAACTGTCCGCGTCCGCGTAAAAGTAAATAAATTACTTACTTATTATGGGCGGAAAACTTTATTCTGATTTTAAAGAACAAAGTTTTTGTTTCAAGGTTTTAATTAATGCTTTGTTTGGTCTTTCAAAAAGTTTTATTTGATAGAATGTATATTTTTTTACGTACCTAACTGTTTTATTATGTGAGATACACTGTTGAAAAGATTAATTTTGACATTGACTTGAACTTGTGAATAAGGCCCTAACCTAACAAAAAAGAGATAGCCCACGTAATCTTTATAAAAAAGAAAACTAAAAAACCGTTCGTATTTATATTATTAGGATTAAGGCCGGGTTTTTAAAAATGGAATAAGAAAGGTGTTTTAAAAGATTTTGTATAGAAAATAATTATTTCAAACAGCCATGTTTGTTCTTCTGTTGTTCTTAAAATATCTGGTTATTGAAAAAAGCCCTAAAGAAAATAGTCTCTAATATAATAAAGAATATAAAATAAATAAATAGAAAATATACCTACTATTTCACCGACAAACAAATCAGAACAAGCCTACTTATATTCACTTTGATTGACATTTACCGTCCATGCATTCTTAACACGTTCGATGTCTATACCAAGTTCTGCATCAGTAATGAGCCCGTCCACAATTCAGAGAAACGCCACAAATAGTTTATTTACTCGTCTACCTTACGATCGTGCTTGCTACCACTTCCATTGTATTTCAACTTATTTATTCATTAAACACCTGACCGTTATTTGAAGCTTAAACATATAATGAGATAGGCCTATCTGTTTTCCGCTCGTCTTACCTCTCTGTCTACCCTAGTAGCACCCTCTCGCTCGCACACTTCCTCTCTATCCACCACCGGCGCGGCCGCTCGGCTCGCTCTCGTCATTGGCGTCCTGTTTTCCGCTGCGCTCGGACGTGCTCAGGACTCAGTAAATTAATTTTGCATATCTTTGCAAATTCATTTACTTACATGATTCCTGTTCCACGTAAGTAAGTTTAAAAAAAAAAAAAAAAAAAAAATATTCAAACGGTGTTACCGTTCGGTACGTATTTAAAAGTTACACATAGCTATTTTGTGTTCTTCAATTGTTTTGCTTGAATAATATTAGTACGTAGGTTTTGGTACCCACCTACCTACATATTTTGATTTAATTATTTTTTGTGTGGTTTTCTATCCTAGATTTTACAGCTTGTGTTAACATGGAAAGTGACGAAAGTGTTTCAAATCCCGGCTCGAAAGCCCCATGTGCTGGTGCTAGTGCTCCCGCTAATAGTGACAATAAAAATCGATCGCGTATTCGTCGTCAGTCGCGAGCTAGGTCTCGTTCGTCGAATAGTAACTCATCAGACTCATCTGGCAGCTCGAGTTCGTCGTCTTCGGACTCGAGTCCTAGATCCACGCCGCGTCACCGCAACAAAAAAAGGGGGAGCAAACGCCGGAATCGACGACACGATTCCCGGAAATTCCGTAAATTATCACGTCAGGTAGACGAACTCCGAAATCAATAATTTTTTGCAACAATAATTCTGTGCCCTGTTCTGCGGTACACTTTAATGAGAATCTAGTTGACGGAAACGTTAGTGGCGAACTTTACGAGGACCCGATTGTAAATTCTGTCGAGGTGCGGCCGGTACCTGTTGCTCAGTCAGATTTTACTTTTGAAATTGAGACGAAATTGAAAGAACCTAGTATTCCAAAGACTCCTCAGGAGTTTCTTCAAACGTTAAAGGATTTGCAACATTTAGATAGTAGTGATTGGTGCGAGGTTCGTTATGCGGAAACCCAAAAACTTTATAATTCTACCCCCGGTTTTATCGACTTGGAGATGAATGAAGAAATTAAGGCTTATGATTCGTTACGCCATCTTGCTCACGCTGACAAGGCCTTTGCTGCCTTATCGTTCTGCATCCTTAAACAGCGCGAAGCTTTGCAAACTTCTGTCAGAAGTTTTTTACAGTGGGCACGGGGTTCGGATTTGTCCTATGAGGGTATAAACGAAAAAGTTAACGAGCTATTTTTGAAGGGCGATTTTTTCAAAGTTTCTTCCGATCTTTTGCAATTAACTTGCGGTCACCGTGCGGAGGTTATTCAGATGAGAAGGGATGGAATTACAAACCACGTGCGCGATCCCCTTGTCAAGGCCGTGTTACGTAAGATCCCTCCGTCGTGTCAGCACGTGTTTAATGCGGAGTCACTTGCCACAGCACTAGAGAAGGCAGGTGGTGTTCGAAAAGCCTTCTTGCCTTTACAAAAGCCGGGCAGTTCTGCTTCCGTTTCGCAAACGGGTCAAAGCAAGCCCGCACGCCGCCCCTCGCAGGGGCAGGCTTTACGAAACGTACCCTCGCAGGGTACTGCTCATAGATGTTGTGCGCCTACGCATATTTCCCATGCTTACAATCAACCCTCGCAGGGTTACTGTAATGCCCGACCCTCGCAGGGTCATGGCTCTAATCACGACGATAATCGCCCATCATTCTCTGGCGGTTCAAGAGGTTCCTTTCGAGGCAGAGGAGGTCGGCAAGGCTATAGGCAGCAAGACAGCAAGAATAGCCGCAAGCGAGCCGCATCGCCCTCTGAGAATTACAACCGGAACAAAAAACGTAAGTATTGACTATCGATCCCAAACATTCAGAGCTGGTCGTCTGGTTCGTTTCCATCATCGGTGGAAGGAACTAGGTGCCCCAAATTATCTGTTAAAGATAATAAAAGGGTATCGCATACCCTTTTTACATCGACCGCCACTTGTAGTACCACCGTTGAACGAACGTCAGTTCAGCACGGTTCCTTCGGATGCAATGACGTCCATAATCACCCAAATGCAACACCAGGGTGTATTAGATGTTGTCAAAGCCTCGCCAAGCTTTGTGTCCACAATGTTTCTTGTGCCAAAGGACAACGAGTCGCACCGACCCATCTTCAACCTAGCTGCCTTGAACAATTACGTAATCACCGGCAGGTTCAGATTGATAAATGTCTATCGAGTCCCAGACTTCCTTCAACCAAAGGATTGGATGTGCAAAATAGACCTGTCACAGGCCTATTTTCACCTTCCCGTAGCTCCACCTCACAGACGTTTCCTACGTCTAATCTACAGAGGAAAATTAATGGAAATGACGTGCCTCCCGTTCGGTCTGAGCACGGGCCCCAAGGTCTTTGCCTCCCTATCCAATTGGGTAGCTCAGTCACTCAGGGATCAAGGGATTCGAATAATCGTTTACTTAGACGACTATCTGGTTGTACATCAAAACCCACAGATATTACAGACCCATGTCCAAATCACAGTAGAGAGGTTGCAGTATCTCGGTTGGTTGGTGAATTTCGACAAGTCCACACTCACACCTTGTCAACGCCTAGTTTACCTGGGCGTTCAATGGGACACTCTGGTAAACGAAAAGTCTCTTCCAAAGAAAAAGTGCCTGAATCTCACGTCCAAGATATCGACAGCCCTAGCAGAGAGAGCTCTCGATTTGAAGGCTTTGCAGAGCCTAGTAGGTCTATTAAACTTTGCAAGTTTTGTTGTACCAAGGGGCAGGCTTCACTTTCGAGCACTCCTCTCTTTCCTGAACACAGTCACCAAGATGCCAGTTGCCAAACAGTTCTTGATTCCGGTACATGCCCTGAAAGAGTTAACCTGGTGGTTGCAGAACCACCCTTGTCCTTCTCCGATTCACTTCGCGCCTCCAACGCATTTCCTAGCGACCGATGCCTCAGACCTAGCTTGGGGAGCGCAACTAGACGACCGTTCGTTCACGGGACCGTGGAACGAACAAGAACAACCGATACACTGCAACCAGAAGGAACTTCTAGCATTACTGAAGATATTACAGGACCAGGGTCAGTCTCTGGGTCGTTCCACGGTTCTATGGCAGTGCGACAACAGAACAGCCGTGGCTTTCATTCGCAAGGAAGGCGGCACGAAATCAAAAGCTCTCTTGGACTTGACAATCGATATTTTCAAGGTTCTAGATCATTATCAAATTCACCTAGCCGCTCATCACATTCCTGGCAGATTCAACTCCCACGCAGATCATCTGTCTCGCTACCGATCCCCCCCCGAATGGCACCATTTGCCGGCGTGCACAAACCTGATTTTCAACAGATTCGGGGTTCCGGTTATAGATTTGTTTGCGTCGAAAAATGCGCATGTGGTGGCCAATTATGCGTCTCTGGACCAGAACGACGACCAAGCCCTATTCCACGACGCTTTTTCCCAGACTTGGAATTACCACCTAGCGTGGATATTTCCTCCTCCATATTTGATCCCCAAGGTACTCACCCATCTCAACCAGGCCAAGGGCCTCTTTCTGTTAGTGGTGCCTCGGTGGGAACGTGTGTTTTGGAGAGCCGATCTCAAATCCCGAGCACTAGCTGCTCCTTTCACAATCAGGCATCTGAACCGCCATCTAGTAGACGTCTCGACAGGCCTTCCACCTTCCAAAGTACAGGAAATGACGCTAGAAGTATGGAAATGTGGGGGTGGTCTCATAACCTAAATGATTGGAACCGTTCCCAACTGGACCTACTTTCATCGTCCTGGCGTCCCTCTACACGTAGTACATACAAAGCCGCATGGCATAGATGGCTAGGATGGTGTAGAAAAGAGAAAACTAATCCATGTCGCCCAACCGGTTCAATTCTAGCAAAATTTTTAGCTGATTTATGTTTGAATGAAAACCTATCATACAATACTATACTATTACACAAATCAGTGGTGTCTACGCTCTGTAATACCGAAATGTCGGGAGTCTTAAGTGCTCATGTACTGGTTAAGCATGTTATGAAATCTATTGCATTAAGAAAGCCTGTGCCCCATAAGAAAACTATTTGGGATGTCAATGTTCTCATTTCCTTTTTGTCTTCATATGAATTTAACGAAAATAACTGTTTTGCCACCGCCAGACACACTGCTATTTACTGCTTTTGGTTTCTGGTAGACGTATCCATGACCTGACCCTTCTGACAGTCAATCAAGAACATTATATTGACAATACTGATCATATCATTCTATGGCCCAGATTTGGCTCTAAAACTTACCGTTCTGATTTCAGGCAATCGGGCTGGAAATTACTAAGAAATGAAAATATTAAAAACCTCAATCCGGTGTTTTGGGTGAAGCACTGTATCAATTTGTTTAATCAAAAACGTAATTCCTTAAATAACTATTCTTTATTTGTTAAATTAAGAGGTGATCATAAGCCAGCATCGCGTACTGTGATTGCGGGTTGGGTAAAATCTCTCCTATCAGAGGCTGGTATTGTCGCAGCTCCCGGTAGCGTCCGCTCAGCAGTCGCATCCAGAAGTTGGGCTGATAACGTCTCAGTTGACGAAATTTTGTCACAAGGTAACTGGAGGTCTGGTGACACATTCCGTCGCTTCTATAGGCGTGAGGTCGTCCAGGCCCCTGTTAGCTCTGGGATGTCAAATAGTTTTCGCCCAATTTAAGTGAAGAAGTTTACTACATTTTATTTGTTTTTATAAATAATTACAGTTTTATGTTCATAATTATATTATATGGTGATTGAATAAATTTACTTAGTCTCGCACACTTACAATTTTATTTATATTTTTTAACCACTGTAACCTTCATTGTTACCTTTTGCGCCTTCATCAGCGTGTAGATGTGCATACCTTCACATTGGCGTCCTCCTCCACCAGGCGATAACAAACAGGTCTCATTATATGTTTAAGCTTCAAATAACGGTCAGGTGTTTAATAACAGCGTTTTACCTTACAATAAAACGCTTATTAAATACCTACCTTATTTGAAGCTTAACTTTTATCCTCTGCCTGGTATAATTCGACACAATGACGAGAGCGAGCCGAGCGGCCGCGCCGGTGGTGGATAGAGAGGAAGTGTGCGAGCGAGAGGGTGCTACTAGGGTAGACAGAGAGGTAAGACGAGCGGAAAACAGATAGGCCTATCTCATTATATGTTTAAGCTTCAAATAAGGTAGGTATTTAATAAGCGTTTTATTGTAAGGTAAAACGCTGTTATTTTGAACTGACCTAAGTGGAAACGATGCATTACCTACTGCCTTAACACGAAAGAAAATGGGTGCATTCTTTGTTTTACGAAGTACTTAAATAAAAAAAATACTTATTTTTTTGTTATTTATTGAGAACTCCCGCGGCTTCGTCAGCTGGAAAATATGTTTTATTGTCCCAAGGAAACATACTAAGAGTCTATTATGTAGATGTTACATTCGAATTTTCATTCTAGACATGCCGGTTTCCTCACGATGTTTCCTTTCAGTCTAATTTAGATGATGAATAAAATTATGTTCTTACACAAAATAATGCGCCTATCTGGGTTCAAACTTCTCTGTGATTGCTCATTGTACTCGTACATACATTTATCAGACTTACCCAATCATAAAAAAGTAGAATCTAAGGTTAGTTTAACTCACGGTTATTATTTTTATGAATAGGCTTTCATGTTTTCTTCTTTTAAAGATCATTCATTATCTCCTGAAAACCTACTAAGCCTTTGACAACACACGTAACATAATGGCTTTATCATACACTAGCACTTCGCCCGCGACTTCGTCCGCGTGGGGATAGTAGGTACTCCACAAACTGCGACGCCCCTATACACATCCCCTTATAAAGGTTAGTTTTGGAAAATTAAGCACAACGATTCTCATTACTGGTTCAGCGCAACTGTTCAGCCCCCCGTTCAACCCGTCAGGGGTTGATTATGCAAAAATTGTTAGGTACATGATCTGTTTCAATTATCCCACTTTTAGTTTGTTCATAGAATTCCGACGTAAATTGAAGCATGCTATAATTTCCTCCCCTAAAAACTAATTCACCCCCGCTTCACCCCTTATTATGTATGTACCTAGTTGATTTTCGAAAAATCCAAACATTTGTTATTCTTATTGTTTTATCGAAAACATTTAAATGCCGTGGTGTTTCAACGTCATCGGACCAAGCATTGATACGATTCTCCCCAGTTCGCTCAATCCGCGACATTTTTCTTACTCCGAGCATGTTTATTACCGTCGTAACTTTTGAACGCAAGGTCCGATTTGAATGATTTAAAGTGTAATTTACACGGACATAATCAACCTTAATTATCATTTAAATGGATAAGGATTAATATCATGATACTATAATCACCATTTTTTATTTCACCGTGGGATTTGCTTGACTAATATTAACAAAAAGCGGTCATGGTGACTTATCCATAATAGTTAGACATATGGTATCGCGGACTTTTTTGTAGATATTGATGACTTCTATAAAACTGTAGTACATCACTTTGCTCTATTGTCAATAGATTCCGCAGCGTACGCGATATAAGGATTTTTTCTCACACCTTGGGTCACTTTATCGAAGTTTTCATACGGATCCCTAACTTTTTTGAAAATATTCTATAGCCTATGACCATCGCCGATAATGTAGGATTCTACTGGTGAAAGAATTTTTCAAATCGGTCCAGTAGTTTCGGAGCCTATTCATTTCAAACAAACAAACAAACAAACAAACTAATCTTTCCTCTTTATATATAATAATAATATTAGTGTAGATTTAATAAACCAAGCGATCTCTTACAAAAATGCTGAAAATTTGACTGCTAACATTTTCTCACATAACTTAATAGCTTTTTAGACCAAATAATGCAGCGATACGGTTATTCAGTACATTTAGATTTAGGAGTAGGTTACTATTAGTCAAAGTCGCGGCACGTTTAGCCAAACATTAATCTCTTTTTATTTATGATACTGAAATATAAATATTTCTTCTATTCATCCCGTTTTAGATAACGGTCTTTATTTGCTCAGGTTTTCTTATTAAAGCTTGGTTTTATTTTGTGTGTTTTTCGGATCAACACTTTTCTCTTGATGGTTTTAAGATAAATTGTATAATTTTGTTGCACATATATGTTGCAATATAGGTACATTTGGAGTGGAGAACTTGATCAATAAATTCTACTTTAACATTATAAGGCAGCCGTTCCAAAGAAGAAATGACAATTTTGGAATTAACCACGTTTGCCTATTTTTCATCTTGGTGTTTTAGATTTAACTTGAGATTGACAATCGAGCTTTGCTTTTATGCAGCAGCCACATAACCTTATATATACTTGGATAAAAGTTTTAGGGTTTCCGAGATAAAAAAAAACCGGCACTGCTCAAAAAATAAAGGGTACAATTTAAATGCTCACCAAAATAATTTTTGAACCCTAACACTAAGTACCAAGTAAAATATATTAGCCTCATATAAATTCGTATTAAAATATCGTTTTACTGAAACAGTAACATTAATACCGAAAATTACAGTTAAAAAATGATATAATGCAATGTTACTACTGTTACTAGGAGAACTTAGGATGCAAGAGCAAGCGAAGCGAGCATTGGACTTAGGGCACCCCGACTCGGACAAGTTAGGTTTTATTAAACTCTTGAGCCCCGCGAAGCGAGGCTCCGACTACGCTTTTTAGGCAACTTTAAAGTGTTTTGAGGTAAGGTTACACACAATTTGGTGAACATTTATCCATTCTGGCAGCTATTTCGAATTTATTTGTTGTAAAATAGCAGAATTTCTGGTAGAAGTTTAAACACAAACAATAAATAAATACGCAACACGACGCCATTAAATAGCAAGCCACTGATGTGATACAATAATTACTCCGTTTTACCGAGTAAAATGGGACTTAAATACTAGTCATTTAACAATAATGACAGAGTAGCCACCGTTTCTACAATCGATATATTTGCAATGCCACCGGGGACTATGGGAAATTGCAAGCCTCACTATTATTCGACAGACGTCTTGCCGATTACTTACAGTGCTATTAAATTATTTCTATGCATGAGTTAAAAAATTGCTTCAGCAACATACATTCGAATGGTTTCTCCTCGTTACCTTTTATGTGTTCTGTACACGTTTTATTAATATATATATACTGGGTAACTTTTTTTCCAGTGCGCAAACTTTAAGAACCACTTCTGCCCATGTAAATGAACAACTTTCCCCAAGAAAGCCATAGTCAATTCCTAAAAAAAAATTGAGTCTCCCATACAAATTGTGGTCAGTTGATGACAATTTTGTATGGGAAGTTCAAATTTTTTTTCGTCGGATTCGACGGCTGACCGTTCGACAAGTTGCTTGGTAACTTCTCGTCTCACATACCACAGTGTCCCAAGACGAAAGCCTATGACCAGTGCGTGTTGCCAGTGATCATTTATGAAATCGAACCGTGGTCGCTCACAAGGGGCCTCATCAGAAGGCTTAAAGTCACCCAAAGGGCAATTGGGAGGGCAATGTTCGGAGTTGCCTTGCGTGATCGAATCAGGAGTGATGATATCCGCAAGAGAACCAAGGTTACCGACATAGCCCGAAGGATCGCCAAATTGAAGTGGTAGTGGGCAGGGCACATTTATCGCAGAACAGATGGTCGATAGGGCAGAAAAGTTCTGGAGTGGCGACCGCGTACCGGAAGACGCAGCGTTAACGCACAAAGTGGACCGTAGACCTGGTGAGGGTCGCTGGTAGCCGATGGATGCGAGACGAAAAGAATCACTTTTGTGGCGACACTTGGGGAAGGCCTATATCTAGCAGTGGACATCTTTCGGCTGATATGATGATGATTAACCTACATTTTACTCGCAAATCAGCAAAAACAAGTACCATGTACGTTGCGTTTTCCTCAAAATTACGTAAAAACGTTGCCCGATTTCTCCTTCCCAAATGAGATGGTGTTAGAGATAAGTGTCGGAGAAATAACCGCAATTTTTCATTAAACCTAGTTGTTAAGTTTCCAAATTAACTTGGCAAATACTGAATATTCCACCTGGGAAAGTTAGCGCAACAGCATAGCTAATTCTTCTCTTGCATTGAAAAAACTAATCTACTTTTTCCGACTTCAATTCAATGCGATCTCGAGTTTTTGCTGGCCTCGGGAAATAAAATAAATAAATAAAATCCGGAAGGGTTCGACGGGGGAATGTTTCCTTTTTTTAACTTCTGTTATTGGGTAAGTCTGTCGATGGGCCGAAACTCGACCGTATTGGGTTTCAAACAAAACCCTTCGTGGGATGTGAGCGAAGCTATGTGTTTAGAATAAAGTGTTGAGGAAAGCATTTGAATCGTCGCTGAGAGGCTGAACTACTTCTACACAATCAATGTCATTGAGCGCAGTTTTCTGCATCGCTAGCTTCCCTTTTCAATCGCTCATAAAATCCATTTGCGACATTTGCTTTTAGAGAGTGTACCTATATCTACATATTTATATGTTCTAGTTCTGTCGTATAACTCGTATATCTTTGAAGAACATAGATAAAGACATGGTGTAAAAGAGGATAGATCACGTTACCTTTAGTTACAACTCATCTATAGATAAAGAGTGCACCATGCATGTGCACATATACAATGGTTCACTTTAAGGACTAAGTGTGGAAAGTAATCCCAATTAAATGGAACACAAGTGTAGAGATAAATCACAAAAAGGCTTTGTCGGAAATGTGTCTGAGATTTAAGGTTTCCATAGATACCTAGGCAGGGCGCGACAAATTGTCTACGGACAATTTACCCATTAAACTTCACAATATGCAGATTGGTTGTCATCGTATCGCTGTTTTATTATGAGCGCAATATTGGCGTGGGAGTGGCAATATTGGCACAGGTAATATATTATTACGTATAGATTTCAATTCGCAGCCGGCTTTCACTCGCGGTACCCTTTGTGCACTATTGTGGGCTTGAAGCCCGCTTTCATGCGATTTTAGAACAATCCACGCTTATGTGGATAGTTAAGTAGAAATAATTAGGTATGTAGCCTATTTATTTGTATTCTCCGACATTATCGTCATCGCTATGTGTTCCTAGCCTTTTGCCAACTTTGCTGAGGCTTCCAGGCTAACTTAATGCAGTCAAATACCAGAACTTTACATTTTAGGTAGTGATTGGCTATCAAACCTCTACAACGCAGTTTCTGTTTAAGTCGATACCTTTGACAAAACTGGTTAAAAAAGACTTACGAAATTCTGACTGTCCGTAAGAACTGTTAAAGATATACGAATGACAGCCGGGACAGCTTACAGACGTGCTACGTAGATATCTGAGCAAGTCGCGGATTTTGTTCTAAAGAGTTACCGCGGTGCGCGGCCCTGGAAAGCAAAGGGCATTTGGAGGAACACGGATGGGTTTTATAGTCAGTAAGAGTCCGACACTCCCTCCCGCTCCACCCAGAGCAGAAGGGGTCATTTGATGATTTTCCATCAATAAAAAAGGTATCTGAGCAAAAAAGAAAAACGTAAATAAATAGTGAAGCACTACGCACACTATTTACAAAATATGGCGCTAGCGCTATATGCTTGCCCGCATAGTTGATCTCAATAGAAACAACAAAGTTCCTACACATCCCCTATGACCCCTGCCGGGTAAACTGAATTACACATAAAGCAATTTATTAGTGACCCTTATCCTATGATCTAGCAAAGATTCAGGGCGCTCGGAGAGGGAATGGCACTTATCGTAGGTATATATTATAGGTACATAAGGTTTGTTAAATAAATAATATGTTTGAGTGTTACGCGGTACCAGTGTTTTACGTGGATCGGCTCCCTACCGACCTCCACAATCCATTCACTAGTAAAAAGGTACTTTCTTGGCAAGACTGGTGTCAGATTTTCTGGCTACTGACAATCCGTACCGACTGCTAAAGATCTACAAATGACAGCCGGGGCCAACGGCTTAACGTGCTTAACGGAGGAGTATCGGTATGTTAAGATGGTCACCCAGGCCAACCTTGGCAAGCGTTGGTTAACCTTGAAGATTGACCCTCACGGCTGTAATTATTTAGCCACGAGCTCCATACGTGAACATTTGTAAATATTTAAAAAGCCTTAAAACCGTGGGTCGCAACGGAATTCGAACTTTGTCTTGCAAAGAGTTAATTAAAAATTACCTACCTATCTCGAATTCTGAATTTAAATATACCTAATCCAATTTTCTTTCTTTTTCCTTTAAAAGGTCGATTCAATGTCAATATTGGATGGCTAATTGGAGGCCCTTTTATTTTTAGACCGTTTAGAATGAAACCCAAATCTGCGCGGATATTTTAAGAACTCCTTTAACTTTCGGAGTCGTAATTGGAGTCAAGATAATTTCTAGGTTAAAGTGTTGTTTCTGACGTCATCAAATGAGAAAAGAAGGAGTCATTCAAATGAATGAGCTGTTAAATTACAGCTTACTTAGTTTGAGGCACCTCCCATAGTTCCATACCATCTCACCTTATAGGTAGGGATAGTTTAAAAGGATGTATTTCTCTGTTTGTTAGTTTTCCCAGCTCAACTGCTGAACATTTTTATAATGTGGCGTGAAACCGAAATAAATTGAATTATTCTTAATTTCTTCATTAGCATCTGTTTAAATCAGCAGATGCTTGATCAAAATACAGATGTTATTTGACGATGCCCGCCTACCCGCAATACGAATTGAATTGAGAATAATAACAACAAAAATATAAATAAGCAATTCGCCGTCTAGTGTCCTCATATTTCATTCGTCAAAATAAAACATCAAAAATAAGAATTTTCGAGTAAGCCCACGCACGTAACATTATCTTGGGTAGAAACTGAAGGGATCCATAATTACATGAAACCTACGCCTACTGCAAAAAATGCTATGTGCCAGAAATGTAAAGCCATTCCGACATTACATAAATTCTTCGCATTTTCCATTTCAATCTTATCAGACATTTATTCTTAAAAGTATAAAGAGAAGAGGAACATTAGAGATTAGGAATATTAGGACATATTCTCGGTACTTCAGAATCATGGCAAACATAAAAAAATATGAAAATAGTCTGAGGGAAAAATCCTGTAATATTGTAGTCTGTGACCGCATCTAAATTAAGGTAGATCTTTGTAACTTTGAAGTCAACTACTCCTAATACGGAGGATATTGTTCGATCACCAATCTATAATTTGATATCCACCTGATATTTATAATTTCATAATTATGTAAATTTAGAGACCTTGGTCTGTTTGTTCGTAGGAGGTTCAATGTAAGGCCAAGTGACCACATTCACCCAGCGCAACGTGATTAAACTTGCTTGCGAGTTGCTGATGAAAACGCAGCCTGAGAACACTATCACTGAGATGTCATGTCATAGGCTTTTCTTCATCCCGAAGAAAATACGTTTTCTATGGATGAAGTAGCCAACGAGAGCGAGAGCGAAGCGTAGAAACCCTAGTTATTCAGAATTAAGCATTGGAAACCATAGCTGAAAAGTAAATGCAAATAAAATGCACTTAAATGTAATTTTTTACATTATTTTGTATATTCTGTTGGTTGTTATAACATATAAAAACCGTTTATTTCCCTGGAGGGAAACAAAGTCGTGTGAAATAGTTCATACGTCGTAAATCAAGATGATATGTAGGTAGGTATTACCTACGCATCCACTTGGAAACAATATGTTCTTTCTCACAGCGACAGATGGCGTAACTGTCGCTAGTCCCTAAGCGTTACACACGTTTACTTATCTTTTACTGTTTCTTATCTACACAAAGGAAAGAATATTATTAGATAAACCAACAGTAGGTACTTATTACTCTTCCTTACATGTGGGTAAATATTATTATTTGGTTAAGTTATGATCTTCAAATCAAGTTTTCATCTATCTTCCTGCCCTTGACCCACGTAACTTAGGGACAGTGCTACACGCTACTCGTCTTCCATTCTCCCTTGTCAACCGTCACGATTTATCACTCCCCTTTCTTTCATATCATTCCTTCTCATCTCCATCCATATTTACTTTGGCCTACCTCTGCCTCTCTGGCGAAACTTGCTTATAGATGTCTAACAGATTCAGCGTCGTTGCATAACTCGAACGAATCTACTGACCAGCTGTTTTTATTTCGAGATATCAGGGCAGTCCCGTACCTAGTAAAAGTTATTCATAATATTGAGTAATCCATTTTAAGGTTTTGCTTTAATCTGTTACACTTGTATAGTGCCTTTGTTTATGGTGTGATGTAACGTTATTTAAAGCCTTACGTGCCGTATTACAGCGATCTATCAATAGCGCCGGGGAACTAGAGCGATGGCCTAATAACAGCCTCGAGCATTACCTACCGGGACAAAAATTCGGAAGGAGCCGGCGCCGAGCCGAGAATGAACAATTCGTTATGTCAGGTACGTCATACGATACGACACGTCCTGAAATAATGCGGCAGTTGGTTTTTTTTTTGTAGGATTTTGTCTTATCTAGCTTCTGCTAGCAACTTTGTACGGAAGTCACCTAAAGGAAATATCTTGTTCTACATGTGTTTCAAAATCCTGAGGTACCAAACAGACACAGACTTTCACATTTATAATATTAGTACGGAAATGGATTTCGGCTTTGTTAAAAATCATTAATGAATAGAATAGGTAGAGATAGTTTTTTGAGCTAACTATCCTGTATTTTATAAATTCAATTAAGTACCTGCGTAATACCGAGCTTCAAGAGAGGCATTTTTGATTCTCCCTTCACTATTTTGAAGCTAGTTACATATCATACCTAATTGTATTGCCTTAAATTAACATGAAGAAACACCAATAAAAACATCATAAGGTATTATAGGTGTTGTTCATCGGTAGGTTAGGTATTAAACTTTCGTTTTCATTTATTTTTATATTCTAGCCTTTTCGTTTACTAGCGAGGTAACCGAAAGCCTTAAGATAATAAAATTCATACAATAAACGCGAATCCCGCAATGTATCACATTTTATTCATCCCGAGATTACGTACAAGATTATTTCTTATTTAGATTGAAAAAGTAAACTTCTCCAGAGGCACATTACTTAAGTGATTACGTATATAAAAACTCTTTTACAAAAAAAAACACTTTTTTGTAAAAGAGTTTTTTATTTTCAACTTTTTAGTGGTACTTACCCCACACATAACAACACTATTGGAAAGTCACAGGAAAGCAAAATACCCAATTTTGTTTTCTTGGATGGCATATTTTTTCCAGCTAAGTATTTAGATATATAAAACAAACATTTATGAACCGATTTTGATGAAATTTAAATCGGGAAGTTTTTCAAATTGGTTCATAAATGACGGAGTTATGAGGTTACAAACATAAAAAAATACAACTGAATTGAGAACCTCCTCCTTTTTTGAAGTCGGTTAAACAGATACTTATAATACAGTTATAAATATAAAACTAGGTATACATAAAATAAAGCAGGTTTTCTATTTGACCTAAAACTGAACTATAAAACAATTCAAATATTTCTTCAAAAAATAAACAGTCAATAAACGATTAGCTTCACTGAACACAATAAATAATATTTTCTAGACATGACTAAACAATATCGAAAACATTAATCAAAACAAGTTCTCATATTTTTTTATGAAAATGGTTTTCACTTTGTCGAAAATGAATTTATATTTTCCACTCGGCGTGCCATTAAATATGAGAACATTGAAATAATTCTTTGTTTCATTTTATTCGAAAAGTCGTGAGTAACTATTAAATAACCAATATATTATAATAATAAATATATTATTTACTTAGGGTATTATTATTCGAGCTAAGTTTCAAGTTTATAAACACGTTATACAAATCTTCCATACAAACTTTAATACCCCTCAAATCATCTTTTAGGGTTACTTGTCAAAAACTAATGATGAAAACCGGAGTTCGGCGTCAAGCAGCGTGCTGTGTTTCGTCGACGCGTGGGAGTACCAGTGCCTCAGGGCATCTCCTGGGCATGCTCGCTTTCATCATGGACCTCATCTATCGCTTTCCATCAGGCGTGATCGAGGTCAAGAGCTAGCCCATTCATAATTAAATAAATAAATAAATATCTTTATTATTTACTTTGGTCAATATTTGAACCAAATTTCAAGAAAATTGGCTCAAGGAATAAGATTATTACAATCATACAAACTTCCAACCCTTATTTAATGAATAACACCATATAAGGAATATTTCCTTAATTTTTTTTCATTTTTCTTTTTTTCACGTTCCTACGACCAGTAGTTTAGGCTGTGCGTTGATCCATCAGTCTGAAAAAGCATATACACAACGTGTAACAGAATAAACGCAATACCTCTTAGGGGGTCATTGTAGTCATCATTATGCACAACTTTTACTATGGGACCAACCCCGAAATCACGAAAAAGAAATCAGCTATTTAGTAGTTTGTCGAGTTATGAGCACAGAAATGTATAGGGCAGTAGATTTTTTTTCGCGATTTCAGTGTTGGTCCTAATTAAAGTGGTTCATTATGATGTACATACAATGACCCCTTAAAAGTCATTGCGTTTATTCTGTTACACGTTGTATAGATAATATTTATAATTACTTAGATAACTAGTTTGTTAAAGTTAGTGATTGTTTTTTATTCACCAAAGAAACAATACATTTGTAAGTACATTTGTTTTTTATTTTCTCCGCTCTTTATTTAGTAGGCAAACAATATTCTATTTCAACCAACTCATATCAATTCCGTATTAATTAAAGCTGTATGAAGCAACGCAACATGAATATTTATCGAGGAATTTATTTTCGGATGACATAATTATATTGCATTCTGCGAATAGTATCAGAATAATAAAACTTTTTTATTAAAAATACGCGTTTATTACAAGTAGGTATTTTTAAAGTCTTTTTTGATTATGACATGGCATGACATAGTCCGTATACGATGGGACCAAACCCATCATATTAGGATCATGCTAGTCCATTCAAATTAAAGTAAAGCGAGTACCTGTTATTGCCACTCATAACATTATATACCTACATCATCATAGGATCATCGCCCTGCATCACTTTAATTTACATCTCATCTTGTATCCAACCTAGCTAGCAGTGACGTAGTAAGTGACAGCTGTGGGACGTCCGATCTGATTGAGTTCAATTCCTATCCGTATTGGAATTGCAATTTATACAAATTCGATCAGTTGCTGTGACTCTGAAGATTCTCACAAAAATATGTTTGCTTAGTATTCATATTTTGAGCGTATCTCCAAAATCTTACTTTATGCATCAGCGAGCAACTTGAAGGCATCATGAAAATTGAGTTTTCGGAAAACGTTTACTTTGGCGAAGAGTCGTGTGGTGATTGGATGATATTAACTTTATTAGTAAACAATGACACTACTGGTTTGCTTACAGATACTTTGTTGAGTACTTGTGTTAGTATGTGTACCAAGCTTTATTAAAATTGGATTATTCATTTCCAAGATTTTGAACTAGAAATTTGTTTCATGTAATACCGAGCCGCGACCAAGTCTATCAGTTTTTCAACATTTGCGAAAGCCTTTAAAAGAAGACAAACGGAATATAATATCAGAGGCCTGTCTTCAAAGATGTAAGACTAAGGAAAACATCAAAATGTGTCAGTAGGTAGGTATATCACTGAAAGGCGGGCACGTTCTATATCTCCACGGACCACGAGTGATGAACTGATGACGTTGGTACAAGTACCTACTTCTTAACTAAGAAGACAGTGCAAGTTCGTCAGTGATAAGCAAATTGGTGATTTTGATATAAAGCCCTCTTAAACTCGCTAAGTATTTGAGGCTCCCGAAGACAACCACAACGCGACAATGCGCCAAAGTTGCGACGACATTTTTTTAAAACGGATAATTTACCCGTACAACAATGATCAAATTGATCTTTACCAACAGACATTGTGATAATACTGATAATGGACGTCACTTTCATACTTTTACATGGAACTTCCAAAGGCAGAAGTATTATATTAATAAGTTTGACAATACAAACAATATCCACATGTACATATTATGGTTCCTACCTATGTAATATATCTATGTATATCACAAAGTTTCCTTCACTCACACATCACGTATTTCGATCTCACTCACACTTGCAACTTATTTTTTCATACACTGCATTATCAGGCGCGGTTTACATAAATAAAATCGGCCAAGTGCGAGTTGGGCTGACGCGTAAAGGGTTCTTAACGAATCTGGTTTATTATTATTCTAAAACCACTTAGCTCATAGATTTTCTTGCAACCTGTAAGTAAAGAACTATTTTCTGTATATTTTTTCAAAATGTTATGCTCAGTAGGTTTTGAGATAAGTGAGGGAATGGTCAATTCGAAGCAAATTGGCTGTGACAGACGGATAGACTTACATACACAATAGTAATCCTACAAGGGTATCTACTATTTAATTCGGTCGTACGGAACCCTTATAAAAATACATAAACATGCTCTTATGTACATATATTTACTTTCTAGGCCTATGATGGATGGATGAGCTTGGCTGAATCCTTCTTAATAAAATCTATGTAGGAAACCTATTCCTGTTGGTTTGTTACAATGATATGGACAGATTTAGGTGGCGTAAAATTCTAACTGGCTTCTTCGTGTAAACATTGTCAAATTAATGTTAAAAAAAGGAATCATATAGTTAACATTGAGACTGAAAACATTAGGTGATCGCAAGGATATGAACGAATCGAAAGGTTTTTGCCAGCGGTATTGCCCGCTAGACTGTCGAAAGGTACCTGGGTACCTGTCTATTCCATTAAAATAGAGTTAGTTGTTCCAAAATTTGATAATTATCTCGAATTTTAAATTCAAATGACACTTACACCATGCGCAGCAGGCGTTCGGTTAGTAGATAAAACATTAATAATTGAATGGGTAATAATATGGAAAAATAATAAAACAGCTAACGATAATCTCAAGCAAAGCAAGAGTAGGTTGTTAGTCCTGATACAATTTCAATATAAAAACGAAGGCAGCCTGAAGCGTGCCAAATGTAGGCTGATTCATAAACATAGCTCGCTCCAAAGCCTACAGAAAATATGTAAATAAAGTTCTTTCAGAAAACAAAATTGTATTGTGTTTGATTTTATCCCAGTTGGAAAACTACGCCTCCGTGTTAGGGTTAAATAAACAAAAACAAGATTTTGTATTTTGAAACCAAAGTTATTTATACAAAGGAACAAGTTCTGGATTATTTTAATTGGTATCAGATTTCGGATATGTTTTCCTCCGCCTATTTTGTATCGCAAATCTTGGCGCGCCTATTCCTTTTTGGTGGCATCTTCTCTGGCATCATAAGATGAGTAATAAGGGGTATTCAAATAGTTCATACAATGTGACAAACGTTCAGAAAGGGGTTACTATTGAGCTGACCACTAATATGTATGGAAGAAGACATGTTTGGTTTGATAAAGAGTAAGTAATCATTTTTACAACTTACTGATAATTAAACATTAGGGATGTTATAATGATCAGTTGAAAAAAAAAATAATTTGCAGTTATTTTATTTGCTGGTGGTTGGTAAATTACTACAGCAGTAAAACATGAACAGTACCTAATAAGTTAATAACAATACAATTTTGCGGTTATTTCATCCTACAGGTTCAAAGTAGTTAGGCTCATAATCAAGTAGTGTAATAAATGAATGGCCAGTAACATGACAATGAATGGGAAGAATGGGCAGTTAGATAAATAGGGCACAGGGAGCTTAGGGCACCCCGACACGGATAGGTTAGGTTTGCACGTTAAGCCATTCAATGTTGACAGAAATAGGAGCACCGCGCAGCGGGGCTACGTCGTCGTGGTTAGAATGTTCAAATAGATTGTTTGAATTTAGAATTCCCAAATGTCATAGATATAATGCCTTTGTTAAATTGGGATAAAGGCAAGAGAATGATGGTGAGAAATACCATGTGTTTGGGAGCGTTAGCATACGCGCAATATTGATTGTTCTTTATTATCGACTTACTAGGAATAATAAGTTGAATGTCACTAGGTATCAGTGCTAATAAGATCAATGGGAAACCTTAGTTTCTAGACATGTGGAGTTCGCAACATATTTTCATTTACGTTTAATGTGTACTTGGCGTGCGGTGAGCTTGTAACCAAAATGTAGTGATTTTTTGTGTTGTCAGTTTTTCTCGCGAATACAGCTAGAAAGAAAGAGAGTAGGTACAGTATAATACAGAGACAGTACCTACCAGTATTTTACTCAGCTGTATTCAATAGCTGGTAGTCGACCCAAACAATGTTGAGAAAAGGCTAGGCAAAAAGATTGTCTAAGAAATATATAATTAGCGAAAAACACTGACAACAAAAAAAACACTACATTTTGGTTACAAGCTCACCGTACGCCAACTACACATTAAAAATCTCAAAATTATGTGGGCGTATATGAGCGAACTAAAAATGTTGAATCTGGCTTTGTGAACCCCATTTGCTAGAATCGAGGGTAAATTCTAAAACCTCAGTTATTTCCTTGCCTTATCTAATCTCTGGTCTAATGTGCTTTGAATGAATTAGTTTTTTTTCTAATACAGAGCAGAGCCTGTCCACTATAGACTCCCAAAAGTTGACTTTATCATAGCCGACTTTTGTGAGCCTAGATAGTGGTGGAGGTGACTAATTAGTTCATTAGGGGTCACGCAACGTGCTTACTACACTGATTTAACAATCAATGTCAAGTGACGTCATCATTTAATTGGGGGAGGGGGTCATGCTTTTAGCTATTAGTGTAATGAGTTACAGAATGTATATGACACGGTGGTGACACCAATTAAATGGTATGTTATTAAGCCTTAAAAAAATATCCACAAAACTTATAGCTGTAAACCATAAAATTAAAAGTTGGTTTTTCAGTTAGTTGGTTGGTTGGCCTACTGTTTGGAGTCGTCTCTGCGGCTTCTGTTTTATTTTGATTATTTTACCTAATATAATTCTTTGTTTGAGTTTTATTCAAATTTTGATTCAATCAAAAATTGACGAGCTTCATTAGTTACATTTTTTTGAAATGTAACTAGTGTGTCAGAGTATGAAGCTCGTTAATTTTTAAGAACACGGGGTGAACAGCCATAGAACAGATTTACTGGTGTAGATTACACCTCATCAAATCAGTTCTATGGTCTTTTATACAAATACTTTTTGCTGATTCCGACCAGTTTCTTAGCTAGGTATATTAAATACTAATTTAACTAATTTAAATACTTTTTCTTTCTTTCTTCTTCTTTCTATTAACTTAAGCCCCATGTAATACAAGGCAAGCCTGTCAAACGGGCACAAAATATGCCTTCAACCTGCTACTTTGCAGTTCCAATAATTTCAACATAAAGCTTTGGTCGCTAAATATTAAACCAATCTTCCTCTGTTACAGGAGTATCCCTGGTATACATCCTGGCGGTGCTCCCAGGGCTACTGCCGTGGCGCAGCGGGCCTGGGCCTTGGTTCCTGTCCATGTGCCACCTGCTGGGTGCGCTAGCGCCCTGGTGCGGCTCCTTCCTCTACCACCTCTTCATGAACCACACCCGCGGGGAGCAGCTGTACCACCGGCTGCTGCAGCTCGACATGTTAGGGATCTGGGTCAGCCAGAGTATAGGTAAGTGGTTTTTCGGCTCTTTCATAATGTATCGTTGGCGCGATTGTAACAACCGCACGGGCGGAAAGATACTCCAAAGCGTAGAAAACCTGGCTTAGCAAGCGTCGCCAAGGCCTCTTCTCTAGCAGAGAAGGTATGAGTATCAGTCGCCACGCGTGCTTATAATAAGGCGGGATTTTGATAAAAGGTGCGGAAAATGTCGGTTTATTTATTTTTATCGTGAATTTTTATAGACAGAGTACCTAAAATCGCGAGATTTTTTTACCTATACCTACCTGGATCACAAGAAAGTTTATATAGAACTGCATCGTTGCACTACATCCCGTTGTACAGTACCTAGATTGTATACCAACATTCAGAAATTGTGGTAGATAATGTGTTTGGTGAGGTAGGTATTTGTTCGTGCTCCTTTTAAGCAGACAAATACCCTAAACTTGTAGAAAACTCTTCTTGGAACTGACCATTCGACTAAATATAGACTAAAACGGCCTAGTTAGTTAGATTAAGGCCTTTAAATCAGTCCTATGTCCAATACTAGTCAAACCGCAAACAACTGAATGGAATGCGAAGTATTCTGTTAATAGTTCAACATCAAAGTTTCGCCCACTGTGGTGCGAAAGTTCGAAAATCGTTGTGGGTGGACTTTACCACATCCACTAGCATCATAACGGGTTTAACAAGTGTAATGTAATGACGTGCTATGGGGTTCATTTTATAAAGGGTACCGACAGTGTTCATAATATAATGGGAAATCATCTGCGTTTACATATCAAAGATGTTACTACATCGGTATAGCAACATCTTTGATATGTAAACGCAGATGATTTGCAATGATGAAACGCAGATGATGAAGCGCTCGGGCGCTTAATGCACCTAGGTATCCAAGTTTGTCACACTGAAAAAGGATTAGTATTTTTCGTGCTATACGTATAGCTCCGTCTCTCTTTCAGAACTGAACGAACCATGATGATATTGCTCAATTATAAGGCTTATGAAGTACGCTAAATATGAATGCTCAGTAGAAAATCTCATACCGCTAAAACAATAGGACACTATGCCAGCCATGAGCTGTCAATCCTTATCTTACTTAATAATACATAATCCCATTTCCATAGTATCGTTATATAAATAGTCAAAAAGGAACGAACTAATTCCTTCAGTACATTTGTGTAGTCGAGTTTCATTCATGAATATCCGTGTCGGACACGCACTGGACGGACATGGAGTGACGTGTGTGAGCGGTCAAATAACGCTCAGTTACCTGTCGATTTCCTAATGCTTGTAGCTATAGCTATTGTGCTGGTTTTCAAATAGATGCTGTATACGGATACAATATAATGGAGCTTACCTACGTTGTTACTAGAATGGTATAATTGGTTTACGTGGTTAAAAAATCGCAAATTCCTAGTTGTTACTTAGACAAGATAATATGGAAGAACGAAATCTCCCTATACAGGCTTTTTATTTGCCTTAAAGGGAGGTTGCAATATAATAATATAACATAAAATAATGTAACAGAGGGTCAATTCTGCTAATTTTCAAGCAACGTTCGCATCTCAGTCGTAATCTGTCAAAAAAGCCTCAATTTCCATAAGTTTTTGTCAGCGAACGTTGCTTTAAAATTAGCAGAATTGGCTCTCTGTTATTAAAGAATAGGTACTGACTTGATTAATATATTATTTTCAAAAACTTACTCAAAAACTGTCATCGCTTTTAGGCTCGCAATGAAGTTAATTTCGCATTCGTGTGGATTTTTTATATATCAGGCTGGTGGCTGGGTAGTCCTCACGATAAAAAATCCTCGAGCCTTTCTCATAATTAGTAAAAATAAAAATATTAAGTATTTTTTAACCGACTTCTAAAAAAGGAGGAGGTTCTCAATTCGGATGTTTGTATTTTTTTTTTTTTTTTTTTTTTTGAGTACCTAATTGTGTTGTATCGTTTGATACTCACATACAGGCATTTGTATTGCATCAAAATGGCAACTATTTTTATACAAGCGGTACCTACAATTTCCTGTGACATTTTTACTGTTTCTATGTCTAACCACCCGTGGGCATTGGTGGGCATTATTCGTGGGACCGACAGTAATTGATCGGTTTATCTGTCCGTTTGTACATCCCCGTCGAAGGCTATTACGCTTTCAAATTCATTCCCTGGAGCAATTTGAGCATGAACCCTGTGTAATATTCCGTTTGAGCGAGGGTCACTTCAAATGACATGTCCCTTGAAAGTTTAAACTGATTGATCTACTTAACTGATGTAGATAGACTGTGACATGTTTATGACGTCATTCTCAGTTTTGTGTCTGTAGCTGGTTTGGCAAAAACTGGAAAATAATTTTAACTTAGAAAAAAAATCAAAGTTGCTTTACTGATCTTACCCACAGATAGGCTGTGACATTGTTTGTTGTAGTGTTCTATTTCGGAGTTGAAAAAGCTAGAAGCTCATTTTAACTACGAAAAAATTACGTATTGGATTTTTTATGACAGGAAATTACAAATATTTAAATTATTTATGAATCTTATTAGTTTATTAAAATAAAGCCAAAACTGGAAAACTGTGACATTGTTTGTCGTAGTTTTCTGTCTGTTTCAGTGTTGAGAAAAACTAGAAAGTTATCTTAGCAAAGAATTAAAAAAACTGTTTTGTTAATAATAAATCTGTGACTTAAAAGTTGTGACAGGAAAACACAAAACTTAAAATTAAGTTCACAAGAATCACATGAGTAAATTAAATAAAAATGTATAACACTATAAGCTAAAATATGTAAATTTTCTCTTTCACAAAAGGTGTGCCAATATTATAGAGCAAACGAGTGCCTTGTACTCCGAAGAGCAAATATAACGACATTGCCTCCTACGCAGGCAGGAAAATTAGACTGAGACCAGCCAGGTGAATATTATTAAACATTTTGTTTCTAAACGAAGTCAGCAGCTACCTAAAGTTTATCAAAGTTCACGTTTTTAATAACTATTTGCACTGGGGCGATGTGTTTAAAATTAATTGAAATAGAATTAAGATTGTATTCCTCTGTTTATCGAGGACTCGAGGACACTATGTCACCTGATGGTAAGCGATAATGTGGTCGACAATGGAGCATTTGTTTAAACCTTGAATAGGCAATTTCCAAGATAATTATGTTCGTTAAAAACACGTGCGTATTACTTTAGTTAATCTTCAAAAGGTTTAGGAAAGCGGAGAAAGCAGTAAAATAAAGGATTAATAGGAATGGTGTAGCATAGGAATCTCGTATTTGAGTAATTAAATTCATGTTTCATCTTAGAACTCCAGGGAAATCATGGTACATTCGCTAGTAAGACTTGAATATTAGAAAATATCTATGTCAATGAATCTGTGTCACAGTGTCAACGCTTTTTTTTTAAATTCACGTAGTATTCTTGGCGGGGAACCTTTTTTCAGTGTCCAACAAACAGGCTTTAAAGTGAGGAAAACGCTTAAAGCGATGGGTGATTGAGCGTCGAGTGAGGACGTCTCTTGTGATCATTATCTTTTCTTTTTACACTTACTATGTTCTAAAACGGTTTAAATGGCGCTTGGACAGTTAGGGTTGCAACTTCGAAGAACTCCATCTGCACAAATACGTCAGTGGTAGTTTTTTTGTAAGCCTGAATTATTGTCCCACTCCTTGGCAAAAGCTTTCCTCATTCCTTCCATTGTTATTAGTGTTGTACTTTATCTCGCCAATTCTTTAGGAAGTCATTTACGGCATCTCACCATCTCCTCGGTCTGCCACGACCGCGTCTAGCTGTGTGAGAGCTTTAGGCTTGCTATTTACGAGCCAGCTTTTAACGGCATCCGGCAAATGTGGCCTGCCCAGACCCACTTCATTTTTATAACTTTTCGAGCCATATCGCTAATTTGCGTTCAACATGCATTTAAAACATCGTTTACCTATTTAACATTAAACTTTCATAAAAGTGATACTGACGTAACATTAACGCCGCTCAAGCAGCTAATTTATTTTAAGATTAAATGTGTTACCGTCCATTGTGTGTGAGTTTACTTTAGACACGTAACACAATTAATAGTGTCACGCGACTGTTATTATAAGCTTGTGAATGTGTGAAGGGGTTTTGTTGTACTTTTATGGCTACAATTATGCTGGAGTTTTCTCTTTTTTATGACTTTACAAGTTCCGTTAGTTGGGTAGAGATGAATGAATCATGACACTTCTAGAGAAGAAATGAATGAATCATGCCAACTCTAGACATTACGTTGAGAAGAGATGAATGAATCATGCCAACCCTAGACATTTAGTTGGGTAGAGATGAATGAATCATGACACCTCTAGAGAAGAAATGAATGAATCATGCCAACCCTAGACATTAAGTTGAGAAGAGATGAATGAATCGTTTGATGTTTTATTTCTATCTCGCTAATCAAAAGACCTACGATAAAATTACTTTCTTTCTTCCGTATTATTTATTACACACAAAATATACAAATACATGCACAATAGGATAGCTTATGTACACGAGCTTAACCCAGCAAGATAACTTAACATTCAGTGTTATGTTGCTGGGTATTGTTGCCAAGAATAGACTACGATAGTATACCTACACCGTACACTCAATGTATACTCTCGAGCGTCTATGTGTGAGCACGGATATCTGTAATTGTGACATTTCGCGAAAATTAGTGTCGAATCAGCGGTTTTATACAAAGACACAAGTGTGAACAGTACCTACAGAAATGTATGAAATGTATTTATAGTAGACCATTCAGGCGAAACCGGGAGATTTAAAATCTCGGATTCATTAAAATTTCTTTGAGACTATAAAATACGAAATAGATGGGGCCGAAACAATATTTGGATTCTAAATCCGAATTTCTTCAGTCCCGACTTGCGCGACGACATTCAGAATCTGAATTTCATAATTCAAGAATTTGGAGAGCCTTGATAAGTTTATATACAGTAAGTCTGATTTTCATATAAATTAAATTGACAAAAAATATTCTCTGAAAAGACTTTTCAATTTAAGAATTCAAAGTTTTCTTATTTACTCACAGCGAATTGATGTCGTGTTAGTCCTGACCCAGCCTAGAACTGTAAAAGTTCGTACCAAAAATAACATGATCTCCTAAAACATTAGTGGCCTTAAACCAAACAAACAGTAGATCTTTTAGAAACAAATCATAACTTTTCTTTGTTTATATAAGATAGGTATATCTAACATATCCGACTGTTTCCGGGTCGACCCCAAAAGTTTACAACAATGATTGATTAGGGGACGAACCCTACTTTTGTAGTCGTGCAGTTAAAATACTGCATTGTTTATTTGTTTGACTGAACTACATAAGAAGTAAAATTGTTTATTTTATAATATATTCGAATATTCTTTCTCTTATAGAAAAATACACTATTGCTGCTGCCATCGGCTTCTTTGTATCTCGGAAAAGACTCGGTTTGGTACTGTGGTAGCCAAGCAAGGCAGTGAAGCCGTGGAAAACAGTTATATTTCAAGAACCGTCTATGCACAAACACAAACAGTCAATCAAGATAGAAGATCATCATTTTTTTTTGCATCTAACTGATAGCTACATAAAAATGTACTAATCGTCATCAAAATATTATGTAGTATATATGTAGCAGTCAATTAGCAATCAACCGTTTCATTGGTTGCCTAGCCTTTTCATTTAAATGTGCCGATTTTTCAGCGACCTAAGTGACAACTTTTGTTCAATATCGTTTGCTGACTTGACCGTGTCACTTATGTCGCTGATTAAACAGTACAGTTCAATGAAATGGCTAGACTTTTAAAGAAACGGCGAATTTAGCTAGTTGGCTGCGACATATACACATTGAACAAAAAAACGTAACTCCAATTCCGTAACAACACATTTCCAAACTCAAAATCATGCAGCCAGCGATTTTAACGGACACTCGAAGAAGCTTGCCAAGTGAGAAGAGCGTCATTACTCGATAGATGGCGCCGCTCTAGCCGGCGGGCCCACACCGCGGCCCTAATGAATCATGGAGGCTCCGGTAATTGCTTCTCGCATAGATTCCAAGGGAATTCCGATATAGCTCGTTACTTAGCTACTGATTGGTTACAAGGGCATGATGCTGAAGAACTATGATTTATTAGGCATTGTTTAAACTAAACTAATAAGTATTATAGAACGGAACCTATTTTTTGTTTGTGTACATATTTTTATCAAAAGGAAATCTCTAGAAGTACTACTCCGTCCTGAACTTGAGTGTAATGATTTTATTCAGAAATATGCTTTGTCACTAAGTTGTCGGATAAAACACTGGGCGAAACCGGAATAAAGCTAGTTCGTCATATTATAAGTTTTTTTATGGTAAATAGCAGAGATGTTCGATTCCGTTTCCGAATTCGGTTCCGATATAACCACTTCCGTCGTAACATCCCTAGTATAAATAGTGGCACATAGTTGATTCTCCAAGTAAGTCATGGGACAACGTACAATGCTACGCGCTGCTACGCAATGCTACAAAGCCTACGAAGCCTACAAAAAATCGTAGCTAAGTAAAATTTTCAGCAATGATGTCACAATCTGTTTGCTTTTTTATCCTTTTTAATTGACACCAACTGTAGTTTCTAAAAGCCAAGTCGGTAAGCACATTATATTATTTTCAACACATTAGTTCAAAAAATGCATTTACGAAGCCTGTATACATTGTTCGAAAGTTAAAAATTACGCAACACACAATGGAACGTGCGGTTAAATAGGTACTCTCACCTAAGTACATATTTTACCGCATACTCCGATGTATAGCGCCGTGCGTATTCTTAACGGTTTTTTTTTAATTTCCATAAAAAATAATAAGAATTCCACCAAGGAGTTTCACATCACGAGAATAAATAAGCTGAATGATCGAACCTCTTTGGAAGCGCTTTTGCTGTATACGTTTGTCTCATTTTAATACTAAAGAGAAAACGAGATAAATAAAAATAAAAGAAAGACGTGGTTCTTATTTTCACCACGCGCATGTGGCGCCCTTTGCAAATTCGCGCCATTTTCATATTAGAAACGTCAAAGATTGTTGCGACTTTCCGACTGATTTCTAAAGACAAAAAGTTTATTTCATTACTTATTGTACCTACTGTTTTCTCGCAAATGTGTCGAAAAACGTTGTATGACACACGTGCGGATTTGGTTTTTACAAACTCGTGACTATGGTAAGCCCTCGACTGCGTCTCGTGCTTACATTCGTCTACTCGTTTGTAAAAACCAACTTACCGCACTAATATCATAAATAACTATTTCATTAAAACTGTAGAGTCACTTATTACACGAATACATTTTAGACGTGCCAATATCTACACAGATATATTATTTTAGTTGATTTAAGCAAACAGTATATCATACAACCACACAACCCAGTTTGTTTTGACAAACAAATGTACTACCCACATTCAATATTAAAGCTGAGTATTAAAACGCCACAAACCCAAAACAAGAGGGCTAAATATTAACGCATCGGTACTGAAACTCGTATCATTTACTCCTATAGTATCAGCTTTGGGAATAGAAACCTTAATTAAAGTTCACATAGTTCAATATAATCTACTGAAACTGAATTTGTACATGTCCATTTTTAACGCTTGAAATCAACTTTGCGGTCATGATTTTAAAGTTGAAATTGTTTCAGGATGTGGTGAGCATATAAATTCCATTAACAACGAATGCGAAATGGCGTTCATCCATACATAACAATATAATCTTCATCGAGTTAATATTTCGGAGTTTGTTAAAGTATTCATGAGGATTTGGTGGTGAAAAAAATTAGGCCGCGGGGTCGTGGGATGGCCCCCAATATTCTGGCTGGTCGCGTAATATTCGGAACAATATTCTATGACGCTGTCATCTCTCTCTTAGGCTCGAGAGAGCTCGAGAACGTATAAATTGCTTAATGTATAAATTGTTAGTCAAAACTTATCTTTTCAAGCGTTATTTAAAAATAGCGGACTTAAAATACGGCTGCTTTTCACGTAGAAATAAATTGCTTACCAGTTTCCCAGGAAAAAGTCACCTCGACGTTTTCTAAATTACATTTTTAGCCGTGCTTAAAGTTTGCATATTTAAATGATGAAAAAAAAAACCAAAGTAGTTTTATCTGAAATCACAGAATAATGCCTAACTAAATTAGTGTATTCTTAAACAAACGGGCCAAAACGATAGAAATAAATAAACTGATAAGAATAACGCAAAAGTTCGTTAGAAAATAACTGTATTCTTCTTCTATTCCATTTCATTTTCTTAACTGATGTTATTAATTTGTTTTATAAATCAGATTTCGTAGGTGATTACAATAAACTCAAGTAGTAGTAAGTATGAAATTACTTTAACGCGATAAAATCTTGTGTAAGCATAAAACGAAAAAGGTATAGGTACCAAGACATTTCATAAAAGGCTAAAAACAGTCGGTTCGCTAGCGCGCGTTGGCTCCATGCGTCTTTGTGTATTGTAAGAACTCTGTAAAACGCTGACTTTTACTTGTTTTAAATCAAAATCCAAATTACTTGATTGCTATGGCATGGCATAATCAGCCAGCAATGATCCCACGACTGGGATACAGGCTTCTGCTCTGTATGCAGTGGCCCATAATCCACACACGCGAGTCCAGTGCGGGCCGGTGGATGTCACATGTCCTTGACTCGATTTATCGGGTTCTGTCCTTGTGTAAACGGAATTCATTTTGGTTCTTGGTCCACTGGTTTTTCGTTCACTCTTTAGAGAGGAGTGTTGATGAAATTAATGTTGAATGTTAATTTACTTACATTACACTGATGATCAATGTTATGAGAAGAGGTTACTATTAAGTAACCTCTTCTCATAACATTGATCATCAGCGTGCATTTGCGTCAAAAACACTTTTTCTAAAATTTAAATAGTCGTCACTATTTAAATTTTAGAAAAAGTGTTTTTGTTTTGTTCGTTTTTGTAGATGTTACTATTTTTTTGCGACATTTTAATTAAAAACTCGATGACTGGGCTCTTTAAAGGCTGTAAAACTTGTCATGTTTGAGCAATTTGCAATTTTTCTGACATGACTAGAGTTTCTGAACTTTTACGAGACCTTGTTAGCAGTAAAGCGAAAAAAGTATGACGCCCACATTTCAGGTCTTTTATTTTCGACGTAGGCGTATATTGGCTGGGTGTTAAAAGACACATCTAATTTTTTAAAGAGAAAATCACACTGGTAGGCAATGACAGAGTTGCAGAATTAGTTTGAAAGAGTCACCGCGGCCCTGGAACGCAAAGGGCATTAGGAGGAACACGGATACCTAGGTTTTAGTCAGTAAGAGTGGAGCCACATGCCAAGTTAACACGTACGGGTATTAGAGTTACCTTACTCCGAAGTAATTGCTAACTCGGGGATAGCCCCGGGTTAGCAACTATGTATCAAACATTTGTTTTTAGCCTCGTGTTAGCTAACTCATTAAGAAAACTGATTTGTGCAATATTATAGTTTAGGGGTTGTGTTTACATGTACCTACGTTAATTATATCATCTGCTTGTATCAATTAACCGGGCAAACAGTGCGGAAGGATTAGTTCGCACGATTGCCATGTAATAGGAAAACGGGAACCGTACGTAAAAAGAAGCTCATTTTCGCTTTTTCATAAGAAGCGTGTATAAACAGTGCTTTTGCTAAATGTTGTTTTAAGAACAAAGCGGACCGGACTTAAGTACCTTTCATATTCCCGTATAAAATTCAAACAAACTATAGTTTCTCCCGACTTTCATTTACAATATCGAATTGAAAATATCAGAAACAATTCCAGCGCTGGGTCCGCATCGCTTCGCATTCGGTTCGGAGCGGATAAATGCGAATACGGATTGTGAATTGGCACGGAACGATTAACTTGACCTAAAAACAAATACATGCATTTTACAATGTAAACTGGGTTTTGTTCCAGAAAATAGTTTTGAGGGTCGGTAATGTAATATATTTATTTAATTGGTAGTCATTATTAATTTGTAGATCAAGTTTCAGCTTAAGTGCGCTCCGTAAGTACGGAGCGAACTTAAGCTGAAACTTGACAGTTTACGTTAGTTTATCTGTCAAAAGTTATACGGTGAGGCATGTTTCATTAAAATACATTTAAATAACAAACATTACATTACAATAAAGGTAGGTAACTAGTCAGTTACCCACACGTCGCTGGCAGAATAGTCGTCATCGACTCAGATGCCAAAAAACTAGTCAGTAACTTTTAGCCACGGAATGTAACTAGCATGCCAGCCCAAGACCCCTGTTCTCCTGCTTTTCAGGTAGGTAAATTATATCGCTATGACACCTTAAATTTTTATAATCAAGATAGGCGGTGCAGTTTCACATGCTTATTGATAAAAACTTTATAACCATTACTTAGTTAAAATACTGTCTAAGAGCGGATTTCACCAAAGAAACTGAACACGATCAGTACATCTAAACTGCGTTCAAGAGCTGTCAGCGTCAATATTCCATAGAAAAATGGTGACACTGACAGCTCATAAACGTGGTTTATAAATACGCTGATCGCGATCAGCTTATTGGCTTGGTGAAAAGGTCCCTAACAGATTCTAAATTCAATTACTCCATACAAAATTTTGAATAAAGAATCTGCTTATCAGTATTTTATCTAAGTAATGGTTATATTTTTTAATAAATACGACTGTTAATGAATTTTTCTATTCTTGTAATCTGTAGCTGAGCTCTAGAACTAATCATCATAATTAGAAACTCTTGTAAGCCAATTAAAAGTACAATAGAAGGTACCAATTTTGCACTTGAAGTAGGTTGCTCTTGCTGAAGGGTAATTGGTAAAAGTTTATATTTAAGTAGGTCTTATTGTAGTAAGTATTGTAAGCATTGTTTCGTGACCTTTAAAGTTTTAACTAGTACAAGTTTTTAAGGTCTTGAGAAATCTTTCATTTGCATTGTGCTCTATTCTTATTTTTTGAAAGTGTGTTTAGCCTTTTCTTATAACTAAGTACTTACCTTTAATTTATTAAACACAGTTCAACCAGACAAAGTATGCCACTTCTCATCTTCATGTTACAGAATGCGCCTACAATTTCGCGCCTAAATAAAGTTTTATATATCGGGTTACCTTCATATCCTCATTTTACGAGTTTTGAAAATCTTTAGGGGATCGCATAGTGATGTTAATATATTTATTGTGTGTGATCATCAGCTCTATATAGATCTCATCATCATTCGTTTGTATTTACGAAGATTGACTACTTTCACAAAGCGCATACTTTTTTCGATCTATCAGCCGGTCGATTCTGTAAACATGTCGAAGTGAAGGCTTGGGGTAAGTGATCACGAAGTGAGCTGCCGGTCGATTCTGTCGACATCTAACGGTATTCACCTAGGCGAAGTGAACGACAACCGAGCTGTCATTCCATCTTATTTGTATGGTTTGACAACTCACCCGTCGTGCACCACGCCCAAGTGTTCACTTCGACATGTTTACAGAATCGCACTGCCGTTTTCCATATTGTTTGTATGATTTGACAGCTCACTTGTCGTTCACTTCGCCTAAGTTTTCACTTTGACATATTTACAGAATCGCACTGCTGTACTACACTTATGGGAACGAAAGGTGCGTCTGTCCCCCACTACACTGGGACGTTAATTACTTTACAAACTGCGTAAGTTATTAAGTGGCGAAGTTGAGGCTATAAAACATATTGCTATCGTCTTGCCCACAATTGCCCATTACTGGGAGCGGCGCGTTGCCTTAAGTTTCAAAGTAGCTTAGTTAAAGTCTTCGGAGAGAAGGGCTTTTTAACTGGTGCTGATTACTGATAAACTCGGAATAAATAACAAGCAAAAGCAAGATTCACTGTAGCACGTATTGCTCGTGTCATTTCTTAACACATTTTTGGTCTTTCAAGTGCGCTTCAACTTTAGAACCATATTTAGTCCTCCTCAAACACACGCTTTATCTACACAATCAATTTTAAAACATCAAATAAGGAGCGCTTTACTGTTCCCTCCAAGGGTCACGACCTCAGCACAAAACCTCACGCCAAACAAACAAACAATTTCTGATAAACTTTACATTGCCACTCATTCTATAGAAATAGAAATACTTTTGTTTGCAAAAAATAATATAAGTTTGAATGTAGGTACCTGGCCGTAGAAAATGATAACAAACTTGTAACTGTTGCTCCCCAAGGCAATATTAAAAAACGGGACCGAAATGACCCAATATTTGTTGAACAGTTTTTGCAATTTCTCTTTATAAATAATATATTGAGTGGGAGCGAAGTTGTTACATTGACAAACATTTTCGGTAGGTAGTTGTTTAGTTGGGTTTTAGCTAAGACTTTTGGTATGTTTGCGGGGCCGGGCCATACACATCGGACCATGCTTTTTTTTTTTTTTTTGAGGATGGGAAATCATCAAATGACCCCTCCCGCTCTGGGTGGAGCGGCAGGGAGTGGCAGACTTTTACTGACTAAAACCCACCCTAAGTCCTCCTAGTGCCTTTCTTTCCAGGGCCGCGGTAACTCTTTCGAACATATTCCGCAACCCTGGCAGGGCACCGGACCACGCTTGGACCACGCTTCATAGCTCTGCCTGAGACGTTACACATTAAACAGAGGAAGGACAGGCCTATATTTTCTATGTATATTATCTATTTATGTATGTTATTAACCGCGGAAAATGACCTACAAGATTCCAGTTCCGTAGTCAATGCGCATACATGCTGACTATGTTTGACAACTTACCATAATATATAAACTTATCTGGTACACACAGTTCCAGACAAAGGTAACTTATATAAACAAGTTTACACGACCATTGCAAGAGTCGCTAAAATACACCGTCACAATATATTACCAGCAGTGATCCAGAGCTTACTCGTGGAATACGAGAGTGTGTACACTGGCGACTAACTCCCAGCTTACCCGCACTAGTGCGCTCTGCTGAATAACTAATGAGGATTTGACGGAAATACACCACCGGCTTAAGACGCAGTGCGAACGTGCTGACTTACCACTGAAACCTCACTTAAATGTTCGCTTGAAAGTTTACTTGGTTAAGTAAACTAGTAAGAAGATTCACAGTAGCTCAAATACGAGTTCAATTCTTGAAACTCGTGTGTGAGTCTGTGGCCTTAGAGTCTTATCCTTAGTTAAAATGTTTGTTGAGTAAGAGTTGATTTAACAAATTAGCCAAGCTCTTGAACGCTTTGGGCACATGCCTTTATCCATACTACTGTATATAGAAAATGTATATAAAGAATTATTGTATATTAAAAGGAACTGAGCATTGTGGAATGAAACGAAAACAAAAAAATGTAGCCATTGTGTTCGTAGAAATAAATTACAAAATAAACAAAGACTGCTTATAAAACATATTTCTATAAGCTAAATACGGCTCCCATTTTATTACTGCAAGGTTTAAATGTGGTAATGGAATTGATATCTATTATACAACGAACTAAATAAATAGGTCAGCAATTATTTCCAAAAAATCTGTACTTACCTACTTAATTTGAAGATGGATATTCCATACATTTGTGAAGAATTGAGAACGTAACAAATAGAACATTTCAAATTCAGTAATCTGTTTCTCTCAAAAGGCAAACGCGATGGTGGAGTTGGGTGGCCTTGATCTAGAAATATAGTTAGGTACTACTCTACGAGTACCTACCTATCTTACCTCCATTAAACCAAAACTAATAAATTCCTGGAAATGTCATGTTATCGACAAGTAATAAATTGTCTGATCCATGCGATAGGCCGGTAATGTAGGTATCCTATTTCAGTTTTCGTGATAAAAAAATCCTGCCGAAACAGTGGCGTTAGGAAAACTGATATTTATACAAACATTGGGAAGACAGTCCCAAGTGGGTAGAGTTTTACACAATATTATTCAGGAACACATTGGAATATATGTATACACATATAGTATATTATGTATACCTTTCATTACTAACCAAACGAAGTTTTAAGTACTGTTCACCAATATAAAACGAATAAATTTTCAACGATCACCGACTGCACAATGTAGAAAACCGGAATATTAATGTAACTGGGTAGGTACTCTACGAATCGTAAAAAGAACTGCTACAAGACAAAGTACCTAGTATGCAGCTCTGGATCATAAATTTCCACAATATAACCGATCCTTACTCTGTAATACATTACCTTATTGATAGCCGCGAATCTAATAAAGTGAATGCGCGAACAAGGTTGGCGGGAAACGGACGCCATTTTTCAAATGAAACGATAGCTTTATTACATTTTTGGGAGATTAATGAATTGGATGGGTTAACAGATGCTGCTAATGGTGCTGAAAGAAATTTTCCTACTATCTCAAGCTACATATATTAGAATGTTCCAAAACTTTGCTTATGTTTTAGTAATCAATCATAATCGGTACTGATCGGTGGCCAGATAGTTATGTATTCGCGCGAAGGGTTTAGGGCCCGGCAGTTGCCTTAACTTTTTTTGCCAGAAGCGTCGCGATGCAATACATATAGGAAGGACAGGGCGCAGACACGACGCTTACTCGTCTGCGCCCTCTTGTAAACCATACAGAAAGGACGGGACACGGGCGCGAGCGGACGAGGGACGGGCGAGAACGAGGGTGTAGGGGGGTGCATGTGCCGGGACTCGCGCGTCGCTGTCACACACAATTAACCACGTCACGTCCATGCCTTGTCTTTTCTATGTGTTTTAAAAAGTCGCTTCGGCGCCCTGTCTTTGCCCTGTCTGCGCCCCGTCCTCGTCTTACGTCTGTTCTATGTGTCCATCGACTTAAGTGCGGGTAACGCATCTATAGTTTATGTATCATTGGCTAAAACACACTAATTCAACAAAACAGATTACGTAACTGAACCATACATAAAATAAATCGTTTAACAAAACTGACAATCAACGTGCCCCATCATAGAGGAGAGTCACGCCATGCGAGCTTCCTTTAACTGCAGCTGAAATATTCAGGTGCAGCCCTAGCGTGACGTGACTGAGTCGCTAATGCCTCGATACGATACGAATAGAATGGAATACGTCATGCAGACTGCACGGTGCCGCTCGCGTAGTGGAATTAAATTCTTTGGGATTTAATGTATTGGTAGAATAGCTTTTAACCCCTTGTATGACTTTAATAGATAATGGGAAGCGATTGTAAACTGAATAAAGCTTTTTGTTTTTTGGTAGTTGTATGGTGGCCTTATAAAATTAGTTTTCTTATTACTGGTAAGTACAATAGGTACCCTAGGAACGCCATTTTTTCCGCGAGGGTCAATAATCATCACAATAAGTGTTTTAACCACAATTGAAATTTCAATAATGTGTGGTCTAAAATTAAACTTTGGTAGACCTTTGTGCTTGAACAATTGCTTAGAATGTTTAGGCACCCATTTATCCTGGATAAATATTTTTCTCTGTAAACCTAGATAAATTCCTTGCTTTCTTTACCGGTTGCGACTTTAAACAAAAGCAAAACTCAAGCTAAAACCTCTTATTAATTCAGGAGAAATAACACCCAAAGCCGTTGTATAAATAACTACTTTTCAGGAATTCATAGACAAAATTACGTTCAAATTGTAATTTTAGAACTCATAAGCAATTCACTTTGTGAACTTTGTGAATGAAAACTGTACCTTCGAATGAAGCATTCCATTTTCGTTCGAAGCGTTCTTCCTTATTAATATTGCACGCTGTTAGACCCGGCAATCACTCGGTAAATCCGTAAATGGTTTCGTTATTTTACGGTTATTACATTACCGGTTATTTTACCGGTTTTACTAACATTATTAAGGAATTAGTCATCTATGTTGGATGGTGTTAACTTAATTATAGTGCTTCTCTAAGTGATAGTTTGCTCGAGTGCCCAGGTGTCTATGTTTATTTTCGTGGCTACTAATTATACGCCGTGGATTTGAATATTATAGTAACTTGTTGATTTGTTTCTTCGTTTTAATGTAAGCTTTGGTTTTTACCTTTACCCTAAATGCTCTTATTAAAAAAACTAAACGGCTGAAATATGGTTTATTTTTACATTTTCAATCCCAATATGTCTGCCATTTTTTTAAATTTCCAAAAACTGAATGTACAAAAAAACTACATTTAAAGCTGCTCACAAAGTTTTGCGAGTATCGGTTGAGAAAGCAAAATTGTATATGAACACTTTTGCACACAAAAATCAAATTCTTACAATAAAAGATAATAGTATCAAAACGATTCGTTCCTAGCTCCGGGCTGAGCACACTGACGGACCATTGTAGTGTGCGGCAATACTGCGCCGTTCTTGCAATTTTGTACCTACGCTAAATCGAATACGCGCTCTTAACTCTTATTGTTTTATAAAACTTCACACCAATCATTTGCCAATACCCTTAAAAGATTGATTCCAAATTAGATCGCCAGCTCACCAGAATAGCACTCTATACGCAAAAATTACGTTATTTTTCCACAAAAACCCAAGATTCATGACAGCTCAAGATCACGTTGTATCAATCTTACATAATTTCGTTGCTCAATTTCTTTCAGTGATGGAGAAAATTGTCGGTCATCATGCCTTTGTTAAGCTCGGGCCTATCAGTCTAGCGTCACCCTAAACTGTCATGACCACCCCAACTCGATACCAGATTAAAAGCTTAAGAAATATAAAAGGAAAATTAATGACAATTGCTCTTTTAATGGGGATTTGCGAACAAAGAGATTGTACCTACCTTGGTACAATATGTGATAGAAATTGAATGAAACTTCGCGTCTTTGTGTATTAAAGGCCTGAAGTTTGTTAAGTCGAGTTTTTTACGATTCGGGAGTGGATTCGTTTGCGAGCGCCATTGTTGGTGTCGTTTAATATGCTTCGAAGAAATTCGAAATTTCGTTTCACTTTTTGTGTCAAATGTTTGGACTAAGTAAACGGTATTGTATTGCAGTGAATAACAAAAGTATTTTAGAACAATATTGTAACATGTTTACGAGAGAATGTTGCAACGCTCGGGGCTCGTCGAGGGGATTTAATTAAGGTGAGGTGTAGACTGTAGTTGTGTATCAAATGTGGAAATTTGTTAGACTTAATGACGTTAGTTACCGTTTCTCTAGGCAGAACAGAATGTCACTTAAGAGCGTTTACACCCTACGGCATTTCATACAAACTTTCAAGTCCTTATTTTTCGAAATGAATTAACCGATTTAATTGAAACTTGGTATGCATACGATAGATGTCCAGGTCAAAATAGTTAGTAAAGAACATTTCGCAAAAGAGTTCGGGGGAAAGATAAAGTGATTTTTCTATAGAAAACTTAAAATCGCTCTCTACCACCCCACCCTAGCACCCTACCAACCCCAACCTGGCAGTGTTTTCTATGGGTCTATTTTTTAACTAAGTAGGTATTAAGAGCTAAGAACGTGTCATACCCTACCTTCGTGCCAAACTTTGGCAGGTATTCTGAAACTAAAGAAGAATTTGATCCTATTTATCAAATTACCTACTCAACTTCAAATTTTTAATGTTGAAATTGTGGGTAAGAGTTTATGGATATTCTTGCCTCAAAATAAGTAATCCTCCTCAACGAAATCGTTCAAACCATTAAGTCCAGAGGGCTAATTCTACTAATTTTAAACAACATTTTCATTCGCATGTCAGTCGCAAACTGTCAAAAAAGCCTTTTCCATACATTTTTGACAGATTGTGAGTAATTGTGACTGACATGCGAATGCGAACGTTGCTTTAAAATTAGTAGAATTGGCCCTCTGATTTGCTGGCATACTTTTCTTCATGGGGTATTGCCACATCATTCAGAGGGATAAGTGTGAGTTTTTTAACGTACTCGATCGCGTTAACGTAAACGTTCGCTTATGTCAAATTGTATAGAAAAAAAAACAGGTTGTCCGTGAGTGTCACCAGACGGCGCTTATTCAGTTTCAATACAAATTGACGTTTACGCTAACGCGATCGAGAACGTTAAAAAACTCACACTAAGGCCACAGAAATAACTGGCCGAATTATCTCGATCATCCAAAAAGTTTCTAAATGAAAAATGTAAACAAAAACAAGATTAATGTAAGATTAGCCTTAAAATAAATAACGTTCTCAAGGGCCTCTTGAATACCCAAATACAAAATTTTGTTCTAAATTCTCTTGAAATGGAGCGTAAAGATTTGGGTCAGATATCGTTCGTACTGAATGAGGAAATTAGAACATGAGTGTTTATTTTGCTCTCAGACTATTACAAACTAGATTGTCTGATAAGATGATAGGTTTGCTACCTACATATTTGTTGAACCACATCTAATATCATAATAATTCCAGCTGACTGCCTCGTTGCGTCTCGTGGTCCCAAGGGCAATCGCCGAGTGTCGGCTCCGTGTTTCGATTCCCAGTTCGGGAAAATAGTTGTACATAATTATGGTTTTTCCATTAAGATTTTTTAAAACGTTTCAGAGTATGGAAATTGGCCGTGTGCCAACCCTGGGCCTCGAAAAGCATGTAAAGCCGTTAGTATTGCGCATATACTTGTGCACTTGTAATATATCTTGCGACAATGGCGTCCATCTCCGTTGAGATGATGAAATGGAATGAAATTCGGTGGAAAGGTTTATAATACTAACCTGTAACTGTCCCACTAATGGCCGGATTTGGATGTAACTTGGCACACGGGTAGACCATTACATACTGGCAGCCTTGCCTCTGGTAGTCTAATAAATACAAATTACTAAAATACTACTAAGTGTATTTGAAATATAATATACAAAATACAGTATTTTAACAATTTTTATTTTAAATACAAAATACAGTCAGGTGTTAGGTTAGGTTAGGTTAGGTTAGCCTTTTGGTTACGAAAGATATCGAGCGCTGCATTTCTGTACCCATTAATAAGATTGCTAAATGTATTTCTATTCAAATGTATTTTGAAGCCAAGTATTTGAAATACTAACATATACAAAATATCTCAGCGGCAGGTATTTAAAATACCAATTACAATTTACATTTTCAAGAAGTCATTGAAATACAAGTACCAAACAGGCACGTTTGTATTTCAATTACGTATTTTAATTACAAGTAATTCAAATACTGCCCAAGCCTGATTGTAGTTACATCCTGCTGAAGATAAACAGTTTTTAATAACTATCACATAAAAGTAAAGACCTGTCTGGTTATGACTTATCAACTCAAACTGGATTAATCACCGAAACCTGTAGTTATGTTTACATAACGTAGGGTACCTTCCTAACTGTAATTTACTAACTAAACACCACATACACCTTCAGTTAATTGCTTAGTTAAGCAGGCCTTTACATAACATGCTTTGAGGTTTTGGAACCACACACTTTAAATTTTTAACCATTTACAGAGGCAATTTTACTAAACTTTTGTAAAGAGTTAAAAGTTTTGCTTTTCCGTTATTAACATATTGGAGAACAGCTGATGCCGTGCAAAAAAGGTGATTTCTGACAATTAATACAATATTAAAATAAGCTGACCCGAAAAACGTTTTCTTGTCCAAACATCTGAGTTCATAAAAAAAATCTCATATTATAAAGAACTTCCAATTTTGTTTTTATATTTTTTTCAGACATAATTTCAATGTATTTTTCTTAAAAACCTTACTCACACCATTATAAAAAAATTAAACAAATACAGCCAAATCGATCCAGTCGTTCACAAATGAAGCCTTTACAACTAAAAAGCGGTTTTACTTCATAAATCTAGTTATTTTAAGGGGGGTACAATAAACTAGCTACAGATAAAATACAGTTAGCATCTAATTAAGTCGCACCGGACATTCATAGCTAATCCGTGTTAGCCTTCAGCCAGTAGCGACCGACGGTAACGTAGACGAGACACAGGCTAATTCGCTCACGTAATCAAATCCTCGCCACAACGCCAAGCACTCCCGATCACTCCCGAACACGCTCAGACACGTGCAGGCTAGGTACTAATTAACATGACCGTGTTGCATGCAAGTTCGCTTCAAGACCAATGTCAGGGCTTGCGTGAGAAACCCCACTATCGGATGAGCAGACAGGTCGAGCGGAAATTTGTTGGTTGTACGGTTACTCCCTTATTTGATGGTGTTTCCGTAATGGTTGCCTATGAGGAAAGTATGTAGGCTTGTTTAGACCTACGCGGTATTCGCTACCAAGAGTTAGCCTTTAACCTCGCCCGGTTTCGCGCGGTATCCCACCGGATATTTTCTGTGGATTTCTGGGGCTAGAATGAAACGGGCGAAACCAATATCGCCATGTTACCTCGATCGTCATGTGAAAGATGCCATGGCCTGGGAGCAGCGGCTAAGTCATCTCCCCCGACACGCCGCAACTCTATTAGTAGTAGTAAACGAGCGAGCGAAAATAGTTTCGAAAGTAAGTTTCGCTACTCATAGTGGAAGCGAATACTACGTACTTAGGTGCGAACAGGCATTAAAGGGAGGCTCTCCATCGCCATAGATAGAAGAGAGAGAAGTTCTTAACTAATTCGCGATCACATGGTTGACGACAAAGGTGCATGATTGCCTAAAACTGACCTTTTTACTGCAGAACAGGCATCTTTCAATGAATATGTATCGGCAAAGCATACGTAAGTTGCAGGTGTACAAAGTAAGTAATTACTATCAATCAGGCAGTCCCGGATCTACGATTTTTCCAAACCGGGGCAAAAACTTGATAGTGGCGCCCTCCTCTCTTCCACACTTCTTCTAATATATAAAATTCTCGTGTCATGTCACAGTGTTTGTTACAAAACTCCTTCGAAACGGCTTGATCGATTCTTATGAAATTTTGTGTGTATATTCAGTAGGTTAGGTTTAGAGTAGTTTTTACACAAATATATGTAGGTACTCGATCTTCACCGGGTCATCTGCTTATTTATACATTATTCGGTTGGCGCGGTGGTTGAGAGATCGGCTGCTGCGCTGCGTGTCGCGGGTTCGATTCCCGCACGGAACAAATGTTTGTATGGCCTACAGATAGTTGTTCCGGGTCTGGCTGTTTGTGTATGTTAGTTTGTATGTTTGTAAACGCACCCACGATACAGGAGTAATTCCTAGTGTGGGGCAAAGTTTAAAAAAAAAAAAAAAAAAAAAATATTATGAAACTTTCGATAACTATTTTAACTAGTGATCGAAATTCGACCATACGTTTTTAATAATTTATCAATTTTTTAAGCATTATTAAAAAAATATTAGCTTTCTGGACTCATTCTCCATAGATTTTATCTGTGCCTGCGTTTTTTTCGTAAAAAGAGGTACAAAGATTTTGCTTTTGTATTACTGAAGATATTTGTATTATATAGATAACTCTGATCACTCTCACATTCAGTCGATTTTAGATCCTTGAAAGGGGAAAAGAAAACGTTTCCAAAGTTTGCTTAGGAGTCACTTTTACGACTTAAATGCAGAAAAATAGAGATTCAAGAGAATGCGAAATTCAAGAGCGAATGTAGAAAGCTCAATAATTTTACCACCCACATCGAATAAGTTTTTTTTCAAACATGTGAGTTTGGCGCCCCTTGAACTTGCCGCCCGGGGCATGGGCCCCGGCTTGCCCCCCCCTAGATCCGGGGCTGCAATCAGGTGAACCGTTTGTCTATTTGCCAACGCACTACCTACACTGGATAAGTTTGGCATCATGTGGTGTAAAATGCAAGAGTAAACACCTAATAAAAAGTTGGAAGAACTGAACACTTGTTGTACTGATTAAATGCCTGAACCTGTGAGGCCTGTAATCAGTGTGTTAACGATTCTATGAAACGTATGCGTCTGTGTTTCCAAATGCTTACAACCCTAATCTCTTCAAAGTTAGAGTGAACAGGCTCCTTCTGGGTAAGCTCGCTCCATCGTAGACTTTGTCTCTGTCCTCTCTGACATTGACTAGAGTCAAGAGCAAACCCATCTCTAATAAAAAAAAAAAAACGTATTATTCACGAATTCATCTTTCACATTCATATGTCACAAATTGTTAATATTTGATGTGAAAGCAGTAATTTTCGGAAATCCAACGATTCAGAACGTAAGAATGTTTCTAGGAAATCGCAATTTGTAATGTAATTCGCAAGCAGTCGCCGGTGGCCGGCGCCAATTCTGAGATAAGCGGCTCTTTATGAAGAAAATGTGTTTATTTTTGTATTGCAAACACGACTCCATTATTTGAAGCGGCTCTTCCTCGTATTTCAACGAAAAATAAAGAATATAAACAGCAAATTGGGGCTTTGGGAAATGGATTCTGTTCATTTGGTTTTACTACGAATTTTGTTGCTGCTTGGTTCCGTATTGAACTCTGAAATTTTGAAGAATTGATCTTAAAGTTATAGAACACTTCGACGATTTTTGCGATTTTCTTTTCGTTTATTTATTGCTATTTTTTTTTTGAATTAACTGTTTACTTTTAAGTGTTTAGTGTTTAATGCCGTGCTAATCTATAAGAAATTGTAATATGTACTAACCTTAGTTAATAGAAAAGCATTATTTATATGTACCTAATATGTACAGTTAACAGTTGTTAGTTGGCTAATTATAAATAAATAAACTGCGATACCGATTTATTATAGAGAAACAAACTTATTAAATACGTAGGCCGGTACAAATAACCTTTAAAAAAAAGCCTACAAACACGAACAGCCTGAAACTTGTGAAAGTCAGGTAATGGTGACGTAACAATGAAAGCTGTTGCTAGTTGCATGCTTGCATTTCAGGCTAGGGAAAGCGTTCCGTTAAAAGTTAAAAATAGAAGAATCGTTCGGCCGACGTAAATGTTACGAGCTGACACGAAACTAGGGTTAAACGGAATTCGTGTGGTTTAGTTTCAACCTAAATTGAAAGGTTGTTTTCCACCGAAAGCATTTAGGTAATATAACAAGACGTTATTCATTGTGTGACGGGCGGGCGTTTGAAAGAATGAAAGAAAACTTATTTATTTCGCACACAAAGATTCACACAATGTTACATAAATGCATATAAGAATACTTAATTCAAAACAATAACATTGTTTGCCTCACGGCTGCGCCAAACATGCAGGTATGTCAGACCGTCAGGAGTTGCCTGACGCCGATTTTCAACTGACCCTTACGTGGAGTTTTTTTATTTTTAAGAATGGTAAATCATCAAATGATACAGCAGCATACCTGCTTCTAAGCTGGTAGTCGCGGATTACAGAGCTAAGTACTTCTGATCGATTCGAATGAATCAAAATCAATTTTCATTAAAAATGAAGACGATCTAATATGTACATTTTCAGTTATCACCAACATTCTACTATAAATAGGTGCTTTTTCTTCAAGTTTATCGCTCTCGTGGCTATCTCATAAGGACCTAGTTGATTTTTCTGAAAATAAAGCAGCAACCAGCACTGTAGCTTTCTTCCAGTGAAAGAAATTTCATAATTGGATCAAAGCAAATCTGAGATTTCATCATAGACAAACAATTTTAACTCATATAACATTAGTTCAAATTGAATGAATGCAATCGCGTCTCCATCTCAATCTGATTGTTTGAAAACCAATTCCTAAATATAAGCGTACGTACATAAAGATAATTTTCCAATACCTAGATCGAGTGCTACATTAGTAGAGTATGATTTATTAGTTTGTATCATTTCCGTACAATACAAATAAACCACTCCAACCCATCTCATGTGGAGAATGGCATTGGCAGTGAACTTGTTATATCAAGAAGTATTCTAGCTAATTCAGTTGTTACGGGTTGTCAAAAGCCAGATAGTCTGACACTAGTCTATCGGAAATTCGGAATTGTATAGCCATAACTATGTTTTGGAGGTCGAATACGCAGTCGTACCATGTAAAATACTGGTATTTAGCTGGATTTTGTACGAAAGGAATCACCATCATCTGCCTAGCCTTTTCCAAACTATATTGGGGTCGGCTCCCAGTCAAACCCGATTCAGCTGAATACCAGTATTTTACATGGAGAGGCTGCCTACTAGACCTCCACAACCCATTAACTGGGTAGCACGGTACTTCTTGGTAAGACTGGTGTCAGATTTTCTGGCTTCTGGAATGATCCTTTTTGTAAGGATGGGAAATCATAAAATGACTTCTTCCGCTCTGGACGGAGCTAGAGGGAGTGTTAGACTCTTACTGGCTAAAACCCATCCGTGGTTCTCATAATTACCTTTGCCTTCCAGGGCCGCAGTAACTCTTTCGAACAAAACAAGGAATGATCCTACAAAGGACTTTCTGCTTTTAGTCCAAAGTGCAGTTAGGGAACGTCATAAAATGGCAATGTCTGTTTTGTCTGCTGCCTGGCTGGCAGATATTTTCACCCTAGAAGAGTATAGTTTTAATTTACTTGGAATTGTAGTCAAAACTGGTACCTTATCAATTATTATTTTCTGTAACTTCACATAGCTTATCGATAGTAAATATAAACCAGTAGGTATGTAACTGACTCCCAGCTGTACTAATTACTTACAGCAATGTCACAGTTTATCGCCGACACTGATGGTGATGTCAAAGCGAATTTCAGAGTCTCTGGAACTCACCTCCATTCATCAGAAACATTCTATAGAATGCTGCAGCAAAATGGCTCCGTAGCTGACAGGCAGTCGTCACAAAACGTCACAATATGGTGACCAGCGAGTTGATTAAGTTTATTTTTTTCTATAATTGAAGGGGGAAGAAGTGCGGTACGGTAGGCGAGCAGGTACGGTAAACAAAAGACTCGCGACGCCCATTGAATACTGTGTAGCCAGGTGACAATATTCCAGATACTCTCGTATGGGATATTTCAGCTACTGTCAACTAGTTGGATATTTCCTGGTGGGAAGCTTTTTCTCGGGACAGTGCAGAGACTTGTAAAAAAGGCCTTCTTTAAAATTCAACATAAGCCTAATGTTCAATTTAGTCACCATAGGAAATTCTACCAAAGCCGCCTGAAACCAGAGGTTTTATGGGGCACAGACATTTCATGGAACCCAGTCTTGTTTATAAGTAGCCATCACCGAGAAAGCAAGTGAAGTCGAAGCAAGTATAGGCGATTTTATTTTAATCTATTGGCAATTAAAAATCTAACAGCCTACTTTACTTTAAAGAAGTTTATTTATCTCCTATTTTGAAAAGTCTATATTCATGAAATCCAATCAAAAACACAAAACATCTATAACCTACAAAAGACATCAATCTAAAGATTAAAATCTGCCAAGTGAACTTGCGCGTCTCGTTTCTATAAAAAAGTAGGTCGCATCAGTCACAGTCGAAATGTCAGTAGGCCGACTCAGCACCAACTGGGTCACCTTATTAAGGGAAGACAACATCTAATAGAGGAACAGAAGGTTAGAGAAATTGAATAAGTTTTTGACGGAATACTCAAGTAAATTTTGTTGTTTGGGCACAGTTTTTAATCTGTAGTTTCTAATATTTGGTAAAGCCTAGCCCAGCTAGTTCCACAGTCCCAGTTTCTAGATAGTTGTAACCACTGTAATTTTCAATAAAATCTTAATAATATAAGCTTTAATTTTATTTTACTAATTAAATCGTGCATTGTTATCCAATGTAAACGTGTTTAGCAAAATTTCAAGTAAATCGGTTGGGCATAACTATTTTAAAACACAGTAACAAAATTTGTAAGTTAATAGATATGTACGGGATATCTATTAACTAACAAGGCAATTTAATGAAAAGCTTGTAATAAAAGCGAACGTGTGTCACGAGGTAAGAGACTGAGAAGTTTCAAGTTGCAATAGTGTGAACACTGTTTTCCGGTACCTAGTCATGAGCCATGAGCCCCTCGACAAAACCAGAGGCCCTAGACAATGTGTTATTAATCAGCGAATTTGATCACGTGACATTTCGATAGTATCTGTCAATCCCATACATTTTTGATGTATTGACAATCGCTTTCGTCATGCTTTCGTCACGCTACCGCTGACGGAATCTCACTTGTCTCGAGCCCCAGGTCTTCTGTTCCTCTCTACTCCATGTCTGCATCATCGTTACTTCAGTCATAACCTTGCCTTTTGCCGCAAACGCTAATAAAACGCCGAGCTTGTATTAATGAGTGCCGCTAATTTGCATAGCATTAAGCTGAGACACCTGAGTCGGCGCAAACGCTTATGTTTAGTAATGTTTGGACTCTTTGAAGTAAGTACCCGGAAATGGTTTTGGTGTGTTAATTTTCAAGATTTTAGCGAATTCAGATAAACCTAAATGTCTTTTAAAATGACTTTTATAATATATTTTTTTAAATCAATTAACTAAGAGTCTCAAAAATGGTGATAGTATCTTTAAAAAATTGTCAATAAATAAAAGGCCCGTTTTAACAGCAGGATACAACATTACTAGTAGGAGTATGAAAGAGACATGAAGAAATCTCTTTGTTGTATCCTGGTGTCAAAACGGGCCTTTTATTTTTTGACAACGATACCTTAAAGTTAGCCTTACCCTTTTAAGTTTAAGTCAAAGAGTATCATCTTCATCAATACGCTTAAACGCTACAAGTAGATATGTAAATGCTAAGTTTTACGACAGTTTACAACGATATCTTTTCCCTCTATGAGTGCTCGAAACTTTGTCCATTGCATTAAGTTTATCACCGAAGTTTTGCGTAGTTTTCAGCACTCTACATCTCAAATTCAAAAAGCAAAATCTCACGTAGGTGAAGATTGCGACGATAAAAGCTACTTACTACGGCGAAAACAAAAGAGCTTTTAACAAGGCTTAACTAGAGCTTCATGGAGATATTTATAAACATAGCAGACGTAAGGTAACGTAAAAATAAAATATAGTACAGCTAGTTCAAATTGTTCTTGGAAATCCAATCTAATAAAGTAATGAGAAGCCTTTACATTTAATGGACGCAACATCCCACTCGCGAACTTTACTCGAAACAACTTCAATGTTACCAAACTGCGCGAGATTCAGCGCCTGATAAATTATGTAACGTTAATCCCCGAGTTTTCGTAATTACGCTACTAAAGGGCAACATAATGATACACAATGTAAACAAAAGATAGTTAATAATGTAGAACATGCTCGTACTTACAGGCTGCTGCCCCGCGGCGGCCAGGCTGCCAGGATTAGCACGTAAGCCTGGATCACATGGTTTACTCAATAGGATTATCTGCCCACTTTCGGTGTGTCTGCTCTTGTCACTTTCCTGACAAATTAATGGAAGATTTACGAATTCAGAATTGTTTGTTTCCGACAAATTGGAAGGCCTTAATAATTTATGCGTGGGGTGCCGTGGGTTGGATAACTTTTTAATCAAGCTCCTCGAAAACGTAGATTCGTATCGTTTCGACATCGCAAAAAAATCTATTCCCGCTCTCCGACAGTTTAAGAGCAGAGGAAATCAAAGCTCCTAGCTTTGATCTTCGAATTTCCGCTCAAAAAAATTGATATTTTACGTGATCACACATACGTCGTACTTCAAAGACGTGAATTCTTTCAAATACACGGGCGAATATTTGTTCAAACGTTTGTCATAATATATACCGCCATCAATAGTGGTCCACAATACATTATGAGGGCGAGGCTTTGCGAACTATCTGCAAACATGGCCATTAGTCGGCAGCAGTAGCATCCTGGCCTAGTTGGCGTGGTTTCCACGTCGATAAACAGTGTTCACACAACATGAAGATAGCTCGCTTACACTGTTTGCTGCCCTGGTACACAGTGAATAGATCTGACACCGGGAGTCTCGTTTTAATTGGAAACCCTAAGAGACTTTCGTGTTTTTTTTTTACATTGATGTGATAATTTTGTAGCAATTTATTTTAACTCCATAATAAAGTCTCGTCCATTATTTCATGGGTTTTCGTGCAGTGATGACTGAATATTTTTAAATACATTTGCAAGTTAAATGACACCTGCAAATTGATGGTAAAAACTTCTGAAACATTTTCCTATAAAGAGCGCTGCATGAATTCCGTTTGAATTAGTATTCGGTGCATGAATTCAGTTGGACCGCACTAACGACCGATTTGTCTGTTTTGTTGTATGAAAGGCGGGTTTAAATCGAAACCCCTTTCTGGTACACACATTTCATATTCTACTGTCAGTGTTCCAATAAATTCCCTTTCCATAGAGATATTCAAAGGCTCAATTCCATACACATGTACGCGCTTTATTGTCGCGTCGTTGCTACTGCAGCGCTAAGCCGAACCGATAACGTTGCAATAACAGTTGCTGTAACACCGATCCGTTCGCGAGCTGTGCCAATGTGATAACGAGTGCACCGAATCCTTATTTTGTGGGTATCAGGTACATTATTGTATTACAGTTCTCTGTATTTTAAAGCTAGTTAGGTACTAGCTAGCCTATTAGCAGAATCATATATAAAACCTCTCCCGTTTTACCATTCGTATATAATCTTAGTAGGCTACTAGTAAGCTCCGAAGTTTTTGTCTGTGGTTTTTTAAAGTCAAGTATGTCGATATTATTGGTAATCTGTTGTTTAAGCATAATCTGCGTACTCATCGCAGAATCGGTGACGGAACTTTAGTCCCAAATTTTTATTTTTTTGTGTTGCATAGATTACTACTAACGTTTAAGAAATACAATTACTTACCATTGTACATGTTACCCAGTATTAGTAAAAATGGGCACATGTACAGTTTTTTAATAGTGATTCACTATAGGTACCTGCTGTTTGTATTTAAATCATAATTAAATTTCAATTTCACAACTGTTCCCAGTAGCGTTTATTTAGAACATGTTTCCTTCTAATTGCATTTAATAGAGCATACAGTTTTAATTGCTAAATGCAAGAAGGTTCCAAATGCGTAATTGTAGTTCCATAAACGTTTTGCGTCATAAACAGTTTATTTTTAATATGCCACTTATTCTTTGCTGGCCTACTTCGCAAAACATGGGGTTTTATAAGTTTGCAGGTTTGATTTATGTGGCATTATCTGAGGCATCTCCAATATTTACATTGTGATAATGTAATAATACAAAGCATTTTATACCTATATATAGATTTAAATGCCTTTAAATGATAAAAATTGAGATGCCTCAAATAATGCCTTTATAAAGAAGAAAGTAATGAAAACGGATTAACTATGTGAACGCAGTGTAGAAATCCTGAACTATTCATTTTTTTCTTAAGGATGTTAAATCATCAAATGACTCCTTCCCCTCTTGGTGGAACGTGCGGGAGTGACAGACTCTTACTGACTAAAACCCATCCGTGTTCCTCCTAATGCCCTTGGTGTTCCAGGGCCGCGGTAACTCTTTCGAACAAATTCCGCAACAACTATGAATAATGTTAGTAGTACTTTACTTATTTATTTATGTACCTACACACAATAAACTTAAAAAAAGAAAATACCACTAACTAACTTTTTTATTATTATTCTTGATAGGCACGCGCTTGACCACTATCTCACCTGATGGTAAGCGATGATGTGGCCGAAGATGGAGCATGCTTGCCTAGAAGTAACCTATTCACTCTTGATTTTAAGACTTCCGGGTTGTAGCTATCAGGAAACAGAATCTGACAGGGAATTCCATTCCTTAGCTGTAGGCACAATGAACTGATTTAACTAATTAACTTGTGTTAGTAAAGGCTAATATTTGTTTGGTTTAAGGTGTTCTTCAGATACACCAAGATAAAAGATGTACCTATGTACGTGTTTTATCTTGGCGCATCTACAATAAAATAGATATATATACAAAAATCCGCCCCTAAGACGACCCTCTGACCGAATAATGTAAAAAGGCAGATGCAAAATGTTGTCATCTTGCTTAAAAATCTGTGGTATTGTACCTCCAAAACGGATGGATCAGTGACAATGACACTCTTGTTTGAGACTGATTTAATCTGGGTAAGAGCCGTGTGGTTTTGAACCAAGTAGGATTGTGAAATGGGTCAGACAAATGCCAATTAAATAAACCAAAATATTGCGAGACGTATTGCAACTCGATTGAGTTCTTTAAAAAAATTCACATCCCACGAAATATATATAAAAAAATCAATATCAATATATAATATCACTTTTAATTAATTTGCCATAATTAATTTCATTCAAATATTCACGTCCGCTAATTTGCCGTTGTCATGTTTGGCACGCGACTGTGACTCGTGACAAATGACAATACAACTGCGATGTATTACGAAAACCTAAATACAAAATGGATGTCCTGTAGAGCTGAGTAACAACAAAAAAAAATGAAAATTTAATAAATACAAAAAGCTAGGTAAATCTAGCTTTTTGTATTCAAACCCTATATCTGTTTGTATTGTATCACGTTGTTCCATTTTTGTGCCTAAACTCTGTGAAAAGAGTGGCAGTCTAGACTAGTTTATTTTAGGAGGTGACCCACTTTCTATAATAAACTTTTCTACCTTTCAGAGCGGAAAAATAATTCAGTATAAGTACTGGAGTTGCTGGAGAATTGATGATTGTAATAATATTCTTTTATTTGGAGCTGTATACGTACAGTTTATTTTTATTAAATTTGATAATAACCGAATCCGTTGAAATAAATGGGATATAGCTATCTTTTGCTACCCTCCGGGCATCATTAGAAGCCCCAATCACCCACCGTGAATTTCACGCAAAGGAAAAATTGAAAAGATCTTTTGAAGGAATCAAACCAATACTTTACTGAAAAATCTCGACATAATCACCACTTACTAACCTGCCAGCCTTTACGAAGCGCATATACTCACGCAAAACCAACAATTTGTTTCCCGATATTCATTTAAAATTGACTAATTAGTTCAATACCGGGTATTAGCTCTGGGCGACTGAGCAAGCGGCCCGCAGGGCCCGCGCAGGGGCGTCCTCATCGGGGCCCATCGAGAGTCTCGTCGTGATTTCCTTTCCCCCACCACTTGACGAGAGCACCCTCTTTGTGCTTGTAAACGGACTTTGTAGATCTGTCGATGCTCAGGTTTGACAGACATTTAAGATGTTTCTTTGGAGTTGGATCGTAGCTATGAGCAAACGTGTGTTTGTTCACGTCTTATCCCATTATAAGTAGGCGAAATACAAGACCCCTGTACTTACACAAAAAGGCATTATTATTTGAATTTCGGACGCAAACTTATCCTTATTTTTAATTGCATTGCATTAATCACCCATTGATTTTTATAAATGTAGGATACTTACCTGATTTGTTCTAACCTGTAATTAGGAACATGAAAAATAATAGTATAAAACACTGACAAATTAGGTTACTTGGGTTCGTCTTGACCGTTTTTACTAGTTAGTTAAATAGATAGTTTGTAAGCAGGTATGTACGTATTTGTTTCATTGTTATAAACTACTTACCAAAGCCACAGACGGATTCAGCGAAAGCCTTTAAGAACTGCCAGCTTTTGTGACTCGGGATCAAATTGTCTTTGAGGTGCAGGCGAACGTTTTCGTGTAATCCCCTGGTCTATGCCCCTCTACCTGTACCGACTTACTTCACCTCACCTTGATATGAAAAGTTTATACACCACTATTTGATATAGGTGTTTCAATAATGGTCTATAGACATACATACATAAATACTATATTTAATCACTTTTCACTGGATTCTGTTTTGAAACACACTTGTATAGGTAAGCGCATTACATAAAATTCCAGTGGAAACTCGTTGAATATTGAACTGTGAAACAGATAAAAGTATCAATTTTGTGTTATAATATTAACAAAAAAAAATTAGTAATAACAGTCTTCTTCTCCTTCGTGTGGGTAGTAAGGTCTAACGACCGCACACACCCTAGTATCAGAGTTCCTAAACCGCCTCAAGGGCCTCTGACATGGTTTGACGACCGCCATTTGGCGGCCGGGACCACCGGCTTATACGTGCCTTCCGAAGCCCGGAATCATCTTTTTAACAGACAATCAGGTGATTCAAGCCTGCAATGTCCTAGCCAAACTGGAAACAACTTTACAAAGTATGCTTCCCGTAGGAATCGAACACACGACCACCGGGTCACAAGGCAAACGCCTAAACCACTCGACTACGGAGGCAGTTAATTAGTATTAACAGTCTGATTAGTCACATATGTTTCATTAATTAATAGGTACATAGCTATAATTCATTGATACTCTAACGTAATATTTTCATTATAATAGTAATATAGCTCATTATACTGATTGAGCCCAAAAAAACCGGGAAAAGCCAGAATTTCAAACAGCTGAAACTTAAATATTCCTTTTCCAAACTTATACATTTAGCAGAAATTCCACGAAACATTAAACAGTTCAGTGTTGCGTGAAACTTATGATCACCCTGACTCTCGCTCTGGTGAAGTTTTCAGCACATTTACAAGAAGTAAGCACATTATCTTGTACGTCCTCCATTTACAGCTAAACTAGAACGGTAGGCATTAGTTTAGGTTTCTTTGTATAAATTAAGTAATAATCAGCTGTACTTCCTTAGTTACTGTTTTTAGAACTTTCTTGACACAGTTATTTACAATAGAAAAACTTAGCTACACATTCATAGTGCATACAGACTTATCCAGGGATGTAATCGGCGCTGGGCGCCCCAATCCATTTGAAATAATATCTAAGAAGGCCTCTGAGAGTTGGCTTCGGCCCCTTGTACGCCTACCAAGGGCCCGCGGCCCCAGGGTCCCGAGATTGTCATCTGACATGTTTAAAAAATAGAATATTAATTTATTCCTGTATTCCCTGAAATGAAGACATCAAGAAAATTACCCCAGTAAAAACATGTTTTGCACTATCAAGACAAAATAAGTTCTTTAACTCTTAAGACCTTAAAGCGTAGCTGAAAAGTGGAACTGGCCAAAGAAAAGAGCTGTCCTGTGTAAATTATATTTCACTGAAAATACTACAACAACATCACAAAACTTAAAAAAAACACCGTATTTTGCCTAGCATCTTACTTTCACAAACATACCATTTTTAGAAAACTTTAAATCATCCATTTCTTTAGCATCACAGAGCTAAGAAGCGAACCCTGTGCCAAAAATAACTAATCAATAAAAATTGAAAATAAAATCACATTACATCATCATATCAGCCGAAAGACGTCCACTGCTGGACATAGGCCTCCCCCAAGTGTCGCCACAACAACCGGTCCTGTGCGTCTCGCATCCATCGGTTACCCGCAACCCTCACCAGGTCATCGGTTCACCTTGTGGGAGGCCTTCCAACGCTGCGTCTTCCGGTACGCGGTCGCCACTCCAAAACTTTTCGGCCCCATCGACCATCTGTTCTGCGAGCAATGTGCCCTAACCACTGCCACTTCAATTTGGCGATCCTTCGGGCTATGTCGGTAATCTTGGTTCTCTTGCGGATATCATCATTCCTGATTCGATCACGCAAGGAAACTCCGAGCATTGCCCTCTCCATTGCCCTTTGGGTGACTTTAAGCCTTCTGATGAGGCCCATTGTGAGCGACCACGTTTCGAGTCATCGATTCGAAATCACATTACACGTGAATAAAATGAAACCAACAACGTAAGTAAATATAATGTTTTTCCTCATATTTTCATAGAGAGCTTTTTCACTAAACTTTTAATTAATGTACGTGTTTGCTCATAATTTGTGTTGTGCAACCAATCACTTACCTGTATAGTTTCGGAATAAGTTCTCGATGCATGCCAAACCGTCTAAAAAGCACCCTAAACTCGTAATATCAATTGATATTCACGTTTGTTTTATTTGACAACAGCTTGTGGCAGTATACTCGTATAATAAAATATAAGAGTAATTCCATTTTGATAGAGTCCTGTACGTTTTATTATATGGGTACCTGTTATGTGCGTTTACTCGCAAACAAACCTAACAGAGCAAAATGGCGAATCAAGTTTCGTTTAAAAAAAATAGGTCTTTGTAACATTATTTTCAATGAACAGCGTCACCTCTCTCAGCTTATCCCTCTAGTAGGGCAGATTATTAATCCGCACCAACCCATTAAACCTCCTTTGTCCTCAAAAGAAGTACCTTCACCATTCAACGAGTAACAGAGGCAGCATAAAATATGAACCATTGAAACAAGAGACCAGATTAAACTTTTAACACCGGCTCCTCAACTAAGAACTTAATCTGTAAGGCCTTGCTTACCGAAGGCCTTACGGTACAGTAATAAGAAAATTCAAGGCCAATCGCCTTTTATCAAGAAGGCTGAGTTTATTAAAAACATGTTTCTTTGTGAATAGACGGTGAATTTTACGTCAGAAGTTTTAACAACCGACTTCTAAAATGTACAACTTAATAATGTTGAAGCAGCGTGCCGCAGCTTGGGAGTGGTTGTTACAACGAGTTGAATGATTGATTGGGGGAAAACAGTGATACTTATGTATCCAAAAAACACCGTGTATTTTGCAAAACAATTATTATATCATTTCCTGCGTGGAAGTGTAATAAAAAATAAACACATTTAAAATTTATTAACAGTATAGGATAGCAGGGTTTATTAGGAAGCAGGATAGGATAAAAAGCTATGAGTAGGTATCATGGCTTGCCGGTGCAGTGTGACGTTTCCTTTCTAGTGCAATTATTCTCAACAGGTTTCTGCACGTTCTGTTACTCTACAGCTTTCACCTTTATTCTAATTAGTTCCCGACATAAACCTAGCCGCGGCCTTCAGCTACCTAACCTAGGTCACGCTATGTTTTTACATTTATTTCACTTTAGAAATAGAAATTATGAAAAAAATACAGGACATGAAACTTGGCAACGTGACGTCTGCACGGCACATTTCTATGAAACTTCGTTTATACTGACAGCAAAATACGAGGAAAGTGATGCATTGTGGCAATAATGACGTACCGTTGCAATTATTCGTTGAGTCGATAAACTACAATTTTATAATTTGTAAACGCCGTCATATATCAAAGTTCCCAAAAAAAGCCTCCATTTTCCTACATTTTTGACAGATTGCGACTGAGATGTGAATGCGAACGTTGTTTAGCGATCAGGCAGGCTATACATAGGCTATAAATAAATAAATAAAAAGCGGGGACTCCAGTGTTATGTTGAGAGGCGCGCGCGCTGCCACAGTTGCTTTAAAATTAGTAGAATTGGCCCTCTGATTGCAAACATTCCTTCACTGATAGAAAGCTACACTATCCTTGAGTGGCATATGCTACTGTTCATGTCTAAATGCAAGGTTTATACGAGGAAAAGGCCACGAGAACTAAACCGCGGGAAAAAGCGTGTTATAAATGAAAACAAAGAACAACGTTTTTATCATTCATATTTTTGTTAAACATTTCGATTCCGTGATCAATATAGGTTTAGCTGTCATGACATTAGCCTAGGCGCAGTGGGTGCGGTACCGCACGACAAAGGTCAGCTGTCACCTCGACAGGTAGGAACGGAACTACCCTGATTTATAGCACACCTACCTTATTTCGATAAAAATACTAAGAAATAAATTACATGGAAAAGATTTTTGCGGGGTAGATTTTCTAGTGCTTGTACTTCAATTCGCCCAAAAGACTTTTAGGATCAGGATCGATTCTTTTTCCAGTTTCTCTCTGACTCAAAATTTAAAAAAAAAAATTGAAATGTAATTAGTTAATGTTCTTAGAACGTTTTCCTGTAGATATAACTGTTCAGGTCCATCCCTTAATGCCCACCTGTTCCCCATAATATTTTAATTACCCGCGATTGCTCACAACTTAGGTAGGTACACTCGTACCCAGTCTGCTCTTTAAAATTTTTCATACCCAGAAACAATATTGAAATGTGGTACTAAGTAGAATTTAACCTATGTGTTTATGTCCAATACTACTCATTGCAATATGTAACATTGAAAGAACTACTTTAAAAGTTCTCATCTTCTATAGAATAAAATTTAATAGAAGTGCCACACTGACTGGCAAGTTGCCAGAGTATTTCGACCCACTTTTATATAACTTTTGTAACGATATATTGATATGTTACATTTTGTAATAGCTTTTTAGTGGCTTGAAAATCTTATAAATATAAAGGTATGGAAGGGTTGATACTTTGATAAATTATTAGATTTAGGTACCTAGTTACCTACCTGTTTCAACTGGTGCCACTGGGTGGGATACCTACTTTTCTTTCTAAAGCAAAGGTTGACAGGTCGAGAATGCCTTGTTGCATTAAGCACGCTAGGTTTTATAAAATGAAAGTTGGAAAAGTTTGATGAGAGGTTTATATTTATTTATATTTAAAACTTTATAAATGTAAATAAATATACACCTCTCACCACTCTTTTCCAGCTTTCGTTGTAATGAAAAAGAAAGTTTTATTTGCTCTCAAATAAACGACTAGTAACCGTCCTATTAAATAACATGCAAATTAGAGGTATTCAATTCCTTTTATTAAATGTTTTTAAATAGAAATCCAGGAATAGCACCAGGCCAAGGTTTTCCAACTATAGCAGGAACTCACTGGAAACACAGAAAGTAGGTACTGGTTATTATTTTCATTTCAGAAAGAGTTTATATAACCCACCTACAAGTTTAGAGCTTCTTACCTAATTAAACTAGGATAGTCATCTTTAGTGTAGAAAACAAAATCAAATAAGCTACATTACCAAACAATAAAGTAAAGTATAGTCGGTCTATAAGAAATTCTTTCAGTTTTTCTATTTCGTGTTGTTTAAAACATAAAGTGTTAAGTACAAGTTTTTCTTCTAGTACTAGCGACACACGCTATTATTTAGAGATTGGACTTACCGAACCGTATGTCAGACGAGTATGTATAGCACCAGATAATAATATAAGGTAGGTACTTTAAGCATGACGTGTAATACTATCCTTACACAACGGCTACTATGCTTAAAAGGTCGACAACAGATTTTATGCCAAGCAAAAAAAATTAAGTACCTTTCCGACTTCGCTCAGCCATCCGGCCAACTCACGTTGATTCTAAGAGCAAAACATGGCAGTTTGTCCGCTAAATAATTTCGCGGCTTTAATGCCGTAGCCAACATGATATATGATGAAATGAACAATAAAACAACCCAACCGTACACACATACGAACGAAGCAAATTAATACAAAGCTTGTAAAAAATTCGCATTTCGCAAAAATTCGCGTTGAAAAGCTCTTTGCGAACAATTAGTACAGAGCCGGCTTTTAATGAGTACTAGCAATGTATGGAACTTATGGCTGCGTCAGTGAATGGTGTTACCCGTTGCTGAATACTGGGCCAAACAACATTTTATCACTCTGTTTGCCATCATGCAACACGAAGAAGAATAAGCAATGAAAAGCGAAGTCCTTGACTGTGAATAGAATAGATTCGCGGGTACATTTTGTAACATTTTGTTTATTTCGGAGATTATCCTCTATAACCTAAGTTATTTCCTCCATCTTGACTCTAATTTGGAATCGTCAAGTTGTTGATAGTAATCGAAGGTCTTCTCGGTGGTCATGGTGACTGAGTCAAGTCAATCTGAATTGGAATATGAGCTAAAGCATCTACGATTGTAGTAGCATGGAGGCAATCGTTTTATACGATCTGTGGGTACTAGAGTCAGTATAAGAACACTGCAGGGGGAAGACCTCCCTTTCTTCTCTTCGTATCTCCAGGTTTTGAGCAAGTGTGAACCAGTCTTGTCTTTAATGTAGGGTTCATCCTATCAAATTAGCCTGGGTCTGCTACGATGTCGCTAAACATTTCCCATCACTCACATTTTAATAGATTTAGCCCACCGTTCACCATACGGCACAATAAATAAAAATCCAATACTATTTATAATTCAAGCCATTGGAACTTTTCCCTTCCTGTCAAGGTTCAATCTCGAAGACAGCTTGATTACTGACTAAGTTAGCGCGAATTAAAAAAAGTTAATCGGATCGGCTTCCGAGAACATTCATACTTAATAGGTAAAAAAGTATTCTTGGGGGAGAGCTTAATAGTTGATTCTGTAAAGAAATCAGACAAACCAGTTTTATATGTGATGAGCGGTTAAATGTATGAAGAAAAAATAGTGAGGCGACTTTGAGCACGTTTATTTTCGAAGAAAGTCACACGAATAAACTAATTGACTTGATCTGAAAGAGTTTTCACTATACCTTCTTCTATTGCTATAAATCTATTCGGAGACAGCAGTTTTACCAAATAGAAAACAAAATACGAAGTGAAATATTTATACCCAATGGAGTAAAACGAAAGTCTGAAATTGAAACTAGAATATAGAAGAGGTAACTATTTCGCCACCGTGCTTGTATCGTACCAAGCTCTTTATTGCTCAGTCGTTAGAGACTTTACTGGTTGAATGTTAAAAAAAACCGGCCAAGTGCGAGTCGGACTCGCGCACGAAGGGTTCCGTACCATTATCTTAAAAAAAAACGGCAAAAAATCACGTTTGTTGTATGGGAGCACTTAAATATTTATTTTATTCTGTTTTTAGTATTTGTTGTTATAGCGGCAACAGAAATACATCATTTGTGAAAATTTTAACTGTCTGGCTAACACGGTTCATGAGATACAGCTTGGTGACAGACAGACGGACAGCGGAGTCTTAGTAGTTCTCGTTTTTACCATTTGGGTGCAGAACCCAAAAATAAACTGCTGAAGCTCTTTTTTTAAAAGCATTTCACACATTGCAATTTACAAAACATAGACTGACTGACGATCAAATCGTCACCACGCGCCTCGCATGCATCACACGGCGTCAAATGCACGTCAGAAAGCCATATTTTTAGTGAAAAAGCTTTCGAAACTACAAACTAGAACAAAACTTCAACCTTTTTTCGGTTTGTGTCGAAGCTAAAAGGAATTTAAAATTTGATGCGGCTTTGTGTTCACACGGCTCTGTAAAACTATGTTAAGCGAAAGATGTTTAAATGAGGTATCTCTACAGTTACATAAACAAAGTCGTTTGTCTGTGTTTTCATGTAGGTGATTGTAGTATTTGTGCCTATACAACCTTGATATTTCATCGTTGCATGATTGAAAAAACGGCCATGATCATGATTTATAAGCTCTATTTATCTTCATTTGGCAGCCTGACTTCGTCAAGTCATTAAAATTGTATAGTAGGTTCGTGATATGTCGACAAGTAATCTTTTGCCCTATTTTCGCTTTTAGTTTATTACATAATACATCATTTTCACACCCTTGAGTAAATATACGTGTGTAGACCCGTTTCATAACGGACTGTTTAAATTGAGATCAGAAATATGAGAAAGTTTGGTAATCTTTCCGATCAATAAAACCTTATACAACATGTAACAGAATAAACGCAATACCTCTTAAGGGGTCGTTGTACTCATCATTAGTAACAAATTTTACTATGGGGCCAATCCTATAATCGCGAAAAAAAAATCGACTGCCCCATACGTTTATTTGCGCATGACTTGACAAAATGTACTGAACAGCTGATTTTTTTTCGTGTGGATCACCCTGTATAAGTAATACAGGGTGTTCCAGACGGGCGTGGTCATATTTTAAGGGTGGTGTTCTACAGCCGCTTTTTAGAGAAGAAATAATAATAAAAAAATAAAAAAAAAATTCAAAAAACTCGACCACGGAAAACGACTAAAAAGTAAAAAAAAAACACTTCAAGCAGTCTGATGCAGTTGCTGGCATCAAATCTGTGATTGAACTAAACTAGACGCCACCAACACCAAATACTTCAAACTGCTTGAAAAGTGTTTTTTTTTAACATACGTTATCAGCCTCATCTAGTTTAAAACCGACCAAAAAGGTTGACGTGTAAAAGTGTTATTTACAACCTAGTTACAAAATAAATATCAATCTTTAAAATATGTACACTTCTTGGTGTAATGGCAGACACAATGTGGCATGCAAGTTTTTCTACTACAAAATAAAGACACATCAAAAAAAAAAAGATTTAGTTATCTGCGGTCGGGTGTAAAAAAAAAGTCAAATTTTTATTTTAATGTTGTGTCTTTATTTTATAGTAGAAAAACTTGCATGCCACATGTGTCCGCCATTACACCAAGAAGTGCACATATTTTAAAACTGCATTTGTAACCCTATTGTTCTATGAGTAGCTCTATGAATAACATAACATAACAACATGTTGATAGATTCACGATCACGTAGTTTATTAGTCAACGCTTGAACCTCCCATCAGTAACCTAATCCAGTTACTGTGGCAGTCTAACTGGTTGCCAGCCAATTGGACTGCACTCCATTGATTACTCAGGATGCACACAGCATGACAAATGAACCTGATGCCATGAATCTTGTTTGTAAAGCTTCAATTTACATGACCGTTAGTAATTGTATAACACTTAATTCAACGAATCGGAGGGTTGTTTGAAATGTTAGCTGCAAATTCTAATGACATTCATTACGAATTTCACAGTAATCGTTTGATGTCATGCCATGTTTGAGTAGATCTATTTATAGTCCACATCGAGCCATTACTGCATGAATAAGTCCAATATTTATGATGAAACAATATTTAGCCTGATTCGCTTTGAACCGACTTTAAAGAGATATATTATTAAAAAGAACGTATGTGTTTTAAAAATAATCATACAACAAGTTTCCATCAGCACATTAATTCTACGTTGTTTATTGAGTACTCGCCTTCCACTAAACCTACTAAGAATTTCTTCTCATATACTTGAATGATGAAAATGATATCCCAAGACAGCGTAGCAGCGTAGCGACCGACGTAGCACTAAGCTAATATCCCGCTAATTCGTAGCGCTACGAGCTACGCCGAGATGAATAGCGCTACGACGACGGCTTGCCTCAACGCAGACGAAACTGTGTTTATGGACTAAGATGTTTGTATTTCAAAAAGGTATATCCAGTCACAATTTTGTGGCTTATAAAACAGAATAAGAAACAGATGAAACGTATTCATTAAAAAAAATACATTTGGAAAAATTTAGAACCACCTTCTTATGAAGGCGATTAAAAAGCAAAATTATGTACTAATATTGAAACCATCGGAAACTTTAGAACACTCAACAGAAGCTAGCAATAGCAAATTCTAGAAATAATTGACTGAACTGACGACACGGTTGGCGCGGTGGTTGAGCGATCGGCTGCTGCTCTGCGTGTCGCGGGTTCGATTCCCGCACGGAACAAATATTTGTATGGCCTACAGATAGTTGTTCCGGGCTGTTTGTGTATGTGAGTTTGTATGTTTGTAAAGGCACCCACGATACAGGAGTAATTCCTAGCGTGGAGCAACGTTTTATTAAAAAAAAAAAATCATAGATAAGTTATCCCAGACTGTGACGGCTAACGAACCGACCGGTCCGATCTAAAAATACCTCAAAACATCAAATCGAACATGGCTTTGACTTGGCTTTGTATTAGAGACGAAGAACCAAATAATGAATTTTCCAACCGCTATAGAACTCCATCTATTCCAAACTCGCGGTCGCAAAGCCCTCAAGATAACAAGTCCACAGTAAACATTCCTTCCGAAATCCAGGCCAGTCGTGAAATAATGCCCGAATAGGCAGCAACACATAAATAACTCCCGCCCAGTTATTCATATTGTTCGGGACCCTCCGGCTTATGCAAATGTTCGGGGATCGGATCATATGTAAATACTTACAGGGTAGCACGCACGGGACCCGGTGCCGCTGTGTTTCACTGTTTGGGATGGAGTTAGAAAAGGTTTGAAATTCATTAGTGACTTTGCACTATGAACTTTTTTATGTCTGAACAGTGTAAGCTGCGAAGCTGATGCTTTGAATTGTGTTATAAAGAGCTTCTAGGCAAATGTTTACAGGAATTTACACTTATAAACACATCTCCTAACTAGTTTAATAATCCAGTTAACGGAAATAAACGATAACAAGTTTAGCTAATCAACTACGATATTGAGAACGCGTTAGAAGTTTTTGCACTCTCAGGTTCATAGAACATTCAGACGACAAAAGGAATAAATATTCTCACAGAATCATATCTTTTGAATTACTTAAAAAAATATCGAGAAATGGTCTAACATTTGATATCAATGCGATGGTTTCAAAGCGTCAATTTTTATTATTGTGGGATGAGTTCGACATGTTGTTTTGCGTCCAACTGAAAGTATTTGTAAATCAATGATCTAACCAAAATTAATTGCTAGAAACAAACTGGGCATTTTAAATAATCATCAAAATTGCTGTGGGTTTTACTGATAACTACATTCGAAGGTAAATTCTGCCAGCCTGCCATTTAGAGGGACTTGTCGGTTCCCCCATTCGAAATTTACCTCATGCATTACTAATTAGACGAGGGGTACTCAGAAAGCGCATGTACACAATGCATTTTTAAATAATATAAGCACATTAACGATTGTGTCTGAAAATGAAGGAAAAGCCGGGGCAAAGTCTAAAATACCTGGGCGCAAACTTGTGGTTATGAACGTACATGTCCAACCCCGGATTTTGGTCAACTAACTTTTGACACAAGCATATTTGTGCTCTTTGAAGGGGTAAATATTTATGAGGTAAGCCTGCAGTGCTCGTACTAATATTAGTAATATGTTACGCCATAAGGCTGGATGAGTGGACGCGAATAAAAGGATTTTTATAAGTAACTAATATTTTATCTTCATTCTGCCAGGGATTAGAAGAAAATAAAAACGTCTACACTAACTGTTTTCCTCGGATTCGCTCCCATTCCATGCCATATCCTACAGGAACAGTTACTAGCGATTCTAAGTTTTCTTTCAGTGATTAAGTTTTATTTCTTATCAAAACGGTACCGTCTACTGTACAGATTACTCCTTCTGTATTGTTACAACTTATGTTTGTCACTGTTGAATTTTCCAGATCCAATCGCAATTGAAATAACTACTAAAACGGCAGCGTTGCTGCTTATTATCACTATATATGGGTACATGTAATATGTACAAGGTTTCACTTGTACAGTATTGTCGTATAAGCTTACCATACACCTGCTAAAACCGAACGGTACATGCTCATCTTAAGAGTACTTGCGATTCGACAAGCGTATTTATAGCCATATTTTTATCTATGTATAAAGCACTTAGACGATGTTATTTTCCTCTTAGGATGGAAACGGTCTTAGGCTAAGATAAATTGCTCCTAAATATGTTTAGTTTTATCAGTTAAGCCGTAAAATATAGCCTTTCATATTTCAAGGCTAATCTTCGAAATTGCTTTGCAGATAGCTTTTTATAGTACCTACCTATATCAGTAGACAGTTATACCATTTTATCCTTCATCGGAGTCTAAAACAAGAATTGTGTCTAAAAAAATTACGCAAGGGATTTTAAAAAATATTGAACAAACTTAGGCTTGAGGTTAAAGCTTAGTTTATTTAGTTCCTTTGACGCCATACAAATTTTATCTTGTCAGTGCCCTGTCCACACTTTGTATATCAAGTCCCTAATAGTCGACCCATAGAACTCCATTTACCTATCAATAGGCATACATCATACATATGTAAAAACCTAGGTAAGTGTTACTGTCCAGGGCTGCGGAATTTGTTCAAGAGTCGCCGTGGCCCTTGAACGCAAAGGGCATTTGGAGGAATACGGATGGGTTTTAGTTAGTAAGAGTCTGACAGTCCCGTCTGCTCCACCCAGAGCGGAAGGAGTCATTTGATGATTAGGTAACCATCCTAAAAAAAAGGTATGTAACAAAATAATTCATTTATCCTAGATAAAGGGTCGTTTGTTTATCTTGCTAAGTAAAACTCTGTGCTGATCTTAGTACAAGCCTGTCTCAATAAATTACAAGTGCGATCTATCAATCACTTGTTCAATACAAGTATTTGTTTGCACCCAGAATAAACAGATCACTGTTTAACCTCCTAGTATCTCGTACTACTTATATATTGTATGAATAGTACTTACCTTTCTACATTGACAAAAAATCATGAGGTTGACGTTTGTATTATTGGGGAATATTTCCTGGTGTTTATTGCGACACTCGATATACATAATAGTGAAAGGGCAGTGTCTTTTTTTTCCTACACCTCGGCTTAGTGTCAATTAGAAAATAATATTTTCTGATTAATTTTGTTGAAAAATCGTTTCTCCGGGACACGCCGAGCTTCATTAACTTCTGGTTTTCAGGAGTTGCAGTGGTTGGGAACGTGTGGCGGGCTTGTCCCAATACTTAATAGTAGTTATCGATGTAATAACAACAGTTGTATCGCCATGTTTATTCAAGAGTCGGCCCCGCCCACTTAAAATCATATCACTTGTTTGGACGGGACTATTATTGGACGTTTTAATTGCTAATTTGTAAAGCAAAGAATACTAATGTAATTGAACCAACATCGTTTCTAAAAGCAAAACATCTGTTATACGGGAAACGTTCTTTTGGTATCCTCCAAGAAACAACTTGTTTTGTGAATCTACATCAGCAGATTCACGAAGAGAGAACCTTAATGAATTTAGCAACAAAACAAAGATTCCACAGGTTAATTCGAATACATTCCTCGGAATCAGATTCCCAGAAAGAATCATGTCTGTTCATTTTACAAAACTATAAAAGCATGTCGATGGCATCTAGATTCGTGAAATACCTAGTTGTAGGATAACTATCAGCATATTATATTAGTATCGGCATATATTAGTATCGCGAAGTTGGACTTTGAAGTGCACATTATTAAACTGATCCTAGTGTTTGACTTGATATCGGAACGTGGTTTAACAGAATAGACCGGCTGATCCAAGCGTGGAAAGAGAAGAATGGGGGGAAGCCTTTGCCTAGGATTGGGACATTTCAGGGTAACAAAGGAAGCGTGGAAGAAAAGCATCGAAGAAAGGACAACTATAGTGTCTTTTTAAAACAAAAAAAAACAATTCTAATGCTTATCGTTTTTACTTGTACAAAATGGGTGGCCGTGAAAGTTTCGATAAAAAAGTCTTAGAAAAGGTCCGATTCGTAAAGTTGTGAACAAATATCCTCATTTAACATGAAAGGCTAGGTTTTTTAGTGGATCATTAGGCCTTGACCAGCTCTAAAGGAAAAATAAACATTACGTAATCACTCCAATAGATCTTTTTAAACACTTTTACATTTAGAAAAAAGCTTATGAAAACAATAAATTAATTTCACAAAAAGAATAATGTTATTTCTGTCTGATATGGCCAAAACTTTAGCGTGCCTGGCATACTATTGTCGAAATGTTACAAATTAAATGTAAAACCGAAAATATAGCGTGAATTCCATTACAAATACGTTATTAAAATAACACAAACAAATAGTTTGTAATACGAAGTTGAACAATGTTGCTATTAAAATGAAACATTGAATATTTTTCCATAGCAACACTGGAGTCGTGACAGCTGTTGACAGTTGACATAGAAACATTTAATTATTTTGGTGCAGAATGTAGTAAAAGTACCTAGCATGGAATAATAATTATAAGAGAACATTATATCATTTTATTACTACATAATTTTTTGGTTTACATATTATTATAAATAAATCTTGTATAGCCTTGGCCTATAACATACTTATTCACACGCTGACGGATACTCTAAGAAGTGAAGATTCAACTTATTCGATTACCATGGAGTCACCCTCAGAAGACTATCAGATCTTAGACCAGGACTGTACCTCACTCGGTATACCTCGAATGCAGTTGATAGAATCATTATTTGATGGACCAGATTATGCAGCAGGGATATTTGGTGGCCTATGTATTTACATGACTGCAGCTATATATCTAAAAATTATCCGGTTTAAATATTGTTGAAACATTATTAAAAATATTGGATCAACTATTGATTAAGTAGTTTATTTCACACAACAACCGGTCAAGCTTCCGACATGTCAAAATTCAAAATCATATAATATACCTTGTGTTATAGTAATAATAGAGTTGTAAAACGCGTAAATCGGGCGACACACCGGTGTGTCGGCGGAGCTTGACCGGTACATATATATTGAAGTTTCCTAAAGTAAATGCTTTTCTGTTAATCCGGTGGCGAGATGGACATGATGTCATTGTTGCCATCGCGGGTAGAACCTGAATGAGATGGTCACGCGGGGATTGGCTAAAGAAAAATGAGGCCTATGCTCAGCACGCTTTCCGAGGCACGGAGGAGTCTCCGTTACTTGTTAAGATAGTCACCCATCCACAGACAGACCTAAGCAAGCGTTGCTTAGCCTTGAATATCGACCCGTGCGGCTGTTATTACCACCCACGAGCTCCTCTTCCACGAACTTCATACCTAGTAATATCACGGAGAAAAGAGGCAACCGCACCTGACCGATGTAACAGTGTCAAAGAAGGAAGCAACGCATCAGTGTGTGTCGGAAAAAGGTACCATGTTTTGTACCCAAGTACAGTTTTACTTTGTCTTTTTATGTTTGTTTTACCCACAGCTGCGGATCATTATTCCGTTAGCAACAGCGATTTACAAAAAAATAATGTAAACCCACAACAAAGCTTAAAAGAAATCTTTACTACCTATCGGACGCCCGAGCGAGCTGAAACGAAATGAAAATACTTTTACCACTTTATAAAATTCAACAGTGTTTTTATTACAAAATCACGCGCTATCAAAACATACCAGGAGAATAAAAATACGACTAAAATATTGGTTAAATGCTAGTGACCCAGACGGGGGTATTTTTGCGACAACCCGGCCCAAACAGGCGGGTAGGCAACGATTTGTTCTAATCACGTAACAGTCGGGCAGTGGCGGGCATTCGCAACATTATGTTGTCCGGGCAAACGGGCAAACCTGGCCATGACGTTTGGGCTCAGCTGAACATTAACTGTGGTTATGGCTGGCTGTTTATCTTATCTGCAGTGGCCCTGTTTCAGTGTAACTTGTGTTTATTGCTTATGGCGATGCCACAAGCTTAAAAGTTTGTGGGATAACCCTAGTACTGTATCTACCTTTATTTCCTATCTCCCATGCTTTACTGTCGTATCATATTCACATAATCAACGTCTTGTTATTGCTATCACTAGTTGTAATTTGTTTGTTTCATGTCAATTCTAGGGCAATGAACACTTTCTTCTTTCTTTTTCTTGTAATAAAATTATTGTTACATTTTTATTTTCCAATGTTATTATTTCTATCTATCAATATAATATAAAATTCTTCCGTTACTGATGAGTGACTAACAGACAACGCACAGCCGAAACTACTGGTCGTAGAAAGCTGAAAGGCATGTAGGTTCGTTGGGGAGTGTAGGGGAGCACTAAGAGATGATTCCCCGAAATACCTACGGGAACAGGGTAAAACGGGATAAGCGCGTTCGATGTCGAGGCAAAAGCTAGTCTATCTTTAATGTAAACGTTTCCGTCGATTCTTCAATCACGCAATCACGCTATGTAGACTATTTTTGTACTTAAGGATTGTGGTCGAGAATTGTCGGTAATAAAATCCATTATTCAGTCACAATAATCCTACACAGACTGTTGGAACACCATCTAACCTTTCATACACATTTGATTAGCAAGTCAAAAAAAAGGAACTGTAGCAACAAGCCCTTCGACGTAACTTGCTACGAAACTCGTAGCAGCGTAGCTTCGTAGCACGCCTACGCCAAACGAACGGGTTATTCTGAAATCCCACACATACAAACATAGGCCATTATCTCTGTTTGTATGAAAGGATTTAAGCGTAAGTACGTAAACATGCGTACCGGTACATAATGTAATATTCAGGTGGCCGAGCCGGACTGTTTCCGTCGTCTGCAACATTTACTCACCAAGTAGTTTACGAGTATTTTGGTTTAAGCTCGTTTTGCCGGGTACGGTAAATTCCTATTTAATTATGGGCTAGAATTAGAATAATCAACCTTTGCTAAAAATGCTCTAATTTTCGCATAATAATTTATGCATTTTGTTTTGTCTTGTCTTGTGGTTCCGCAAAAAATGTTATGGTACTGTTCCTGTGATTGTATCAAAAGGATAGGCTTCAGCGCGGTAATCCTCGTTTGCGCTAGTTTGACACTTGGATGAGGAAACATTTGGATGAGTGTCTTGACTGATTTATTAAATATTATTAAATGATTAGATTATGGATTTTATATGACGAGACTAAGAGCGGATTTCAGCAATAAAACTGAACGCGATCAGTACATCTAAACTGCGTTCAAGAGCTGTCAGTGTAAATATTCCATAGAAAAATAATGACACTGACAGCTCATTAAATTAGTTTATTCGCTGATCGCGTTCAGTTTCATTGGTGATATTGGCCCTAAGTGTACTTAGCATCCCCACCAACCGTGTCTCCACGTTGTCGTCGTGGTGGGGCTTGCGTGTCTCAATGATCTTGGGGGCTTTGCCGGTAGAGCCACTCATGCCGGAAGGTCCCAAGTGAGAGACCAGACCAAGAGAGACACAAGAGGGGCACACCGTTCGGAGACTTGAGCAGTGTTCGGGTCCTCGGACGGTGTGCGTCTCATTGGCTTGCTCGCTGCTCTCTGGTACGCGTCTGATCATCAGACGTGACTGTGAGGGCAGCGAGCAAGCAGTGAGAGAGAGGGAGAGAGGAGGGGAGATAGGGACCGCACCCTCAAAAAGGAAATTATGGATAGTAGCCAAAAAGAGATATTACCCCAGGGCGGTACGGACTGCACAGCAGTCCGGGAATCCGCCACGCTTTATGCGTCAAGCCCCTCGTATTCTGGGGGGGGCAACGCTGCTATCCACCATCCGCTTGCCAAGGGCAACAGTGGCCGAGGAGGCCCCCGATCCAAGCCGTCCTTCGAGGACTTGATCGGGTTTGGTTTTAACTCGCCCGACAAAGCGTCGGTCGGGCAGAGCGCGAGAAGAGGCGCGTCATGTTGGAGAGAGGGCTTGCCTGAGCGTCACGCGGGTGCAGAGTCGGAGTCCGAGTTGGACTCCGACGACCTGGTGACCGTGAGCTCGGCAAGCTCTGGACCCGAGGGGGCGGGGACAGGTGCGGAGGACTCTAGGTCCTTCCGCAAGCGGCCTAGACCGGAGGAAGACCGGGGGTCGTCTGGCAGCGAGGAGGTGGCCTCTGCTCGCAAGATCCCCACCAGCAGGCGGGGCAAGGGCCGAGAGGGAGGCAAGGGGAGATTGCCCGCCTCCAAGGTGGCTGGTCAGCGAGCCGAGGAGCTCGCCGCTGACGGACGACCTCCCGTAGAGGGCGGTCGCAGGGCTCCTGGTTCGGAGTCCTCCGGCGGTGAGCCGGATGACTCCGGACAGGAGCGTGTTCGGAGGGCCGGGTTTGCGGAGGTTGTAGAGGCCGCGCTTCGCGATGTGGCCTTGAAGAGGAAGTTGTCCTCCAAGAACAAGGCCATACGCGAGGCGATGGCCTCCATTCTGGCGGCAGCGGAGGGTAACCCAGGGGGGCCTCCGCGGGACGAGATGTCCAAGCTGCGGGCGGAGGTCGCCCGCTTGGCTGCCGCCACGGAGCGCCTCCAGAGGGAGAATGCGGGGCTCCGAGCAGACCTGGCCAGGCTCCAGGGAGCCGGCCCACAGGGGGCGCCTGAAGGGGGGCGCAGGGAGAACAGCCAGCCCGTGCCGCAAGAGGGCCCGGTGCTGGACCTGGTGCGGCAGGAGATGGCTGCCTTCCAGGCGCGGTTTTCCGTCCTGGAGGGCATCGTCCTGCGCCCCCCGTTAGCGGCGAGTGGGAAGGCTCCAGGCAAGAAGGCGGCGTCGTACGCGGCCGCCGTGGCTGCCACACCGGGGTCGTCCGGCCAGGACAAAGGGTCCGGGCTGGCACCCGCGAAGCCGGTGCCGGGAAAACCGGACCCGGCCCCGGGAAGGAAGAGGAAGGGTGGGGTTGCTGCGCGGACGGCGAAGGCTCCTGCGCCGTCTGAGCAGCAGCTCCCCCCGGCTTCCTCGCCTTCAGCTCCTCCCCCGGCTCAAGCCGAATGGCAAGTGGCCGGGGAGAAGAGGAAGGCGGGAAAGGCAGCCAGGGCGGCCAAGAGGCGGGAGAGGAAGCGGCGGCAGAAGGCGCGAAGCGTCGCGGCTGCGCTGCGCCCCCCGAAAACCGCGGCTGTAGTGGTTACACTGCAGCCGGACGCGGCGAAGAGGGGCGTGACGTACGCGGACGTGCTCACCAAGGCGAAGGAGGCGATAAACCTTGGTGAGCTAGGCATCGTGGGGGGCCTTCGGCTCCGGGTCACCATGACTGGGGCCCGGATGCTGGAGATCCCCGGGGCAGCCAGCGGCCCAACCGCGGACGCTCTAGCCGAAAGGCTTAGGGCGTCCCTAAGCGCGGACGATGCCCGAGTGTCCAGGCCCACCAAGCGCATCGACATGCGCATCTTGGGCCTGGACGACTCCGTCACGGAGGCGGAGGTGGTGGCCGCCGTCGTTAGGACGGGGGGGTGCTCAGCAGAGGAGGTGAAGGCGGGCACCCTACGTCCTGACAACACGGGCACGCGCACCATTGTGGTGAGCTGCCCCGTGTCGGCGGCCAAAACCATCACGGAGGGCCGAAGGTTTTTGGTGGGTTGGGTTTCCGCGCAGGTCAAACTGCTGGAACCCCGACCTCTGAGGTGCTTCCGGTGCCAAGTGGGCCACCATGTGGGAGCACAATGCACCTCGGAGGTGGACCGCAGCGGTCTTTGTTTCCGCTGCGGTCAGCCCGGTCACAGGGCCGGCTCTTGCGTCGCCGCGCCGCACTGCGTAGTCTGTGCGGCAGCTGGCAAGCCGGCCGACCACTGGGCTGGGGGTAGGGCCTGCGCCCCACCCGCCAAAGCCGGAAACAGGAGGAAGCCCTCCGCCACCGCCGTCTCTGCCGCGACCGCCGCCGCTGCCGCCGCTTCTTCTACCGCCATTGCCGGTTCCACTGCGGCTGCTGCTACTGCAGCGGCCGCAGTGGAGCCCCTACAAAGGGCTCCGGAGGGGGCTGAAATGGAGTGCCAGTAATGGCCCCATTTCACCCCCTCCTGTTGAACGTCAGCCACTGCGCCGCCCAGGAACTGATGCTCCTGAGCATGGCGCAGTGACTGATGCCTGTGGACGGCGAGCAATGGGTAGCTCGCCGTCCGATCAGAACAGGCCCGGGTTGACGGCGTGCTGTGTCCTACGCGCGCCAAACCAGCAGACGTCAGCATGGGTCGGAGCCCAATAGGGCCAGAGCCTACCAGGGTTGCGGATTTGTTCGAAAGAGTTACCGCGGCCCTGGGAGGAAAGGCACTAGGAGGACTAAAGGGTGGGTTTTAGTCAGTAAAAGTCTGACACTCCCTGCCGCTCCACCCAGAGCGGGAGGGGTCATTTGATGATTTCCCATCCTAGAAAAAAAAAAAAAAAAAAAAAAAAAAAAAGTGTACTTAGCATCTAGGTTATTTTTTTTGTTAATTTTAGGTTCTTATTTGATCACAATCTCACCTTATGGAAAGCGATGATGTTGTCGAAGATGGAGCACGCTTACTTAAAAGTATATAATAATAATATTCACCCTTGACTTAAAGAACCCCCGGGTTGTAGCTATCAGGAAACACAGACTCTGGCAGGGAATTCCACTCCTCAGCTCGCGCAGTACGCGCTATGATACATTATGTAGGTAATATACTAGCTTTTGCTTGTGATTTTGTACGCGCATATCCCATTTTTTAGAATTTACATGCCTCAGCTTTCTACGACCAGTAGTTTCGGCTGTGCGTTGTCTGTCAGTCACTCAGTAACGGAAGACTTTTATATATTGACATAGTGGCCCGCCCCGGCTTCGCCCGGATGTATTTTTTTTATTCATATTTTCTCACCTTTTAAACCTTCCTTGGACGTCTACAAATATTTAAAAACCAAAATTAGGTAAATCGGTTCACCCGTTCTCGAGTTTTGTGAACGAACGTCAATTCATTTTTAAATACATAGATTAACCCAAAAATTTGATTTTAGACCCTGAATGTAACGTTAGCCGCTTTGTAGCCGGTTGGGCGCTCAGCGGTCCGCAAACAATCCCTATAAACTTTACTGTGTACCTAAATTTTGCCTCGCTACTATTCTTCCTTATTTTACTGTCGCTCGTTCTACCGAATCGTAAAGCAAAATACCAACCGAATAGTTTAAGAATGTACAGTTATTTCAAGTTTTATAACCTCTTTCAACACCTTCGCGTAAGCTCTGGTTTATTATCTGGCAGATAGTGTCGGTCACCGCGCTGAAACAAGACATTTACCTGAGATAATTATGTAGTGGAATAGATTAGCTCGTGGCTGAATAATAACAACCCCATGGTTCGATCTCAACAAGGCCCGGGTCGACGCACGGCGCCTTGTCAGCATAGAAGACGGGGACCGTTAGGGCCAGAGCCAGCAAGGGTTGCGGAATTTGTTCGAAAGAGTTACCGCGGCCTTGGAACGCAAAGGGCATGAGGAGGAACACGGATGGGTTTTAGTCAGTAAGAGTCTGACACTGGAGCCATTTGATGATTTCCCATCCATAAAAAAAATTAAAAAAAGGGTCCCGTTTTTGCTGACTGAGGTACAGAATACTAAAAAACACACATTAAGTTGTTTGCTATGCTATCGGTGGCAGTAATATAATTAATCGTTTTAATCTGTCCTTATAAATGAGCCGGTACTTATCATCGTCTGAAGATTTTCAAGATCGATTGAAGTGAAAACACTTTGGCTGGAAGTGGACACGGTCAACAGATTGGATGGCACTTCATTGAAGAGGATAAATATTATATTATAATATAAAATGAGACTTTATCTTACTGACAGTAAGATAAAGTCTTCATTAAACCAAAGACTCGTGGTAGTTAATGTCCGGTCCTGACATAGCTTGGCAGTGAAACGGGTTGTATTTTTAGAAAACTTTCTTTTTTAATTTTGTTATTTTTGTGCGTCATTTCTGGCGGAATAAACGTATTTTCTTTTTTTCTTAAAAATAAATGTTAAATTAAGTAAAACATCTGACCTGGCAGAAAAGGTGGTTTATTATCCGTCACTACCTACGTGTGAGTTGTGTTTGTGTGGCACCTATAAGGTTTAAAATCCCAAGAGTAAATAGGCAAACGTGCTCCATCGTCGACCACGTCATCGTGGATCAGATGTGAAAGTGGTCAAACGCTCTATTCGGCTCTAAACGGAAGTCGGTGTCAAATAACGAAGAAGCAGAAGAAAAACACCGACTTCCGAAATTAAAGTTACTTTGTACTTTGTAGTGTTTTTTTGGAAGTCGGTTTTTTTTTTTGGTGAAAAAGTTTTTTATTTTTCACTTTTTAGTGGTACCCCACACCTAACAACACAACTGGAAAGCCACAGGAAAGCAAAAATACGTAATTACGTATACAAGGATGATTTTTCCACATATTTTTTCCAGCAATTTGTATTTAAAAATCAAACTGCTGAACCGATTTTGATAAAATTTCAATGGGACCAATCGAAAAGTATATCCTTTAACATAAACATAAGAATTTTTCAAATCGGTTCATAAATGACGGAGATAAAAAAATATACAGTTATGATGTTATGGTAAATAAACATTATCTACACTTTAAAATATCCTCTTATTTATATGAACATATATTTGCTGGTAGTAATAGTTTAGTCTAGTTAGAATAATCTGCCGCTCGCGACACCGTATCTTTAGTCTGTGTTATTTCGATGTACAAGCTATATTACTGCAAATTTTCTGAAAAATCCGTTCAGCGGTTTTCGCGTGAAAGAGTTACAAACATCCATCCATATTATGTCAATGTACGTCATGAACTTTCGCGTTTCAAACAGTAAGTAGGACACTGCAGCACTCTTTTTCAAGATTTTAATGAATAATGCGCTTTCATACCCTGAACAACCAGTTTCTGAGTGTAGCTAAAACCAAAAGCTGACTTGGATAATAGAACTACGAGATTTAATAGCCTTGCCAAAAACAATAACATAGGCTGCCCCTAAATAACGCTGTAACCTAATTCAGCTGATTTTACACTTCAGCGAAATAATGGGTCAAATAGTGGTATTTTAGACCTAAGCTAACTGGAACCAGGTGACTGTAGGTAACCTAAAATATCCTTAATGTTAATAATACGCCGTTGTTGGCAGCTAAATCATAAAACATTTACAAGTTTTTATCAAGTTTTGTTAGTATTTGCAAGTTATTATCAAACAAAACATAATTTCAATTAACGTTTTCTAACGAGTCTACTCTTCCTTGTCTACTTCTTCTTCGAAAGGGAACCAGGAGAAAACTGCATTTTTTTTTAAAGTATGGGAAGTAATCAAACTCTCCTTCCACTCTGGGTGGAGCGGAAGGGAGTTTCAGACTCTTACTGACTAAAACCCATCCGTGTTCCTCCTAGTGCCCTTTGCGTTCCAGGGCCGCGGTGACTCTTTCGAACAAATTCCGCAACAGAATACCACAGAATGACCATTTCGACGTTTCTACTTCTAAAACAAAATATTGTAGCTTTTCATTCAACTCTAAACACTAAAGGCGGTCTAATGATTTTTTGTATCCATTTTATCGGTTTTGATGTTTGATATTTTTGCGTGCGTGCGTCCAAAATAAATCTAAACTAATATTGCATTTGTGAAGAATAACCGGGTGCTATTTATAATTGTAAACGCGCAAAGCTGGGGTAGGTTGTAAATCACAAAGGATAGTTATTTTTCTTTCTATCTTTGTGATCAAAACACCAATCTAAAGATTACTCCAGTGATAAAAACAAAGACGAAATATACGAGCATAGTATACACTGGAGATAGTTTCTACATCAAATGGCAATAAACCGAGAACGATCGCGCGCACAAAGGAAACGTCACGCGGGAGCAGAGGCGACAGTGTAAGCGTGCCCTAAGAGCTGGGGGGACAGTTTGAACGTGCCCTAGTTATGAGAGGTAATGCTCAACGATGGCTGTAGTGTGTATAGGGTCTTACAGTGTATGACATACTGGGAATGGTAGTTTATTTGCTTGTGATGTGAGACGTGGACTGTTATTGAGACGTCTAGGTACTCGAAGTAATATACTAGTATGATATGGCGGTATAGGGCACGGATATTCGGTCTCAATCTTAAATATTTAAGTTACGTATCGTGATAACCAAAAGAAGTAATAACCTACAGTTGGAAAAAAGAAAAATGGTTATTTGCCACTCGCACTGGAAATACCGGAGTAGGTATCTACGGGCGATCAATCTTAATCATGCAATTATTATTTTTTATGTGTATGAGGAAAACCTCAATATTTAACAACATGATCACGATTACAATCAGAAACCGCGACCAAGACACATTCTGTATTTGTTGCTAAAAATATAACAAGCTCTAACTCAAAGCCACATCCGCCCGCGCGCGGCATCCCCTTAAGCTAAAACGGATCCGACTTTTAACTGGAGCGTCGCCTTAAGCCTCGGTGGACAAAAGATACATCAAAGTATGACAAGTCTTTGTTACATACTCCCGGGACTCGTAAACTCGAAACTCGTAAGTCGGAACTCGTAAGCCTGCAAACTGGAACGCATTTGCCAATTGAAAACGTCGTGTGCAACCTTACAAGAAAAGATGTTATTTCAACTTCCTTTGTATTTTTAAAGGATTTCTTTAGTCTCTGTGACTTTTAACTTTATGGTTAGAGGGATAAGTCTTCTTCTGTGCTATTTAGAGCTACCTTGCCTCAAACACTTACAAAAGAAAATAAAAAATACGAATAGAAAAGTAGTAAGGGGGTGCAACAAAAGTTAGTGACAGAACCGAATTGCTGCAAAACCGACTCCACGTAGTCTTGTTTGTCCTACCCCTAGAGTGTAATTTAAAATCGCGTAGGCGCGTAGGGGCGAGGCGGCCCGCGGGCTGAGGAGCAGGCGGCTGCGAGCGAGCTTCGGCTTGTTGGCCGGCTGTGCCGGCCAGCCTCAGCCGCGGCGGTGAGCGAAAGCCGTCTGCGACGAATATCACGCGTGGGGCCGACGAAGGCCCGCAGCGCCGGAGCCGTGACAGAAACCCTGCCTGCTGCATGTTGCATGCTCGCTTGAATGCTGCATGCTGCATGCTTGCTTGCATGCTGCATGCTTGCTTGTTTGCTGCATGCTTGCTTGCATGCTTGCTTGCATGCTGTATGCTTGCTTGCATGCTGTATGGTTGCTTGCTTCATGCTTCCTACAGCAAAAAAAAACACAAAATTGTTCGATACGTTCCTATAAAAATATGTTTTAATATCATTATGCGTAAATAAATTTATGCTTTAGGATATTATGCTTAAAAAAGTTATGCTTTAGAACTTTATGCTTAATAAATGTATGTTTTAGAATATTATGATTAATCATTATTATGGTTAGAGAAATTATGCTTAAAAAATTATGCGTAAGCTGTTATGCGTAATTATATTATGCGAAAATATAATTATGCCAAACAAAATTATGCTAAGTTATATTAGGTCTTGAAATTTTATGCAAATGGATAGGGAACCTAAGTTAATATTTTATCATAATATGGCCCTCGTATGACAGTATGCCCTCGATTTCTCATTGTAGAGGTAATTAGTACACCTTTGTTCAGCACTGTTAGCTAAAATCGTACAACGCTATCACAACAAAATCTAATTGAAATATTTAGCCACCTCCCCATCGCCACTTAAGCAATCTCGCGATTAAATCTGATAAAACCAAAAAGGTGCTTATCCAACACTGAATAAAGGCCTTTTTCCCGATCCCGTTAAATCGAATGACTAATCTTAACTAGGGATTGCAAATATTCGATAATTTTTGGTATTCGAATATTCGAAGGTTTTTTCTGCTCTATTCGAATTATTCGAATAATATTCGAATATTTAAAAATAAGAGTTTTTGTATAATTTGTCCCATTTTTAGTGCCTTACAAACAAGTAGGTAACATACTTTCATGTAAGTAGGCGTAACATCCCAATCAGAACCAACTTTTAAACATCAAACTTTTAATCAAATAAAATAGTTAACAAATTCATAATAAAGTTAGAAGTAATATGATATATTTGACAAGGTCTGGCATGCTAGTCTGTTGGGTAAGGTTCCCACGTACGGCATCCCTGCTGACTTTTGAAATTGGATTTCCGACTTCCTCAGTGAGCAATCGATTAAAGTCGAATCAAATGCTCAAATCTAGTGTTCCTCAGGGATCTGTTTGTTCTGCGATTATATTTCTGCTGCACATCAACGACCTGCTGCAACTAGGTGCAATCGGTTATGCCGATGACAGCACAGTCTCAGAAAGATACTTATCCAGAGCAGGTGCCAGCAGAGAGGAAACAGCGACTTTAAATCTCATTTACAGTGGGGCTGGGGCGACGAAAATTTGATCAAATTATATGCTCTGAAAACATAGGCTTGTCTTTTCACTGTCAAAAGGAGTCCGTTTCAGTTACCTCCTACTTTCCGAGTTGTACCTGTTACTGATCGCCTGGAGCTTTTAGGCATGGAGCTGACGTCTAATCTCAACTTCGGCTCAACCATCGAGTCAAAAGCACAGACTGCAGCCCAAAAACTGGGTATCCTTAATAAAGTTAGAAGATACTTCACATCTGGACAGCTTCTGAGTCTGTACAAAGCCCATGTCCGTTCCTGTATGGAGTATTGCAGCCACTTATGGGATGGCTCAGTAAAATACGTGCTTGCTATATTGGACTCGGTGGGACGCAGAGCAAAAAGGCTTATTTTAGGCGACGAGACGCTGGTGGCCAACCTTTACAGCCTGGCTCATCGGCGTAAAGTTGCTTGCCTGTCGGTCTTCTACAGACTGTACTTCGGAGAGTGTGCGCAGGAACTCCACGGTCTCATCCCACCATCGCCCTTTTACCACCGGAATACCAGACGTACTGCTGGGTACCATTCGCACTTGGTCGATATCCCGATTAGTCGTACTCAGCGCTTCTCCTCCACATTTATTATGCGCACAGCCAAAGTGTGGAACACTCTACCAGCGTCTGTGTTCCCTTCCACATATGGGTAATATGTGGAAGGGAACAGTCTGCCTTTAAGGCAAGAGTGAACAGGCAGCTTCTGGGCACCCTCGCTCCATCAGGCGTGATCGAGGCCAAGAGCAAGCCCGTACCTCAATAAAAAAAATAATCTTCAACCTTAACCGGAAAATCAAAATTTTAGAAATAAAACTAAACAAACATAAAAAAAACTATCAAATTGTCAACAAAAACTTAAAGTTTTATGTTATTGGCTAAAACAATGCAACAAGTTTATCCTTTTATCTTCCATTGAAAGTTATTGAAGCTAAATAATACAAGTAATCTTAATAATAAAATAAAGTCGGGTTTGTTACAAGACTTATACCTCAAGAACTGCTAGACCAATTATAATGGTTTTTTGTTAGATTTGTCTCCTTTCCCAAAATGTTCCTGGGTTTCGTAGGGTAGGTAGGGTAGATAGGTACGGTAGGTAGTCAGTTGACTGAAGCGAAGCCGCGTGGGACAGTTAGTAATGTATAAACCACCAGCCCAAAATCTCTTTACAAAATAACAAAATGCACGGCTCTGTTGTAAAAACTACGCGGCTGTTGTCTAGTGAACTTATGATTGGGAAGTAAACTCAAAATGGCGGCAAGCGCCAAGTAGAGGAATGGAGGCTGTTGATTGGCCGAATGACCGTCAATCGGAGCAGTGACGATCTATTCCAAAATTCCGAGATTTGAGGACCACGCCTTAGACGTCGCGTTCGTAATAAAGAAAATAAAATTGTGATCTTAATTGTTGTGGTAATATTCAAATGTTCGAATATTTTATAATTTACTACCTATTCGACTATCAATTTCAAATAGATATTCGAATATTCGATTGCAACCCCTAATCTTAACACCTTAAGTGGGGAATCCCGGGGTGACGTGCACCCCTCAAGAGCCACAAACATGGGGAGGGAACCGAAAATACAGCAGGAGGGAGAATAAGGGGCATTCACTTTAAAAGTTGACTCTGACCCTTAGTTAAAAAATAAATCAATTCTACTCATCTTTTAACCATCTCTCATCTCTCAGGCGCATTCTGTCAGAAAAGCCTTTATTTCCATACATTTTGACAGATTGCGACTGACACGTGAATGCAAATAAAAATTAGTAGAATTGACACTCTGTTTAGATGAGCTCCTGAAACATAGATTGTTTCTTTGCCTTCATAAAATCGGGAGTCACCGTATAGGATCAAAATAAAAGAGAAAATCCAAATCATAATTTTATTGTAAAAGAGCCTGGTTCTCATTGAAAGTTGTAGTATAATATTTTGATCTTACTTTTTACAGCTTTTTGATGGTGCCATTCGTCTTTAAGCGCATATTGGACAGCACAAATATTCTTAAAATTATTAATAATGCAACTCGGCCTGTCGCAGTCCACAACTGGACAACTCCTCCAACGCACGCGCACGCCACGCAACAAGATACGAAAGGTGGAGGACTGGGTCAACACCCAGTCCTCCGTAAATTGTCTGTCTTAGCCACCTTTCAATAAAAACTCATAAGTAAACAAGTATTTTACATGTTAACACCAATAATAATGTAAAAGTAAAAAGCGCTGCCGGCTAGCGCTAATAATTAATAATTTGCTTCGAGGTAATAAAGCAGATTTAACTTCACAAGGTCGTGGGCTGGGGTTGGGAAAATGAGGAAAATTCGCATGCAGTCACTTGCACGTGTTTCGTAGCAAAATGTTATTAAAGTAGGTACTTTTACTTTAAGCAAGGAAACAAAACTTTTGTAACACATAACGCTTACATTCCCCGAAGGATAGAGTCAATTTTTCTCATTTTGCCCGACCTTTGTATGTGACTAACTGGACCGCTCTGTCATTAGCCACGGTCCTTGAAAGAAGGAGCAGGTGGTTAGGCATAAAAGGAAGGAACGTAGGTGGAGCATATCCTGCGAAGGGGCTGCATACTGGCACTGGTTTGGGATAGGTCAATGATAACTTCTCTATTTGGCCTGATAGTTTCTACCTCTACAGCTTCCAACCTGCCCGAAATCTGTGAGATTTCCAGATTGGCATCTGTACGAGTTGTGTGTCGGCGTTGCCAATGTTCGAGTCCCCTGCTTACCTAATTGATCTCCTCGAATCTATTACCTAAATGCGATTTAGAACACGAATCGCGGATAAAAAGATTAGGAATGGGTAGCTCGACCGTATTTCGTTTCATTTTACGTGCAGATTGTAACCCAGTAAATCTTCCGCATTCGTATTGGCAAACTATCGTTAATCTATTAACAAAACATTCAGCCAGCAGTAAATATTGTGGAGCCGTCCATGTTCAACGAAGCCTACGGCACTAAATTGTTCTGTTTTATTCACAAAACTATTCAATAATGACAGTAGTCATTTGATTGCTTTTCGCAGTAATGTATTTCATGTTTCAAATCTGCTAAAAAATGTAAACGCTATCACAAAGCTGCTTATTCTCCCCCAATCGACCAGATGACCCGATATTTCTAACTTTAACTCACCCTTTTGCTAAAGTGCACTTTACTTAAAATAAGGACACTCATTTTTTCTTTTACAACTCAGTTTTTACGAGAATAATCTCGCTCAGCTTTGTTTAAAACAACAACAAAAAAACCACGAAAAACCACAAAATGGCGGTGCTGCAGACTGAACCTTCTTAAACGACGTTCTGAGAAGGCTTTTACATTTTCCCCGTCACATCTGCACCCAAAAATAACATGTCTTGCTAACCGAGAGGATTTATTGCCTACAATAAAACTTATTTGGGAAAGCGGGTCATTAAAAACACATCAGTCACACTCACAGGATCGACAAGCAACGCGGAACGTTTTGGACGTACAATATGTAATCATGCTTTAGTTATGTAATAGCTTGTAAGTTTTGCTGGTCATTCTTTATTTTAATGGTTAATTATGTAGGTCAGAGCATTGTTTATTTTCCATACAGTAGGTACTTATGTGAAGATTTAGTTGAAGATTTACTACGTAAAGCCCTATTTAAGGGAAAAAAAAATGTGTTTTTTTGTTGTACTTACCCATTTTATTTCTGTTTCAGTGTATATGTTGCAGTCAAAACTCTTAACCAGTTAAAAGTACTTTTGACTGGTTAAGAGTTTTTACTGCAACATATACACTAGCCAGAAACCCACCTTATGTCAATTAGCGCCTAGTACCTACTTTGCGAACAGGACTCTGGCTTCAAGCCAGGATAAAAGAAAACTAAGAATTTTGAAAGTGCAAAACTTTTACTCATGATCTCAGCTGCAATAAGTTACTACGACCCAGATTTTGCGCTGATTTATTTAAGCTGATCTTTTTTCCCTCGTAAACACACAATTATCTCAATTAAGCAAAATGTTAGGAAATAAATAATTAATAGAGACCGCGGAATGCGATAAAGCCGCCCAATGTACATGTGTTTTTGTTTGTAGTTTTCTTTTTATGTCATTATCTGTGTACAATTTACCTGTATTATAAATAAATAAATAAAGTAATTAATTTGTCTGCAACGTAGCTTCTCTTGTTTCGCTCTGAACATGCATATTTAAAATAACAACCATTTTACTTTACCTGGAGTAATATAAAAAAATACTTCAGTACCTATAGGTATCGTTTGGCCAACAAAAGTATTTATAAATTAACAGTATCTACCTAACTTGCTAAAATATGGAACAGAACAGAATGAACCAACGTCGATTTATGTCGGAATTTTTCCGTTCTGATATTTCCCGGGGCTACATGACATTTCAGCTGCCATGTTTCATAAAAAGTCGACTGGTACAAAAAATACACAGACTTCTACTTTCGGAACATGTAGTGCCGTATAGTTTTTTTTTTAGATTTGTGAGATCTTCAATTTCGAGCGACACAGTAAATTCAGCAATACTTATTGCATTCTATTCTACATGTAGGTATCCATTTGCGATGCACTGGATCAACGTTTTGCCTGACATCCTATAGAATCCTACATGCCTACTAATTTGAAATCGAATTTAAGCATCCGATTTTGTTATCACTGGTGGAGCGTGTTAAAGCTGCTTTTTTCACAAACATAAATCTAGACCCCATATTTCATACGTACCTGTACCAGAGACCCTTCTTAGACGTGTTGAAATCACCACCGTTCCAGAGTGAGAAAGAGATAGAGGAAATAGCATTATCCCTTTTTCGCAACGGAATCATGATGGCATTGACTCATCATAGTACCTACTACGGTAAAATTCAATTTTGTTCTTAACTTAAATTTTTGATTTGAATATTAATTTTATTTTAATTTTGAATTTAATTGATTTTTACTCTGGCTTTAAATTTTAATTGTATTTTTATTTAGATATTTAATTTTTATATTGTTTTATTTTATATCGTGTAAATGTTACTCGTTTATAATATTAGTCTCGTAAAAATTATGTTGTTTTTAAAATGTGGATAACGTCGTAGGTTACGCATAATTATGTTATTTTGTATTTTTAAACGCTACTATTAAAGTCCATTTTTGTGTAACTGTTTGTTTCCCGAAATAAATAAAAATATATAGTGCTATGTGTTTTGTATAGCCCCGTCTCGTAGGGCCCCAGAGCATGTTACTTTGTGATTAAAAGATTTGCTGATCAAGCAACTATAGGATTAATCTCGTTGTCTGCAGGCGCGATCCCAATGGTGACGGCGACGGTGTACTGTGCGCCGGCGCCGCTGCGCTACCTCGCGCTCGCCGTCTACAGCCTTGGCAGCCTCATCGGACTTTATAAGGTAAGGAAGTGCAATGTGAAAATTAAAAGAAGATAGCGGTAGTAAAAAAAGAGCGAGAATAAAATGCTTTTTATTATGTACATTATATAAGTGGTAGGGAACATCATTAAGGCCACTATTGAATAACCGAAAAAAATCTGCAAAGGGGTGCAGAGATCTTTGGAGGCAAAGATCGTTAATGAGAACTTTGAATCGAAATATCTCGATAACTTAGCAAAATAGGTTTTCATTATGATTTTTGTTTGTTTAGTGTCTGCTACATGCCTATGAAGTCCAAGCGGACACCAGCCGCCGTTACCTATAAAAAAACATGCGGCTCACAATAAAACTGGTGTAGGTACAGGCGTACAATGATACTCTATGTACCTACTCATACCCACTCATGAAACTCTTAAGCGAGCCAAAAATGTCCTGAGATATGGCGTGTATGTATTGTATCTCTTTGTCTAGTCGAAGTGGCACTTTGCCTAAATATTATCATGTAACTGTTTTCTCAAATAAACATCGTTGCCCCAAAATAACGAGGCTTGTGAACAAAACCCCATCATTAGCAGGAGTTTTATTATTGTATATTTCACTATTAAAATCTGCCTCAGGCGATGCGCGCATGGTCCCCGTGGGAGCGGCGGCTGTGCTTCGCGGCGCCGTTCTGTATGCGCGTGCTGCTGGCCGGCGCGCGCGCAGCTCGCCTCGGCGGCGGTGACCCGCACGCTATACTGCACGTCTTTTTGCAGGTACGATTGTTGTGTTGTGTGTGGTTCAGAGGTGTACTGAACAGGGTGTTAAAGTTCCGCAACCAAGCATTTAGCGTTATACTTAGATACTTTTAGGGTTTTGACATCACTGAACGGTTATCGTTTAGAAAACTACGGAATAGGAATACTTATATTATGCGTATGAGGAGTACCTATATATACAGGAATGTATTAACATTGGCTTTTCAAAAGTCTGAGCAATGTTGGGGTCAGTGTTTTGTGCCTAGCCTGTTAACGTTTATATACTCATCGATCTATCACACCACATTCATCCATCGTCTTTATGCGATCACTTGGCAGATGGCCATGATGGCTTGGGGATGCCTTATTTCAGAATTCACTTATAAACAAGTGGAGTACAAAAATATGAGAAGGTTCATCAGGCTTAATAAACAAAAGTTCTCAATTAGAGAATGTGTAATAAAACCACTAAAAACATCTGAAAACTGCATTAAATTCGTTACTACCATCTCCGAGGCAATAAGTTCCAAGTTTCCAATCAACCATAAAATTCTTTAGACGCTGATGTAGAGCGCAATTACCAGGAGAACAGCTTCGCAGCGTTACGGCCAGGAGCTGGCACATGTCCAGACTGCCTGGCGCTGACACGTGCGATTTATGGCCCACTCGAGCTGCCCTGTGACGTCACGCAGATGTACCTTACTCTTGGACTCAATAGAACTGTGCTGTATTTAGTTACGGTCACTATGCTCACATCAATAATAACACTTGAACAACGAAGACCAACATCAAAACATTATTTTTAAAAGTGTCCGTGGAGTTTCTTGCACGTTCTTCTCCATAGAGATCTACGCTTTAGAACGTGCAAATAGCTTCATCTTTTTGACCGACCGACCTTGAAAATTCAAAAGTGCCTGTAAATGGTCTAATTGAAATAAATGCTTTGGCTTTGACTTTGACTTTGAGTCAAATAATTGCCATGGTCTGTAATGAGGAAGATACGAAGTCACGTTGAAGACGTGAACGCGTTTTCAACCCAGTCGAATGACTAGATTGATAGATTAAATAGAGGAACAAACATTTGTATGGCCTACAGATAGTTGTTCCGGGTCTGGCTCTTTGTGTATGTGACTTTGTATTTTTGTAAACGCACCCACGATACAGGAGAAATTTCAAGTGTGGGGAAAAGTTAAAAAAAAAAAATTGATGTTCATAATGGTTGGAACAGATAGTTTTGTTGGCCTAAGTGTTTCGAAATGTGTCACGATAAAGTTACATCAATTGATGTTTTTGGTTATTAAATTTTCTCACTTATTACCTACTTGAAGGAACCCATAATAATATGTAATAATATGTATAACGAAATAAATTATACTGGTATCATCGGTAGACTCTAGTATGAATCCCGCTACGCCCAGAGCGGAAGGAGTCATTTGATAATTTCCCAGCCTTACAAAAAAAAATCATTGGTAGGCTAGGTGGTGTAAGTACTTAAGTTTTTCAATAACATGTACAAGTATGTACACATAAATACTATGTTTAGAAATCTAGGACAAAGTATTTTCCCTCTTTTTTACCCGAGAACCGGGATGGAAGGTAATGTTTTATCCGTCATTATAATAGTAGATTATGCACCCAGGGGATAAAGCAGTGTCTTGTGTCACGGGCGTCATATTGAATCTCGAACGCAATGAAGGATTCGGGAGTTAACTCCCGAGCGTAGCGAGGGAGTTTAGAGTTTAACTCACGAGCGAAGCGAGGGAGTTAATACAAGAATCCTGAATGCAGCGAGGGATTCAAGCTAGCCCAAGGCAAAGTCACCTTTATCCCCGAGGAGGATACTCTACTTTTCACACCTCCTGTGAGAAAATAAGAAGCCATAATACGAAAAACAAAGTATTTTAAATTTACAAACACTAAGTAGAGACATGTATTTAGAACTATACTGTATACCTACTTAAAAAAAGTTAGTTTAATACCATACGGATTTACAATATTCGCGCCTTTTTTGCGTTCCACTCGGTTTACCTACCACATAGCGGCCACGACCAACTCGATTTTCGTTTTTTTTTTTACTTCCCTGTGGGTAAGTAAATATGTGCAGGCCTATTGTTAGCAACCTAATACAATTTATGTGTACACAAAGCTTTATACAGAGCTTTATAATCATATTTATATATATCAGCTGGTAGAATGGGTTCGGACGCTTGGCTGTATGCAATTTGAATTTAGAACGTCATAGGAGATGCTCGAGAAAATAGTTTTTAAATTAATAAATCGACTATAAATGGGTTTTAAGTGTTATTCTTATCCTTCTATACAATAATCCGTACATAACCAATTATTCTTATAATATTGTCTTCAATCCTGGACCCTGGTCAATCCTTATGATTTTGTAGAAATTCGAGAATATCATCCCTAAGTAGTAAGAGTATCGAGAATATCTTTCATCTTTCTGGAACCGAAAGAGAGAGACAGAGACAGAAGGCGTTGTAAGTACCTAATATACCGCCAATTGAGGAGACAGATGAGGTTCCAAATTTAAATCACATTATTGACCAGCGGGTTATAATGAAATCCAGTACAATATTATTGCCCGGCTGTGCCACCGGCCAAAAATGACTCACTTTAGGTTAGGTTGGCATGACATATAATTTGACGTTTTCGATCAGGTGGTGTGAAAAATACCTTATAAGCTTCCAAAAATCCTGTCATTGCGTAAATTCTATCCCATCAAAAACATACATTTGAAAATGGGAGCCAAGTTCAATGTTAATAATATGCGTGGTTGTCGACTTCAACGACAAAAGAATTGAGATCTAAAAGGGTGTCAAGTTCTGTTGATAATCCTGAAATAAGATAAATTAAGGCTCAAGATTCGATTATAATTTTGGAAGGCTTGTTTTGTTGCCTAATAAAATCGATTTAATTGATAAAAAAACAAATCTCAGAAATTCCCGGAGCTACATTTATGAAATTTTGGATTCTAGACAAGCTAATAGGCTTCAATAAATGTGTCAAGTTTCATGTATGCAGGTTAAATAGGTTTCGAATTGTAAAAGGGTCAAAAGTAGCTCCAAATGGTTCACACGGCTGCTCCATCGCCAGTTCCTTTTTTTTTAACTTGGCTGGATACGCTGCAGCGTGTCTAGATCGTCTGCTGGACGAAATTTCTTTTGAAGTTAGCAATAATTTTGCGCTTTTCCCTCTTTCAAAATAAATATGTAAAACAAATATGTTTGTAACAGATTTGTACCTATACAAGTATGTTTAGGACATTCCTCCTCACATAAGCTGTGTTCAGGCAAGACAGATTGCGAAACTACGTAATATCTCTGTCACTAATTTTCGTCGTGTTCTTAAAGACGCGGGGAGTCTCGCAATAAATGTCAGACACTCGCATATAAATGTAACCCCCGCTTAGATGCTTCACTCACATTTACAGCTGGAGATTTATACGAATAACGCGCTTTTGTTTGTTGCTCTGCAGCTCTGTAGTTTCATTGTCATCTGTTGTTAATATGTAATTGAAGCCTGTACAATCTACAAAAGAGATATAGGTTTGCAGCCAGAGACAAACATCTGCTCATCTCAAATCATACAGCATTCACTACCTTCGTGGGTCAGCACCCTGCTATTAGATATATCTGGGAGTACCCTCAGATGGTAAATGCACTTTGGTGATTATAATGTATAAGTTCGTCATAGAAATATAAAAAAAACAGTTCACACTTCTTTCTTATACTTATTGTAAATAATCCGACATAATAAACAAAATTTTTGCAGACAAGGTGTACTTTCTGTATTGAGCGTATTATGGTCTAACATTTATATTTCTAAATAGGTACTAACACGATAAATTATCGGAAAATAACTGTATCGGAAAATGACTGTAGAAAGACAAACAAAGGTGACCTTTCACAGTAAGAAAGGTATGTTTCCAGGCCGAGTTTGTTTGTCAGCGCATGGAAGTGTTGCTCGTAACGACATTATAATTGTTTATTGATTGTTCCGCTCTGCCACTAAGGAATACGCGATCAATCAACAGAGGGACTTTAATTTGATGCTTTTCTGTGAAACTTATGTAGAAAATATTATTTTTCTTTAAATAAATAAAATTAATCAGCCACCCGGTTTCTGAATTAAAAGTTAAGAACTTGTCAAAATCCAATTTGTAACGCTAAAGGACACTGACAAGTACTCAACTTCAAATTCTCAATTCAAAAATCAGTGTGAGTTCTGGTCCTGGGTCACGATTACCCGATCGGGTAAAAAGGTGATATTGGATTTTTCCACTAGGAATTCTCTGTGACAGTCCGGAGTTTGGAAGTTGGTGCTTCACAACGCATGACCTGCGCCAGATCTCTCTCCAGTCGTGTCGGATTGCCATCCCATCAGACTCTGAATTTGATGAAAAAGGAGTGCATCAGTTTGCTTGTACACTATAATATCTTATCTATACACTTGTGCACTATAATATCTCCCGCGCCGTTATGATTGGGCGCCATGGTCGATAATAGTCGAGGGTTATAGCGATAGACTCATGTCGTAAAGGGCGATTTCTTTCATCCAACAAAAGATCCTTTCGACGCGACGATCAGAACCTAAATGCGTAATTGAATTGATCCTTGTAACAGATCATAACATTCGCATAAATAAACCTGATTTTATCATAACACGACAACATTACGATTTTCCAGTGAATTTAAGAAGACAACATTTTTAAATGTCGTATTATTTTTATGTATGCTTTTCACCGCGGCTTCGCACAGTTTAGGATAGAGTAGGTTTGGTTTTGTGAAATACTTTTCGAAAACGACAGAAAGTTTGCACCAGACTGTCGGGCTGATAAGATAATTAATAGCATCTCTCAGCGGTTGGACATTTTTTCCTGCTCATTGGCGGAGTTCCAGAGAGTGACAGTTAGTGTGTTGTCCCCTATATAACTTTTACCGGCACACGGAGCCGTTACTTGGGACTGGTCAATCATGGACACGAGTAGGTGGGTGATCAGTTTTTGAGGAGCGTCTCTGGGTGTCGCATTGTATGACTACTTTTATTATCTTGGGTTCTGCCTGTAAAAATAATTGTATGTGTAAATAAATAAATAAACATTTCATTATTACAACAGATTTTCTACTACAAACAAACAAAACAGTTTACCTTATGATATTTGTTTAGATACGACGTCATAAATAAGATTCTTAGGTATAAATCATCATCTTCCTGGCCTCATCCTATGTTACTTAGCTTATCGTCACGCACTCCCTTTTCTTCGAAATCACTTCTCACACAGTCCATCCATTTTTTCTTTGACCTCGCCCTCCATCCCATTCACAATCGCATCCACGATTGCATTTATGTCTTAACTCTTTTAGTAACATGACCTGTGTTTTGTGACGTTGCAAAATTTTAATTTTTGTGAGACGGTTAAGTGAGTTTTTCTCACACAAGGGCCGGGTTACAGTTTCAACCCTCCTCTTCACATGACCATACCAAGACCAGTTATGAATACTTACAATACTTAAATCCAAAAAGACGTTACTTCTCTATTCATACTCGTGTCCTGTAGATAAAAAACGTAGAACCAACACCCTGGAATTATGACGTTTATCCCCTTGTACCATGTAATCCTGACTATTCCTGACCCAGACCAGTACCCTAATAAAACAGAAGTACTAAATAATGAAATACTGTGGTACAATAAATTGTAGAACTGCTCTTACTTCAGCCTCTTTATTTTGCATTAACTACGCATTAACACATTTTACGAGTAGGTACCCAACACAGGACTGTTAGAAGCACTAAAAGACGTTAAGCTACCTTTTAGACTCCCTAACTGGTGTTTATTGCAAGCACCTGTTATCCGAATTGCCTAGGTAATAGGTAGGATTAAGTTAAGGCAGTATCCCTACTTACTTTCTTTCTAATAAGTTTAATTAAAGAGAAAATAACTCTGTATGTTTGTTTGTTACCTTTCACGTCTTTAACGGCTGAATGAATTTGGTAAAGCATGTCCTGGATAAAGACACAGGATACTTTTGTCCCGGGAATATGGTCCTTTGGGATCATTTCCGACTTTTACTAGGGAGAAGCCACTTGCAGACGCTTGTACTTAATAAAGGTACTGCTTATTGTATAGCAGACAAAATATTCTTTATTTATGGCTTTGATACTATCCAGGCTTTGCCTTTCTAAGTATTAGATACTGGTACTGATTGGCTGCAAGAGTAACGTTATTCATAAGAAATTGCTGAAAATAGCTCACGAAATCTACAAATAGCAGACTAGAGCTGTCTTCTCAAGGTGCACCTTCCGTTACCGTCGACAGACTGGTCGCTCTTTAATTTGATGATTCTCAAATTAAACAAAAAAACTATAACACAATGATCACATACCCACATTGGTAGGTATCTATTGTTATTCATAAATTAAGGTATCGCAAGTAACCTTGCTCTTTCCCAATTAGGTCAAAGGAAGCCAGAAACGGCTAGATCAATACAAACTATAACCTTTGCCCACAAACTGAAAACCTACTGGCACACAAAATAATTACTACACAGTTTCATAGTTATAGCGGAGCTCGCGAAACAACCCGGTCCCTTCCATCCCTTTCATTCGGCACAATGGCGCTGGAACCCTGCCAAAAAGACGCCGGTTCCGTATACTACCACCAATATAAATTGTTCTAAGCAAGATACCTAATCGCTCTTCCGAAATGTGTTTAGAAGTTTAACTTTTTGTTTTAAGTAATCCAATTTTTCAGCAACAAAAAGAATTCAATGGAAATGAATCGACTGATTTATAAAATATATTTCCAAACTGTAAGAGCAGGTTTTCCAATTAAGTCTGGAGTTTAGAACGAGTCAAAGCCTGTTTTTATACCAAAGTTGTTTGACAAATGTCAACTACAAATTCTTCATTCAGAATACTTTCAATGTGAGTAGTGGAATTTCCTGCCGGACTCTGTGTTTGTCGTAAAGTCAAGCTTGAATAGGTAGGTTACTTCTAGGCGTACTCCATCGTTACATTCCATCGGGCGAGATGGTGGTCAAACGTGGGCCTATCAAAAATAATCAGGAGAAGCGGCTTTCATTGACAAATGACAAATTTTTCGAAAACTCATTCAGTTATTCATGTACACACAAAGAAGGCCTAATATTATTCACGCAAAGTGGTATCAGCCGCGACGCCGGAAGCGGAGAATGGAAATCCTGAACACATTATTTCTTCACGCACGAAAGTAAACCCGGAGAATAATATGATATTTCGGTATTATATAACACATTAGTCTTGTGTGTAATGGATACCGCGTGTTACCGGTGTGGGGAGACGGGGGATAGATGGATGGGCGCGAGCGTCTGTCTGCTGACAACTTCGTCAGAAAGATAGGTACTACATGGTACTTAGTAAACTTACTAAGGAGATGGTGGTGGTAGTGAGGTTCATTCAATCAGTCTTAAGTCTAATAGCCTCACTTGAAACTAGTTAGCTACTATTGATGTAGGTATGTAACATAGTAGTGTACATCTGTCTTACCTATGACGACACGGTTGGCGCAGTGGTTAAGCAGTTGACTGCTGCGCTGCGTGTCGCGGGTTCGAGTCCCGCACGGAACAAATATTTGTATGACCTACAGATAGTTGTTCCGGGTCTGGCTGTTTGTGTATGTGAGTTTGTATGTTTGTAAACGCACCCAAGATACTGGAGAAATTCCTAGTTTGGGGCAACGTTTTTTAAACTAAAAAAAAATAAAATAATACATAGGTATATTTGTACATATATTATGATGTAAGTATATCTATCACTGGAAAATGGCAGACTCCGTAAGATTGTAGGTTATAAATATTTATTAGGTTATAATTCCTCGATATACATATTATTATGAAAAAAACATTTTGAACTATTATTGCATTTAGATTTATTGTATTCATAAAAATTAGTTCTTGTCTTATTGAAAATATTTAGTTTACAATTTCACGCAATATTTTCAATCTCATGTAAAATGTACCAAAAATCACACCAATAAATAAATTGAATTGAATTTACAACTTTGCGGTGTTTGCTATTTTCCGGTGACATCTATAGGATTAGTGTTAATAATAAAATTGTTTTTCTAAGACAAAAAATGACCACCATTACCACCACCACCATGTACCATCTTGAACCATATCGACTTCCCTCATAAAATTACAAACAAACGATTCGTACCCAATGTAAAGTATACCTACCTCTGATTGTTATGTAGGTGGAACTTGCCATTCAGTTAGTCATTTACAAAGATAAGATAAATGGACTTCCTTTGCTTGCGGCTATTATCTGTCTTCATTTGCCTTATCGCCTGTAACAGGCTTTTAAATAAAAGTAAACCGCAAATGTTCTGCTCGAAATTTTAAAAGTGACTCAAACGCACCGGTTATGCTAACTATGATGGAATTAATACCTAGGATATTAATTAATATACGAAAAATAACATTTTTAAACAAACTTTTAAACGTTGATCTAGTGTTTAGCCCTTAGCTCGTGTCTGTACCTGTTGTCAGTTGAGGAGTTGCTTGGTCTGCAGTAAACCTTAAATGGAGAATCAGGTCATAGTGATCATAAAAAATTGGATTCATCAGGAGGGAGTGGTTCTTATTCAGCTTGCGAGATTTGACCTAGACCTAAAAAAACATTCCAAGTTATATAAAACGTAGTAAAAGTTATAAACTATCCCAAACGTACTGTTGGGATGCAAAATATCTTACGTTCTATTCCAGGCAATAAAGGTCAACCCATTTACTTCCTGATCCGTTGAGATTTGAGGCGTGAACAGCGTGATTGATTAACAAACATCGAACACTCTTATTTATACTACAAAGTAGGAGTAAGATTATGAAAAATGGTGGCATATCACAATCACGAGCTTTGCTACTCTGCTGAGCAGTGGGTGGAACAAGCCTGTCAGTAATATTGATGATGTGATAAAATATGGTCGGAATATCGATAAGAATATTGATCCATGCCACCCCGAACATTGTTAAGTCACTTTTCCCAACGGACAAAAGTTAATAGGTTCATACCTACTTTATTTTTAGGTCTTTTTTTATTAAATTCGGGTTTACAATTTGCTTAAGTATATTTAAATACTTAAGTAAGACTCATTTTAAAAACAAAGAAAATTTCTCTAAATATCCCGCAATAATTCAGTGTGCCCATACTGCCGAAGCACTTGTACTTTGAGGGATTTGATGAATGCCACCGACGCATTGACGTGGCCACCACTGCACACTGGGCCCAAAAAATGAAGTGTGCCTTTTGGCATAGACCGTCTCCATGGGATACTGTGCTCTGTAACTCTGTCCCAGTAAGGCCCCAAAGTTAGACGGATGTCGTCTTCTCGCACTAGAACACATCTAAAAATCCGTTTATTGGCATATGTAAAAATAATACAACAAAACCACAGGATACCTTAATAACTGGGCCCTTTTGCCAAAAGGGCCTCAGCACAGCATAATGTCAAATGTCAACACAAGGTACCTGAAGCTATATTTTAGTTGCAGTCCACGAGGGCCATACCAAAGAAAATTTCACTACAGCCAATAATCATTGTGTCGCGAAAGGCAGGGCTAAATTAAGGCCAAATTCCCTGAATTTATTTTGAAAGCCTAGCTCTTGTTTTCTCATTTTTCTAGATTATTCGTAGGACCCGCCTGCCAGTCGCTGGCTCAGTCATTACGCTATCTGGCACTCGGCCAGCTCCATAATCCATAACAGCAGAGATTCTGGCTTGTAGTTGTAGTTGTAGTGGAACTAAATTGTCGCCGTATGGAGTTTATAGTGAACATGTGGGTCGTATGGCCAAACGATCTCTTGTATTTGAACTGCGTTTTTCTTAAATGGACTTGCCATTTTCATTTACCATCCAATCTGCCAACCTTTTCCCAACTATGTTGAGATGGACTTGCTGTCTAAATAAATACAACTGAATACCAGTATTATACACTACAAAGTACGAATCGGGTGCCTATGTAACCGCCCCAACCAGTAACTACTCATAACAGTCTTGTTTGTCAGCGTAAACAGAGCCAGTGCGGTGCTTCTGATGAGACTATGTTTTATCTGTAGGAGTATCCCAAATGTGCACTCACATAGGTACACCCACGATGATCTAAAAATGCCTCTGACCACGCTATAAACGGGGCCACTTGATGAGCCCAAATATTTAGAATACCTAGCTATATAACTGTACCATCGTCACGAAAACAAAGAAGCAGAAAGAAAAACTACCATAACGTATACTAATTTTCCGAACGAATTTGAATAATATCCACAAAACAGTTCCTTATGATGACAGGCCGCTTGTAATTGGATCGGAGTGCGTAAAGCGATTACATAGCTCGTTAGACTCAAATGAGACCGCCGGCCCGCGCCCCGCAACCCCGGGCTGCCGTAGGGCTTCAGTTATGAAGATGCACAATTAACTTACTCCTGCCCCCTGCTAACTCATATTAATGGAGTTATGTTAGATCTAAGTTGCGGTTTGTTTACTTGTGGGCTGTAATTAACACACGTCCGGCACACTCTGGGTACTTAGTAAGTTTTGCCAACACCATACTGACAAAGCTAGGATTTCTTCCTTTTTTTGAATGACCGCCACAAGAGATTGAAAGTAATAAATAAACAGATAGAGGTATTTAGCATTACATAGTACGGATACTAATTATTAGAGTACCTACACTCATGTGTAGTAAATATGAGTGTCGTGGTTGCGGAATTTGTTCAAAAGAGTCACCGCGGCCCTGGAACGCAAAGGGAATTTGGAGGAACACGGGTGGGTTTTAGTCAGTAAGAGTCATTTGACGATTTAGCATCCTTAAAAAAATCTTAGAATCATCAGACGTTATCTATATCTATTCATCTATTTCCTTGAATTGACATACAAGGCAAAACACTCATAATAAAATCACGATTTTACCTCTAAGTGCCGACACTTCTGCTTAGGTTACCATAAATATTTACAAATTAACTATCGAGTTGCATGAGGATAGAAAAAACCGTACTAGTACGAGCCTGACTCGCACACCGAGGGTTCCGTACAAACTCGTATGTAGATATAGTTCGTCTATTACGAGAATAGTGTCTCATTTTTTTCCAAGTACCTATAAAATACCTACTGAAGTTTATAAACTATTAAAACATTTTCATTATTTTAATGCAAACGATTGAAGGACAAACTTAACTTCTTAGTTTAAAAATAAGTTATCCCTTACCTACATCGATGCACGTACGTCACGGTCATTTCTCAAATTGAAGCGGCCCTACCATGACGTGTTAAAGCGTGAGTCGTTCGAGCGAGGAGGAGGGATGGAGCTATACACCCTATATAGCTCCATCCCTCCTTCTCGCTCGAACGACTCACGCTTTAACACGTCATGGTAGGGCTCCTGATATATAAAGTTTGTTATCGCAAAAAAAAACAAAAATCATGTGATAAGACTACAAATTATCAATTCTCAGACTTTTTCCATTACTTCTGCTATAAGACCTTGCTTCATGATCATTCTAGGTCAACGGGAAGTACGCCATAGGTTTTGATTTACCTGCGGGTACCAAAATATGTCGCAAAATGACGCATAAATAGCCGTATCAATTATTGTGTTGACTTTGAAGCTTGATTTTTTTAGAACTCCAAGGTGCCATCGACTTAGGTACGTATTTGATATTAATTTCAACATGATACCTCCACGAGTTCCTGAGGAAAAGGGTCGTGACAAACCGACATATGGACAACGAAGTGACCATACAAGGGTTCCGTTTTTTCTTTTTGAGGTACGGGACCCTAAAAATCAGAAGTAACTTATTAAATTAATGTCACTCTTGTGTTAGATAATTCAATACAACGCAGTCCGTAATTTTGCTAAAGGAAACTTAGACTTTTTATAATAATGTTAGACTTCTAGACTGACTACATCGCTTCTCGGCCGGCCTACCTTGGGCAGTCAGCCATACCACCACGCTGACTGGCTTGATAGATTTTACTACGTGTGTAATAATAAATCGTCGGCGTCCGTAATATTAATGCGCATGTCTTGAATTGATACTTTTTTTTCTCTACTATTACTATACCCTGTAGTGCAATGTGTGGGAGCATACGTAACGGGACCTTCTGTATCTTTGCGATTTCTATTGTATCCATTTAAGGTAAGATCCCTAATTAATAATAATTATAAAAAACATCAAGAGCGCGTTAAGGAACTGCTAATTGAATCTGCGTTCTGTTTATATACTGGTATTCAGATGGATCCGATTGCAATGGAAGCTATCCCCAAACCAGTTCAGAAAAGGTTAGGCCGATGATGACTATATAGCTACTCATACAGCTTACTAAATTATGGCTTTCACAATGTTCCAGGATGCAGTATCCCTGGGTGGTGGCGTGATCGGCGCCATGCACATACCGGAGAAGTGGTTCCCGGGCACGGTGGACCGCTGCCTCAACTCGCACAACATCATGCACGTGCTGGTGGTGCTGGCCGTGTACTCCATGCACCAGGTGAGCACACACAGAGCTTCATTACCATTTATTGATGACCTTCTGAAGCTTAATGAACAAAAATGTAGCCACATACGATTTTCCAGAAAAGAACAATCCAAGACTGTCTCATCAATCAATATATAAAAACTCTTCCGTTACTGAGTGACTGACAGAAGTGACAGACAACGCACAGCCGAAACTACTGGTCGTAGAAAGCTGAAATTTGGTATGTAGGTTCGTTGGGGAGTGTAGGGGAGCACTAAGAGAAGATATCCCGAAATTTCTATGGGAGCGGGATATGCGCGTACGAAGTCGCGGGCATGAGCTAGTACCTATAATAATATATAAATAATATACCTGTTGAGTCTGTAAAAGAAGTTCGTGATCTTGGCGTCATCATGAACGATAAAGTTAACTTGATAGCGTCGTCACTAAATGGATGGATTTGGGATTTCTTAAAAGAAGCACCAAAGGTTTTAAGCTTGTAAGGACTAAGATTGTTTTGTACAATAGACGTTATGAATAGCCTGGAGCCATTCCTAACGTCTTCTGTAACTTTAAGGAAAGCTGTGGCTGTGTTTTAGCGAGGCCGAAAACCTGATTGGAAAGGGGATAACAGATTATTCCTAAACACATTTAGGAAAAATCACTATTTTGTTTCTTTAATAAATGTTTATAATTATTTTTATCTCATTGTAATTTCAATTTGTAATGTTGTTGTAATTTTACTCTCTTTTTGTATTTATTTATTTGTAATTTTATTTCCTAATTATATTGTACTTAATATTTCAAATTTGAATAGTAAAATATGTGTCATTTTCATTACTAACTTTGAATGTTCGTTGACCTGTTATTGGCAACTGTAGGTATAGGTCTGATGATTTTGTTACGTATTCATAAGAAACGCTGTAGGTATACAGAGGCTGTTGGTTAACCTTTAATAAATAAATGAAATAAATGATTGGATGCTACGTCTGAGTCGTGTCAACTTCGCTTGAACGAGACGTGAGAGATCCTTAAATTCCAATAGTAACAATGCTGGCAGTTAGTCAAAGTTAAAATTTGCGAGAAATATATCGCAAATAATGATCAGTTTCAGTGATGATTTTGTCTTCATCATAGGTAAATCTCATAAGTTCAACTTGACATTTCCAGGTGACGACGCGCGACATAGAGTGGATGTCGCGCGTGGACTGCCGCGCGCCGCTGCGCACTCTCTGACGCACAGCGCACGCCACTCCGCGCGTCCTCGCGACTCTCGCCGCGCCTAGCCGCGGCCGCTCATCGCCTCCGTCTACTCAACTTTACTCACTCCTACTACCACGCACGCTATGTTAAGGCTTCCTAACCCGCTGTTTGGACTCGACAGCTATGATTGTAGACCCGTAAGACCAAACGAGTGGACTATTCTATGACTGCGGTCAGATAAATTTTTAAAACGCCCGTTTTCACTTTTATTATTGCAAAAGGAAAATATGTGTGGCGCGTGACAAGACAGCAATCACAACAAGAACGATCAACGTAAATAGATATACGCATCAACATTAGATAGGTAACTTACGTAATTATAATTTTGAATCAATTTTATTTATTGTTAATTTATTTTGTTATTTATTTTCGTTGTATGCTAGTATTAATTATATTTTTTAAACTTAATAAATAATAATATAAGTATAATTTATTATTTTTTGACAATCTCGGGACCTTGGGGTCCCGGTCCTTTGGTAGGCGTACGAGGGACCGAAGCCAACTCGCTGAGGCCCCTGCTCCTGCATAGGTACCTGACAATCAAAGTGAAAACAGGAGTTATTAATGCAATAACTTTATCTAAATATGTTTATAAAATTGTTACAAATATTTGACAAATAACAGACGTGTACATCTTTCTATGCTTATAAATTATAATAATCTTCTTCTATTTAAAATCGAGTTAAGTGAATTCTGGCTTTGAACAAACAAAACGCCTATGGCGAATCAACTTTTGTTTCACCTTACCACAACTTGGCTCGAAACAAATCATTAGGAAGTCTTAAAAAGTTGTCACCTACGACATCACGGCGGTCTTTGTTGAGTAATGGTCTTCCGAAGTCTTGCGTTAAGTTGGATATAAAGATAACGTAAGTAATCCTCCAGAAATGTCTTCGTGAAACAATGCATTATTTTCCGAAAGGGAAAATTCTGTTTTCAGAAGCACGTTAGTTTTAGAGACTTGGACATCTGACAAAATGATTAGATGCCAAATTAAGATGTGCAAGAATTCTTCCTAATAATATAGTTATCATTTGGTCTTATGGAAATGGCTGTAGCTTAGTCAGTAACGTAGAATGTAGCGTCTCCACGTTACGCTGGCAAGCGTTCGACATTCGTATGGCAAACATATCTATTGCTGCAGAAATGATGCTCACACACATGTCATGCAACAAGAGTTAAATGTAGAAGGATACTCGTGTAATTCCAGTAAAAGTAATTTAGCGGAATGAAGTTAACTGTACAAATGATACATGTATGTAATAAGTATTAAAGTGTGGGTCACATCCGAGTGGCTACAAACTCAACAACTGAACATCATTAATGATATTTTTGTGTCAATAACAACGACGATGTAAACCATTCGTGTAGACCTTGTCCTACATACAATTTGTCACAGTTGACAGCGCTTGTTATCGATGTTGGATCTTCAAACTAACTTTAACTCAATACGACTATTCCTGCCGTATTGTAAGACAGTCAGATAATCCGTAATGAGGAAATATCTTGAAGAAATGCAATATAAAATATACAAAGTGCCTTTACAGCAAAAAGTCTAGCCAAACCTGCTACATAGACAGGTTTGGCTATCATTATTCGCATTAATAAAATCATGCAGTATAAAGGCATCATTTTGCTTATTAAATATCCTGCCCGAGTCTGTGCCCAAGTGCAAGCTGTGAAGCAGTGGCGTAGCTAGCATGTACTAGCTAGCACCAATAATTATAGGTTGCACCTTTCGTTCTGGTGACCGACGGGGCGAAAATTGTTGAATCCCACCTCGGACAAGTTTTATTTTCTTTTCATCATTCATACTTAAGTAGAAGTAACTTTATGGACTGATGCAAGAAAGCTGATATTAACTGAGAGAGGGCAGAACACAAGAGCGAGCGAAGCGAGTTCGAAAATTCATGCACCCCGAAAAAGTTTAATTTTCTTTTGATCATTCATACATAAAAATGTAATTTAGTTGAGTTATACAGAAAAGCTCGAGAACTAACAGAGCGCAGAATGTTAGAGTGAGCGAAGCGAGCTCAAAATTTTTTACACCACACCTTGGACAGTTTTCATTGCGTCACCCGTTTAGCGTTTGCGTCACGGTCGAGTGTCACCCCTAAATGCATAAAACTCAAGAACTAACTAAATTTTTGCACCTTATCTCGGAAGGGTTTTATTTTCTTTGGACCATTTATACATAATAGATAGTGGGTGTGACCCGGGGCGGTTACACGCGGTTTCTCGATTAGTGCAATTGGCTAGAACTTTTCCGAGCGAGGATAAATAAATCAAATCAAATAATTAATTGAAACATAATCAATCAGCTGACTGTTTTACATACGGTAAAAAAAATGTCGTTAGTGGACAATATCGCGGCCTACAAAACATAGTGTTAAATTAATACAAGTTGTAATTACGATCGGAGATAGAGAGGAACCTTCTAATGTACCACAAGATGGCCGAAAACCATTTAACAATAACTAGGTAACTACACTAGATCAGTTATTAATAGTTATAATAATTAGTGCGATAAGTTATCGAACGTAATTGCAGTTATTTTTAACGAAACGAACTCTTCAAAAATCTTAGTAAGCTTGTAAGAATAGTTTAATTATTATATTGGATTATTACACACGTTTTTATAGATTAGATACTAAGGAGTTGGATTTGTATAATCGCTTTTGAATTCGCGATGGAGAGGAGTCTACTGAGAGGTGCATGAGATGTAATGGGACAGCTGTGAGTGGAATTTATTTGCATTGACTTAATTTGCTATGGTGGTGACAGCTCAACACGATGAAGACGCAAGTAGTCACCTCATCATCTGATCTCTCCACATGCTTTAATCATGCAAAATTACTTGTTACATAAAGTTTATTACCATAAACCTCTCAATCTAGTCACTCTTCGTTAGCGATTGATTGTGCTGTGGACTGCGCTTGTCTCAAATATCCTCTCTCAGCTGCCCGCTCTCACACCGCTCCTTCAATCTAGACTATACTTCTGTTATATATATTTCTAACTACATTCCTACTTATATATTACCAACTCGAGCCTATATCTTGCTTTCGTCCTTGAAAAATTGAATCTCAAGAAACTGTTGTGCGTAAATTTTTGCCAAAACTTGGTCACGATCCTAGTGGAATAAGACAAAATTGTAGTCAAATGTTTTTTATTAAAAATGTTATAAGACAATATTTAAGAGGTACCCTATTTTAAATATTTGTCAGAAAAGCATTTTTTTGCTTTTCGTTGATCGGTGCATCAAGTTTTATGTAGGTAATGCTTCAAAGATTTCGTCAATTTATTTGTTAAACATATCAATTTAGATAAAACCAAATTTTGACTTCATTTTAATGAAGAATACGCCTGAGAAAAGGCCAAATCTGAACAAAATGTTGAAACGAATTAGTAAAATTGAAAATGTAAATCTTGGGTAACCTGTGCTGATACTATGTGCCCAGGGTTGCACTTAAGTTAATACATATAGGTTAATAAAACAATTGATGAAAAAATCTGGGATTATGTTACAATAATATCTGTACGGTTTCACCTAGAAACGCGTTACGTTACCTAACTGATATTTTAATTAACTTGGACAAAGTGACCATCAAAACAATGGCCAATTTTAAATATTGACTTAATGACTATAAAATCCGTAAAAGCTAAGTACCATTTTAATAATATACAACATCCTGACATTGGCTAGTTGTTATAGACATAATTACTTTAGCACAACTAGTCACGTTTCAAATGGATCATTTTGTGATGAATCCCTATTAAAAACATCACTTTTATTTACGCACCTTTGAAGATACGGAATCTCAATCTAGTTCATTTCAGTCAATTTAAAAGAAGTAGGTGGTTACCTTTCTATAAATACACTAATCAATTGTGACTATCGCAGTTCTATGCTAACATACTAGACACCAAGGTGGATGGCTGTAAATTTCAGAATACCTTTAAATATTTATTTCTACGCTCATTGTCCATGTCCTTCTATCGTTATCTTTCTAAGGTTGTTTATTTAGTTGTATTGCTAGCCACTAGTCGACACGATCGCTAACAGTGACCAATCGATGGTATATTTTTATATTCTCGATGTTGTGTGCTTCGCCGCTTGTATACAAGGCATCGCGTGAACTTGAGATTGTCTTCTCTGCGACACGACCTCTCTAGTCAGTTTGATAGTTAAATACCTTACAAATAGTGTAATGTAGCGACAGTAGGTAGGTAGTTTACGAGCAATAAATAGAAGACAATTGTTATGAAATTTGACAAAAGTAGTCGAGTGAACGTTTAACACGGAACGATTGCATTTACAGTTTTACACAATAAAAATTGTTGAAGAAAATTTTTAACGCATCTTTTTGATGGCTTTAATGTTCTACTTTTGTCAAAGTTCTATTGTTTTAATTAATTATTTATTAAATGAAGTAGTGTTTTAGATGAAACGAAGTGTACTTGAGGTTTTTTAGATGAAACGAAGTCGACGAGGCACTCCCGATGTCTCTGATCGCGTCCGAAGCGTGTCTGAAGCAGCCGCGCCGCCTGCGCGCGCGTTTTTTGTCAGACACATTTCCCGCCACAGTTACCAACTTAACTCGTATCTTAATTTATATTTTTGGAAAATAATATTTCACCTAGGCACGTATTTACAATATCACAAAGATTATTTTTCTGTAAAGTAACTTGAATCCAAAGAATATATAAAGACTTCGCTAATACCTATTTCGAAACGAATTGAATTGATTGTACAGATGTTATGTTGTCTTAGCGGTCAAATTAGTTTGTTGAATATTTGAGATGTTATTATTAGTAATATTATTTGTAAAAACTGTTTACTTGCCTAAATATCAATTATTTACACGGAATATATGAATTACTGGAATCACGTTTTATATAAATAGTTATTTAGGTCGGCGAGTTAAGGTGTACGTCGCCCTTGTAATAATAAGTTGTGTAAGAATCAGTTAAGTATACACTATGAGTAAAGACAGCTGTGCCGAGGAGGAGCAGCCGGCCATAGTTGAGCACACAGCTTCCAAGTCGCTGGAGACGACCGCGAGTGATGAGAAGCTTTACATCCGTAGTGCGAGTGACCACTCGACACATCACTTATTATTTATTATTCTTAATTTAGGAACGTAAAGATGCAATAATTGATCACACTTGTAATTAAGTTAGTTTATTTTGTAGTTGTACACTATAACGATGAACATGTTGGACATTCCTGATTTTGTAGAAATTTAAGAGAAAAATAATGTCACGTTAATTTGTAAGAGTTATCGTCTGTAGGTGATAATAATGAGCAATATGACAGTATTTAATACTACATTACATAATTATTACGATTGTTTACGAGGTTACTTTGTGCCGATTTTACGCGTATTTGCACTTATCTTGGAACTATTCATAGTAATTGACGATAATTGATCAAAATTCTCAAGCTGTAGACGTTGAAGAGATTATTAAAGTTTATTTGAATTCAGTTTATTTGTTTTAATACACCCGGCCCCAAAAGAGTTTTTATGTCGATGATAGGGAAATGATGTCAATCTTTAAAATAAATTAAATACCTAGCTGCAGCCAAACAACAAAATTAATTATAAAGCAGCAATTTTCCTCTATTCCATAATTCACTCTTCTTCTCGGAATTCTAGCGACGAAACAAGCTAAAAATAAGTTATGTAAAAACTTATTTTTTTTGATAAAACCTTCGGCAGTGTAGATAAGAGCAGGGGTCAAGTAATATTTACGAGAGCCACATATTGGACTGTCTCACATTCAATGAGACTGCGACCTTGCCGCTTTGACTTTATCTGGATAGTGGATAAGCAGTTGAAACCGTGCTGCTAACATGTGTCTCTATTGCTGGGAAAAATAAGCTATGATCAGTAAACTATCATTTTAATAATTGGGTTAAACTAACTACATATTAGCACTGTTAAAATTTAGAGAAAGATAATTCTTATGTACCTATATAGGTATGTTTATTTATTTTGTTATGTAATAAATTGGGTTATGAATAAAGCTTAGCGCACATTGCAACCGTGTTGAGCATCGCATTCTAAATACAAAAAGTGCGTCTGGAGTGCATGATGGAAAGCGATGCAGAAGGATTTACAGCCTTCAAAGAAAGTAAAAAAACCAGCCAAGTGCGAGTCGGACTCGCGCAAGAGAGTCCCGCACCATTCGAATTACCTATATCTATGAAAAACGGCAAAAAAATCACGTTTGTTGAGCCCCACTTAGGTAAATATTCATTTTATTCTGTTTTTATCCGACTGCGTCAGAAGGAGGGTAATGTTTTCCGAGTGTATGTATGTATGTATGTATGTATAGGTAGGTACTTCGTCTATGTATGTATGTCCATTTCTTTGGCACGCCCTACAGCCCAAACGGCTAGACGGATTTTGACATAAATGAGGTGTCGTTGAATTCGTCAGAATTGTGGTAGTGAGATTGCTAAATAAATTTTCAAAATGGCGCCCGCAAATGGACAAAACGGGGGATAGGTTTGTTTTTTTACCTTAGTTTGCTCAAAACCTATCATGTGGGGTATCAAAATAAAGGGCACGAGCAGACGATTCCAAAAATGTAACTCACTAAAATGTAGGAAATAAAAAAAATACTGTCAACCTGTACCTTTTAGTCGTTTTTAACGGTCGGGTTTTTTGACAAAGACATTTTTTAGATATTTGTTGTTATAACGACAACACAAATAAAGTGCGTGTGGAGTGCATGATGGAAAGCGTTGCAGAAGGATTTACAGCCATCAAAGAAAGTAAAAAAAACCAGCCAAGTGCGAGTCGCATCATCAGTGAAAATTTCAACTGTCTAGCTATCATTGGTAATGAGATACATTCAGCCTGGTGACAGACAGACAGACGGACAGATGGACAGTGGAGTCTTATTAATAGGGTCCCGTTTTTACACTTTGGATACGGAACCCTAAAAAGCGCAATTAGTGTATTCTTGAAAACATCTATTTGGCCCGTTAGTCAGATTACCAAAAAAAATAAACACGTTTTTTATTTTGTTTTGTCATGTTACCAAAAAATTAGACGTTATAGTGCGTTAAAATCTCGCGTGACGTCACCGTTGATACACTTTACCAACAGGTGACGAACGAAAATATTAAAATACGACACAATCCTTTTTTTATTTTGGCGGACCAAATTGAATTGTTATTTTTCTATCTAGAAAATTCCCTACTCCAGTTAATCAATAGGTTCTTAGATATATAAAATTCTTCCTTTACTGAGTAATAGAGTATCTGAGTGACTGACAGACAACGCACAGCTGAAACTACTGGTCTTAGAAAGTTGAAATTTGGCATGTAAGTAGTTTCGTTGAAGTGTAGGCGAGCACTACGAGAGGATTTCACGAAATTCTTACGGGAACGGGAAAAAAAACGGGATATGCGCGTACGAAGTCGAGAGGAAAAGCTATACTTAAATAATAAATAACTTTATTTAGTTTGTCATCCCCCTTGACCTAAAGCTTTGATAACTTTCAATCAGTAGTCTTTGGAATTTCCCAACTCCATAGATAGGTATTTGCTGACGTCGACAGAGCATAACGTAACATTCACAAGTATTTACACCATATCGTTTTCCTTGACTCTTTCCTTCTTAAAATAAAAATTATTTCATGGAATTTGAATCGGGTTTTTGCAGATGTGACTTTAAAGCTGCCCGTGAAGAAAATGCCAGCAGACCAGTGCTTCTCTACACTAATAATATATTATAAAGAGGAAAGATTTGGTTGTTTGTTTCTTTGTTTGATTGAAATGAATAGGCTCCAAAACTACTGGACCGCTTTGAAAAATTCTTTTACCAGTAGAATCCTACATTATCCGTGATGGACATAGGCTATAGAATATTTTCAAAAAAGTTAGGGATCCGTATGAAAACTTCGATAATGTAACCTAAGGTGTAAAAAAAATCCTTATACCGCGTACGCTGCGGACTTTATTGACAATAGAGCTAAGTAATGTACTACAGTTTTATAGAGGTCATCAATATCTTTAAAAAAGTCCGCAATACCATATGTCTAACTATTATGGTTAAGTCACCATTACCGCTTTTTGTTCAAATTATTCAAGCAAATCCCTAATGGTGATATGAAAAATTTTTAATTTTTGCATCATGATATTAATCCTTATCTATTTAAATGGTTCGATAATTAAGGTTGATTATGTCCGTGTCAATTACACTTTAAATTGTCCAAATCGGACCTTTCGTTTAAAAGTTACGACGCTAATAAACATGCTCGAAGTAAGAAAAATGTCGCGGCTTGAGTGAACTGGGGAGAATCGTATCAATGCTTGGTACGATGAAGTTGAAACACGGCATTTAAATGATTTCGATAAAACAATAAGAATAACAAATGTTTGGAATTTTCGAAAATAAACTACATACATAATATAATAAGGGGTGAAGCAGGGGTGATTAAGTTTATGGGGGAGGATATTATTGCTTGCTTCAATAAATTGACGTCGGAATACTATGTACAAACTAAAAGTGGGATAATTGACACAGATGTAGGTACCTAACAATTTTTTGCATAATCAACCCCTGACGGGGTGAACGGGGTGAACAGTTGCGCTAAACCTGGGCTCGAGACAAGTGAGATTCTGTCAACGGTAGTGTAGCGAAGGCGATTGTCAATAGGTACGTCAAAAATGTATGAGATTGACAGATGCTATCGAAATGTCACGTGATCATATTCCTACATTTTGGCATTACGACTTTCGCATTCGCTATTTAAATGGTACATTCTCTAGGGCCTCCTGAGGCCATTGAATAAGTAGAAATGGTAATTAATAAAAATCGTTGTGCTTAATTTTCTAAAACTAACATTTATAAAGGGGTACAGGGGGCGTTGAAGTTTGTGCAGTAGGTACCTACTAAATCCGCGCGGACGAAGTCGCGGGCGAAGTGCTAGTGTTTTATAGTTATGTAAGTAGACAGAATATACTTTATTGTACCAGGAATAGTTACACAACTACATTACTAATATTAATCAAATCAAAACCTCCTCCACACTTCACACACGGTTTCTAAAACCCTAATTTGTAACCGGTAAAAGAGCTGTGCAATCTAATGGCCACGATCGAGTCTCGAAAGATCGAATTTCCACCTGCAACGAGGTCTCATGCAAGTTGGATTACATTGCGTGCTACCAAGGTACCTATTGTACCAAGGTACCTATATTATATCTTGGGGGAGGCCTATGTCCAGCAGTGGACGTCTTTCGGCTGATATGATGATGATGATGATGAAGGTACCTATAATGTTATCAATCGCTACTCCGTGGCCGGCAATGTAAATAAACTCGCATGCAAGTTGCATTGTATTATTTTATTTAATAATAAATTAATTAAAGTTGCATTACATTGCGTGCTACCGAGGATATTATACCCAATGTTATCACTCGCTAATCTGTGCCCAGCAATGTAAATTAACTCGCATGCGAGTTGCTTGCAGGTGGAAACTATCGATCTCAGACCAACGTCAGAATACATACATCTCATGCAGATTAAATTATTAATGAGCAGAAAAACGTACGTCACCTCTCCACCCGCATTACTGAATACGTGAGAAAAAATAAATAGGTATGACTAGTATCATATCGGAAACAATTATGTTTTCTAAAATAATTAGCATTTTCCTATATTGGTCGTGAATAATCTACTTTTCTCACGCCTCGAAAACTACGTGATAAATATGATTCGATAACCTTTGAAAGTGGGTTTTCCTACGGTAAATTACGTTATTTTTAAATGATGCAATCTAGGGCGTAAAACTTTTCAATGATTTTTATGTGGGAATCTCTGTTTACATGTTATTTTTTTTTGGACACTGATCCAAACACTGTTCTAAAAAATTCTAAAGTCTATTGTGATGTGACCTATTCTTCCCGTTCTTATATGTATAAGGAGTTAAAAAATCAACTGCTGGAAATTTAAGGAGTTGTTAAAATATCAAATAAAAATAAATCATATAAAAAATGTTATATAATCATTATAAAAATCCGTTTCAAAGATAATGCAATATTTTCATAACGCACAAATTGATTGATTATGCGCACAGTACTCCGCGTAGGCCTCCGTTACCGCTGCCGGCCCGCCTGCCCGCCTGGCGCTCACCGTAGGTACGCGCAGCCCCTCAGTACAGTGCACATAAAACTAATTTGCTAAATCTTTTTTAAGTATCGAAAACTAACATCGCTCATTTTTTTTGTTTACTTTGTTTAGACGATACCGAGTATGTACACGAATTCTTGCAGTTGATTTTTAACGACAAGTAGATAGACCAACATAGAGTAGATATGGGTCTCCAGCTGTAGTTAGTCGATTTTATGATTTGTTGATATTGTTGCCTTAGTCTATTCCAGTACGTCCACGACTGGGCTAATAAAGGGTTAAGTTAACTGCTATTTCAGAAACACTAAAGTGGCGTCAATGAATGGGCGGTAGGTATTTTGACCAAGAGAGAGAAGAAAATATACGGCCTGGCCTGTGTCCAGTTGTGGTCGCCTTTTGGCTGAAATGATGATGATGAGTGTATGGTTTCTCTCTCTCTTTAGTAAGTGGGTGACCCTCTTTTGAATGAGATAGGCCAAGTTAACAGATTTCTGAAATAGCAAGCTGCGAGCACTGCTGTTTATGTTAAGACTAAAAATAAACCGAATGGTGCGTTCCAATACTGATTTAAGCTTTGTATATATGTAGCTATGATGAAGAGGAACAAAATATCCCATTGTTGAAATGTTGTGCAATAGGTACCTATGAGATCGTGTGTGTAGACTCTCAGAATTCACACATTCTAGTAACTGTATCAATTAATTCACCGTAACGATAACAATCTACAATTCAATGGTAAGAGGGTAAAAGTAAAGGTAAAAGTAAAAGAGTTACGAGGAGCTCGGATGGGTTTTAGTCAGTAAGTGTCTGGCACTCCCTCACGCTCCACCCAGAGCGGCAGGAGTCATTTTATGATTTCCCATCCATAAAAAAATTCATGATTAAGGCTGGACTCATACATTCTGAATTCCTCTCTGCATTCAGAGTCGGAATTAATATTATTAATTAAGAAAACCCGGAAATGTATACAATGTCACTATCGATCTGAGAAAATCATAATCTGAAATAATCAGAATGTGTGTGGCCTTAGTGGCTGGACTCATACGATATAAACATAACACTAATAACATAACTAAAAACGGGGACTTTATTTCTTGTTACCAAAATTTACATTTGTCATCAAGTTGTATCACCTAATAAATAGATCTATCGCCACGAAATATTTTCATTCTCAGATAAATAAAAAGTGTCGCCAGGTATGAATTACCAAATTATTGTCAATATGTATGTAAAATAAGAGATGGATTATCAATAAAATCGTAGTTCATTCCTTGGATAAATCTTTGTTCTTTAGCTTCGTACTCAGAAAGGTATATCTGTCACCAAATATTCGAACATAGGGCACAGGGAGCTTAGGACACCCATAATTAAATATGCTTTTCAAATTATGTTGGTACAAGAGCGAGCGAAGCGAGCTCGGAACTTGGGGCACCCCGACTCGTACAGGTTAGGTTAGAAGGGGATAGCGGGGTCAAGTGAGCAAGCGAAGCGAGCGAACAGATCCCACACTCACCTTCGTGGTTATTTTTTTTAAACCACCCAGGAATATGGTTTACTTCCCGTTTTCCCCGTTAGCCGAATGTACGTTATGGGGACAGCGGGAAATAAATTTAATCACGTCCTGCTGTCCCCGTGACGGGGATATGGCATACGGGGACAACGGGAATAAAGGGGAGTCATACTATTTATGTCAGGTTCCTAAAAACCCTGCAGCCAGAAATAAGAGCCCCGCGCATCGGGGCTTCGTCGAATGATCGTTTTCAATTAATTTGATTATACGGTTATCATGACAAACCCATTATAATAAATCCCAACCTATTTATTTGATACTTGTAATGTATCCCGATGATTATATGTGATTTATTATGGAATTGCTTTTTTAAATTGTTTAGCAACTACATTTTGGTGTCAGATCTACTATTTTGAGGACAAACCCTATTATTTAAGAAATTCAAAACTAGTTAAATTGCCGATAGCTTAAATCATACCCCCTAAAACATCTAGGTACTTCATACAATTGCATAACAAAGGAATTAAAATATGTACCTACCCACAGTTATAAATAACCTGCGTACGTGATGAAAAAATCGATAGTACCCGCATCTGGTAAGTGTTATCTATCCACACAGTGCACAATGGCAAGGTGAAGATTTTCGTCAGTTAATTGCTGACGTCTGCGCTCCCTTGTTATCAGTCTTTATTGCCACGACTTTCTGGAAATACACTAAAAGTAATAATTTATTACTTACCTAGTATAAGTTAAATCTACGGGTTCGTTAATTACAGTTTTCGATGAAGCATGAAATAGAATTCGAAAGTCTTGGCTACTTCACGCGTAACGTGAATTTTTAAATGGCTACAGACTTGCGTTAGGTCTCATAATCGACTTATAGTGTTTCATCGGCTTACTTACAGTATTACAGAGAAAGCTCACAACCTTCCAGCTGAGATACGTTCCGGCTGCTTCCAGCTTGAGCTCTTCAGCTTTCTCTCCGTGAGAGGAAGTGACGTAGTCATCCACAACGCTGGCCCACCCCGTTGTGGTATCTGTGGGAAGTTTTCGATGTTTTGTTTCTAAGACATACCGGTATAAAAGTCTACCATATAGGTTATAGATACGATTTGTTAAGTGAGAACGAAGGAATTTGTGCTACTCCCTAATTGGCTAAACATTACGGTGTTCCTCCTATCTTATGCTCACTCCTATCCTACACAGTCATGCTCCGTGCTCCATGACCCCATCTGACTATGAGGGTGGCGTGGTCATACTGATCAAACCCTCTATAAATGAATAAAGATTAAAAAAAAAAAAAATGACCCCATCTCCTAGTTTATTCATTGATTGGTGTCCATTTTCTTTATTCTTCAGGTTACTGAAATACGAGTAAATGTTGAAAAAAAAATAGTTGAATATTTTCAATTTTCTCCTCAGCAGACACGAATTGTCGTGAAACAGAATGTTTTTTAAATCACATATTTTTGCGGGTAGTCATCTTTTAACCTGTTCGACCCGACCAATAAGCAGGAAGATGACTAACTACTTGGAACACAGTGGCAGTGGTGACAACTACTATAAGTAAGAAGACTAATATTGAATGCACAAGAAAACCATAATGAGCTATCCAATATTTAAATAATGATGTGTAGTATAGAATGCGACGGTGATATCATAGCCTGTTTTAATGTTGTCAGGTAGATGTTTTGTTAGTGTGCTTATGTATATATGAATCAGGTTTAATTTTCCGTACCTATCTACACGATTACAGGAAAAAAGTCATGGACTTTGCAAAAATTCCAACCAAATTATTAAAAAGTAGTCATAAAACTACAATACTATGCTACATTGAATGAGACGTAATAGTAAGAGTACATTTTGATCCAAGTGAGCCAACTTTGTCATTGCAGCCGAGGTGCAATAGACGCCCGAGCAGAAGACGAGGCCGTTATAGAGCAGAGTAACTAAAATAACAAATGCCTACGTGTATAAAACGATGTTTTTCAATTCACTTTAAAAAAAAATGTGACAAATTGCGCATCCATGATTTTGGAGTCAGTGTGTGGATTTAACACCACATAATTTTACGAGTTCGATCGCTCCATGAAATAAAGCCGAATAATAAGTCAACCTGTATAAATAAACGCAAACACTACACCAAAGTGCGTAGCGTCAACTTAGGGGACTACATCCACGCCTACGAATTTGAGGGATTTAACTTTACGGTAAATAAAATCGGTGTCATTTTTTCGTGCAATAATATTTAAAATTCACTGTATACATGAGATATTTGTGAATTTGAAAATCGTGTTTTTTTTTCTTCTTAAAATCCATTGTTTAAAAAGGTTTTTTAAATTAACTAGTTGTTGACGTAACTCTTATACCAAATACCGGCCTAACAATAATAATGAAATGTTGCATTTAAATTTATAACCAGAAATAGTTGAATTTACTTACTCTAAAAGATGATGTTAACGATTAAAAATAGTTAATTTTAATAATAAAGTAATGTGTGGTCATATACAAAAAAAAATATGTAGATACGCGTCGACTTGAGAACCTGCTCCGTTTTTTCGTCAGTTAAAAATTACAAACATCGCCGCCAATCACTAATATTTGTTCCAAGTTATCAATGATAGCGCGACATCAAGTTGCCGTCGAAGTAAGTAAAGTGTGATATATAAAGTGATCGCCTGCGCGTACGCACCAAACTGCACAATGTTCTCAAGCCGGCTGATCGTGTGTTCTGCGCTGGCGGTCCTCGTGGTCGCGGCCCCGGGCGGAAACGAAATACAAGAAGTTGTTAAAGCACGTGAGTGACATTATCATTATTTTTAATTAATTATATTTTTTGTGGAAAAACATATTACGGCAAAAAACAATGACTGTGCTATTTTTAAAGTGAAAAGGGTAGTTCTGTTGTGATATGCAGGTAAGATAAACCTTTTTTTTATAAAATAAATTTGTAAGTTGATCAAAACCCGTTTCAAATAAAACCCGGGTTTTTCTTGTTGATAAGAATTCAACAAATGAAAATCGATCGATAAAAATTAGTGAAGGTAATTTGTGAATATAGGTAAGATAGGTACTGCGATAGAACAAATCCTGATTACATATCAGTATTTTTATTTTCCAACGAAAACAGCACACAACAATTTATTAAATAATGCGATAGTCTTGTTTTCAACGTTCTTAAGTGTTATTTTGACAATAAAAACAGTGAAAAATGCAGTTTTGTACAAATAATAATCTTGTGTTGTTTCTTCAATTAATATTTCATTTAAATCAGTCATCTGCCAGTGAAAACTGTAAGTACATAAATATTTAGTATTTTGCTAGGTAGTGTTAACTGATTTACTATTATGTACATTGTTTCTGTTTTTTATAACAAGATCTGCGGCAGAGAAGTGAAATTTAATTTGAGGTAGTGTAAAAAAGCCATAAATACTTTAATTTTGTAATAATTAAAGTAAGTATTAATATAAAATTAATACTTTAATTCATCAAATACCTTAGGTAGGTAGGTACATAAATTAGCTATGGCATTGTTGTTCTACATAAAATCGGCAAGGTTTTCATATATCGCACTCGTTACTTGCATTATACGGTAAATCACAGCATGTCTAACATTTTTAATAGGTAGGTAAAAAATAGAACTAAGCAGAACATACAACAGTATTTGAGTGACAAATAACAACAAAGTAATAATATACCGTTTTTCCTTTCTTTAATGAGGACAATTAGCCGCAACCACGTAGCGGCTAATTGTTCCGAAACATTCATCCTGAAGTGGAAAATTTACATAAACTCGTTTATGAATTTATTAAAATAAGGATAGCAAACGAATAGCATTCGTAGCAGGTAGCGTTCTATAGATTCTGCCTACTCTCGTGGGAAAAAGGCGTAAGTTTATTTATAAATGTAAAGGAGTATTATGCTGACTCGTAATCGCAAGTGAAACTGTTGATCGTCTCAGATTTGACCCCCGATAAACCCGGAAATAGGGTAGATGACTGAAATAGTTATGATATTAGTGCGGTAAGTTGGTTTTTACAAACGAGTAGACGAATGTAAGCACGAGACGAAGTCGAGGGCTTACCATAGTCACGAGTTTGTAAAAACCAAATCCGCACGTGTGTCATACAACGTTTTTCGACACATTTGCGAGAAAACAGTACAATAAGTAATGAAATAAACTTTTTGTCTTTAGAAATCAGTAGGAAAGTCGCAACAATCTTTGAAGTTTCTAATATGAAAATGGCGCGCATTTGCAAAGGGCGTATACAGCAAAAGCGCTTCCAAGGAGGTTCGCTCATTCAGCTTATTTATTTATTTATTCTCGTGATGTGAAACTCCTTGGTGGAATTCTTATTATTTTTTATGAATATTAAAAAAAAAACCGTAAAGAATACACACGGCGCTATACAACAAGTTTGCGGTAAAATATGTACTTACTAAGGTGAGAGTACCTATTTTGCCGCACGTTCCATTGTGTGGTGCATAATTTTTAACTTTCGAACGATGCATATACAGGCTTCGTAAATGCATTTTTTGCGCAAATGTGTTGAAAAAAACTAATTAGACTGTCAGATAGATTTCCAAAAAATATTAGACACGTATTTTTTCTTTTTTCACGTAACCAAAAAATGAAAACGATACAGTGCGTTGAAAACTCGTGTGACGTCACATGTACGTCGTGACGTCACAAGCGACGCAAAAAGACGAACATAAAACCCATCAAAGATCAGGAGTGGGCCCCACTCCTGATCTTTGATGCATTTTATGTTCGTCTTTTTTATTGATTTGATAAAGCAAAAAATACGTGCATGTCCACTTTTTTTCGATAATCTAACTGACGTGACGGTCTAAATAGAATCATATATTTTATCCAGGAATCAGGCTACGTTGGGGCTCTCATGTCCATGGAGACAAATGCCCCTAAATAAATAAAGATTAAAAAAAAACCAGGAATCATCCCTATTGTGTTATTGGGATTTTCTACTGTAATACCGCCTCTTGTATAACTTTCCATCTGCTTTCAGCGAATATAGAAGTCTAATGTTACGGAAATGAATTGGACTTTCCGTAGGTTTCATGTGTAACTATGGTAGAAAAAACTAATCAGCTTAGTGATTATTCCATCGAGGACATGAAAAAATACATGCAATTAAAATTAATTGTCAGCTGAACACACACGTCATCAATAGTAGGTACATAATTATTAATTATGTACAATGTAATTAACCAGATGAGTAAATTACGTTTTTATGAGGAGAATCTGTCGAGCTATTCTATAAAAATAGCACCGTGAAAACTGTTGAAGTAAACATGAAGTAAACTGTAAATTCATACAAACACGGTCCAAGCTTTCACAGTTTCAGAAGTGGAAGATAGTTACTATTACTCTTTTATCTAATCTGTAAACCTAGGGTCTATTCTAGAACGGCTGACTCACTTCATCTTCCCCGTTCCCCATGTCACTTGGGTATGCGCAACACGTTATTCGTAACTACAAAACATAAACAAAAGCAGGCACGAATCACGAATGGTCTACGACAAACTGGTTTGAATGCCATGCAATTAAAATGAAGAATGACGTGTTTGTTTCGGGTTTTTTATCAAGCAAGACAAGCTTATTTGTCTTTAGATACTTACCTATATACAATTATGCCGTAGAGTAAACAATATGGTAAGTATTTATGTAATGAAGCCTCGTTTATTAAAATAGGTAATTAATCAAAGATCCTAGCACTTCAAAGTCGATGACTTATAGATTTTTATTTGAATACCTGTTGAACCTTATCTACATTTAGTCACTCACACGTTGTTAGAGCACAGGGTGTGATTAGGGTTGCCAAGGCCCAAGGGTTAAATGGAGTATTGTATTATATTTTGCTTAGACTTACTCTATAACCTACAAAAGCAATGAGTACGCTACTCTGTCATTCAATTAAACTGAATGAAATCCTGCCATTTAAGTATTCCAATGAAGGAGTTTGTCTTTTTGGTCATAATTGCAAATTGGTGATAGAAGAAATCCATGGTTTCATTATAATTATTTAATTTAAAAACAACATTTTATTACCCTTCCCAAAATCAGAAATATCTCATTGTTCTAAAAAAAGTTGGCAGCCCTATTTGTGATTGTTGTCATAAAATACAGGGTAGGGCTCATCTTAACGGATGCCAGTTTGGAGCCATATTCGTTAGTAGTAGATTATAGATACCTAATAGCCAATTTTTGATCAAAGAATTACATAACACCACTCCTGTCTACCCCGGAGATCATTGGAATGTAGTTCCTTAAACATCACGGTTATCAAAAACGAACCTACTTTTTTATTACCGCCAAAAAAAAACAATAAAAAATCCGTCAGTACCTAATGTCTTCATTCCTCTACGGAGTGTATCATATCACTGAACAAACTGGTTCGAACACAACAATACCCTCTTGACCGATTAATGCAAAGCTGATATTTATGTAGCGGCTATAGAATTGGAGTGCCGTTATCATCAATAACCCGGATACGATTTGAATCACTCAGGTTGCCTAGCAACGAAAGAATGTTTCCGAATTCTCAAAATACTGTAAAGTAGTCAGAAAATTTTACCTGCAGGATAAAATGGCCGTTTGACATTTCCATGCAAAAGCTGTCAAGCCGCCATATTTACACATTAACTGAAGATGTTAAAATCAGCCCTTACATTACAAGTTAAATTGGCAATCAAGTTGGTTGAAGCTAAAATTGAAACATAATGAGTAGGATTGAAATATTTAGGACATTTTTTTATACAAAGCCAAAAAAAAATTGAATCGTCAAAAATGTGCTATGGTCATGATTTTATCCATTTACCCACAAAAACCCAAATCTAACCGTAGTAATCCCCCTAAACAACAACAATGACCATAATTCCCCATAACTACTTAAACTAGTACTACGATTGACCTTTACCATGAAAATACGATACAGGTGGTACCTACTTGTATTCAGGGGCTATCAACTGAAACCAATTCAGTTTCCCATCCAAGTTACATAAGTGGCCTGACGCATGGACATGGTAACAATAAATTGCTCGGATCGTGAGCTGAGCAATTTATATCGCTAATAACACATACCTACTACCTACTTACCTAGTCCCTACTTTACGTCAATAGGGAAAACTTCGGTTTTTTTTTTACATAACATTCCATTACTTAGTTGTGTTGTGGTAGAAGAATGCATCTGGTAATAATTATCCTAATTATTCATGTCATTAACTGTTGCTGTCATTCTTGAGGTTTCTGAGTAGACATCTCATTGTTTATCATTTTGTGATTCAAATCATCCGCTTGAAGTAAACTGAAAACTGAAACTTGTTTAAATATTTAAAAAAAACTTACGCCTTTTTACAAATAATTTCGTCAACAATTCAAATCATCATGTTGGAAATAGCTAAATGATTGCAGCCATGATATTCCTCCTATTACTCGCTACGCACCTATACCTAAGTGTGAAACATTTAAATGTCAAATCTATTAACTTGAGAATGATCCTCTGAGTTCACGGTCGTCATATTATTTATCACTCCAAATCGTTCAAAAGATAATTTACCATCGTGAGCAAGTCGAAAATGCATTGCCATGGGGTTGGGAGGAAAACATTGACGACCACAAAACTTTGTACGTACATGTTATTTAGCGTTTAGTTTAGACTGCACTTTAGTGTAGTCCGAATTTAAAGGCCGTTTGTGGACTATTCAATTCGTTTAAAAGCCGTTTGTTTACTTATTCGTGTTTCTAACGAACACATTTATTTATTCAAACAAACAATCTTAACTTCTATACTAATATTATTAAGAGGCAAAGATTGTGAGGTTGTAGGGGGTAATCTCTGCATGGATCTACTGAATCGATTTTCAAAATTCTTTTTGTGTATGATAGCCACATTCATGAGGAAGGCTATACCGGAACGGGAAATTCCAACGGGAACGGGAAACAACGGGATATACGCGTACGAGTCGAAGTCGTGGGTAAAAGCTAGTATCGAATAAAATTAAGCCCTAAAGAATCAATGAATCCAGTGCAAAATGGTATTAGCTTAAGAACAAAACACTATACGTTTGTTGCTGTTGTGTTGTGTCTGTGTCGAATAAATATTTTCTATTCTTTGCTAAATAGTTTTCAAATCTGGCTTTGTTCGTCACTTCTGTTTCCAGCCAATGTGCCTTCGAAAGCTGACGCCGACGATGCAAAGGCGACGGCACCTGCGGACCCCGTGCCCAAGCCCGTGAACGAGAGGTTCCCTCACGCCGTGCTCTTCGGAGGCACCTGCGGGGGCACCATCATCAGCCCCTCGTGGATCCTCACCGCTGGACATTGGTAAATACTGGCTTGATTCTACGTCTAAACTCTAGCTACAGCCAATCTTGTCTAGGACATGTCACAATATTTTTATAGGCCTGTGAGTATAACAGAACTTCGGTCAAGACGAGTCCTGAAGACTTTGAGTATTTATAACTGTTTTTCCAAATGACATACCCAGCCAAGTCATTTGGGAACTTAGGGCACAGGCAATTTAGGGCACCCCGACACGGATTGGTTAGGTTGGAATGGGATGACGCGAAGCGAACTAACTTAGCTCCCGTCATCCCATTCATGTTAGGTTCTTTCAACCGACAGAAACAGCACATTGGGGCAGATACCCTCAAATACTGCCGAAAAAAAATGTGATTTTATGATACTCTCATAAATTGTTTAATTAGAAAACAGATCCAATTCGTTACTACAGTGAAGCGTACCTATGTCTTGTACACTGAGCTATTCATACGGGTAAGTTCAGAGTACTTAAAGTATTTTTTTGTGTTATTCGACTCTAGAGACGTCATCTCCAGGTGTTTTTTTTATCCAGGTAGTCAAGACAAATTGAGGACTGTTGTCAAATACCTACATATTAGGAAAATTAGTAAACTAGATATTTTTTTAGGTTGCGATATTAACTAGGTACGCTTTTTATCTGAAAATACTTTTTGTGCATGTGTGTATATGCTACGTTTAGCTGCTTTACGATATTGATCAAATTGTGCTACTTACAGAAAATAACTGTACGAACTGCCGTAATGAACGGGCCGGCAGATTCCAGCCCATTCATTGAATTTTATATTAGAAGCATTGGCTGGATGTAATTTAGGCCGTTCAATGAAAAGGCCAGGGCGGGAAGTCTCGACATAGTTAACGAATCGCATAACGACCGAATTCAGTCGTTAAGTCCTAAGGCCGCCCGTACACAGTCAATCTTCGCGATCGCGAAACGCGGTCCACGATCAAAATCATTGGATGGAGCCATAAAGGGTGTATAGCTCCATCCCTCCTTCTCGCTCGAACTACTCACGCTTTAACACGTCATGGTAGGGCCCCTGATCTGTGGATCGCGTACAAGGTTGACAGTGTACGGGCGGCTTTAGGAGTTATCGGCCGTATTCAGTCGGTAGGCGAATCGGTAACTATGTGGAGACTAGCCCAGGCTGCGACATCGACACTGCGTCGGTAACATTTAACGTTTAACGCTCATCTTCGAAAAAACTTTATTACTATCATGTTATGGTCAATTAACAAACAGTTTATGGTCAAATTACTCGTGACTATAGTTTTTGCCAGTTTCCACAAAACATAAATAATATCTACCATCTATCTTGCCATAGGCAATCAGTGGGGCAGAAGGTATTTTATTTAAATGGTTGTAAAGAACGAATGAAGTTCAAAGATATACCTACCTACTATTGTTTTTAAGACATCGTCATAATCGGTGTGTTAGTATCTTTTACCGTATTTATTCCTTCCTCAGTGTAGGTAAATATTAGATAATGTTTACAAATCAGAGAGTAGGTAGTAGGTACCTATGGCGAAACGTTTCCGAAAGCTATTTGCGGACGCAACGTAGGTCGAAATCGATTTCTAGTATTTAGCTCCCTGCAACAATGCAATAATATTGGCAAATGAAATGATACAGACCGCATTCTGTTAGTAGTGTTAGTCATCTTATTATCATTCTGTTGCCCCCTAATTTATCGCGCATCGCGCATTTCTTCTTACAAACTTCTCTTGTAGTCGTTATCTCAGTGGCCAGCCCTTGCCACACTATACTGGATAACTTTTTTTCCAGTGCGCAAACTTTGAGAACCACTTCTGCCCATGTAAATGAACAACTTGCCCCAAGAAAGCCATAGTCAATTACTAATTTGAACTTCCCATACAAAGTTCACAATTTGTATGGGAGACTCAAATTTTTTTTTAGTAATTGACTATGACTTTCTTCGGAAAAGTTGTTCATTTACATGGGCAGAAGTGGTTCTTAAAGTTTGCGCACTAGAAAAAAAATTACCCAGTATCTATATATTTTGTCACACAGTCCAGCCGTACTTAATTTGTTTCTTTGGTTTGCCTCTACTCTTTTGGTCAGCCAACATTAAATGTTGGCTGACAAATGTTGGTTGATAAATTTTATCAATTATCATTCAATCATTCCTCACAGCATCCTATCTAATTATAAAGTTGAAGAGTCTGTTTGTTTGGTGGAACGCGCTCTCTCTCAAGAACCACTCAATCTCAGGAACTAGGTACTACTACTGGTTCGAATTATTTTAGTGTTGGATAGTCCATTTATCGAGGAATATACTCGTACTAACAACACGCTACGACCAATAGGAGTGGAGCATCAATAAAAAATGTTTTTTTTTTTACTAACTTTTTTTTTCAACCAATGTCATTTTGATCTTGATTGAGAGAATATTGTACTACCTATTATATTTATATACATATTTATGCAAGATCTTCCTGTTTACTCTCGCCTTCGTTCATATCGTCTGCGATAAATACTAAGGTACTTAAAGATAGCCTGAGCATCTTCTAGACAACTGCTTATAAATCATGATCTCTACAATGCTGTCATGTTATCTTTCTTAGCGACATTTAGTCATAAACTCATCGTGTAAAGGTTAGGAGTCACTATAAGAGGAAACAAATAGGTATTATATTTAAGACAAGTTAGCAATAAACAGTATTTGTTTATTGTTCGTAACAAAACAGTGAGTCAAGAGTTTATGACAGTTATAAATTGCAGTAAATTAGTTAACAAAGCACGTTCCATTTTTAGGGTTCCGTAGTCAAGAAGGATGACTGTCCGCGATTTAGCTCAGAAACGCTTAGCACTAGAAACTTAGAATTTGGTATCCATGGGTATTAATCACGCCGACAATGTTGTAAAATAAAATGTTGAAAACAGTTTTTTTAGGGTACACCAATGAAGTGGTGAATTGGTGATGATATTTTTATGGTCTATCCCATGATGTGGGGTGTCGTTGGATAGGTTGTTTCGAAATATTGCGGGTGTACCATTTTTCCACCCAAGGATCCGTTTGCGAAATATTAAGCTTTTTAAGAGTCAAGTAGGTACCTATGAGTCCCTTTGACAGCTAAGCGGTTGTTATTGGAGATAATCATGGTAGTAGTATAAAATATAACGAATTCAAACGGAAAACTATCACAGCTAAGTATGTTAGTCCGGTTAAGCAGTTAATATCCCAAGTGTGTTAACTTGCTAGTGGTCATACCTAAAAAAAAAAAAAAAAACAGCTAAGTAGGCTTTACAAGATAGCGACTTAACGAGTTATACTCGACCAACCTATAAAATGTAGGTACCTTTGTAAAAGGAAAATTTCGTTCAAATTCCATTGAAAATTAGTTAGATAAAGTTGTTTACAGCCGTTTTAAGTCTATAAACGGCTTACGTTTTAACCGGCTTACATATTAAAATTCCGTGAACTCAATTTATATATTCATAGAATCAAACAAAAAGCACCATTCTAGTCGGCAATTGTGACGTGCAACTACGGAACCCAAAACTGCGCGTGGCCGGACATGCACTTGGCTAATATTATTTTTTCTCGGAAGTAGTGTATTTATGCACTAAGGCCTCGTTTATTATAAGAATCTCTGAACTCGGCTGATCAGCCGCTAAACAGCGTCGAGATATTTATAAGTTAAATATATCTAACAATAGTTTTGTTAGTCGCTGGACACAGACAAGACGTAAGACGAGGACGGGGCCGCGCAGACAGGACACAGACGGGGCGCCGCGCCGCCATCGCGACTTTTTAAAACATACAGAAATGACGACGCACGGACGTAACGCACCCAGCGTTACGTCCGTGCGTCGTCATTTCTGTATGTTTTAAAAAGCCGCTAGAGTTAGAGCTAGAGAGAGATGTGGTTAATTGTGGTGGTAAAATTGTGTGTGACAGAAACGCGCGAGCCCCGGCACCCGCGCCCACCCACCCGCACCCCCGTTCTCGCCCGTCCCTCGTCCGCTCGCGTCCGTGCCTCGTCCTTTCTGTATGTTTTACAATAGGGTGCAGACGAGTAAGCGTCGTGTCCGCGCCCTGTCCTTCCTATATGTTTTGCATAGCGACGCTTCTATACATTTTGTATGAAAAGGGACGCGGAAGAGACATATGTCCGCGCCCCGTCCTCGTCTTACGTCTTTTCTGTGTGTGCAGCGCCTAAGTAAGCGCGTTCGTGGGAAGATATTTAAATATTAGGAAATACCCGATATCCTTACAATCTTGAAGGCAAGCAAGCACTACTCATGATAATGATCTTAACTACATCACTAACATATATTCAGAAAATAAATCAGCTTAAATTGGGGGTATCTATCTTCTTGGCAGTTCACCTGGTTCTATAAGTTCAATGGTAGGTATAAAATTGCCATTATCCTTGCGACTAATAGCTTTTAGTGTCTGTACTTATGCTATTCCAAAACAATACGCTTAAGCTTTTGTTCAACCTATTACCTACATTAAAAATAAACCTCAATTTTATCTATTTACTCTCACTTGAACATAATTCTTCGGAAATCCCTCCTCTGGACTGGATCCTTTTAGTTGAATACAGCCCACACGGTATTAAGATGGATATCACGCATGTACACGCATAACAATAAATCTGGGTTTTCCTTGTTCGTCATATAAACGCTGCGCATATATTCCACCGAGCAAACAGTTATTATTATACATTTGCCGATAAACAACACACAAAGGCGATGCGTGACATGATCACTTAATCCGCGAAGGAAGAGATCCAGTTCTTGGGAAAAAAGCGATAACAAAACATGATTCGCAAATATTAGCCGCTGGTAGAAGCTAGTATATAATTATATACGAGCTTCTACCAGCGGCTTCGCCCCCGTGAATATCGGAAATAGGAAGGTTTCCTGATTTGTATCGTACATTTTTTACTCAGGAAACACCTACCCTACCCTACACTACATTACCCTACCCTACACGACCCTACCCTACACTACCCTACCCTACCCTACACTACACTACCCTACCCTACACTACCCTACCCTACACTACCCTACCCTACACTACCCTACACTACCCTACCCTACACCTACCCAACACCTACCCTACCTACATAATTTATACCAGCCTAAAAAATACTGTGACATGTTTGTTGTCTCCTGGTACTTGTGAATCTGTAGTACTAACCTAGTACCTTACACCTACCCTACACCTACGTGTAGGGTAGGTGTAGGGTAGGTGTAAGGTGGGTGTTTCCTGAGTAAAAAAATTAAAATACAAATCAGGATACCTTGCTATTTCCGATATTCACGCGGGCGAAGCCGCAGCTGGTAGAAGCTAGTTTATAATATTACTAGGATAAACTCAAGATCTATCTATTTTATTGTGACCAAAATGTCCAAAAAATAAAGAAATTAATGGCATCTTTATCTCCTTCGTTCATTCCACTTCAGTCGGTCGATCCAGCCGGTCGATTCTGTCGACATCTCACGGTGTACACCTAGGCGGAGTGAACGACATTGAGCTGTCATTCCATCTTATTTGTATGGTTTGACAATTCACTCGTCGTGCACCCCGCCCAAGTGTTCACTTCGACATGTTTACAGAATCGCACTGCAGAGGTAGGTACATAAGCCAATGCAAAGCGGGTATTCACCCACAGCTTAAACTAGAAAAACGGCGAAAAAATTTGGGTCTAAAAAAAGATGGGTTGCAGAGCAGGTAAACAACATTAAAAATATCTTGATCAACTAAAACCAGAACCAGTTAGGTACTACCTAAAATCTGCTTGGTACATTCGCCTTTTTCAAATCGCCTTTTAAAAATAATAGTAACGAAAGATATCTAATCAAACGAATTCGCATTAATCCTCGCTATAAATATAGGTAAAACCAACATGTTTGCAGTACGTAGAAATATGTAGATAAGACGCAGATGGGAGGTATTCTATCTTTCCCCTTGATGCGTCTTACGATTTTAACGTACGTTGATACGATTCGGAGACGGAATGAAAATCCAACTTGCAGTAAATAACGTATATTCACACACGGTAACAGTTAAGAACAATATTGATTGTGTATATTTAACCATTACTAGATAACACAGTATGGACTAACGTAGTACGTTTCTCGCGGCGGTTGAAGTGAGAAAGGGACGCTAAGGGTAGTGCCCCGAATACTGTCTTGTGTTGCCACTTAACAAGGTTGCGGTCTTCCCTTAAATATTAAAGCATGCAACACTACATCTAAGGCCACAAGTCTTATTATATTTAAATACCCCCACGTTTATAAATACAAACTAAAACATTTAATTAGACCAATAATTCGCGGATGAAGAGCATTTGCAGACACATAAATCCTTCTTGGTCCTATCATAGGACCAAGAAGGATTAAGGTGATTTCAGATAGGATTCCTACCTGAAATCACCCGTTCATACCTACCCATCGGGTGCGCAGTGCGGTAGATGTCTTCTCTACTTCGTCGTTCCCTCACTGCTGAGGATCGAGACCACATACGACGCGTCTTGAAGCCATGCGGGCTTCCACAATGTGGACCGCTCAGTGCATGCTGCGTCCAACAGCCTTCTTTATGGCGTCGGACCATCTTGCCGTGTTCTACCTTGACACGTTGAGCAGCATGAGCGTTCCACCTTGAGTGTGTTCAGGATATCTATAAGTGAATTCGGTGTCCCTATTGTTTACCTCCGTGTTTCGGCGACGCATGTGCACTCAAGGAGCACGTGTGATACGGTTTGCTCCTCCATGCATGCTCTGCGCAGAAGACTGTCCGTTATACCTATTGTGTGGAAATGTTTGTTCAGTGAGCAGTATCCGGTGATGGTCCCCGCCAGCATTCGGAGGCTGCCCCTATCCAGTCGCAGAAGGCGCCTAGTAAGTTTTCTGTCTAGGAATGGCATAGTCTCCTTGAACTGCCTGCAACCTGGTGTCGAGACCCACCAGCGATCTACTTGTGTTTGGGTATTATTTTGGCCTCTTATTATTTATTGTGGCCTCGTGCGCAGTTGGGTAAAAGGGAGTGGTACTATGGGTTCGGGTCCAACAGCCATCGTACCAGATCCCCTCCTGGCCAGCTCATCGGTCGCTCCATTTCCTAGTGATCCGCTGTGTCCTTTTATCCACTGCAGCGTCACAGTGTTGCGGTTGGTCACCGTGACGCAATGCATTGTGGCATTCTTTATGAGTTTCGAGGTGGTGTAGTTCTTCTCTAGGGATTGCGCTGTCGGAGAGCACGCATTCCGCCTGATTTACGGTGTTGAGCTTTCCTAGTGGTCTGGATATTTTGATATTGGGGTCGTAGGAGTAAACTCCAAATCCAGTTCCGGCATTTGTCTTTGATCTGTCAGTGGTAGATTCACAGTTCTTTGGGACCTGAGTAGTTAGCCAATTCTTATGTTAGCTTTTGGAATTTGTGCGTCTTTTGAGCTTAGTCATTGGGTGCAGGGGCGCCGACTCCGTGGGTGCTCGGGGGCTCGGGCACCCATGAAAAATAAACAGCGGATGCCGAGCACCCTTAAGAATAGAAATCAAGAAACAGATCAGTAATCGCCTTTTAGAGATGCGCTTTTTCATTACCCGACGACCCGTTTAGCGCAGTGGTTTAGAGCGCCGGTTGTGACGCAAGTGTCGCGGGTTCGATTTCCGCAGTAACACAAACGTTTGTTGATGAAAAAGATATTTGTGTTGGGTCTGGGTGTTTGTGGTACCTTCGTTGTTCCTGGCTTCCATAGTACAAGAAAAAACCTTAGTTTGCGACCACGACAATGTATGTGATGTTGTATCAATTTATTATTATTTATTAACTATGCGGGCAACGGATGCCAGTTACTGATCGTATCCGTTATCAAAATGATTCGATTGAGCACCCATGAGGTTTTCTAAAAGCCGGCGCTCCTGATTGGGTGATTTCATCATGGGTTGTCGTTTGACGGCATCTTCCATGATATGTGTGTGCTTGATTCTAGAGTTTGTACCTAAAGTGCCAGATGTACTGAGCCTAAAAGCAGCTACCGTGGGACAACAGCAAGGTTCTGTAGTTTTCTCACTTCTTAGTAGAACCTTTCTTGTGCAGAGGAATAACTGCGGATTGTACCCAATCCACTGGCCACTGGCCTGTTTTTTCAAATTTTTGTGCATATCTGGTGCAGAATCTTTCTCCCTTCAGAGCCAAGATTTTGTATCATCGCAGGAGAAACTCCGTCAGGACCCAAACTTTATGATTTAGGTTTTTTATAGCATTATGTACTTCAGACAGTAGTATATCTGGCTCTTCCAAGTTGTTCTTGAGAGAAGATGGATCTATGGAGATCGATGGAAATATCGGGATGAAGATAGAGCAGGCACGATATAGATAGTAGCAGTAGTCTCTCCATCTATCCAAAACATTTTCCAGTTCGGTCAAGGTGTTAGCTCTACTGTCTGCCACTACAGGATTTCGGTTTGAAGGCACTCGTCAATTATTTAACCCTCGTGAAAAGATCATTTGTTTGCACTTAAACTGCATGTTCCTCAATTTCATCACAAATGCTGTCGATATGCACATCCTTGTTCTTCCGAGTCAATTTTTGTACTCCAGCATGTTTCTGATTGTATCTGCTTCTGTGACTATCAGAACCCTCTGTTTTCAGCTGTTTCCTCTCCTCAACCAACTTCCAAGACTCTTTACTAATCCACTCTTCCGTCTTCCGTACAGTGTTAAATGCGTCATGACTTAATTTGGCCATATCGTAGTGATTTGATGTTGTTGCCAATCGTTTTCTGGAACTGGTCTAGAGCTGGTGCATTCTAGGGTACGTTAGCCTGAGGATTCCGTCACTGCCGCAATCGGCACCAGAGTGTTTTAACACTGGTGATTGTCGAGCGCCACCTCAACTTAATTGTGAGCGGTAGATGTAAGTAGAAGAATTTCCACACTATACCTAGACTAACTAGCTAAATAGTAACGTTGAATAAAAAATTTAAATAAAATTGAGAGTAAAAAAAACATCATGTGTTAGAATATACAGCGGCCCTACCATGACGTGTTAAAGCGTGAGTCGTTCGAACGTGAAGGAATGATGGAGTTATACACCCTATACAGCTCCATCCCTCCTTCTCGCTCGAACGACTTACGCTTTAACACGTCATGGTAGGGCCGCTGTTCCATAAACTGTTCGTTATGTGGAGAGTCCAAATAACGAACAGTTTATGGAACTGTCCATTATATCACATGATGTTTCTAAATGCAATTCCTTTTCATAGTAAGTACTTCAAATAAAATAATATTTACTGTAATACACTCATACTTATATAATACTATAAAATCTTTATTTATAATTCATCCGTTTCGTAGTCAGTGTTTTCCAATAACATCGTGATTGGGTCTTAATTTATAATTTTTAACATTGTACCGTGACTCCAGATAACCCCAGTTTCTCGGACATGTGATACTGCGACATTGACCAACGATATTGTACGAGTAGTTGTAGTGAAGGTTATTTATTTACTGCCAAAATTATTAGGTAAAAATACCGGTCAGTATTTCGAGTAAAATATAATAAAATGTAGGAATTAAACTGTGCCCTGTGCTTTCTATTTTCTGCTACCATGCAAAATAGGAAAATGAGGATGAGGGAAATTAATGCATAAACACGTACCTATCTATAATTGTTGCGGAATTTGTACGAAAGAGTCACCGCGGCCCTGGAACACAAAGGGCATTAGGTAGGAGGAACACGCATGGGTTTTAGCCAGTAAGAATCTGATACTCCACCCAGAGCGGAAGGAGTCATTTGATGATACCTACCTACTTACGTCATTTTTTTATGCAGCTTTGATACAACTTCGCTTCACGCCTTCTCAATTTGACAGACTTGGGCAAGCTCCGATGCAAATCCATCAGGATGTTGTATATCCTACCTATGCTCTCCTAAAGATTAGGCCTATGTTCGAGATAATAAATTATTATGATTGTACAACAATTAATTGGTCATGACCAAAAAATCCATAGATATTTTGTACTGAACTAAGTAGGTACTTACCTTCCTATTTTAGAATACTTTTTAACACCACCTGGTTGAAAACGTCAAATTATATGTTATGCAAACCTAACCTAAAGTGAGTCATTATTGGCCAGGGACACAGCCGGGCAATAATGTTGTACTAGATTTCATTTTATCCCGCCGGTCAATAATCTGATTTAAATTTGGAACCTCACCTGTCAGCTAAATTGGTGGTATAGTACTTACAACATGGTGCCAAAAAGAGGAAATATTTTCACGATAATAATAATTATTCTGCTGGTAGGGATCTTGACTGTACTTCCGGGATTGTCCTGATAGCCGTGGTATACCTCTCCACTCCTCTAGCACCTCAGGATATGTTGCCCTCTTGGCGCTACGTCACCTTGTGCTAGCGACCCTTTTCGGGGGCCCATTTATTGAGTGTGCAAGTCACCCCTGCCATTTTAAAGCCGTGTACATTATTAGTGGTCAGGCAGGGGTCAATAGTTTTTGTTTCCACATTCTGCAATAGTCCAGCACCAACCGGGGATTATCCTTGGGTATACATTTATAGTGCATACAGGGATAATCGTCGGCTGGTGTCTCATTCCATTAAAAAGTCTAACGGGCCTCTGCGAGTTGGCTTCGGCCCCTCGTACGCCTACCAAAGGACCGGGACCCCATGGTCCAGAGATTGTTCAAAATTATTCTTGTATGAATAATTGGATAAGTTTTACCGATCATTGTATAAAAGGATTAGAAAAACACTTAAAACGCATCTAAAGTCGATTTATCACATTTTGTAATATAAAACTATTTTCTCAAGCGTCTCCTAAGACGTTCTAAATTCAAAATGAATTCAGCGAAGCGTCCGAAGCCACCACGTCTACCAGCTGACAAAAGCCATGTATCGCTTAGTTTACACAAATTTCGTAAATTTGATTAGGTTGCTAACAGTAGGCACATACACAAAACCACAGAAAAGCAACAAAAAAATCAAATTCGAAAATTGAGTTGTCGTGGCCAAGTCCGGTATACCGAGTAGAACGCAAAAAAGGCGCGAATATTGCAATAATGCTTAATGCTATACTCAAATCAAATCAAATACGTTTATTTATTTGTTTACTAACTTTTGCGTTCGGGATTTAATATAACGCCCGTGACATAAGACACTGCTTTATCCCCTCTGTGCATAATCTACTATTAAGTTATATTGGACAATATGCTTGGTTCGTTATATTATGTCGTTAGTAGATAGATTGTAAAAGTAAGTCCGAGCAGGTCTGCAGATAGAATAATACATGGATCCTCCCACTTGACCGTTTTAATATTATTGATATAATAATTTGGCATTGACACTGCTTATGATCATACTCATAGTCATTACCTATCTTTCCAAGCGCTGCGAGTACCAAGCAGGTAGTTCCAATGACATCACTCGGATTATAAATAAAGAAGTTGAGGTAACCTTGGGTTGTAAAACTGTGGTACCTAGGTACTAGTTTATCTATCCTACTACTATGATGCCGTTAAGTGGCAATGTTTAGGGCCACTCAAATCTGAGATAGGTAACCTACTGTCGTGCCAGTGACACGAAGAAGAAAAACCTATCCTAGATCCTACTGATGAAAAGGTGGTATTTTGAAAAGGCATTGCAACCGCCAGCTACGCCAGGAATCTAAGTAGGCAACTGTGGGTATTATCCAATTTGGACGAAGTATTGCTCTATCAAGTTCCAAATTAAAATGTGCTGTCAGCCGGAACCCGAAATCGTATCAATGACCCAATGGTGTAATTCTATTATAGCTTTTAGGAAGCAATCAAAATCCATGAATCAAATTAATTTCAATGGCTTGTCCATGAACTTGAACTTACGCTAGCTGTCATATTGGATGTAGACCAGCTCCAGATTCAAGTTTACCTAAATTTGCCGTGCTCATGGTCTTTGAGGCTGGGATTAAAGGCCAGGATACAGTACCTCCTGAAGCACATTATGGCACGTCTTTGCAAGAGTCCAGAGGTAGGTCATATTTTGACAGTGAGCGAAGGGGGTTGCCGGTTAGAGCGAACATGTTAGCTCGCAGGTTTGCACTTCCAGTCAGAATCACGCTCTTTCGAGCTTCCTGTCCGTCGTTACACAGGTGCAGCCTGTGGGCTAGTAAAGCTAAAGTACGTGTTTATACAATATAATATATTTGAATTTTTATTTGGAAGCTTACGGTGTGAGTGTGGATAATAGTAGTTTATGCAACGGTCATATAAAAGGGGTTATTAAAACACGATTGTGGGTACCTATATCACTCGAGGCGAAGACGAGTGCAGGTTTATCACACTCGGCTTCGCTTCGTGTGAAAATAGTAGGTATCACACGAGTGTTTTAATACCTAATTATATGCCTTTACATACACTATTTTTTCTTCACTCATACAGTTGCAATAAAACAAAAGTAGAAAGTTAAGTATTTGTTCCACGGAAAAAATATGTAATGAATAAGGCGGGAAAATTGCGCATGACTGTGAAGCGCGCATCCATAAACAATGACATTATTTTTATACATTAATTCAACGATGAACGAACGAACGATCATACGCGCCAATAAATTAATTAATTTAAGCGATAGACAGCAAATGGTTCAAATAAACGGTGTCAATTCCTCGGGATTAAACGTAAAAATGGGCGTGCCCCAGGGCTCAATTTTGGGTCCTTTCTTATTTTTAGTTTACATTAATGATCTACCCCATTTATTGCTAAACAAACTAAACATGGTCTTGTTTGCCGACGATACTTCTTTGATTTTTAAAATAAATAGACGCAGTAATAATCTTGACGACGTAAATAACGCCCTTATGCAGGTCCATAATTGGTTTACTGCTAATAATTTGGTTTTAAATGGGAAAAAAACGAAGTGCATAAGATTTGCCTTAGCAAATGTCAAAAGTAGTGATTGTGACATAGTATTGAACAGGGAAAAACTGGAATTCGTCGATAGAACGGTCTTCCTGGGGATTACGCTTGACGCAAGGCTACAATGGGGTCCTCATTTAGCATCTCTTGCAGGACGGCTAAGCTCAGCAGCGTATGCTGTTAGGAAAATCCGCCAACTTACGGATGGTGAAACCGCGAGACTAGTCTATTTTAGTTACTTTCATAGTATAATGTCTTACGGTATCTTACTATGGGGACGGGCTGCAGATATCGAGTCAATTTTTATTCTGCAAAAAAGAGCCATAAGGGCCATATACAATCTCCGCCGGCGCGATTCTCTAAGGCAACTGTTCAAGAATATTAACATCATGACGGTACCTTGTCAATACATCTATAAAAACATTATGTACGTTAGAAAGAATGTTCATCTTTTTTATAAACGAGGCGACAGGCATAACTATGTCACTAGAAATAGGAATCAATTAGTTCAACCAGGCTTCAGACTTGCTAAAGTAGCCACATCTTTCATGGGGTACTGTTTAAAATGTTACAATAAAATACCTCCCCAGATATTAGAATTAAATGAAACAAAATTTAAATCTTGTGTTAAGCGCACACTATGCAGGCAAGCATATTATAAGTTGGGGGATTACATTGATGATAAAAATGCTTGGCTCAATGCTGGTCCTGCTCCACAGCCACTAGGGCGCACAAATTAGTTATTTAATTATTTTTTATTTTTATTTTTAGCAGTTGTGAGACCCGCTGAATATTGAAAGAACATAGATTTTTCATTGTATAGACTCGAACTAATTTTGCATTGTATAATTTCATGCATTAACGGCACATGTGTGAGTACTGTGTACCTTCAAGTCAAACTATCATTTTTGGGTAAGACTTTAATGTGCCCTGGCTGTTGGGAGTGTCATGCTCACTCAAGTCTCTCTGATGGTGCAGTTTGTGTTTCATTCATCATTTGGCTCCGTTAGCTGGGACTGGTCATCTCTCAACTGCCACGGTTTGTTTTAATTTATTAGTATTTTGAATTGTTCCTTTTTTGCTTTTGTCGTGCACGTCTTTTTACATCGTTCTCACATGTCTATGAATAATTTCAACAAGAACAATGTAACCACAACTTTGTAATAATTCATTGATTCAAAAGAGTGTCCATGGAGTTTCTTGTACGTTCTTCTCCATAGAGATCTACGCTTTGGAACGTGCAAATAGCTTCACCTCTTTGACTGACCGACCTTGACAATTCAAAAGTGCCTGTAAATGGTTTAATTGAAATAAATGCTTTGACTTTTGACTTTTTTGACTTTTGATTTTTTAATCAAAAGTCAAAAAAGTCAAAAGTCAAAGTAAAAGTGTGCTACAAAAATTAAAAAGTTATTTTATGATGCAGTTAAGTATTTGAAAATCGAAAGAGAATGTTGCACTGTAATGATTTTTTTTTAATTTTACGTATCCACGAAAAAAAAGTACGTGTTTATACAATCGTTTTTTTTTTGCAATTTTGGAAAATTAAGTACGTTGTGAGTGTTAATATAAATAATTAAAGAAAGTCAAATGTTCTATCATTATTTTTATCTACACCCATGCTTTAAATCTTCTGTAATCGTTTCTGAAACAGTTAACTTTTTGCCAACGTTAACACAACCAGTGTCATAGTAATTCGTTATATTTTAGTGTCTCTACTGAATTTTATTATGCAACTCCTTTGTTTTTTCAATCCCTTCCATACTCATCGTCATCAAATAGCCACATTCTCACTACCTAGGTACTCGATTCGGGGTATCATTATGAGTTTCAAAAAAAGAAAATTGTTATGTATGCGCGTTTCACTACCACAGCGCCGTAATTTAAAAAAAAAACTAATACTTAGGTTATTCGAATTCACGTCGTATCCCGTTCTGTTTGATAATGAAATTAAGTACTAAAAAATTATTAGGTAAGTACTTTGATAACACACCACCATATAATAATATTTCTAATGCGGCAAAGGACATTCATATCATGGGTGTAGATAAATCTTGTATATGCAACTGTACATAATTAGGTACTTAAGTATTAAAACACTCATCGATCACTCGAAGCCGAGTGTGATAAACCCACATTCGTGTTTTAATACCCCTCAATATACAACAGTTGCATAAATAACTAATATAAGATTGTCATAACAGCATGTTAACACAAACACCATATTGCTTCCAGCACCCTGTTCACCGGCGGCTACTACGTCCTCGCCGGCACCAACGACACGGCGAACGGCAGCGGCGTCAAACGCCGCGTCAAGAGAAAGGTCATCCACCCGCTGTTCTCCGTGGGGCCCTACTGGCTGGACGCTGATGATTTCAACATCAAACAGGTCAGCAACGACAGCAACAATACCTACCTAGTAAAATAATAATAATAATAACCGCTTTTAAAGTATAAAAGTGCCAAGATATGAGATGAAGCAGGAACGGACAACACCGAAAGTTCATAATCTTTTATTGATGTTATTCATCATCATGATATTCGAAACACTAAGTAGGTATTCAGAATTACCTACGCGAAATTAAGAAAAGCAGTTAATCGAATAATTTGAGTCAAATTAATTGATAGGTAACTACTTGTTTAACAATTAGATACTGGTTTTAACCTGGCTCTAAACTAAAGCTGGCTGAACGTTGTTCGAAAGAGTCATCGCGTCCCTGGAACGCAAAGGGCATTCGGAGGAACACGTATGGGTTTTAGTTAGTATGAGTCTGACACGGGAGTGTCAGACTCATACTGACTAAGCGGAAGGGATTCCGCTGCGCCCAGAGCGGAAGGAGTTATTTGATGATTTCTCATAATTAAAAAAGAAAAAGCATATCAATTAACCTACCTATCAATGACTGTACCTACCTAAAAAAACATTGTAGTAAACAAAGAATAGTTAGTAAGTTAATATGCAACTGGTGACGAACAATGTTTTTCTGAAACCTCGAATTAAACAACATTACCTACAGTTGAAACAGTTGAGGATAATGATTCAGAATAAAATCCACAAGTCATTGTATCCGGATTATTCAGAATTAAACGATGATTTCAAAGAAAGAGAATTGCTACAGAGTCTTTGTTGTGTGTTGGCCCATTTTCATTGTTTGCGAAATCTGTCCCGTCCTGAGAAAATAATACGACAAAGGTCCAAGAAATAACTCATCTATTTAGGAAGAAAAAAGACCTTTTCTCCAAAAAAACATCACTGCAAGCACTGCCCTGCACTGCAGTCTTATAAGCTTAGACACCTAAGACTGCAGCTATTAAACCAGTTGTTTGACCCCCAACCTTGCATTTCAGGTGGCAGCCCGCTGGGACTTCCTGCTGGCCGAGCTGAACGAGCCTCTGCCCCTGGACGGCAAGATCATGGCCGCCGCCAAGCTGGACGACCAGCCCAGCCTGCCAGTTGGCCTCAACGTCGGATACGCCGGCTACGGAACTGACCACTTCGGAGTTAGTATTTAATTTTTATAAAATTGACTTAATCATCCAGGAACTAAATTACTTATTAGGTAGATATATATGTTTGGTGAATGAACAAAAATTAAATAATAGTAGATTAATGCACCGAGGGCAGTAGCTGCGTCTTATGTCACGGGCATCATATTGAATCCCGACCGTAATGTAAAATCCCAGAGTTAACTCCCGAGCGTAACGACGAGCTTAAAAAGACAGAGAGGGAATGCAGTGAGGGATTCAAGTCAGCCCAAGGCAACGACACCTTTAGCCCCTAGAAGCCTTAATCACACCTACTGCAAGATAATTGAAAGCAGGCCATGAGGAGTGGTGGCTGGCCACTGCGAGCGGCGATGGTCGGCCACCGCTGCTAGGTGCAAGTCGCGCGGTCAAAGTTTACTTTCGAAAGTTTAGTTGCAGACTTGCAGTCCCATATTCAAATCACATTATTGACCAGGTATTATAACGAAATCTATACCTACATATAATAAATCTGTTGAAGAGTCGTTTTTGTAAATAGAAAATAATTAAAAAAAAAAAATAGCCAATGAGTTTAAGGATAAGTAATTAACAGAAACATATCAGAATAATATTATTTCCCGGCTACAGCCAGCAGCAGCCAGGGATTAACGGTACACTGCCGGCCAGAGCAGAGTATAAGTAACGTTTGCGTGACGTAAGCAGGTATAGGTACCAGGCCAAGTGCGAGTCTGACTCGCGCACGAAGGGTTCCGTACCATTATCTATAAAACAACGGCAAAAAAGAACACCTTATTACTAAGACTCCGCTGTCCGTCTGTCTGTCACCAGGCTATATCTCATGAACTGTGATAGCTAGACAGTTGAAAATTTCACAGATGATGTATTTCTGTTGCCGCTATAACAACAAAAATAAATATTTAAGTGGGGCTCCTGAAAACAGAACAAAATAAATATTTAAGTGGGGCTCCCATACAACAAACGTGATTCTTTGGCGTTTTTTTTTTAATATTTGACCCAAATTGAGTCACACAAATCACGGATAGTTAATTAAATAATCTTGCAAAATAGTAGCAACGCCAACGTAGTTGTGGAAACATGACATTGCGATTAGAACTCGGTAGCAAGCAATTTGATGATTGATCAAGTCGCAAGTTGATAAATATTGCATTGCAGCTGCTGCAGTGTAGGTACCTATTCTAGAAATTCATGAGACCGTGAATATTTCTCTTTTTTCGACATCGTAACAACTGCGTTCGTCACCGCCTTTCATTTCAATCGACTCAACACAACTTAAATACTTACTTATAGTAAGTATTTTCAAAGTGATATCAGTTCAGACAACTTTCTCCTCCTAGGTAGGTACCTATCCTGCCAGGGTTGCGGATTTTGTTCGAAAGAGTTGCCCTGGAAAGCAAAGGGCACTACGAGGAGCACGGATGGGTTTTAGTCAGTAAGAGTCTGACACTCCCTCCCGCTCCACCCAGAGCGGCAGGAGTCATTTGATGATTTCCCATCTAAAAAAAAAAAATGTACCTAGCTACCTATTTCATTAGTCAGGATACGAATGTTGCTTCGTGAAACAAAAATGCAAAATTGTTTCATTCAATTCGACATAAAATAAGTTTCCAGAAAGCAGTGTTTTCTACAAAAAGTAGGTTACTACTACCTATTCTCCATACGTTCTTATCAATACACCTACACTATAGGAAGCTCATACTCACCTTTTTCTTGCCTCTCTTCAGGGTACCATGCGCAGCGACATGCACGGCATGGAACTGGCCGTGCAGAGTGACGAAGTGTGCTCCACCCTCGAGCAGTACAACAGCCAGGACATGCTGTGCGTCAAGGGAACACCGCCGCGGTTTGACTCTGCTTGCAACGTAAGTACAATATATCTAACCAATTACATATTTTTACGCCTGTATTCCTCAATGGGTTATAATGACAGGCTTGGGTTGCCACCCTTACCTACTATAATAGAATATAGAACAATAAGTACTATACTTATTGTTCTATAGGAGGTAAATATAAATATAATAATATTAGATATCCTAGTGCTTGAAATAAAGCCTCCTTCAAAAAATAAAACAAAGAAGGAGAGCGGGCTCTAAATATTTTTTTTCAAACAACTAAAAATTAAAACTAAAGTAGGTATAAATATGTACCTAGGTACAATCCCGATAACTGCACTTGAATTCAGACTCCGAGCTGCAATATAATCCAATTACACTGTCTCGACCTGAGACTTGAACTCAGAACTGTCAACAGATGCGCTTGCGTCTACTACTTACGACGACGCAGAATGTGTTTAGAAAAATACAAAGTCGTTAAAACACTAACCTAAGTATCTGTACGCCAGAAGACAAAGCAAAGTACAAATTATCCTTATAAAATCAAATATCTCTCTTTCGAATAGCTGCGAAACTCACACTTAGGTACCTATTCACTTAGGAAATATCGTATTGGTAAGTCAGATATTCCAATTTGCCATCGATATGTTTGGCCCTGAGAAGTGCTGTTGCAATAATAGCGTGACAAAAGGTCGTTGGTTTTCCCCAATACACTTGGAACCAGTTTGATGCGAATTTCCTCATCTGCTAAAAACCCATTTGGAGGAATAACAGATGTCGTGGCGCCACTGTGTTGTACTTTTTATTATCTAGTGTCTGCCAGCAGCTTCGCACAGCATTATTGTTGCATGAAATATTATGACAGATATTATATACTAATATATTTGGGGGTGCCCCCGGTGCTGGTCTGACTAAGTACTGTGCTTTAGTTTTTGAGAAGAAAAACGAAATTTTCAAGGATTTTTTTAAAGCAACCAATACCTACTTATAAAAAAATCCTTTTCTAGGATTGTCTATAAAATTAGAAGAAAATCCTATGGGCTACGGGCTATTTTTAATGCTCCAACAGGTAGACCGCCATCATGTGACTATTCCAGAGACTCAGGTACCGCTCCTCCATTGTTCGAATATCTTGATGGAACTTAGATCCCCAAGATTTTTAGGGAATCGGTCCAAATGACTAGAGACCAAGCTGCTGGAAGTGCGACAACATCACTTGAATGTGCTCGAATAGCTTTCATCCTTTTTGTTTATTTCCCAAAAAACTACTAATGTTTTATATGGTTTTCATCCTTTTTTTTGTGGATCATAAAAAGCGCCAGGGTAGCCCGCGAAATTCAAATTGTCTAATGTTTTTTGCAATTTGTAGGTCAATATCAGGTTGTATGTTGGTCAAAACATGATTCGCGGCCGTAGTAGTACCTACGTAATTACAGAACTGTAATCATTAAAATCATCAATACAACTTTCTCAGTTAGAATTGATGCCAAATGATTATGATTTGATGAGTTTTTTAATGTTCTCGATCGCGTTAGCTTAAACGTCAATTTGTATTGAAACTGAGGTCACGGACAACCTGTTTTCTTCTATACAATTTGACATTAGTGAACGTTTACGTTAACGCAATCGAGTACGTTAAAAAACTCACACTAAGCCCTCTGGCCGTCAGGCGTGCGTGATTGACTAACACACATCCATCCATCCATCTATCTATCTATCCATTCATCCAATAAACAAACATGTCTCAGAGAATTAGGAAATTCAATAGCCTAAAGAAGTTTTACCAACCACCTAAATTCTTTAATAATCAAAGTCAAAGTCAAAGCATTTATTGCAAATAAACCATTTACAGGTACCTACCTACTTTTGAATTGTCAGAGTCAGTCAGTCAAAAACATGAAGCTATTTGCACGTTCCAAAGCGTAGATCTCTATGGAGAAGAACGTGCAAGAAACTCCACGGACACTCTTTTGAACCATTTTATGATTTACAATAATCCTGGTTACATTATCTTTATTGATAAACTGTATTTTTTATCGTAGGGTGACAGCGGCAGTGGTCTAGTTGACGAGACCGGCAGGGTCGTCGGCGTCGCGTCCTGGGTCGAGAACGATGCCCACTCCTGCTCCAACGGAGCCCTCGTCGTGTTCTCCAGGGTTGCCAGCGTACGTGACTGGATCAGACAAGTCACCAAAGTCTAAGAATGCATCCACACAGAAATTTATACGTACACAACATCAGATCAATATGAAACACTATGTTGACTAGTCAAGTAAAGTTGTTCTCCAAAGAATTTATTAAGTAACATGTGATAGGTGCTTAAGATTCAATACTTAAATTACATGTTTTTTCATGACAACTGTTAAAGTTAGGTGCTATCAAATAGCCTTATTTTTTGTACTTAGCATTTTTAAGAGTTTAGATTGAAGTACAAAGTTATAATTAATATTAAGCGGTGTGGTTGTGATATTGTTTATCTGTTAGCAAACATAATATCAACCCAATAGAATTAACAAACATAATTTGTTATGTGACCTTTGTGACCATATTATTTTAATTAAACGTACCAATAATATATTATTATGCCGTACCTAATTTTCACTGGTATGCTGTTTGAATGATTCTGCTGTTTTGCAGAAATTTTTTGCCTTAGATCCCGATTTTATGTCCCAATTAAATCTGTCAATCCACAAGTTATAAGTACCTACCAACCATATCAAATTTAAAAAATTCAGAGTTATTTTAACCATCGAAAATTTAGCTGATAAGCAGACGTTAAATTAAAAGAATATCATTCAGATTTTTGTGCTGATCGCAAAGCAAAAGTTGTCCACAGGAGCGCCGAACTCCGTGGGTACCTACTTGGGGACTCCAGCACCCACGAGAGACAAATAGTGGCTGCAGAACAATCACAATCACAGGCAGATCAACCTACCGTATTTTTTTGAGACAAGCTCTACGTATCTACTGTTCTCCTCTAGCCGAGAGAAGTGTTGCTTGTGTCCTTCTTGTCTGTCACATGCAAATTAGCCCTATTGCGAAGTGCAATTTTATTTTCAAATCATTAGATAGGTTGGTAGGTATATATTATACCTACCCCTAATTTTACTATTGATGATATATAGATGATACTTAATTACTTCGGTACTTATTAAAAAAATCCATATCGTGCTAACTTTTAACGAGTGGAATATGGATAAGTACCTATTCATCCTTCCACTACCAACTACTGGAATAGACTAATTGACAAGTCCCAACAAGACAGACCTACAATTAATAAAACCGAGATCCTAGGAGCACGTTACCCTACGTCATCATCAGACTGTTCACCTACTCCATCCACAAACACAACTCACCAAGACCAATTGAATGAACCCACACATCACACGATGTCTGCTACAAGTCGTTGAGGAGTTGGTTAGTCCTCAGACATTCTTAGCTGCAGCCAGAGGGCTTAGTGTGAGTTTTTTAACGTACTCGATCGCGTTAACGTAAACGTTCGCTTATGTCAAATTGTATAGAAGAAAACAGGTTGTCCGTGAGTGTCACCAGACGGCGCTTCTTCAGATTCAAATACAAATTGACGCTTACGCTAACGCGATCGAGAACGTCAAACTTACAGATGATTGATAAACAATTATAATTATAAATTTAAGAAATCCATTCAAAAGAATATAGGTTTGTTTATTACACTTGTAGCCACCACTCACCACAGCACGCTTTCACAACTTCCGTCAAGAAACAAAGAAGCAAACAGTTCTCAAAAGAATTCTTTAACACAGTTTTCAAAAGAACTAGAATTGTTAAATAAATAGTACAGGCACTGCTGCAGACACGCCGCCGTCGTATTCTTCGGTCTTCGGTAGCCGCGCGTGTGGACAACAGTCTTCTTTTTTTTTGATATTGCCACTTGCAAATTTAGCACGCTAAGGCTATCAACTGCTCAACCGACTATCCTGTAGTGACCTCAAAAAAAAAAAGCTCTGGCTGGGGAGCCAGGGCTACAAAGCTAGCTAATTAAAACTAACCGCTCGCTACGGGTATCCCCTATAGGATACTGAACTCGGCTTAGTGGCGTCATTTCGGGGGGCAGCAAGGGACAGGCTGGGTCGTTGCATTATTTTGGGGGTTTTTTAGCTATTAGCTCAGCGACGCGGGCTGGTTAGGCAAAAGTCGGGTAGGGGTTTGACAAGGGCGTCCCGAAGAAGGGCCTCGTCGACGAGGCCGGAAAACGGAACGCGGTCTGTGTTTGTATTTACGAAGCGTGCTGGTTTCCCTATTGCTTTCTTGAATCAGAGTGATGGGGTCATCGGGCTCGACGAGGGTATGCCGAGGACGGCGAATCTTACCTTTCTGGGCGGGAGCGTATCGGGTAGTCGATGCGATGGGGTTCTGGTGCTTTTCTGCAGATTCGATAAAGCGCTTTGTAAGGCGTTTCATGAACTGTTTAATAGTCGGGATTTTGAGTTTGATAGTCGGATCGATAGACGTAGATCATTTGGTGTATGGCCCTGTTTAACAAAACACTACAACCCGGGTTACATTGTTTTGCGGTAATACAATTTAGGATAAATGTCCAGTGTGATAGGCTGATAATGTAGGTCACCCCAAACCTAAGCTGCCTAGAGGTGGAAGAGTCACAGACCATGCATGCCATGAATGCAGATGTGAAGATTGTATTCAGTATCCGCAGCATTTGGAGACAGTAAAAATATTTCTAGAGCTCACATGAATGCAGACATCAAGGATGCTTAAGAAGAGTAGGTACTCGGGGATCGAGATATTTACAGTAGATATACAAAAATGAGTAACCATGCCAGCTAAACAATAAAGAATTTTTCTTTAGCCGAAAACTCAACCTATTCAATGACACCTTTGCCGGGATAGGTAAAGGAAATAAGCCGACGACGGCGATGTGGTGGCATGATGGCGGATCTGGTTGGTGGAGCAATGGCATAAGTAATGATCTAAGTACTTATTTCTTAAAACAGAGATTAAAAAACCGTTATTTTATATGCAGATAATTGCAATCGATCTCATTGCAGCGTAAAATAAAAATAAAAAAATATACTCTGCGCTTCTGAGACTAATCAACGATTGCTGCAATGAGATCAAAACCATCAAAATTGAATACCTGGAGCCTGGTCACACCTAGTGCATGTTAGCTGACAGTATAAGATTAGAGGTCCGAGCTTTTCGACTCTAGATCCGTATTTTTACGAATTCGGATGCAGTGCGTAAAGCAATATCCGAATTCGGTCAGTTTTTTATTTCCGTATTTTCACGGATTCGGTTCGGATGCAGTGCGTAACCGCTCTTACGAACCACGGAGCACCCGTGGCTTTCCGGAGAAAACGGTTTTGGACAACTTGCATCCTGTGGATCTGCTTTGGCTTTGAGTGTGCGAATGTGGCATATGCATAAGCGCGGCCACACACCTACCGTTTCTTTTCATTTCTACCTAGAACAGATCAGAATAGAATGAAACTGGAAGGCAAGAATGCAATACAAAATGTTCTACTCGTCACACCTACCGACGCGCACCGGTAAGAACGCCCGGTACGAAAGCCTCCGGCCCCGACGGCGACGTCGCCGATCAGAACGTTCTGGCCGTATATCGTCACACACTGCCCGTTTTCAACACGGCGCCGGTGATTTTGCCTCAGTACGTCTGCAGCCACAAAGTACTGGCCTGCAGCTATGCGCCTGAGTAGGTACATCTCCTGCTCAGACCAACAAAAAAAGGTAGACGGCGCACTGCGAATATCAAAGGTGAAGCCATCTTTTTATCTATGTGTGTCTCGAAGGGTTGCCATTTTTTATTTTTTTTCCCTATAACTTGGGAAATAATATTTTATGGGTAAGCTTATATTGTGCAAGTCAGCACAAGTAAGATATTGTTGAGTATGGTATTGTAACTTAGTTTTTTAGAAAGATCTATACCTAAAAAACAAATTTTTACATCACACCAACAATTATGTAAACTAGTTAAGTTTTAAAAGGTTGTCGAAGCGTAACAAGCGTAAGTCATTACCTAAATTGTTTTAAAATAAAATAGGTAATTACATTTTTAATCAACTTTAATAAATTGAAAAAGACCACCATCACAAAATCACTGACTAAAGAAAAAGTAGGTAATATCAAGATAAAACATAACAAACGAAACAATAACGTGTAAATGTTATGTTTAACATGCTTACAAAATATGTATTATTTATCATGAACAAATAAAGTCTTTTTCCACACATTTGCTCAAAAAAAAGTTAAATATGACGCACCACACAATGGAATGTGCGGTAAAATAGGTACTCTCACCTAAGTACATATTTTACCGCATACTCCGTTGAATAGCGCCGTACGTATCCTTTACAGTTTTTTTTTAATTTTCTTATAGGAGTATAAATAAGTACGAGAATAAAATATTAAGCTGAATGATTGAACCTACTTGGAAGCGCTTTTGCACAATACGTTTGTCTCAATTTAATACTAAAGAGAAAATGAGACGAAAGATGTAGTTCCATTTGCAAATTCGCGCTATTTTCATACTACAAACATCAAAGATTGTTGCGACTTTCTGACTATCTAAAAACTAAAAGTTTTTTTCTTTACCTATTGTACTGTTTCTTTCTCTCGCAAATGTGTTGAAAAACTTCAAATCTAAAAAAAAAGAAAATAGGAATATAACTCGAAGAAAGAAATCATATATATTTGTTTAATCGAATGGGGAAATATTAAATCGTTTTATGGCAACCCTCACACTTAATGTCACTGCTTTCGTTTGTTGACGTTTTTGTTCCAAGTAACCTAAAATTCATCGTTAATTTATAATAAAAACGATGTTATTTCAAGTACTTACAAGTGAAAAGTGATTCCGTGAGACTTTTTGTGTGATTTGCTATTGTTTTTACAAATTTTTACTACACAGGAAGGCATAATTATATTTTTCTATTAATGTTTTCTAGACGACGGCTCGTGAAGTACTAAGAGCGATGAGCATGGTTTTAGTGTAGGTGTGTGGGTGAGCTTGTGTATTTACTTGAAGGAGCACGGTTTTGTGGCTTCACTTTTGATGTTCGCGGTGCGCTGTCTACCTTTTTTTGTTGGTCTGAGATCTCCTGATTATTGTTTTGGAGTTGGTGGGGAGTTGTGAAAAATGACGGAATCGACAGAGAGCCTTATTTTAATTGTTCGAGAATTTCCGTGTTTGTGGGACATGCAATCAAAAGCATACCATAACAGGAATGTTAAAGATCTTGCTTGGAAACAACATGTTCTCAAAGAGAGAATGAAGAAAGACGAAAGGTTTATTGCGATTTATTAATAGCACATAATATAGACCAGACCCAGTCATCATAAGAATTTGAAACTTAAAAGTACGTCAGGTCGACCGCGAACGTACGCGTCTCGCGGCTGTCGGCAACCCATTGCGAAATGGGTCGCGTGCGTCCCGGCAGACGGTAGGTACAGTTCTCGTCAAATAACTTTGCCCCTCTGAAGTTGTGTCGAGTGGCTGCGTAGTAGTCAAAATTACGAACACACTGCAACTGCGCATGCGTAAGAGACATGGGGGCGGGGCGCGATTTTATGTCTCAGTCGCTAGTTTACGTTCGATGCATGCTTGCGTCCCGCTTGCTCCCGTGTACGTGACAGCACCTGCGCGATCTTTGCAAATGGCTAACTTCAGAGGGGCAAAGTTATTTGACGAGAACAGTTCTCGTCTCTTAACTCCATATACTTACGCGCGCTAACTACAGTTACTGTAGTTAGCGCGCGTAAGTATATGGAGTGGTTTATCTGGTAATGTGATTTTAGGGAACAGTTTGCTGCGTACATTAAGCATAGAATGGAGTCTACCCAGAGCGAGCGATGTGCTCAGCGAGCGTAAGGTTACGGTTGATGATCACACCTAGATATTTGGCTCGCTTCTCCCAAGGGCTCTCTGCTTCTGCTCTGCTTACCAACCCGAGCGTCTTTTTAGCGACACCACACGGATCAAACTACTAATTAAAACTAATTCTCAAGAAGTATGTACAAATGATAGGAATCCGCTTAACCATCTTCGACGACATCATCGCTTACCATCAGGTGAGATAGTGGTCAAGCGCGTGCCTATCAAGAATAAATAAAAAAACATCCAGCAAAACCGCAAACGTTACTCCACCAGGATCTCGAATAACTTCGCAGCCGAAGAACAAATACAAATTAATAATAACCGTACCTATCTAAAATTTTATTTATACATAGTTCGTAGTATATTTGTAGTTTACAATTCGGGCAAAAAACATTTAAGAATGCAAAGCATTTAATGAACATACTTTTGTTAAAAAGTAAATGACTGTTTCGACTACCCATTTGTAACAAATTGTTGTCAAGTAATAAAGCAATAATAAGAGGTCGACTTCACCTGCTTGACAATCGATAACAGAGAGCAATTTGTTTAAAGATAATATTATGTAGAAAAAGAACTGTGTAGCACTGCTACATTGTTTATTGATTGTAAGGGCTCTTTCAATTTAGACGTTTCTTGTCGGACTGTTGCGGCACCGCAGCGGTGCGTTTGTCGTACTGCGCACGTCCGTTTGATTTTTTCATACAAGCGTGCGCGGCACCGGGGCCGCACTGCACTCTTGATTTATAAATTGTAATTGTGTTGCAAGAATCAATCGGACGTGCGCAGTACGACAAACGCACCGCTGCGGTGCCGCAGCAGTCCGACACGAAACGTCTAAATTGAAATGTACGTTTGCCCAGCACGGCCCCCCAGAATTTGCGAATTAGGTGTGCACCAATGCAATGTACTCGCTCTAGGAGTATATGTACCGGTTTCTTTTTCAATGTACCTCTGTACTTTTGAAGAAATATGCAAAAAAAGGGGGCCGTGCCACCCAAACGTTTTCAGCACGGCCCTCGTGTAACTTGAAAAATAAATACCGTATTCAAAAGTTTCTTAAACTCAACGAATGTACCCTATTAACACATTATATGTGCCGCAACAGATACTGTGAATTCGTCAAAACAAATAATATATAGACGTAGATAGGGGGCCGTGCTGGAAATAAGGAATATAAGAAAATATCTAAAAAAGACAAGACAACCTTAGCCAAAAACTATTAAAATATAATTGATTTTTGGCAAGTAACATATGTAACGCATTGGTGTCTCGTACAACTTGCTAAATTTGAAAAATAAACCAATTTTAGTTCATTCAGCACGGCCCTCTATATTTGCCTATATATTTTTAAACATGGCATGTTTCTTTACAAAATTCGACTACCTGAATTATGTGCAGGAGTACATTCGTTCCACATAAATTGCGATTCTGCTGTATCAGTAGGTACAGGATAAATTGGATCAAAAATATCACATAATACAACTGATGGGGTGACCATGATTCCATATATTAGGTAGGTACATATTCTGTACCTATATTAATAAAATTATGTGACTACATTAAAATAAAAATTCTTTTTTACATATTGTTTTTTTTTTCTTCGAAATTAATATTATCGATGACATCTTGTAAAGGAATTATATCAGTTTAAACTTGATCAATAAACACCTGAGTGCAACATGAAGTAACCGCGATACCAGCACATCTTCAAAAATTACGGTAGCATCAGTGAACTAATAGCGACCGCACACGACAAGTTTTAACTAATATAATTCCTGTACAAGATGTAATCGATAATATTAAATTCGAAGAAAAAAAACAAATTGTAAAAAAGGGTTACCTATCATAAACCCAAAAAATATTTGACCGAATTTCATTTCAACTAATACTTTTCAACATAACAGTTGAAAAGTTTGGCGTTTCGTTTCTTTTCTACTTCATCGAAGTCACGTTTGTCAGTTGACTATTATCAATTCGATTTTTTTTCGTTACTCCAAGGTTTCATTTGGTCCAAAAAATGTTTACCGAAGTTACACTTAGCCGAAATAACATTTGTTCGAAGTATTATGTTTCCGAACATTCAAATTAAATATTTAATTGTAATGGCACATAATAAAACAGTTGATTATGAACAAAAGTTGATAAGAAGCATGCAGCATGCAAGTAAATAAATAGCACAACATATTGACTTTTTATGACACTGTTTTAATTTAATATTGAAAATGCTACCAAGTAACCGGCTATATATTTGTGACCAAATAATGTTCCGTAAAATGTTGTTTCGGTGTGGTGAAAATCTGGCACATGAAAAAAGTTCAAAAGAGGCTTCGGCCAATAGTAAAAAGTTAATTTGTAAATCGGCGAAATTTAGCTCAGTAAAATAATACCTATGGCACATGATACTTCGATGATCTAAAAATATGTCAAATAATGCATTATACGCAAAAAGACGTCGGTCAATAGTTTTCAGTAAAATGAAATTCCAACAAAAACAATTTGGAAAAGTGATCGGTTCCCGTTAAAAAAGAATGTTTATTTTAATGTAGTCACATAATTTTATTAATATAGGTACAGAATATGTACCTACCTAATATATGGAATCATGGTCACCCCATCAGTTGTATTATGTGATATTTTTGATCCAATTTATCTTTTAAAGTACTGATACAGCAGAATCGCAAATTATGTGGAACGAATGTACTCCTGCACATAATTCAGGTAGTCGAATTTTGTAAATAAACATGCCATGTTTAAAAAGATATAGGCAAATATAGAGGGCCGTGCTGAATGAACTAAAATTGGTTTATTTTTCAAATTTAGCAAGTTGTACGAGACACCAATGCGTTACATATGTTACTTGCCAAAAATCAATTATATTTTAATAGTTTTTGGCTAAGGTTGACTTGTCTTTTTAGATATTTTCTTATATTCCTTATTTCCAGCACGGCCCCCTATCTCCGTCTATATATTATTTGTTTTTACGAATTCACAGTATCTGTTGCGGCACATATAATGTGTTAATAGGGTACATTCGTTGTGTTTAAGAAACTTTTGAATACGCTATTTATTTTTCAAGTTACACGAGGGCCGTGCTGAAAACGTTTGGCTGGCACGGCCCCCTTTTTATGCATATTTCTTCAAAAGTACAGAGGTACATTGAAAAAGAAACCGGTACATATACTCCTTGAGGCGAGTACATTGCATTGGTGCACACCTAATTCGCAAATTCTGGGGGGCCGTGCTGGGCAAACGTACATAAATTGAAAGAGCCCTAAGAGCTCCAGCTGTGTGTAATTGAATGAGTTGTGCTACTACTGGGAAATAACTTGGCATATTGATTGCTTTTCTATGCATCTTATCTTATACTCCCAGATCAGACTCAGTTCAATGTCTAGGTAGGGTTTAGGAAGTAGGTTTAATTAAATTAAAAACATATTTATGTTCCTGAAAATTTAATGACTTTAATAAGAGAATAACTAAATTAAAACAGCAAGATAGAAGGAAAAATCATTCATTAACATCATCTTTATCTGATTATGTTCAAGCGACAAGACCAAAATTAATCAATGACCTAACAAAATATACAACAAAAGTCATTAAATAATTAAGTCCAACCAATCAGTTAGTCTACCGTGGACAACGACCATAGCGATACATAGTTAATATTGGTTCAACTTCACCACTAAAATGAACAAGTTACATAATACAACTTACAATTTTGAATAATATTGTGATTAAAAGAAAAAAGCTAAATAATTCTTTCTACTTATATGTGTAATAATATAAAGTGTCGACTACTTATAATATTTATAACTATCCATATGCTTACTTTAAATTTTCACACAAAGAGCGGAGCGGCGTGGAAGCGGCGCGTGCGGTCGCGTCGCTCAGTCGCGCTCGACTGCACGAGGCTAGAGCGGTGGTGCCAGCGCGGGCGGACATGCCCGCATGCGTGCCGCCGCAGCACCGCGCGCGCTGACCGCACGCCCGCAGCCGCCGCGCGCTCACCTTAGCCGATACACACCACAATCTCGCTAAACACTAGGTCACTTATGCCGAATGTTAAGACAAATAAGAAAGCGACGACTTCCCAAACCAAAAAACATTACTAACAATTTGAAGATGATGTTAATTCACAGTCCGAGATGTGCGAACTAATCGTTGTCTAGCACAGATGCAGATGCGGCTTCGCGGAGCTCCACTACTCATATCACGTATCGAATGTTCGTCACAAACACGAGTCAAGTCGGCGGCAGCAAACTCCTTCTCAATGTACAACTAGGCGATCGACGGAGAGCCGCTGTAGTCCGGCCCCAGCATACCATTGTTACGTCGATATAGACAAGCGCGCTACGCTCTCCGTTGGAATCATAACAATGTAGCTTTTTTTGGGAGTTTTAATTTTTTACAATATATAGGATTTGTTTCTATAATTAATTATATCTAATATTTACAATGGAGGTGAACGGACAATATTCAAACTCTACTTATTATCTCAAAAATTAATCCTGAAGTCCTACCCGAAACGAACATTATCTACAACTTTTAATAAAAATTTAAAAGTAAACTCTCGCCACAAATAAATCTAAATACAGTAGATCGAGTCTGTGTTTCCTACGCGTCGCGTCGTCCGAAGTGTCAGTCGCGAGCGGAGCGCTCGTCGGACAGAAAATAGAAAGAAACGGAAACCGAACGAGCGACGGCGCGGCGCCGCCGGCCTCATGTCAAAAATACATACAAAATGCAAATAAGAAACACAAACTCGATCGAATATTTATTTAGAGAAAATCATAAAACGTATGTAATGCGGTGCGGTGAGACAGGTCCGGCACTCGGGCGGACTGGCTCATATCTTGTGGATCTTCTGCGACACGACGACGGGGTTGTTGCGCCGGATCTCCTGCGCGCCCAGCTCCCGGTAGTCGAACGAGCACTCGTGCTTGTCGCTGTACCGATGCACGGCGCAGAACAGCCCTCCGCAGCGGCACTCGAACCCTGAGCCAATACCACCATACACATCTATATACTCTCACATGCCATTAACACATACATGGGCGGCGAACCGAAACACTCACATGTCGAACATTTCTATAATACAACGATACTGATTTCACTTAACATTTTGTGTAGCAGTAGGTATCATTTTGGAGGCTCGAATCGCTAGCATTTGCTGCTATTTGCTGAATGCACATACATTGTTGGTTCAGTTGATTTGTGTGTGAATATATATTACCACACAATGGTGTAATGTGTTTGCTATCAGCGATTCAAACGTCGTGAAATACTAAAGCATGAAGGTTATGTGAAGCGGATTTAGTAACTCGGTAGAACATTATCCTCACTGCCTTCAAATAGCCTATGCTTCGTCAACTCGTTTTAAATAGTAATCACATCTTATTTCCGGATTCTTCCAATGTTCACGAGTTCTTATGAAGGAATATTGTAAGTATCCAAAAACATCCCATTTTTTAAACAAGGTTTAGTTTTCTAACAATCTGGCAAACATAAAAACAGTACAGTCGAGCGATGTATCGAGTGTGAGTGTGGTATTTTTTGTGAGCATTATTATGGGGCATCGTTTACCTGTGAGGCCAACCTTCTTGCGGCAAACGGCGCATCTATTCTTTTTCTTTTTGTCCTTGCTGGGATCCTTGTCGTCGGCGTCGGTGTCCGACGTGCCGGTGCTGGCGCCGCCGCTCGTGCCCGCTCCGCTCTCCTCTTCCAATTTCTGGAATTTATAACAATTATTATTTGATTAACTGAATCAACAGTTACATGCAGTTAAACCTAAGGTAATGTTAAGTATGGATGAAATGATAGTGTATGAAACGAAAACTCTCAAAAAGTTAGTTGACTTCCACAAAGAGTTACCTAATGTCAAAAATAATAAACTAAATATGACGCAAACATTCAGATTCAGAATAAACGGGTAATTGTTTTTTTATCTTTGTGTTAATCGATATTGAACGCACGAATCCATTTACGTGGGCACACATTGCCAATAAGTAAAACGCACTAGTGCCTAGAGAGAACGTGAGACGTACATTTAAAACTGCGTTAATGAACTACAATGAGTACTAAAGATCTTTATTAGAGTCGGTGCTTTCGCAGTTATATTGTAAATACATGTTTCGGAAAACCAACCCTTTTAAGACTCTTTTTGACACTTTCTGGTGCTGCTCCCGAAGGGCGCTCATCTTTTATCTCAAGCTTCGGAGAAGATATTTTAACGCCCTTGTTAGATCCAGAGGGCGCCGCTTTGTTCTGGTTACGAGCATCCTGTATGTTCTTCTTGTGGCCCGCGTCCGTGGGCTGCTCTAGACTCGGCAGAGCACCTTCCTGGTTCAGAGTTTTGTCGTCGAGTTTAACTTTCTGAGCGGCGTCCAGCTTCTCCTTGGTGCCGTCGGGCGTGGGTAGCGGCGTGCTGTCGTTAATCTCGATGGAACCACGTTTATTTTCGAAGCTCTTAGATCGGGACACGCCGATACCTTGCTCTAAAGCAGAGTTCTGACTGCTGTTGTTGGACTGTTTACTATTGCGACGTATTGCTTTTTTGAATATCCGCTTCCCCTTCGACTCTTTTTTGCTAGGGTCATTTTCCATTATTCAGATTTTTTGTCGACTTCAGGTTGGGCATTTTGACTGCAAACCAACATTGTACACGACGGAAGACCGGGATAAGTGCTTTTCAAATTTTATACTGTATTTTCTTTTTAATTGGTCTACTACTTAAATAAATTATTATCGCTGCGTATTTTAATCGTTCGGAGCAGTAAACACTTTACCAGTTACGATGTAAAGGTGCCCCTCATCTCAAGTCAATGACATGGGGGGACTAAACCAGTAAAAAATGTTACATTTTAAAAGTTATGGAAAAACAAACAACTGTTTTGATAAAAAAATAAATATAAATTGAATTTGATGTGTAAAAGTAAATGAAAGCAATATTTTTTTGGTTTTCCTTGCTGTAAACGCAATGTCAACTTGACATCAAAGTTTTTGTTTTTAAAAAAATAAATAAAACTGCCAGTGAATCTTAAGGAAAAAGTTTAAATACATGAAGAGAAAACTTTCTAAGCCTTTTATAGCATATTTTATACAATGTGTCTGGTTTCGTAGGTACTTTACAAGGGTGAAAGTGAATGGTTTGGTAGTTTGCTTTATTTTATCGATAAAATTATTCTACTTGTGGGGACCGGGGGTGTAACCCGCTAAACGGCAGCTATTTTTGTGTGTTTGTCGACTGTTTTTAGTGCATACTAAAAGCTCTGTAACTTCGGTATTAAAAGTCCAATTACCGTAAAAAAAACTTTTAATAACTGAAGAGTACTTATAGGTTTATAACTCAAAATAAAAAAAATAAATGCTAAAAGATCAATTTTACGTCAAATTAAAATAGTTTTTTTAGAATAACTTAAATTAAAAAATACACAAAACTTACAACAAACTAAAATATAGCATCAAAAAATTCGTCCTCAACGCTTTCAGCCGGTAATGTGCCCAAGAGACTGTCGGCATTGCCACGTTGAATGGCAATGCTTAGTCTCTGCCCAAAGTAAAAGCCAGCTCTTTTAGTTTTTCAAGGTTATTGCAAAATATGCCCCAGGGAACTACTTTTTTTTATCTACTCGTGTAACAGATGGTAAGTTTACCTTAATAATGGTACAAAAAACTTAATTCTATGACAATTGGCTTAAAGATATTGTTGCTTGAATGCAGCCCTTGTGTGCGTGTGATGAATGAGTACCGTATTCCACCGGGGAGCAGGTACAAAAATGGTTTATAATGGATTATTGAAGTGAGAAAGGGACAAAATACACATTTCGGGGGACGACAGGACAACGAAAAAAAGTTTATTTGACGAATACGTCAAATAAACTTAACTCATTTTATTTTTAATCAGCCCGTTTATCCCAGTTATTGAGACGATGCATTTGCCACTATCATATCGGCGACGCATGTGGCTACAGTTAGACGGAGCTCCAGCACACTTTGCTCCAGCAGTTTGGGCTCACCTAGATGCATATCATCATCATTACAGTGGATTGGTCGCGGCGGTCTCGTAGCCTGGCCACCGCGTTCACCAGACTTAACGCCACTGGACTTTTAACTTTGGGGTTGGATGAAATAAAAAGTTTATTTTGAGCCAGTCAATACCAGGGGAGAGCTGCTGGAGCGTATTCACATAGATTCTTACTCTGCAGCAGAAATTAAGGCTGATCCGAGCCAGTTACGAGGATCAACATGATATGGTGATCCGGGCTATTTTGCATGCCTTCAAAATTTTGAACAACTATTGTACATTTTTGTATGTCATGAGTGTAATTTTCTACTTTTGTAAATAATTACTAATAATGAATATTTGTAATTTGTTTATCTTTGCTCCATTACTTTCACATTAGAGAAAAACCAAATCTTTATGAATTCACTACCTGCGCAAGCCTTTGTTCTAAAAACCATATCTCTTAAACCAATTGTCATAGAATTGAGTTTTTGGTACCATTATGTAGGTGAACTTACCATCTGTTACACGAGCATAAAAAAAGTAGTTCCCTGAGGCATATTTTGTAATAACCTTTTGATTTGAGTTTTTAGCTTTGATCTTTTAGCATTTATTTCAATATTTATTTTTTGGGTTATTAAACCTATTGTTAATACTCTACAGTTATTAAAAGTTTTGCTTTTACGGTAATTGGACTTAATACCAAAGTTACAGAGCTTTTAGTATGCACTCCTAAAAAAAAGGCGACCACAACACAAATGGCTGCCGTATAGCGGGTTGGGTTTAGACCCCACATGTAGAATAATTTTATCGATAAAATAAAGCGAACTACCCTTTCAGTTTTTAAAGTACGAAACCAGACACATAGTATTTAAAGTTGCGAGTGCTGAAAGCAATTTTTGTTTTAAAAACGATCTTTACTATATTTTGTATTTACGGTTATAATATTGGAAGCGAGAGCGACGTGCCGTCGTGCGAAGTACTACGCGACGCATCTCGATTCACGGCGCCATTCGACTTACACGTGTTACAGCAGAAGTGACACACACGTCTGATAAATACACTCACGCCAGCCTCGATAACATTATGAATAAAATTATATGACATTATGGTGCACATTTTATAATAACGTATAGGTATCAGCAATAACATCACTTCTATTCATCAAATCTTAGACAAATCTAAAATAACAGCTCCCAACTGCAAACAATTACTGTTTCAAAAGTTTTATTATTTGAAACTTTTTAGTTGTTTTAATACATTTTTTCCACAAAGTTACTGAAATACATTTATTTAAAAGTCGTCATATGAAACCTGACTCGTTTCTGAAAAGTACGACTTCTTAGCCACTTCGGGTGTCATGGTTATAGCATAATATGTATAATGTTTTCTGTTTTGCATAATTCACACACTTAACATTCGAAAAACATAACTCTCCTTCTGGACAGTTGAGTAACAATACGTGCTGTATTACATCTTAAAACGGCTAACTAATCGAACACTGCAGAGAACAGCTTTCTTCTGTGTCGGAAGTTATTCGTCGCGCCAAAAATATTCATAATTTAGACGATAATATCAATACATTCAGTAGAAGTTTATCAGCAGAAGCTTTGAGTTAGGTATTTTATTTTTCTGTCGTAATCACAAAACCACTTTATCAACAAACACGTCAGATTGTACCTCTATCATAAACAATCTCGAATTCTGAAGTAATATTCATATGTAGATTAAACTAACGAAATAACCACAATACTTCGAAATAATTTAGTCATCTTACCTGAGATGCCATTGGAACCGAAATCCAACACCACCATTCAATTTATAGTATAGAATTAATGTCATTGTCAGAGTTTATGATAAGGAATGTAATCTAAGGCCAAATGTTTGCGCACTAGCTAGCAGCAGCAAAAGGAATATCAGTTGAGCCGCGCTGCATAGTCAGCAGCATTATGTAATAACACCATTATCTTCCATACTGAGTATACAACTGTTCCTAGCAGAGCGACTGCCTTCTACGTTATCATTATCAGTCAGACAGGCTTGTGAGTTATTCTAAATTCTGGGTAAATAATCTTGGTTAAAGATTAATTTGATGACCTCATTAGCCAACACAATGTCATTTAACTTGTATTGTAATTAGTTTCCCATTATCAAACTAACTTCATAAGTCGATAAAAAATGATAAAGCACAACAATAATGTGCTCTAATTACTATTTATATGCATTTGTTTACGAGTACCTACCACCAAAATACATTATTAGTATGAGTCATCCATCATACTTATCAAAACTTTCCTGGAAGTGAAATGAGTTGATCTAGACTATTCTAATATAAGTGTGTTCTATCAAAAATTAACGTTCGTTTGAATGAAATGGGAGTATGCATGGCCGAAGTAAAGTGTAAGTGGCGAGCGTTAGTGTCGTGAATGGGTGTGCGAGTGGTGGACGACGTGGGCGTACGAATAAAAGTGCGGTCTCACATCTGTGTGGGTCTGCGGCTGGGCGGGCAGGCTGGGCACGGTGGGGGCGGCGGCGGCCAGCGGGGTGGACGGCGCCGCCACGAAGGGCGCCGACACGGGGGACGGCGACGACGCCGGCGGCTGTTGTTTCTTCTTCAGAGCCTCCTGAAACGTACGACGACAATCATTTAACCAAACCGATTGAACGCCATACCCACGCCGACGGCGTAAATGAGCCCATCAATTGCTAAACCAATCGGAGGCGGAGAGCGGGACGACTGGATGCCGTCTTGCTCTCGCAGCACGCCACCGACATGGTTCTATGCGGTCGCATTTAAATGGCCCGAGTCGCGTCGGTAGACGTGTATGGCGTTACATAAAAACGTGCAACCAGCATGGTTTGTACCAACTATCAATGTTGCCAGTTGCTTCACAGTTTAGGCAATGTCGTGCAGTTTATTTTTAGACATGTCATCAATCATATCAAAGGTCACAGAAGCAATCAGCAGTTTCGACGGGACTAGAAAGTTTACTTAAAGGATAATAAAAACTGCACGAAATCAGTCACAAGCCACAACAGACGTCGCATTACGGCTTATATTACCTGTTGAAGGTAGGTTTTATAGGAAAGCTCTGAGAAAAAAATGTCGCCATTTTTTATATTCCCATATTAATGATCAGCATCACGATCATGTTACAGAGCTAAAACCTTATTTTACACACGATTTACAGCAAGAATAATTAGGTAAGGAATTGGAGCCAAGAGCATCTCAATCTCGAGCTGTAAACAACTAATCAACTTGCATTCCGTTTTCCAAGCGAGTGCTTGAAAAACAGAAAAGTACAGATCAACTCTACTGATCATGTTTAAAATAAATAACCGAACTAAATGTATGTAAGTGTTTGACCAGGGGGGTACCTTAAAGCATACTGAGCAGAGCCCGTCTGTGGAAGGGTTTCCGTAGAATCCGCATCCCGAGCGGCATAACGTCTCCATCGGATTCGATTCACGCTCCATTGTTCCACTATATAATTTCACTTTTAATACAACAAAGTCACTTCACTCGAGTCAATAGTCAAATGTACGATTGCACTAATTGTATATTGCACTTGTTTGTCGTAACACACAAAGTTCTACAATAGTAACGGCAAGTATACTGCACTCAATAACGTTTCAATTTAGACTTGATTATCTCTGGCTTGCAGTGTCCGCGGCTAGTGGCTTTCCTTGCCGATGAGCTGTGACTATTCCGTCTATGTCAGGATCGTAGCGGGCCCTGTAACAAACAAACAATTTCATTATAAAACGTGCACATCTGCTAAACTTTGCATACAGGATACAGTAGTCCCCAAAAGCTCTACACATACAAAACATCCGTGTCTTACGAAAAAGAAACAGTCGAAAGCATCGAAACAACGTATCAGTATACAGAACATGATTATCACGGTAGAAAGTGATATTAGACGTAGTATATGATTTCGTAGAAGCCAACATAATATGCATAACGACAGGTTTGCGTAACAAGAGAGAGCTAACGCTAAAGTAGAACGCGCCCGCGAAACTGATCACCCGCGTGCCCCGCGCCCCACGTCAAGGTCGCTAAACCAACAACACTTGCATATCTGTCAACAGTATCGACAAAAAATAAATCGATATTGCGGTAACCTCTTGCAATAACCTCGGTGGCAATCCAACAAATAATTTAAAAATTATTTATATTCTTCAAGTGCATATAATGCGCCGTGACAACTACATTTATCAGTGAGCGTGTTAAGCGATGACGTGTAAAATACAAATTTAACCATAGCAATAAAGAAACCTATTGATACGTGTACGACATTTATCGTGTGACTGACGCAGAAATTTACTAATCACAACCTACCTACCGCTCTAAACACTCAATACTGAATTGTGACGTGTGCATAGTGAATAGTATTGTATTCCCTTGCTTTATGTGAAATGAAACTGTTAAACATACTACAAAAATTGGCAGGTATACTTTTAAGAGTAGAGAGTGTGCGGTAAGGTCATTAGCACCGGGCCAGGGACTTGGGGAGTCATCGACCGGGCTGCACGCAGGGGTGCAAAGCGTCGACGCCCGCGCACGCCCGCGCCGCCATTATTATATCAATATACCGACTACGCATCACATCACATTCACTGCACTCTTCATCTTCGGCCAAAGTCCAGTATGTATCACGTACGTGACAGAGAAACGCTGACGCTACCAACTGATTAGTTAGGAAACTAATTCGATGGAATTCGCTCACTTTGTCAAACCGAACGTGTTGTAAAATAAACATTCTTTCGCGTGGCTTGTGTGCGTTTAATATATTTTTCATTAGCCTACTTTTTAATTTTAATTGGTCGGGTAATTGCGACACTGTTGCTCCTTGTTGCGAGTATTATATTTTATAAATTATGTAAGTACCTAGTTTACCTTAGAATTTAGGAAACCCTTTTTTATTTTCCTGTTCATAACAAATTTTCAATGAATTGTTATGTAAATGTCGCAGCCAACTAGCTGAATCCGCCGTTTCATTGAAAGTCTAGCCTTTTCATTGAATTGTGCCGTTTAATAAGCGACATAAATGATGATTTGGGCAAGTCATTAAACGATATTGAACAAAAGATGTCATTTAGGTCACTGAAAAATCGGCATACTTAAATGAAAAGGCTAGGCAACCAATTAAACGGCTGATTAAGCTAATTGGCTGCGACATAAATATGAACAGAATATCATTATTTATTATTGGTTAACAATCGAAAAAATATCTTGAACTACCAACATTTCGTACGAAGAACAACTTAGTAAATTAGAGACGGGTATTTAATATCTAATTAATAACTAAGTAATATTGATACCAAATAAGTATGCCAAGGCGACTATCAACCTATTGAAGTAGACGGAAACGTGATGTTCAATTACCTATAGCAATAGGTACAAAAACGACCATGTTTACAAAGTTGCCAAATTCACGCAATCTCAAGCGTTCATTTTATTTCTAACTGTTACAGAATGGATTTCTTAGATAAGGTTGAAGATAAAGTTCCAAGCGTGGTTTGTAAATAGCGTTCGAAAAGTCCCGAACAAGTTAATAATAATATGTTCAGTACGAATCAGTGCAAATGTGATGTTGTTTCCCTGAGGAAAGTGGCGACAGCTAGATAAGTCGTAGGCTCGTAGGGTATGAGTGTTCCTCGCGGCGAGCGCGCGTGTGTAGATACGTCGCGACGACAGCGTCGCTCGGGCCGTGCTGAGCCGTGCCCCGCTGACCCACTTGTCGAGTGTTCGCTACGCAATTCGAGCGCGACCCGCTTCGCGGTGCACCGACACACAAACACCGGCCACATGACGTGACAGCAGCCCACCGATGGCACGGCACCCTTTAGTGACACATGTGCCGCCTACCACCCCTACTGAGAACAGTTACCACCAGCCAAGCATTCAATTACCACCCACGAACAGATGGAATAACATTTCTGGGTACTAAGACTGACGTAAATCACCCCGTAACGTAGTACAAGGAAACTAAACAAGTATTTCAGTGAATATTAATTTAATACAGTATCTAAATTACCTACAACAGGGATTTTACAGTTTCACGTAACTTGTACCATTTATCTTTTCCTTCAAGTGGTTAAAGGATAAATAACATGCGTCATATTGTAGGAAACTAACAATATAGCATTATTTTATAACGCTATGGTGTCGCAAATTAGATAAACTTTCGACAAGTGTGAGCAATGAAGTCATCTAACCCAAATCATTTATTGGTTCAATAAGCTGGCAACGTAACAACATAAAAAATATTATTCACAAATTTAAAAACGCTCTAGGATTCAATTTGTTGTGAAGCATATGAAAATTTTAATCAATAATGTGTGAGTACCTACATCAATAAGAAATAGCTCTAATAACCCTTGAGTAAAAACAGCTGAAGCTATTAATGGTATCAGTGAATTAAAACAGTGATTGTGATATTTAGGCTACCTCCCACAAACAGTATGTATGTATGTAGGTCGACACAAGCCCCATAACACGCATGAAAGCTCAACTCAGTTCTATAACATAAGTATAATGCTCGAATTTACGTCTGGTTGAGACAAGATACAGGTCTGACCACTCGATCAACGGTAACAGTAACGGTACAAGACACAAAAATCGTGCAGCAGCGCAAGAAAAATCCTACGAAAACCCGGCTTCGTTTGTACTAAGGTTGGTAGTGTTTCCTATCCAGCTACAGAACCTTAGAAGCACGATGAACTGATTCAGCTTCACTCAACTGCTAACTCATTTCTCACATTGTCTGTATTAATGTTGTCTTGAGAGACATTTCAAATATCTTCCGTCTGACAGCTTTAATATTTTAAGATCCGCCTTGACACGAAGAATGGGTACGACGACATTATAAATAACGGGATCACTGAGCGTTCAAAATGTGATTTTATTTTAGAGATGCCTAATATACAGCAATACAGCTGAACAATATTATTAAACAAAAACAATCTACACAAAAATACGGAAACTACCTATATGATGACGCGCTAATCGAGGTCAATGATTTTTCCCCGGCACAAGTTTTTAGTAAAAAAAAATAGAATGGCAATAAAGTTACATCTGTCCGTGAACTGATGATCAAGCAGTAAGTATATGTGTGTCTACCTTAGCGGAAACGTTTCTGACCAAAAATAGACTAGCCAGGGTCTTGCAATACCTTCCGCAGTTCCGCGTGGATACACAACAAAGGAACAGTATATGTCGAGGCTATTCATCATTCAAACTGGCTCGTTCAATAATCAATAAGGTGACAATGCAAACAACCAGAACGGGAAGGACAATGACATTAGCATTTAGAGGAAGAATTTTGCGTCATCAACTGCACAATGAATGACGCGGCGACAACGAACACGCACGGCAAGATGGCCGCCGCAGCGTCAGCTGATCGCGCACACGCAGCGCAGATGTGACACTCCGCGAGCTCCACTCACCACTGTCATGGCATAGCGAGTATATCGCTCTCTCTTTCGTCCGCGCCTATTCAACACAATGGACGCGCTCAGTCATTGTTTGAAATACAATGCTCACTACACACTTTGCTACTAGTTGCTAGTAACGTAGAACATTATTTTAAATAGTTGCTCACCCAATAGTATTTATCAAACAGGTACAAAATTCTTTGTCTGGAAGGCAAGTTTTAAACGAACCGTCGCGCGCCGTTTCTTCCACAGCAAAAAAAAAAAATTCACACGAGTTCCGTAGTTCACTAGTTGTTTTTAAATACAAATGGCATTTACAATACCTATTAAAGTTATTCAAATTCACACAATCAGATTAAATTAATGATATACCTACGCATAAGTCTCTAAACAAACAGTATGCGCAATAACATTTTAATGATAACACAGACACACTTAGAACGCGACCAAATCTTTACGATGATCATGATCAGTCAAATTAAAGTGGGCTACTGATATTCAAGGAATTAAATAATCACAAAAATGGCAAGAGAGACAACTAAACCATACATCAATTTGTTTGTTTATTTAAAAGTGGACGTTATCTCAAGTTAATAATTTAACAATTATATTAATTTAAGTAAGGCTGATATTAATTTAGATAATATCTTGCAATTGAACTGTTTAGGCCACTTTTTTCTTCGTATGTAATTCATCACAAAAAAAACAGGCATAATTATTTCTAAAATTTCCAGCGTGTGATTATATTATTCAATACACGCTTGTACCTTGTTTATTGGTCTTTGGAGGTTATGTTTTTGTGTCAATTAATGTATTATTTACGCATATATGTATTTGTCTTTTATAATTTAATGTTTTTATATTCGACAAAGATCCTGAAGAGACCTTTGTTACAACATTACCGATTGGCCAACAAAGGTAACGAGTTCATTAGTTAGTTACTACTTGTAATATCAAATTGTTAAACAATCAAATGTGTGTACATTTTTAATAAGTACTATCAGTTAACGATAATTATGTTTTCAATCCATTAATATGGCCCACAACCTTCATCTGCAACACCGAGCTATGTTGGTCCGATGCGACATTGATGAACGAACAATCACTACACACCTAGGTATGTACGGGCTACATTGTCTACACATGAATAGCACAAGTCAGCCGAGACACTAATTGCTATCTCGACATTAAAATATTTCTAAAACAATTGGATGTTGCAAATTGCATAAAGTTTTGAACACGTGAGGACGTTGACCTTCTGACACCAAGGTCGGGGCGGCGGCCTTCAAACAGCCTCGTCTAGCTAGCGCACAGGCTCCTCAGACACATCTCAAAACACAGACGCACACAAAAACAACGCACACTTAACAATATTACCTTCGAGTGTGAACACGAGCCCATGGCCACGTAGAAACTACGCTCGAAAGCGCTTCAAAGTCACAAAACGATATCACTGACACATTAAAAACGTATTGGAGAAACGCGGCGCACTAATTCACACAATTATCTTGAAAGATAAGGTGCAATAGTAGCACCCGATGTTGAAAACTTTGTAGGTACTTAGTAACATGTAGCGAGTGTATCGGCCACGCGAGACGAGCTCCGACGCGCTCGAGGAGCTGGCGAGAACTGAGCGAGGAGCGGCAGCGGTCGCTCCGCCCGCCGCCGCCTGCAACTATTCGCGTCATTCCATTCTACACGCGCACGCACTCACCAATACAAACAAGCCACTGCTCGCTCGCTGACAAACACATGTCCGATCCGACGCGATCACCCATCTCGATCGAGCACTACGCAACACACATCGTATAGTTATACGTCGACGCATCGCTCCGTCGTCGTCGCTTGCCACCACCAACACATTCTCAAAACACTTCAGCCACTTATTTCGATCAATCCTACAGTCTCTCTGGGCTTACCCAGTTGATGCATGACTCACGGTCGTGTTGAGAAACATCTATGAGTAGGCACTTTCCTCAAATAAATTTTTATTTCTGATTATTATACAATGAGTAATCACTAAATTCTTTTCTTTGTTCATTTCTTAGTTGTAACAGAAACTGCGCAAAACGATCACTGACAACACACACATAAGATTGACCGTACATTCGTCCTAATGTGAACTGCTTTGTTAAAAATGTTAAATAGGAATATCTCTCGATTTACCATATTCAAATGAAATCAACATAATTACAATATTTATTTATTTGCAAAATGTATATGGACAGGAGACCTAGATGTTTTATTTTGATTATTCACAAATGTTCTTGCTGGTCTCGCATAACAACAATGATGGTTTAAACAAGAACCAGTTCCTGCGCCATATACTCGTACTAAACGAGTCTAGAAAATGATGATCCTCGAATCAATTAATCGTTAGCTGTAATAACCAAGGCCTCTTTCAAGTATTTACCCTACCTAACAAAAACAATCACATTACTCATTCATCAAAACGAAACATTTCTGAGTGCAGAGTGCAATAACACTTTAAAATTCAAAGTTATGTTTTGTTGAAACTTCGAAACTAAGAATGTAGATTAACTACATACTGGAGAGGTTCAAAATAAATTATAGGAAGGTGTGACTTCAGACACCCACCTACATACAGCTACCTATGTATTCGTTTACGAAGACTTCGAAATCGGTACCTACTGTAAAAAATCAACAGTACAATGCACCTCTAGATAAAAGTGAAATCACCAATAAAGATCAATATTTGAATGTCGACGGACGTTCAACTTGGTAATAGGAATAATTATCAGACTGCGTAGATGGATAAAACGCCACTCTCAAACTCTCAAGACGAGGCAACAATAATTTTGCAACTTGATGAAAATAACCTCGATGTGATGAGGCGTTATTTACCTATACCGTGTTGCGCATTTGTTGTCAATGACAATATTTTTTTTGATAATGGCGAAAAGGTCGAGTGAGACGAGCGGGCGTACACAAACAAAGCCATGCGTGCGGAGTGGTCGGTGCGGCGGCGGAGGCGACGGACGCAGACAAAGCCGCGACGCAGCGAGTCGTCGATCTCCCCCGAATTAGTCCTGGCCGGGGCGCTGACCTCCGGCTACACGCCGCCGCTCCACCGCCGTGCCACTCATCATCGCAGCGCGGGACACGCACCACGTCCATCCCTCGGCAAAACAAAACGCCCCCTGATACCGACTATCTCCATATTTAATATAAACAAAGCGTGACTAATTATTATCAGGTTAAGACTTCGAATTGAGTCCACTTTATAACAAAGAGACAAAGACCGAGAAAGAACATTGATGTAAGGTCAACGAAATAAGAACACGTGGAACTCGAAAACGATTTCTTGCTGAGGACGACGCAGTAACAAATCACGTGTTTCGTAAAACGTTTTAGCAGACGATTATTTGGCACCTACAAAAGGTGGGTAAAGAAATATAACTAGTACATTCAACCAAAGCAACCAGCCAATTTACAAACGTCTATTATTAGGAACAGATATGCTCAAAGATAACACTTTGCTGACATAATTTCCCTCAACGCTGTATATTCTGATAACCACAAATGCACGATAAGTACCAAATATTTTCTTAGTGTAAATAAGAACAAAGTACGAGTAGTCGAATACCATCTTTGTTTTCTGCGCTTGTTTTTGATATCATCGTGAATTTTGCAACTCATTTGCCAAGGAAAACAAAGGAGAAATGTTTAGAAACAAAGAGGAACCTTGAGATCCTTGCGGCCACAATATGTAGAAGTGATTCAGATTCAAAAGTAAAGTGAACTGCCGGGGGAGTGGTACTTTCTCTTCACGGTCGTAAAAACTATACGAAGCTGTGGTTAGGGGAGTGCATACCTGATGTTGAAGTGAATTTCGTACCAAACAAATGTCTTTCCAAGTGCGCAGGCCCTTCAGCTCACAACCAGGCGACACCACGTCTGTGCGGTTGAGGTCAGCATCCACCGGCATCACAATGAATGGTCACGCCACCTGGGACAAGTAATACAATCTATCTATTAAAACGAGCGCACCTTTAATGTTCTCTCAACTAATACTTGTATTGTTCATCGTTACTGTTCTATGTACATTTACAAAGAAAATTATGGAGCATGTCTCTGCATTTCTAATAATGACATTGTCCATTTTTGAGACTTTAGAAATCCTTTCAAGTCCCTTTGAAACACAATACGATGATTTAAGCTCTATTAGATTTACAGACCTTCAAGTTTTTGAATAACGCCGCACATAAGCACAATAGATCGATCTACCTACGTATTATTATTTCGACGTCAACTACCTCATCATCACAGTATTTTCTCGTTCACGTTTGGCCTCCACTACCCAACTAGCGCGGATACCGGTATCCTAAACGAACTGTTACAATCCTACTAAATATTTTCAAGGTACAAACACAACCTCTATACAAACTTAGTATGCAAATTCTAATAAATGTATGCTATTGACAACAATAAATAAACCACATAGCATACTGATACGTGTATACCGCACGCTAATCCGATAAAATCAAACGATTGAGGCCAGTATAAATTTTGTCGTAATTTGTTAACGTTTTCATAAAACGTTAACAAATTTTAATTAAAACGCCATTAGGTAATGCAACCTTATTAATGAACACAAAATGTTCAACACTAGTTACCATAACCATAATGAATGACATAAATGTGGCATGAGTTGTCGGAAAATACCCCAACCAAGACGAGGCAACAACGCCGATAAATTGCCTTATCAAACTGATACTAAGCCATTCATAAGGGAATGTACCATACATAGCTCAAAGATCTGTTTGATCTTACTGTGTATTGAAAAGAGAAATCTGTGACTTAATTATGTAACTTCAATGGGAATCAATTTCTTAGATTAGTCATTTGAGTCATAGACAACATAACATACATTCAATTGTGATTGCCACAATTGAATGCTTACATAATTAGGCTGTCTTCTAATACCTGTCATTATTAATTAAGATATAGCCGGTCGATTCTGTAAACATGTCACAGTGAAGGCTTGGGTGAAGTGATCACAAAGTGAGCTGTCATCCATCTTGATTATAAGGGTTGACAGCTCACTTCATGATCGCTTCGCCCGAGCTTACACTTCGACATGTTAACAGAATCGCACTGCAGTACTAGGTAATGTTACCTACTATAACCTGTGTATGTACAAAGTCGTTTTCTTATAGAAAACGAAGAAAATCTTACCTTTTGATATTGATACAGAGAAATATCTGGAGCAGAATTTTGATTATAATCTTCGTTCTTGTGAAATAGAAGTTAACTGCAGTAATCAATTTCTATATCCTGAGTTAATGTTTCAGTTACGAACATAGGTACTGTCTGTCACACACAGAGTAGTAATTAAATGGAGCGCTACACATATTTCCTAACGAATTGCACTCACCAAAATTGTGAGGTCCGCGGGGGGGAGATACGTCTTTCATTGGACGATCGCCGGCAACGGCGACGACTCATTCAGCGCGTTTCCGATTGGCGACTGTCGCCGTGTTTGGGTTGTTTTTAGCGCCCTTCTCCCGCACATTATCACTCCATTTGCTTACTACTCTGTGGGTAAATGTGAAATCTAAATATACTGTCAACTCACTACATTCATGTTATCTAAACTACACAACTGGTACACAAGTATACAATTAATTAAAAAGAAACAGGAAACAAACTACAAAGCTCAAGTGGACTCTACAAATATCTATATATAATCTACAAGGTATGAGTCATTCAAATAAATTAATTTAAGGGTACTCTTACCAGAAGGACTGGCCCACAATGGCAGAGGACAGACGTGTGTGTAAAATTGAGAGGGAGGCCTTTGCCCAGCAGTGGGACATAACAAGTTAATTTATATTAAATAAGAAGGGTACTCATTTCAAAATTAACAATAGCAGCTATTGTACTTAACATGATGATACAAAGCAAATCAAACCAATATATTTGGTACTTTCTCTGTAACTATTTTCAAAATCATAATTTCTTTGTAATTAGTAGGAACCAAATTGAAAATGACTGTATCATCAGCAACACAGTTTACTAATAACAAAAGCAACTACAAGCTTTAGAAAAACTGCCCCATGTTGGACGCAAGTTATCTTGCAATTTAACACACTGATAACACTACGCTTATCTCTCATGTTCCTATACAATACTTATTTAGCTTGAATTCACATACATTTGACAAGTGACTTTCATTATGACACAGCATTTGCATTTACCCTGGATGTCATACTATAATTTGAAGAAACATGTCTTATCTTGCTTGTGTGTAATTACATTTATGTACCATACATATGTGTCACAACTTTTAAGTGAATCGTAAAAAGAGAAAAATGATCTCTTTATCAATAGGTACTCACTTTTCTAAAAAAACCATGACATTTCTTTTAACATCATAAATTGTTCTAGCTAATTTAGTAGATTAACTACACATTTTTTACCATCAAAAACTTGAGCCCCAGAACCAAATACAACAATGTAATATTTTTTCTTTTCATTTACCATTCACATCAAAGTAAGTTATGTTGGCCCATTCACTCTTTTAATCGCTGTTTGTTGGGAGTAAGAAAAACAAAAATAAACTCATAAAACTACTATAAGTTCTATCATGTTTGTTCCAAATGTGGCTTTTGGGGTTGTTGTTATCTGCTTGGAAACTCACCATTTTCACAAAAACCTAAACATAAGTAAACACAGGATAAAAAGTTATAAAAAATTGCTTTGTAAATAATCATTAATCATAACAAAATAGGTATTAAGAAAGCTAAAAAACATCCACTCCAAACACAAAATAGAATCAACAATTTTTTTAACTGGTACCTATTTTGTTTTAAGAGAAAATAGGACAGAATGGTTCAACATCAGGACTAAGTGTGGAAACCATACCCCAATAGATAGAAGAGAAAATAGGTCAAATATCATGACCTGGTGCAATTCATGATAATGATGGATCTAATGCATCTTAGGTACCAGCTCAAATTTGGACCATAAAAAAAACTTGATGCAGTGGGCTTGGTTGCAACTAAATTTTATCGGTGGCACATTTACATTGTTTTGATTTCAAAATATACACATATTTTTTACTGTGCAGTATTATTTCAGTGTATAACCACACATGCTATGAATAATCATTTGAAAAAAAAAAGGAAAAACAAATATTGCCTAAGCTACATGCTAAGTATATAGGTAGTAGGCAGCTCTACTATTAGCATAAATTATTTCAGTAACAGCTGAAACAAGTAAATAATGAAAATTGACTATGTTGTAAGCCCATGAAAGCATGACATTACCAATCAAAGTAATCATAACAAATTGTTCCAGAAGTATTAAAAAGATGAGTTCTGGAAAACAGGTAAGTAATTATGTTTTGAACAATTCAGAAGAAATATTTTACATTAAACTTTAAACTACTGTTTGTTTATTCATGATGGCAATGACATGGCAGTCATCACAGCTTTACTGCTGCAACAGGCAGCATGGACAAAGCAGAAATTACTTTAAATACTCAGAACAATATAAGTACTGTTGTGTCATCACCACCTTGTGCATTGTTGTTTAAATAAAATATAAAATGATTATTCAACTTTCAATACTTCTGACACTGGTTTTTCTGTTTTTACAAGCTAAGAAAAGAACGGGTACATGCCACCTAGTTACAGGAAGTATAACTCGTGGGCAGCTATATTAAAATACGTAAAAAATAAGTAGGTAGGTAGGTACGCAGTTACTCAAGTGAAATATTGTGAAATTGATAGATAACCAAGACTTGGCAATAAGATACAGTCTTACTTGCAATTTAAGCTTACAGCACAGAAGAAACTACACTAGAATGCCTCCCAAGGCGGTGTCATGCAAAAAATGCGTACCTAATGAACAAGTGCACTCTTGGTTTTGGAGAATCCCGTGCACATGAAAGTCTTAGGCAAAACATGGAGCTAAAGTCATAGATCAATATCTTAAACAGCTACAGTCTCTTCACGGGGCAGAAACAAAGAAAATATTGAAGAATTCAGTAATTGGCATTCACGAAGAAAATGGCGTCATATCACTAGTCACGGAACAAGGTACAATTTCGTCATACGAAAGCACGGGTCACAATCACAAAAAAACACCACAATAAAACAAATACATGCTGTACAAGTGATTTTGTTCATAAAATTACTCACTTTGAATAAAAATTCCAAAGAAAATCATCCAAAAACTCAAAGGACTGATGACAAGGCACTCCACTCACCGTTTGCAAAACCAGACTGGCATCACGTGACCTAGAATGTTACCATTATCGCAAATTGTACAGACTTTAGTAGAAATTTTAAAAAATATATAATTCTTTAAAAATTTATAGCACGATAATTAAAGCATTCATCAAAACCAATCTACAATTCATTATTTATAATATTTTTTATCAGGTTATTGGCACAAGCAAAGGGCATTGAGCATACTCGCATAGTTATAATATATTATTCACAAAGTTCACAACCAGATTTACATTGCCCGAGTCCCGAGCTTGCTCGAGAATTTTATCGCTAGTAGGTGCAGATGATTATGATCAATAAAATAAATGTTCGCGAAAATATTGTCAAGGAAAATGAAAATTAGTTTTTTTTTTTTAAGTTATTATCAGACAGACATGGACTAGAAGTATGTATAGCAACAGAAGAATATGGACAAGAGATGAAGAGAATAATGTTTAATGATCATCATTTTGTTACGGTATTTTATCTTTATAATTATCTGTTTGTGTCGGTATGAATGCCCAAGTATGCATATTTCCTAAGGCCATACACTATTACTGTCAAAATCACTTCGGTGGCGGGCCGGATTGAAACCCTTTGCAGGCCGAAGTTGTCTTGTCGAAGTGGAAAACATTTTATTCTTCTTACAGCCATTCACAGACATGATCTTTATCATTGTTAACATAAGGCTGTTGGTTACCTGCTTGAGTTATTGTCAAACAAAGGTAAGAATTTTTGAAAACGGACTGTAAATATGTGTAAATTTAAAAGTTTTTAAATAATAAAGCCTATTATTCGATAATTCGTGGATCTGTCTCTGTCACACCCAATTTGTTCCGAATATATTGGACTCACTCATTTGTTTGTTACACATACATGAAGTTTTGTGAACAAAAGGTCGCGAACGTAAATAAATACATTTTGAATGTAATCTCACTACTTATTCACTTTTGAGGGTACGTATAAACAAATTCAAACAGTGCCGTGTGACATATAAAATGAAAGGACTAGGACGAGGAGGGCGGGGGGTGTAGGTTTGCCCCCACCTTTTCCCCCCGCCGGAGCCTGTGTGGTTTTTAGGGTTCCGTAACCAAAGGGTAAAGACGGGACCCTATTACTAAGACTCCGCTCTTCGTCTGTCTGTCACCAGGCTGTATCTCACATGAACCGTTATAGCTAGACAGTTGAAATTTTCACAGATGAGATGATGTATTTAAGTTGCCGCTATAACAACAAAAAGTAATCAACTGTATTATTTGAAGAACTTATTAGGTTCTGCAGGAATCGTCGCTACCTCTTTAGATCAATAAAATAATGCACACTACTTCTCCAACCTATTTTGGGCAGTGACAGAATAGTCGACATCGGCTTTGCTTGCTATATATAAAAACCAGCCAAGTGCGAGTGTGACTCGCGCGCAGAGGGTTTCATACCATTATCTATTTTATTATAATGGCAACAGAAATACAGACACTTGAAATTTCTATCACAAGCTATCACGATTCAGCCTGGTGACAGACGGACGGACGGACGGACGGACAGCGGAGTCTTAGTAACAGGGTCCCGTTTTACCCTTAGGACGGTACGGAACCCTTCGTGCGCGAGTCCGACACGCACTTGGCCGTTTTTTTATACATATCTGATACAATTTGACCGAGTTCTTTTAATTTGTTTTCATTTGGGTATTTTTTAACTTATTATTATATACTTATCTTTAAAACGTTTCAATTCAACTTGAAAATAAGCATTTTTCATTAGAATCTAGTCAAAATGGCTTAAAAAACCCTTTGTACCTTACCTACAGCAACAGGCTACTGCTTATATATAACGTTTCTTGTGGTTTCCGTATATATTATACCTTCATTTCATGTAGCTGAAAGAATAACCTATATTGATTTTCTACAGTAAATAAATTCCCTCAGTAAAATCTATAAAATATTATTTTGCTAGGTCACGATAACTTGTTAATCCATGACGTCATTCAATATTAACATCAATCAAATCAAAAACATATAAAGAGTTGCTATCTTAGATTTTCATAAACTACCATCCAATGAGCCAATAATGATTGATGATGATTTTGTGACGACTTGTCAGACTGTCAAAGTTAGAAGAAACATCATTCGGAAGAACATAGCATTTTTTAGCATACAAAATTACATTCACCCGAAGCCGATTCTTTTCCGTCAAGCAAGGCAAAAAGAGACAAAACATTGGTGGCATGCAATATTATATTTTATTTATTGACAATAAAATTATGAGTTGCAGCTAGCAGCTGATGTAAAATTCTTCAAAATCTAAAAGAAACGTGTATGCGAAGGCTTGGCATAAATTTAGTTATATTATAATTTATTAATTATTAATAATGCCGACAATATCAGTAAATCGTGATGTTCTTTTTGCTGCACTTGGCAGGACATACAGTTAGTATTTATTTTTTATGCACAATGTCTTCGAAAACGTTGATGAACCCCTGAATTAAAAACGATAAAACATATGTTTCAGGCGACGATGAATTCCAAGATCTTTGCTTTGAGTTCGGCCTGGAGCTCGATGAAGTCGTAAGTACTGTTTGTGTATTTAAAATATAACCTCCAACAGTTCTGACTGAATGAGGAGATTAGAGAAAGCTTACCTACGTAATTCTATTCTTGTTAATAGCTTAGGTAAATCTAGAAAGTAGTACACTTGTACTACTTATTAGTGCAATAATATATTTTTTTCTTTTTTTTAATTGAGTTGTTTTCTTGCAATCTGCCTGCTTCAGGGCATTTAGCTAGAGCCTCCCCTAAGACGACCCACTGACCGAACTTCCATTTTGTCTTGAACGAACCTTGCCCAGTGGCTAATCCATCACTTTTTCCCAAGAGGTCATATGAGGTCTTGGGGGACTTTTCGTATTATTCGATAGAATGTGTTGGTGGTCTTCATCAGGTTACAAGCAAGTGTGTTTGGGTGCTTTTCAATACGCTTTGCGTAAGATTTGAGCTTCTTTATTATCTCCTTCTTCACCATTGGCATCTTCAGGTCGTGGTGTAGTTGATTTTTGGTAATATACCATGGGTCATTTGTTAGCATACACAGTATCTTTGACTGGAAACATTGTAGGATTTCCAAGTTTGAGTCGGCGGCAGTTCCCCCCCTCACAGCTCCACTCCGTGTGACCATATGGGTTTCAATATACATTTGCATAAAAGGAGTTTGTTTTCCAGTGATACCTTAGATTTGCGAGACATCAGCCAGAACATCTTCTTGAGTTGTAACCCAAGTGGTTTTCTTTTGGTAAAGATATGCTTTTTCCATGTGAGTATTTTGTCCAAATTTATACCCAGGTAATGTACTTCATCCTGTTGGGATATTTGGATCCCGTTTAGCTCGACAGGAGGGCATGCCCCGCGCCTAAGGGTAAAAGTCACGTGAACAGATTTGGCTTCGTTCGCCTTGATGCGCCATTCGCATAGCCCTTGAGATATATCGCTAAGGCTTTTTTGTAATATAGCGGATGCTGACACTGGATTTTCGTGTGTACCTAAGACTGCTGTGTCGTCCACGAATGTGCCTACGATCACGTTGTCATTTACTGGCAGGTCATGTGTGAATATGAGGTATAAAATTGGTCCCAAAATGCTGCCTTGGGGGACTTCTGCTTTAATATTATGTAACTCAGTTCTTTCATCTCCATGCTTCACATAAAAATGACGCTGAGTTAAATAGGATTGGATGAATACGTGATAGCTTGAAGGTACAGTGTTCAGTATTTTAAATAGAAGACCTTCGTGCCACACTCGGTCAAAAGCTTGTGAGATATCAAGAAAGGCAGCCATACAGTACTTCTTATGTTCTAACGCTGAGTTTATCCAACGGGTCAATGAACCAGTTCTATTATATAGTCCCATGAGCTTCTCTAAATCTGAACTGATGCAGCGGTATGCAATAATAAATTAAAAATTAAACTTTTGCCTAATGGTGTAAATGTGCTGATGATGCAAACTCTACTTTCAAGTGCTTCATCTACTAAGAAATAAAAAAAAATATTTAAAAACTATGGTATGAAATATTATTACTTTCTGAAGCAGAATAAATCTGGATTAACACTAACTTTTAATAGCCTTTACGCAGTATGGCTTTTCATACAAACTTTGAAATCCTTATTTTTCGAAATTAGTGAACCGATTATGCATACCAAGTTTTATTAAAATCGGTTTATTAATTTCGAAAAATAATGATTTGAAAGTTTGTATGAAAAGCAGTACCGCGTCAAGGCTCTTAACATTACATTGACAGACATGGTCTACAGTCACATATCAACACTACAATCAGAATTTAATCATCGGAGACTAACTTGCTTACCTAGAGAACAATGACAACAACATCATAAAGTTTGTATAAATTCTTACAAATTATTTCAGACAACAGAGAAACAGATGCTGATGAAGGAGCAAGGTGACCATGCTGGAGCTGGAGTGTCAGAGGAGATCCTGTACAGGATAGACATCCCTGCCAACAGATATGACCTACTCTGCTTAGAAGGATTGGTTGATGGCATCTTAGTTTTCCAAGGAAAGTTAGTATTGAATTTTTTATGAGTAGTTGGTTAAAGTAATATGACCAGTGGCAGAAGGCCAGAGCCTAGTATTTAAACCTGACCAGGAGGGAGGTGGGTTAAAAAATTACAAAAAAAAATTACGTGATTTATGGACAGCTACACTAAACAGAAATGTGTAGAGTAGTGGAACATAATCAGACTTATTGCAACAAGGCATTCTCTACCAGTCAACCTTAGGGTTCAATTCAAAGACGACACTGTCCTTGACCACTGTCCTCTAACTTAAATGTCCGTCGTAAACAACGACCTGAAGACAAAATATTTGGTTGTTTTGAGGACCCAGAACAGACACTTTTGGCAAAAAAAATACAAGTATAGCCGAACCCAACACCCATAATTGTTTAAGGCTAGGCAAGAGAGAGACTGTCCTTAAAATTCCGAACGTATTAATTGACACATCTGCAAATCACGCTTACTTATTAAAATGAAACTAATTTCAGGAAATCTCCACCTCAGTACACCCTCAAGAAGACAGAAGACTGTCACTCTCTGCACTTGACTCCAGCAACAGGAGAAATCAGACCGTATGCAGTGGCCGCTGTGCTTAAAGGCGTCACATTCACCAAGGAGTCATATGACAGCTTCATAGATCTTCAAGTGCGTAATGCTTATATTTTGCTAGTCTGTGGCATGAGTGCTAATGAGCGGGCTGGCAGATGCTTAGGCCGTTATTAGAATAGGGTAACCATGTGACGAAAAATATGAAATATTGCATTTTCGGAATTCTAAATTCAAACAACAATCAATTTCAACATTCTTACGATGATGATGGGAGCCCTGGGGCGCGGTGCTCCCATTACTCTCTGAAGGGTTTAAAGGAACCTAACCAATACGTTTTTTCATTGTATCGCCTCAATCTATTTAGCATTGTATTAGTATAAGATCCCGATATAGAACGACCTTCACCGAGATGCTTATTTAATGAAACGTATTTTATATTTAATTTAATATGTCAATAAATATAATCCATATGGGTTGCCTAGCAAATTTCAGTCCAGAGTATGTTTAATTAATAATTTAAAAAACATATTTTTTTAAACATTTCACCGGTATGATTATTAGATAAATTCTATACCAATCGAAAGTATGAAGCCCATAGAATGTGCAAACGTTAGGTTGCCTATTCTTTTCCGGTCACAACTATCGGGTTGCCAGGTATAAACAGGTAAATCTGTACTAGAATTTTGCAACGGTCTGTTTATTGAATGAAATTTAAATGAAATTAAAGATTATTTTATTCTGAACACGGTGGTATAGGGTTGCCTGCGAAAAATCAGTCCAGGATTGCGGTTGTCGAATTTTAAAAATTATACAAAATGTCGGGACCTCAACAAACTAGACCAAAAAATTTTTTGCAAAGCCTTAAAAATTATCGCTTTAAAGCTCTGGTGCTGTTTCTGGCTGATTATTGGGAAAATGACCATTTGGTAACAATAATCCAAAACAAAAAAATCTTTTTAACCGTCGACCATCACTGCTACTCTTATCAAGTTCAGGAAAATTCCGTAAAAAAAACTGAAGAAACTAATTATGAATGTCATCACGAAGAGGCAGATACAAGGATTATTTTTCATGCTTCTAAAGCGGAACCAGGCTCAAGGATTTTAATTAAAGCCTCTGATACTGATGTTTTGATAATTTTGTTAGGAAATATGCACAAACTTATCGAATCAGAAATTTGGCTTGCCTGTTCAGCAACTAGAAAGACTAATAATCAAACTGTTGATTGCATTATTATTGTTTATTATTATTATTTTATTCTCTTTATTCATTTTTTACACATACATTTTATATTTTTAAATATTTCAATAACAAAAAATAGCAATAAAAAAAACATTTATTTTATTTATTGTTATTGTTTTATGTTCATGTATTTTATTTTATGGGCCCTAGATGCCTGAAATAAAAGATTAAATAAATAAATAAATTAATTGCACCGATTTAGCGTTGAAGTTGGGAATTAAATTATGCCAAAGGCTTCCCGCCTTCCATGTATTTACAGGTTGCGATTACACGGCAGCCTTTTACAACAAAGGGAAAGTAAAACCTTTTCAGCAATTTTCGAAAAATGAAAAATATCAAACAGTTTTTGCATCATTAACAGATGCTGCTGATATTTTCATTGATGAAAAAATGAAGACCGTTCAAGAATTTACGGCTAGTATGTACGGTATCAGGAGCTGCACCAGTGTGAATGATGCGAGACATCGTATTTTTATGAAAAATTACTCTGCAAAAGAAGACAGCGAGCACTTTTAAAAAAAAATAAAAGGCTTCGACTCCAACTCCATACCACCATGCTGGATATCATTAACTCAGAAAATTTTACGAACTATTTTCGTAAATTCCATGTGGCTTAATGCAACGGATCCAATATGCTTGAAACTTGAGCCTGAGAACTGCGGATGGTTCTTAGATGAATATTTAAAACCAGTAGGATTCATTGGGGATCATACACCTTTAAAGATAGAAGACATTGTCGAAAAAAGTGAAACAGAGAGTGATGACGAAGAAGATTCAGAAGTTGAAGATCGTAGTTTTATGTCCGATGACTCGGATTCTGAATAATTTAAAAAAAAATGTATTTTAATTTTTTTACAATAAATAGAAGTAATTTTTTAATTGTTGTTTTTTTCATTTTGTCTTCTTATAATAAAAATAAAATTTGCAAGATTTGATTAAAAAAATTCACTTTTATGGGTTTTGAATTTTTTCCAATAGTTTCAATTGATTTCAATTTCTCTGTTTACATTTATAGATTTATAATTTGCATGTAGTAATTTTTTTAATTTTTTTTCAATCAATATTTTTAATCAGGGTAGTATTATATATGTATTACTATAACCTTCTTTTTTACTAAAGATGTATATATACTTTAATGTCACATAAAAAATATAAGTGGGCGGACTTTAAACAGCTGCTATGCTGTGTCCTCTTCTATCGCATGGGATGGTCGGTTGGGACCTCTCAGTCGCACACATTCACTCGGAGCAATATTTTACTTTTTAAAATTCGACAACCGCAATTCTGGACTGATTTTTCGCAGGCAACCCTATACCACCGTGTTCAGAATAAAATAATCTTTAATTTCCTTTAAATTTCATTCAATAAACAGACCGTTGCAAAATGCTAGTACAGATTTACCTGTTTATACCTGGCAACCCGATAGTTGTGACCGGAAAAGAATAGGCAACCTAACATTTGCACATTCTATGGGCTTCATACTTTCGATTGGTATAGAATTTATCTAATAATCATACCGGTGAAATGTTTAAAAAAATGTTTTTTTTTAATTATTAATTAAACATACTCTGGACTGAAATTTGCTAGGCAACCCATATGGATTATATTTATTGACATATTAAATTAACTATAAAATACGTTTCATTAAATAAGCATCTCGGTGAAGGTCGTTCTATATCGGGATCTTAGACTATATAGTTTCATGCATAAACGGCACATGTGTGAGTACTGTGTACCTTTTGTGACTGTTGGGAGTGTCATACTCACTCAAAAGTCTGATGGTGACTTTCATTCATCATTTGGCTCCGTCAGCTGGGACTGGTCATCTCTCAACTGCCACGCTTTGTTTAAATTGTTAGTACTTTGAATTGTTTCTTTTTTGTTTCGGACGCTTTTGTCGTGCATGTCTTTCTACATCTTTCTCACATAATATGAATTACCTAATTTCAACAAAAACAATGTAACCACAACTTTGTAACAATTTATTGATTTAAAAGAGTGTCCATGGAGTTTCTTGCACGTTCTTCTCCGTAGAGATCTACGCTTTGGAACGTGCAAATAGCTTCACCTCTTTGACTGACCGACCTTGACAATTCAAAAGTGCCTGTAAATGGTTTAATTGAAATAAATGCTTTGACTTTGACTTATGGCGTATGGGATGCTCTAAAATGCTTTTCCTCAGCAGCTCAAGAGAAAAGCAGTGTGTTGAACCATATATTATAATATTCTGCCGTCATAAGAAAAAGGGATGTATCGACCGACACAAAACGAAATAACCGATTTCCAACCTTAAGGTTACACTCTTCGATATTTTGTCCATACAAATTTCGGGGGGGTATTACTCCACTGTTTGACATTAGACATTCAAAGTTAAGCATGATTTCGTTTTATATCATTATTAATATTGTCTGTACGGAAACAGAATAGTGAAATGAAAAGCCATTAAAAAGTTATAAGCCAACAAAGATTCGTTTTTTTTTTGCAAATTTTAACGGAACTTCGGGCGTAAATAAGTAATAAAAGAAGTGTAAAATCTCAAAAACAAAGTCGGCACCGACAAACCTCAATTGTAGAAGAGTTCAATAAATTTTGTTTGTAATGGATTTATGTAGTGGTTTTTTCATAAAACTCAACCTTCCAATAGACTTTTCGTGCATCGCCTAACGTTGTTTTCGTTTGGAACGGAGTTTTGAGCGTGGAAACTAGACACTGTGCGTTTAGACTAGCATCTAAATGCTCATCACTGATACTGTCTCTGTCGGGCACGATGCCCGGTGAGACAGCGTGCTTTTTGGCCACGCTTACCAGCGAGTTCGAGCCCGCGACTAGTTCAACCTTAAGCTATTTTCTTAATGTTGAAAATAGGTTACTTCGTTTTGTGTAGATACATTCTTTTTTCTTATGACGGCAGTATTAGACCCATGATTTTACTTCTTGAAACATTAATCCTATTGTAATTTCGAAATCTATAGGTACCGATATATCAAGTAATTCTCGTCTCCCCAGGACAAACTTCATCAAAACATATGCAGAAAGCGCACATTAGTAGCCATTGGCACCCATGACTTAGACACAATAAAAGGACCATTTGTGTATGATGCATTACCACCCAGCGAAATCAAGTTCAAGGCTCTCAACCAACAGAAGGAAATGTCTGCACCAGAACTCATGGAGTTATATTCGGTAAGAAAATCTACCATCACTATCTGCCTAGCCTTCTCCCTACACCTATATTAAGCTTGCAGTTGAATCAAACAGATTCAGTTGAATACAAGCATTTTACCTAATTATAGTGACTGCTTGTCTGATTTTCACAAGCCAGTCTGTACAACATGGTAAACCTTCATGATACTTTTTTATTTTTTTATTCTGGCTTCTAACTAAGCATAAAAACTGTCAGGCAGCAATGTCGACTATTAAGGAGGTGTCACACTGGGCTGTGGTCACCATTTCGCTTGGCCTTTGGCTGAACCGAGCCTGTAAATAAAATATAATTCTTTGGCATATAAATGGTATAAATATAAATAGTTAAAAATCTCGTTCAAACAATCAATGACTATTAATATCGACATCGTACCGAAATATTCAAATTGTTATTTTATGTCTAGAAACTAGCTGTCTTTGTGTTATTCTGATGTATGCGAATACATCAGAATAACACAGGCAGTTATAGCGATAATTTACCTACTGCAAAATTTGCATCAAAATTCATTGAGCAATTTTTACGTGAAATGCCTCAAACATCCATCGTGCGTCCAAATGCGAAAAGGTGTGAGGAAAGATGGATGGATGGATCTGAATCAATGAGACTCTAATCTCTAACAAAGAAATACCATTACAAATTCCAGAAAATACCCTGTCGTAATGTTTCAGACGCATGCTCAGCTGAAGCAGTTCCTAGGCATCATCCGCGACAGTCCGGTGTACCCCATCATCAAGGACAAGAACGGCGTCGTGCTGTCTATGCCGCCCATCATCAACGGAGACCACTCTAAGATCACGCTCGACACTAAGAATGTCTTCATAGAGTGCACCGCTACGGATCTGACTAAGGTTCCTTCACGTTCACGTATAAAATAGATATCTTAAGACCGCCACTGGTACATGGATGTGACCACTAATAGGCCTTACACATTGCATTGATCAGACACGGTAATTTTTTTGGGTCACACGAAATCATCCCATGACATTACCATCCTATCCCCATTGTTATTATGGTTTATAACCACAGCCATTCAATCCAAAAATTATACAGTAAGATATCGGACTGATCAACGACGTAAACTTGGCCACATCACCATTTCAGTTATGGGACATAAGTATATCTATCTATCTATCTATCGAGTATGGTTTCCGCACTTAGTCCTGCTGTGGACCATTGTGCGTGAGCCATGTCGGCCGTCATTCAAACCAGCCAACCTCTCTCCAGAAGCAGATCAGCCCACTCAGTGTGTTCAGGATGTCTGTGAGTAAATTAGGTGTCCCTATTGTTTTCCTCCTCCTCCATGCAGGCTCTGCACAGAGGACTGTCCGTTATACCTATCGTGTGGTAATGTTTGTTCAGCGAGCAGTGTCCGGTCATGGTCCCCGCCACCATTCGTAGGCTGCCTCTATCCAGTTGCAGAAGGCGCCTGGTAAGTTTCCTATTTAGGGATGGCATAACCTCCTTGGACTGCCTACAGCCTGGTGCCAAAGCCCACCATCGTTCTGCCTGTGTGTGGGTATGTTCTTGTAGCCACGTGCGCAGCTGGGTAAAAAGGAGTGGTACAATGGGTTCGGGTCCAACAGCCATCGCACCAGATCCCCTTCTGGCCAGCTCATCGGCTGCGTCATTTCCTAGTGATCCGCTGTGTCCTTTGATTCACTGCAACGTCACAGTGTTGCAGTTGGTCACTGTGACGCGTTCTAGTGCATTGTGGCATTCTTGTATGAGTTTCGAGGTAGCGTAGTTTTTTTCCAGGGTTTGGAGAACGGAGGCGCTATCGGAGAGTATGCGAATATGCGTATCCGTGACTCTCCTGGCTTCTAGGGCATGGGCCGCTTGGATAATGCCCACGCATTCCGCCTGATAGACAGTGTTTAGCATTCCTAGCGGACTGGATATTTTTATGTTGAGGTCACTGGAGTAGACTCCAACTCCAGTTCCAGTGCTTGTCTTAGATCCGTCAGTGTATATTCTCAACTCTTTGGGACCCGAGTAGTCATCCAGTTCCTGTGTTAGCACTATGTTATAGTACCTCTGGAAATGGTATGTCTTTTGAGCTTTGTCATTGGGTGATATCATCATGGGTTGACGCTTGACAGCATCCTCCATGATGTGTGTGTGCTTGATTCTGGAGTCTGTACGTAAAGTTGCCGATGTGCTGAGCCTGAAAGCCGCTAGGGCTGCCTCTTCTCGTACTATAAGATGTAGTGGTGGCAGTCCCAGCATGGCCTGCAGGGCCGCAGTGGGTGCTGTTCTCATACTGCTAGTGATTGCCACGCAGGCAAGTCGCTGTAGCTTTTCAAGGTCTTTTTGTGCCGTGCTCAAGTCTGTCCTGGGCCACCAGACTAGAGAGCCATATGTGACTATTGGTCTGATAACTGTGGTGTATAGCCAGTGGGTTATATTGGGACTGATGCCCCAGTTCCTACCTAGCATGCGTTTGCTTTGCCACATGCATAACTGGCTTTCTTGGTGGTGTACTCCATGTGTTTCGCCCAATTCAGCTGCTTATCCAAATAAATGCCCAGGTATTTCAAGGTTTCAGTTGAAAGGCTTAGAGTGGTTCCGAAAAACCGTGATAGTTCTAGTGTTGCAGTTTCCTCTTTTTGGTGAAGAGGACAAGTTCAGTTTTGGTAGGGTTCACTGCTAGCTGATATTCTTTGCACCAGTCCTCTACTATTTTCAAGGCTTGGCGCATGAGGTTGCATAGCGTGTTTTCGTGTGTCCCGTTTATTATTATGGTTATGTCATCAGCGTAGCCCACGGTAAAGTATCCTTTATCGTTGAGTCTTCTAATAAGGTTATCTGCGACCAGGTTCCATAGTAGTGGCGAGAGGACGCCCCCTTGGGGGCAACCTTTCGCCACGATGGCCCTTGTAGTGTTGTTTATGGTAACTTGCACAGCTCTTTGCTTGAGCATATTTGTGATCCAACCACTCAGGGTGGTGTCCACACCATGCCTTTCGAGAACTGTGCCAATACTCTGAAACATGGTTTTATCAAAGGCGCCCTCGATGTCAATAAAGACAGCTAGTGAGGAGCATTTATGGTGTATAGCACATTCGATCTGTGAGACCACGCTGTGCAGAGCAGAATCTGTCGACTTCCCCGCGGAGTAGGCGTGTTGTTGTCTGTGAAGTGGGTATTGGCGCAGGGGTCCATCCCGGATGTATCTATCACAGAGCCTCTCCAGGGTTTTCAGTAGGAAGGATGTTAGGTTTATTGGTCTGTACGCTTTGGGTTGTGTGTAGTCTGTTTTTCCCGGCTTGGGGATGAAAATTACTTTTACTACTCGCCATGCTAGGGGTATGTATCTGTGTGCTATGCAGGCTTGATAGATTGCTAGTAGCCACGGTGTTAGGATTTTCTCTCCCCACTGTAGTAGGGCAGGGAAAATGCCATCTAGTCCTGCAGATTTGTACGGTTGAAAGGTCTCTATAGCCCATGCTATTCGATCTTCTGTTACTATGTTACGGGCTGTAGACCAGTCTTGGTCAGCAGGAGCCCGTCCAGATTCGCCCGCCCACATACTGTCCTCGTTAAGATTACAGCCCGGGAAGTGCGTTTCCAAAAGGACCCTACTGGCCTCTTGATCTGTTTGTGTGTACGAGTTATCGGGTTTTTTCAGTGCGCCGAGAGTGCGATCCTGTTCTGTTGATAGGATCCTCCTTACTCGGGCAGCTTCGTAGTTTGTTTCAATGGATTCGCAGAATTTCCGCCAGGCAGTTTTCCTGGCGGTTCTGATTTGTTTCTTGAAGGTGTATTGTGTTTTTTTGTACATTTCCCAGTCTTCTGGAAGTCTGGTGTTTTTTGCTCTGTTGAATTGTTTGCGTAGTGTAATTCTGAGTTTGTTGAGTTCAGCATTCCACCAGGGTAACCTTACCCCTGGTGTGTGATGCCCTTAGTTTGCAACACGTGTGATATGCTTCAGTTATGTAGTCAGTTAGTTTTGTTACAGTGTTTTCTAGTTCTGTGCGATCTGTGATTGGAGCTTGGTACAGTTGGTGCCTGGCTAGCAAAGAGGCTAGGAGGCGTTTAAATTTAGGTATGTCTGTACGGCGTGGATTACGCTTGGGTTCAGGCTTTTTTGTGTTGGCTTCTAGTGCAAAGCGAATCCTCCTGTGGTCAGAGCAGGAGGCTTCGTCGGATACTCGCCAATCTGAGATAATCTTTGTTGCGTTTTCTGTGGCTAGCGTTAGGTCTATGATCGTTTGTCCCCTGGCAGTGACCCAAGTGGGTTCAGAGCCACGGTTTACGATGTTAAGGTTAGTCGAGAATAAATATGTCGATAGTGCCTCACCTCTGTTGTTTGATACTTCACTACCCCAAAGTGGGTGATGAGCGTTTGAGTCCGTGCAGATGATCAGGTCCAGGTTGGCGCGCTCGCAGTGTTGGACCAAATCAGTCATCTCCATCGGTGGGCAGTTCTCGTCATCGCCTGGCATATACACCGAGGCTAGTACAAGATCTGGGATGTCTCTGTCGGTTTGGAGCCTGATCGTTGTCAGGTCTCTGGAACAGAATTGGGTTAGTGGCGTAATGGGTACGTCTTTAGGTGTGTATATACAGGTTCGTGGTTTATTCGAACTGTTTGTGTTGACTGTCAATTTACCTCTGATGTTTCCAAGGCCGCATATCCTATCGCTTCTGATCCACGGCTCTTGTATGAGTGCAATTGTTCGTGGTTTCACCTCCAGCGCCCTGCGTAGGCTTGCCGTGGCAGTTTGGCTATGCTGGAGGTTTGTTTGAATACTCTGGATATTGTTGGGTGTTGGGGTGTTGGGTGTGGGGGTGTTGGGTGCGGGCGCCATGGGCGGTGGTGGTGTGGAGTTAGGAGGAAGAGGATCCATCGGATAGTCTTCCTTCCTCCTCCACCGTTCCGGGCCAGTTGTCGCGACTCGGCGAGGATGCCAGCAGCTGCGACGTCCACCCGGGTGATGTGGGTGGTGCAGAGTCAGTCTCCGCATCGGCCATCGCTGCCCTCGCCATTTCCTCCTCCAGTTGCATCATGTCACGGTCGTCACGGTCTGGGTCGGTTCTGTGGTCTCGGTGTCGGTCTTTACGTCAGAGGGCTGGGTCTTGGGGTAGAAACGGACGTATATCGTCCCGAGTAGGTACGATATGCGCCGCTCCCTCCCCAAAACCTTTTCCACTTCATCTGCTGGGATTCCCAGGGTCAAATATGTCCCATGGTTATCCCCACCGACAGAAGTTGCCCTGTACAGTGACCACCTCCCTATGTCGTACCAAGTATTCTGACGTATCAGAATACTCTGGAGCCGCGCTATATCCCCGTTATACCTGGGGACGAAGAGCGCGGCTCGGACACGGGTTGGTACGTCAGTCTGTCGCATGACGGTCGGGGTTAGGTCAGTCTCCGGGAGTCTAATTTTGGGCACATTTAGGGTCAGCCAAGTCAGGGCGTTTTCGTCCTCGCACCACATCTGCACGCACTGCTATCCGCTACCCTAGGGTAACCACGGAAGGCCGGGAGTGGTTTGGTCGGGTCGGTCTCCATGACGAGTCTCTCAAGCTAAGTCCTAATGTGTGTCGCCTCAGTCTTAGTCAGGTCTCTGGAGGGGGGGGGGAAGCAGATTGCTACGGAGAGCCGCGCCGGAATGTCCTTTGTGGCCCGCGCGTAGGTTCTCTGCTCCCCTTGAGCAGCCTGGGTCCTCACACGCTTCGGGTTACCCTGGAGTGCACTCGGCGAGGCCGTGTCATCCGGGCGGTCCCTCTTTGCCGTCCCTGAGCCGCTCGGCCCCGGTTGTGGTTCAGAGGCGCCCGGACGAGCACCCGACGCCAGGTCCCTCTTGTGTCAGGGCCGAGGCCGTTTCCCCCTCAGCCTTCTCGGTTGCGGTCGGTCTGTGTCACGTCTCAGTTTGTCTGGGTTCAGTCCTTCAGTTCCGGTGGGTTCCAACGCTTCCGAGGATTTTTCGCGCTGGGTTATCCCCTTGCAGCGGACTCGTCCTCGGTCGCGCGTTTCCGCGTCCGGCGGTTTTTCGCGCTGGGTTAGACCCTCGCGGACTCGCGGCTGGTCGCGTACTTGCTCTATGGCAACCGTCCGCGCACTACTCTGGCTACTGCCTTTGCAGACAGGTCGCCGGTCGCCGTGTTTCCTTTCCCCAGCTAAGGCTTTTTCGCGCTGATGCATGCGTACTTCGCCCGCCGGGGTCGGTATAGAACCACCTGAACCGGCAGTCTTCCCCGTGTCTTTTTGGTCATTATCAGGGTTGTTCCTAAAGCTATTCCTAACGATGCTCTGTTGCCAGCCGCTCGTGGAAGGTTTAGTCTTTGTCGGTTGTGGCGCTTGAATAGCAGCCGATTCAGTGCATGTTGGCGCGAATATCGCAGCCGATATCAGTGTTTGGGGTGCGGGTACCGCAGCCGATTCTGTGTTTGTGTTCTCATTTTTATTTGAGGCTGAATCAGCCTGTTGCGCTGAAGGCGCTGTTTCATTTGGCAGTAAGTTGCCCCCTCCCAGAATACGATGGGGGCTGACCGACGTGTCGGCATGGGATTCCCTGGCTTGGCCGGTGCTGGGTTGTCCCTAAAGCCTGGGATTTGGCTTTCGGGAAACTTCTCTTGTCCGGAGTCTCGTTCGAGACACTCCGGCCGGGGGATCGACCCCGAGCAGTCAGGTAACGGTCCCCCAGCCGGAGCTGGGCTATCCGCAACCCACCCACCCGCTCGGTTGCATGAGAAGAAGTGCCTGGCGGTCCGTGCCGTCCCGCCACGTGGGTACATGTACCCCCGCGTCAGGACGACTCAGCCGAGCCCCGAGAAGATTAGTTAGACACTTATAATATACGTAAGTATATTATAAGTGTCTAACTAAACACACTATGCCGAAGGTACGCGACCGAAGTTCGGCATGATTACTTCTGCAATGCTATTTGAATTACTGACGACACATTTTGACGAAATTAAGTTGCGTTATAGCGTACAGCCGAACTTGGGTCGGGCGTAAGTTCAGCAGTAAGTAGGCGGCAACGTATTCTGTTCGGTTCGATTGCCGACGAAGATCCGGGGCGGGGAGCAGAGGGAGGCAAGCATGCCCGCGCCCCGCGTGTCCGCCCGTTGTTTGTTTCGCCTCTGTCTGCGCACGACGTACGTGCTTTGTTGTGACTAGTGATGGTAAATTCCCGAGAATATTCTCCTTGCGAGAACTTTGCTGTTAAGTTTTCGAGAATATTCTTCTGGGAGAGAATTTAAGAATTAGATGACTCTTATTGTATCAATTTATTTTATAGTAATAGTTTTGAGTGCATTTGAACGTTTTACGAAGTTTACGTCAAAATAATCTACTCCACAACTTAAATTCTCAATAAATTCTTCTGAGCGAGAACATTCCCGAGAAAATTCTCATAAATTCTCTTAAATTTCATATTGTTAAATTAGAATTTCTGTATTAAAAAAGATTTTATGAGTTATAAATAATCAGCTTTATTGAAATTAAAACATCAGTAAAGGAATGGTATAAACAATAAAAAACAAAATAACTCTGCCTGTTCTTCAGACGTGCTCTCTTCTGATTCGTAGTTTGAATGGATAGGCTCTTCTCTGTCTACTGTGGCAGAGGTACTTGGACTGATTTTTTCGGACTCTTTATTTTAATGGTTTTGCTGTGTTCATAATTTTCCAATTGGTAGCAATCTGACAAAATTTGTCTGCTTTTTTATTTCCAGTGTTGAATTTATTTCGTTTTTTGGTATGTGTGTTACAAAATGTGGAAAAAGAGCGTTCCACAAAAGCAGAAGTTGCTGGAGCAGTCAACATTTTCAGACCACTTGCTCTTAACTCAGTATTTGAATATAAAGTTTGCCACCACGCAACTAGCTTGAATTTTAGCTGTTTCTCAAATAAACTCATTGCTCCATAAACCAGTGCCGCATTTATATTCATAGACATTTCTTCGAACAGTTGTTGAACTAAAATACTATGCCTTTCATCCAAGATAAGAACAAACTCCCATCCGTCTTTTTTTTTGTTTTATGGATGGTGACTTCTCTCTTGGTGGAGCGGGAGGGAGTGTCAGACTCTAACTGACTAAAACCCATCCGTTCTCCTCCTAGTGCCCTTTGCGTTCCAGGGCCGCGGTAACCCTTTCGAACAAAATCCGCAACCCTGACAGAGACCCCTTTTCTCAGGAACGCGTTACCGTCGTCGGTGCGCAAGTCAGACTGGTACTTGTCCGGTTTTTTATTATTTCACAACATTCCAGTTTCAAAGTTCTTAGTTTTCTCACACCAAATAATTCATGTAAATTACCTGCTCCATGTTTAGTGCAATGGTATTCAGCTGAATCTGGTTTGACTGGAAGCCGACCCCAATAAAGTTGGGAAAAGACTAGGCAGATGATGATGTGTAGTACAATGGGGCTCGCGAAAAACTTAGAGGCGTTTTCCATCAGACCAAATCGAGGTAAAAAACGTCTCGCTATACTTCAAGTATAAACCTTTTTTTTTTCCAATTCATCTTCCAGGCCATCGTAGTCTTAGACACAATAGTGAGCATGTTCTCAAAGTACTGCAGCAATGAGTACGAGGTGGAACAGTGCAAGGTGTTCGCACCAGACGGCACCTACGAGGTGTACCCCAAGATGAGGAGCCGCGAGGAGACCATCAGCGTTCAGAAGGCCAACAGTTACATCGGTATCAAGTAAGGACATTGATAGTATTGACGCTGTACACAGATTCTAGAAATTATTTTTTTCTATTGATTTCAAAGATAGTTATTTTTAAGTTTTTTTAAAATAAATTATTGTAAGTGTTCCGATATCACGGCTGATGTGTAGAAGATATCGAAACACTTGCAATAATCTATTAATTAATAATAAATGACCTATATTATTTAACATCTCTTGCAGGAAGGCTACGTTCAGCAGCATATGCTGTTAGGAAAATCCGCCAGTATACAGATGTTGATACCGCGACACTAGTCTATTTTAGTTACTTTCATAGTATACTGTCTTACGGTATCTTACTATGGGGACGGGCTGCTGATATCGAGTCTATTTTTATCTACAGAAAAGAGCCATCAGAGCCATTTACAATCTTCCCCGGCGCGATTCTCTAAGGGAACTGTTTAAAGAAATTAACATCATGACGGTGCCTTGTCAATATATCTATGACTAGCACTTCGCCCGCGACTTCGTCCGCGTGGATTTAGTAGGTACTCCACAAACTTCAACGCCCCCTATACCCCCATGCATTGATACGATTCTCCCCAGTTCGCTCAAGCCGCGACATTTTTCTTACTCCGAGCATGTTTATTACCGTCGTAACTTTTGAGCGAAAGGTCCGATTTGAATAATTTAAAGTGTGATTTACACGGACATAATCAACCTTAATTATCAAACCATTTAAATGGATAAGGATAAATATGTGGCAAAACATGGAAAGAGGCTAATGAAATGGCTAATGAGGGTTTTAGAATAGTCTCAGACTGGCTACAGTCAAACCTTCTAACCCTAAAGACACTCAAAACAAAATACATACCATTTAGCTTAATAAAGAGTAGCCAACCATCTCCTAACATTATTCAAATAAAGGTTCACACATGTAATGGTTCTGAGAATTGTCCTTGTTGTGAACTCTCTAAAACTTCTTCAATTAAATATCTAGGCGTGATCATCGACCAGCATCTAAACTGGAAAAAACATATCTCTACTCTTACCTCTAGAGTCAGAAAACTTATATATATATTTAAAAATATACGTGGCTTTTGCCCACCAAACTTATCTTTATTGGTGTATTTTTCCTTATGCCAGTCCATTATAACTTATGCTATTACAGCATGGGGTGGTGCGTCCAAGACAATTCTTATTGGTTTGGAGCGAGCACAACGTGCAGTTCTCAAGGTAATGAGTTACAGAGGATTTAGATACCCAACCCACTTGTTGTACTCAAAATTATCAGTCCTTACAGTTAGGCAATTATTTGTTAAACATGCAATAGAAATTCAGCATAAAAATAAACCTGACTTCAGAACAAGAAGAAGGCGAGACATTGTTTACTCTGTGCCTCGCTGTAAAACTTCTTTTGCGAAAAGATTTATAAATTTCCTGGGGCCATTTATGTACAATAAAATATCAAAAAAAAAACAAATTCGCCATCTTAATAATCATGATTGTAAAACTGAAATCTTTAAGCTTCTTAACTCACTGAATTATGATTTAACTGAAAATATTTTAAAAGTCACCACTTAATAAATTTACAAACAAACACACATGTACACACGTTACACATCTTCAATTAAACTCACACACACAATATTCAACTTCACTGCACATTTTAAATTATTATGATAAGTGCTCTAATTGTGACCTCATTCTACTGAAATGGACCTTTTGCTTTTTGGTTCACTTATTTAGTTTAGTTTTTAATCATGATTTAAGAGCGTGTACGCCGTATGTCATTTCATACAAACTTTCAAGTCCTTATTCTTCAAAATGAACGAGAGTTCAGGGGGAAGGATATAGTGATTTTTCACTTTCTATAGAAAACTTAAAATCGCTCTCTCTGGCCCTCCTAAATCTTTTTCAAAAATGTTTTCTGATAACTATTTAGACCTGGATATCTAGCGTATGCATACCAAGTTTCGTTAAAATCGGTTCATTCATTTTGAAGAATAAGGACTTGAAAGTTTGTATGAAATGACATACGGCGTACAGGCTCTTAATATAAAAGTACAAGCAGCCGTTTTGTAAACAAACAACGTATCGAATTTTATCTACACTCACAACGTAATGTTCCAAATATGAGTTCAAAAACGAATGCATAAATGCATACTTTTTTTTTTCGTGGTTAGGTAAAATTTAAAAAAAAGACCATTACAGTTCAGCATTTTCCTTCGATTTTTAAACAACTGCATCATAAAATAACTTTTTAATTTTTATAGCACACTTTTTCTTTTTAATTTTTGGCGCGGTTTCATTGACTTAAGTCAATGAGCCAGCTTTTATCTTTGTCTATGTTTGAGCGCGCTGCGCAGTCATTCAAATACGCAATGAGAATATCCGCCATATTGGAATTAACTATTTTTCCAATTATTTTATTTCAACTGTATGAGTGAAGATAAAATAGTGTATGCAACGGCATATAATTAGGTATTAAAACACTCGTGTGATGCTATTATCACACTCGGCTACGCCTCGTGTGATAAACCCACACTCGTGTTTTAATAACCCTTTTTATATGGTCGTTGCATAAACTACTATTTTTGCGTATACTATGTCAATTTTTAGAACTACCTACACTAAGACAGAAAATCAATTACAATATTTTATGTTTACCCTGAGATCACTTCTGCTGTACTTTCCTTGTTGAACCATGTATTTCCAAAATGTATGATTTTGTCACAAATATCAAATACTTAAGTACATTATAGTTAAGTGCGCGGTGTTCGAGGAAACTGTTCCACCGTAATACAGTTCATACTAGTACGGGGAGCAGGTTGAATCAGTTCCGTATCAACCCTACTAAGTAAGTACCTTAAAAATGTTAAAAAGTTGTGCAAGGTTGTTAATTTTTGCGAAATAAAGGTTATTTTTTTTTTTTTATTAATATCATGATACCGAAATCACCACTTTTCATATCACCAAGGATTTGCTTGAATAATTTGAACAAAAAGCGGTCATGGTGACTTAACCATAATAGTTAGACATATGATATCGCGGACTTTTTTGTAGACATTGATGACCTCTATAAAACTGTAGTACATCATTTTGCTCTATCATCAATAGATTCCGCAGCGTACGCGATATAAGGATTTTTTCTCACACCTTGGGTTACATTATCGAAGTTTTCATACGGATCCCTAACTTTTTTGAAAATATTCTATAGCCTATGTCCATCATCGATAATGTAGGATTCTACTGGTGAAAGAATTTTTCAAATCGGTCCAGTAGTTTCAGAGCCTATTCATTTCAAACAAACAAACAAACAAATCTTTCCTCTTTATAAGAGAGTGTAGATGTAGATGTAGACTAGCACTTTGCCCGCGGTCAGACTTATAACAAAGTCTGTGCAGACAATTAATGTCGGTGTGATAGATTTTTTTATTTAGGTTTCAAAATCTGCGCAGACAAGTCTATATCGTGTGGACGCACTATTAGGAAGCTCACGTTAGGCAGCTGGATCAAGGACTTGACTCAGAAAGCGGTACTTCTGTTCTAGACACGGCTCGTGGTGTTAGCACGAGCCTTCTTTATGGAGACCTGTCCACCGGTAGCTTGGATCCTGTTCACGATACCGGTGGACTACAATTTTTTTAAATGTATTTTCGAATGTAATTCATATTATTCAAAACTATTTGCTATTTACAGTGAAAACGCGGAAAACATAGCAGCCCTACTGTCGCGCATGTGCCTGTCGACGAGGATCAGCCACGACGACACGCTGCACGTGCGCGTGCCGCCCAGCCGGCACGACGTCATCCACGCCTGCGACCTCTACGAGGACATCGCCATAGCTTACGGGTGACTTACTTAATCAATGTGCAGTATTAAAGTTCTTTTCTCATTAGGCTCACTATTCCCAACCACTGCAACTTCGTAGAGCAAGAATCAACAGTGACGACCATCAGAATAATACCGAGTCATGAAGCATGACGAGTCCCAACGAAACGATTCCACTGTCTGCAGAGGAGTAGGACAAAACGTTATTTCCACATCCGAGAACGGAGAATTTATTAGGTACCCAGGTATTTTAACCTCTGGACTCTTTGCAAAGGCCGTGCCATACAGTAGTACAGGAGGCATACTAATTCTGCCATCAAGCAGTCTTCCTGTATTTATAATTAAAAGGTGCCAGTGTAAATGGTATAATTGAGTTATCACAATCACCATTCAAAATGTCAATGCTCGTACTAAATTAGGTTTATCTCTGGGATCACATCACTACTTTCCTCTATTGTGTTAAGGCCTATTCAAACCTAAGCGGTATTCGCTGCCGCTTTGGGTACAGGTACATACCGCGCGGGTTTCGCTCAGGTATTTAGTATCAAGTTCCGCGGCTAGAGCGACCTAAGCGGTATTCGCTGCCGCTGTGGGTAGAGGTACATACCGCACGGGTTTCGCTTAAGTATTTAGTATCAAGTTCCGCGGCTATAGCGGAATAGCTGGTGCCATAGTACCGCATAGGTATTATTTCGCTTACTGAGCGAAACTCGAACTCTGTATTCTACCCACAAGGATAGCGAAATCCGCTTTGGTGTGAACAGTTATATTACCGCATACACACTCGGTTTTCTCTACCGCAGACGGTAGCGAATACCGCTTAGGTTTGAATAGGCCTTTATTGAAGGGCTGTCAGTTGTTTTTGCCTTGTAAGTTACATACCTTAGTTATTTCATGCAGGTACAATCGCATAGCCCGTCGGCCCGCAAAAGTGGTAACAACAGGACGACAAGAGCCCGTCAACAAGCTGACAGAACAACTGCGGCAGGAGTGCGCGCACGCAGGGTACACTGAAGCGCTCACCTTCACACTAGTGAGTATCTCATAGGAGGGAGAGAGATGGAGGTAGTAGCGACAGGAGGACAAGAGCCCGTCAACAAGCTGACAGAACAACTGCGGCAGGAGTGCGCGCACGCAGGGTACACTGAAGCGCTCACCTTCACACTCACGCAGTGAGTATCTCACAGGAGGTAGCGACAAAAAAAAATGTGGCGCCTATCGATAGGATTGGTAACACTTGCCCAAAGCCAGGGGAATAGAAGGAATAAATAATAATGAAAAAACGAATATACTTTTATTTGTGTCAACTTCATGTAGTATGTACATTGCATAGTGAGTATATGGCGGACTTTAATGCCACACAGTCTTTGCTACCAGTCAACCACTGGGTTTAAAAGACAGCATCTTGATAAGTGTAAACGCTGTACTGCCCACTCCCTCGATATTCTCTATGTTTTTCCGGCAATTGTGGAAGAGCCGAGAAGGTATTTATAAACTCAGTGAACTTATTGTAAAACATTCTTTAGCCTGCCCTACCTAGACTATCAATAAATCAATCCTTCACACAGCATATTTCCCTCCCACAGTGTTCCCGCGACGACGTGGCTTCTAAACTGGGCGTGAAGATAGAAGACGTGCCGGCGGCCCACATCTCCAACCCCAAGACGCTAGAATTCCAAGTGGTGCGCACGCTGCTGCTACCGGGGCTGCTGAAGACGCTGGCGGCTAACAAGAAGATGGCTTTACCGCTGAAGCTGTTTGAGATCAGCGACGTTGTGCTGCAGGATAAGAGTGCGGGTGAGTGTTTTACTTTTCACCATCAGTGAAGATAGAAGACGGGCTGGCGACTCACATCTCCAACCCCAAGATGCTGGAGTTCCAAGTGGTGCGCACGCTGCTGCTACTGGGGCTGCTGAAGACGCTGGCGGCTAACAAGAAGATGCCTTAACCACTGAAGATCGCTAGAGTGCTTTACTTATCATCACTATCGCTACATTGATTAAACAACGTCCCATCGCCACGTCAGTCTTTTCACGATAGACTTGAAAACTACCGAACAGATTTACATACGATTTTACCAATGGACGGAGTGATTCATGAGGTAGGTTTAGGTGCATAATTCAAAATAGTTTTGTGTAAATTGACTGCAATATGGCGATGATTGTTGGAAGATGACGGAAAAAACTTGGCCTTAGAAGATATTACACATATAAATGTGGCCGTCAGCGCAAAAGTGGCAACTTTAAAGTGCTTTGAGGTTAGGTACAAAGATTGGACATTTTGAGAATTGAACATTTTGACCCTGAACGTTAATAGGGTGCGTCCATTTTAATGATTATTATTGTACTACTTAAATAGTATCCTTTTCGAAAAATTCTTTAAGTGAGCTTCATAATAGTTACAACTACATTAAAAGCAATAGTAATGTATGCTGGGAAAAAAACTATATTTTCAATTGCGCCTCAAATCCAACGATTTTGACGATCCGTATCCAGTACGTATCAATAACTTATGGCTTATTTAAACAATTTAATCAATATTTTGGACACACGGAACTAGAGGTATCAGTCTAACCTAAATATGGAATGTAGGTGACTATTTTAGTAAGTACAAGGGTAGTGTATTCAGCATAAATAAATATTTACATAAAATTAGGTATCAAGTAAACAAACAGACATATTTTAATAAATTAATTAACTCATCAACCCACTTGTATTAACCAGCTCGCACCAATAGCTTGGGACAAATACGCGACTAATAACATAAACGTAGAACATGAATCATTTGGGTTTAACGTGTACAAGATGAGCTTTCTCTGAATACAATTTATGAGATGTTGCTACGTGAGGTTGGTCGCAGAAAGTTCCGTGAATAAGAAAAACCGGAAAAAACGAATCTGAATCGCGCACCCAGGGTTCCGTACAAACTTGTATGATATAATAGTTCGCCTATTACGGGAATCGTGTCTCGATTTTTTCCCAGTACATCATCATCGTCATAAACCTACTTAGAGTGATTTTTAGTTTTCTATAGAAAGTCAAAAAATCACTATATTTCCCCCTGAACTCTTTTTCGAAAAAACTTTTTTACACCAGTTTTTTGTATAGAAAAATACAACCGACTTCGAAACAAAAAACACTACAAAGTGTAAAATAACTATAATTTCGGAAGTCGGTGTCACAAAAGAAGAAGCAACCAAAAACACCGTCTTCCGAAATTATAGTTTTTTGTTTTTCACTTTTTAGTGGTTAGCTTTAACTAAAACCAACGCAAAAAGAATAATCAAGATCGGTTCATAAACAATAAAGTTATGCCCGAATAGATAACCCCAAAACCATGGTTGACTAGTACACATCTGCGTACCCCTTCACAGCGTACCGGCGCGGCGTGATGTTCTGTTATGAACTGGTGTAAACAATATACAAACATGCGATTTCAGCAATCCCGGCAGGTTTGCTATCATTTATTGAAGAATTGTGTTACCTAACTCCGAAGCTCTTCATCAGTTCTTCACCAAATTGAAATTGGATCAGTCCAGGAAGATACTCTTCCGAACAAAAAAGAATCATCAAAATCGGTTGACAATTGGCGAAAATATCGCAGAACAAACATACAAAAAAAAACAGTCGATTTGAGAACATCCTCCTTTTCTGGAAGTCAGTTAAAAATGTTCTCTACTATTTAGACCTGGATATCTAGCGTATGCATACCAAGTTTCATTAAAATCGGTTCATTCATTTCGAAAATACTTGAAAGTTTGTTTGAAATGCCGTACCGCGTAAACGCTCTTATCATTTTTCAGGCTTTTTCCATTACTTGTGCTGTAAGACCTTGCTTCATGCCAAATATCATGATTCTGGGTTATCAGGGAGTACCAAATATAATGCATAAATAGCCGTATCTTTTCGTTGTGTGACTTAGAAGCTTGATATTTTTTTAGAGCTACAAGGTACCATCGATCTAAGTATTTGATATTAATTTCAACACGATACCTCCAAGAGTTGCTGAGAAATAGGGTCGTGACATACCGACAGACGGACAACGAAGTGATCTTATAAGTTTTCCGTTTTTTCCTTTTGAGGTACTTAACACTAAATATAGGGATTTGGTATTATAGTATTTTACTACACAAGAAAAACCGTGGCATTCCTTTCGATTGACGGCAACTCTCATCCAGCTGCTATCTGTCAACTTGCGGATATTGTCGCTCCACCTAGCCTGCAGCCCTTTCGTCATCATCATCCTAATTTCTGCCGAAAGAAGTTCACTGCTGGACATAGACCTCCAAGTCTCCATCTCTGTGCGTCAGCCAAAATGCTATGATGGGCATAGCATTTTGGCTAACGCACAAATGGCAAGGCGGGCCAAATCTATGTGACACCGAATAATTCGAAAGCGAGCTTATCATTTTGAATAGTTACAACAAGTCCCATCCAAATTCAATAGTTTCCAATATATCCGTGCCGTATTGAAAAAAATTACAAATTGCAGACGCAGTGAGATTGATAAATATCGCGTGAAATTGTGAACTAGGTAGGTACTTACTTTTATTTAATTTTTTTGAATGAATATTTTTTTTTCATTTTTTAATTAAGCCTATTTTATGTTATTATTTTAATTATTATTATTGATAGGCATTAAGCGATGATGTGGTCGAAGATGTGGTCATTCTAAAGCCTGTATTGTACCTACTTATATTTTTATATATTCTAGTTAATCATCACTATTTTTTTAAATGCTGGTTAACCAGTAATTGGCACAGTCGCCAATTGATAAGTCCGATTCGTTCCTATCCTTAAGATTTATTTTACACAGAAACTGTTGGTGAACCTTTCATCTACACTAATATTATAAAGAGGAAAGATTTGTTTGTTTGTTTGAAATGAATAGGCTCCGAAACCTCACCGATTTGCAAAATTCTTTCACCAGTAGAATCCTATATTATCGGTGATGGACATAGGCTATAGAATATTTTCAAAAAAGTTAGGGATCCGTATGAAAACTTCGATAATGTAACCCAAGGTGTGAGAAAAAATCCTTATATCGCGTACGCTGCGGAATCTATTGACAATAGAGCAAAGTGATGTACTACAGTTTTATAAAGGTCATCAATATCTACAAAAAAGTCCGCGAAACCATATGTCTAACTATTATGGATAAGTCACCATGACCGCTTTTTGTTCACATTAGTCAAGCAAATCCCATGGTGAAATAATAAATGGTGATTTTAGTATCATGATATTAATCCTTATCCATTTAAATGGTTTTATAATTAAGGTTGATTATGTCCGTGTAAATTACACTTTAAATTATTCAAATCGGACCTTTCGTTCAAAAGTTACGACGGTAATAAACATGCTCGGAGTAAGAAAAATGTCGCGGCTTGAGCGAACTGGGGAGAATCGTATCAATGCTTGGTCCGATGAAGTTGAAACACCACGGCATTTAAATGTTTTCGATAAAACAATATAATATATGGATTTTTCGAAAATAAACTAGGTACATGCATAATAAGGGGTGAAGAAGGGGTGAATAAGTTTTTAGGGGAGGAAATTATAGCTTGCTTCAATTTACGTCGGAATTCTATGAGCAAACTAAAAGTGGGATCATTGAAACAGATCATGTACCTAACAATTTTTGCATAATCAACCCCTGACGGGCTGAACGGGGTGAACAGTTGCGCTGAACCTGGACTCGAGACAAGTGAGATTCTGTCAACTGTGGCGTGACGTAGGAGATTGTCAATACGTCAAAAATGTATGGGATTGACAGATGCTATCGAAATGTCACATGATCAAATTCCTACATTTTGGCATTTCGACAGACGCATTCGCTAATTAAAAGACACATTGTTTAGGGCCTCCTGAGACCATAGAATAAGTAGAAATGGCTAAGTAAATAATGAGAATCTTTGTGCTTAATTTTCCAAAACTAACCTTTATAAGGGGGTATAGGGGGCGTTGAAGTTTGTGGAGTACCTACTGTCCCCACGCGGACGAAGTCGCGGGCGAAGTGCTAGTAATAAATAAATAAGACACGGATATGTTGGAAACTATCGAATTTGGATGGGATTTATTGTATACAAAACGATTTTTTCGTAATATATCTAGAAATTATAATCTAATCAAGATTCATTACAATCTTACGGAGTCTGCAATTTAATACCAACATTACATTTAATAAAACTGTAACCGATCGTATAGAAGATATTTGAGAAAACCTATTGAATTTTGAATGATTAGGGTGTGACGTAACACAATTTGATAGCGGTTTTCACTGATTTATTCGGGGAATTTGTTTTATTTCAATCGGTTCTTAATTAAATAATAAAAATATTGCAAGAATCACGTCGAACATTTAATTTTAAAGGAAACAAAATGCCATAAAAATACAGTTCAGTTAATATGTGAAACTTTGGATAGCTATATTATATTTTGTAAAACGATAATAATTAATTATAATTATGAACATAGCAAAGTAAAAAAAAATAGTTTCAGGAATTTTGAAGTTTCCAATGTAAGTTGAGCTCACATCTTTACCGTTGAACATATTAAATAGGGCTCAGCTTAGACTGGGGGTATGCGTGGGGACGCCGGCGCCGATTATTTCGGAGATGCACGCGCACGGCGCATCCTGGTAATCGCTAAACTCGGTAACGCAGAGTTGAGCTTTATATTTTAGTTGAGATTTATATCTACTTCATTATACCCGAAGCGCGCCAGTAACACGTCTATTGACCTAATTTACAGGTTTCGTCGAGTATTGTAACACAATAATAATTGTGGCAAATGCGCGTAGACAATATTATTTTCGTTAGTCCCCAATGTGTCATCTGGGTAAAATGTTTATAATTAATCTAGGTAGTCTGCGCGATTAAGATGTAACTGAGTGAAGAAGATAGAGACATTTGATATTCTATGCACCATTATTTATCATCATCATCCTTTTGATCTAGATAGATCATCGAAATATATTTGGAGTTATATAATTAATTCCTATAGTAGCTCCGTAGGTGCAATGTCAGTACCTATTCAGTTTTCATACAACGTTTTTTTGGTCCTTCCTGTAGTTAAATTTAGCCGTCCCACGATCATAATTTATTTATTTTAATTGATAGTGTTTTTCGTGTTGAAAATCGATGACTATACGCACCAGCTGACCAAAAAGCATGTTTTCAGCACAATCATAAGAAAGAATAAGTATGTAACCTATTCACCCATAGGTATGCAAAGTATGCTTCTAAGTAACCTCATGCAAGATATCAGGTAGCTTATCTAATCATTAGCCCAGGATTGCGACGCAGTAGCGAAGTATGCACTAAATCATAGCACGATTACTAACGTTCATATCTAGTTACATGTCGACTGTACGATTAAAGAAATCAGTGCTGCGTCTAGAATGACAATGCTAATATAATCACAATGAGTTAACATAACACCCTCTTATATCTAATGTAGCTGCTAGTCATTTCTTGAATTAAAGATAAATAAGTGCAAAATCTTTTGTTTCATGACTAGCGATTATATAGTCCGGATTGTGATCTGTAAATAGTTTAGGCTTGGCAAGTAAATGTACTTCTAGGTACTACTTACACCAACTCGACGCTTGGCCAAAATAAGTACCTATATTGATAAATAACGCTCCTTATTAGGGCAGCCCCGCGGTTCATTGTTCAGTCAGGGCTAATCGAGATAGATAAGTAATTCCTATGTGTATATGAATGGAAAAAAGATAACGTAATGTGAAAAGCTAGTTTCTAAAAAAAAATCGAGCTCGTACTTACTTTTTCAATATTAGAAGTAGGTACCTATAACCATCAGTAGTGTATTTACTCAATACTTTATTTGTATTCCACAAAAGCACCAAAACCCTTTGATTTCAAAGGCAACCCAGTACACTCCCTCTCGCATTAGTAAGATTCGCCGTCCTCGGCATACACTCGTCGAGTCCGACGACGAGATCACAAAGATTCAGGAAAGCTGTAGAGAAACCAGCACCCTTGAAAACACAAGAACAGACCGCGTTCCGTATACCGACCTCGCCGCCGAGGTCCGTCGCGACGACCCATTCAAAACCCTCCCCGACTTTTGCCTAACGAGCCAGCCCGCGCCGCTGAGCCTTTAGCTTTAATAACCCCTAATTAATGAAACGACCCAGCCTGTTGTCCCTTGCTGTCCCTGACTGAACTGACGCCGCTAAACCGAGGTCGTATTCCACAGGGAATGCCCTTAGCGAGCGGTCAGTAGATTTTAGCTTGTAGCTAGTTATGTTGCCTTAGCTGGGGGCCTTAAATTCATTTGAGGCCACCATAGGTTAGTCCGGTTAAGCAGTTGATATCCCATGTGTGTTGACTTGCTAGTGGTCATACATAAAAAAAAAACAATGTGTACCTACTTAGGTGGTAGGTTAGTTAAAAAAAAATGAGATCGATATGGAACCTGTTGGGCACAGCAAAAGAATTAAAAATATAGTAGGAGAGAGGAACCTGTGTTATTTACTTTTGGGCCATGATGCTTTGGCTTAGGCCGTATTTGCTGCGACAAGCAGTACCTACTATACTCTTCCAGCTTCTAGCCTGCTGCTCCGTAACTTCCAACCCATTCGAGATGAGGTGCTAAAATTTTCGTACAACGGCGTCGAGTATGCTTATGACGACCCTGAATAAAGGCTGATGATATTATGCTATGCTCCCCAAAAGTATATCATACTAATATTATAAAGCTGAAGAGTTTGTTTGTTTGAACACGCTAATCTTTGGAAAGAGAATTTTCCAAATCCGACTGGCAGAGTCAAAGTCAAAGTCAAAGTCAAAGCATTTATTTCAAATAAACCAATCACAGGTACTTTTGAATTGTCAAAGTCAGTCAGTCAAAAACATGAAGCTATTTGCACGTTCCAAAGCGTAGATCTCTATGGAGAAGAACGTACAAGAAACTCCATGGACACTCTTTTAAACCATTTTATGTTTTACAAAAATCCTGGTTACATCATTACTTGTTGCATCTATATGTGAGAACAATGCAAAGAAAGGAAAAAAATAAAAGTATTCCAAGTATCCAATAAGTATTAAATATAGAAATAAGCCAGTGACAGCTAAGATATGACCAGTCTCCACTGACGGCGCCCGTTCACGAACATGACGCGTGCATCAGCACCATTCAGCTCAACCATTTTGAAGGGAACCGAATGATCAAATACACGCGCCACCATCAGCGAGACATTCTACCGAGCATGACACACCCTCAACTGCCCCTGCTCACTCATGTCAAACAAGGAAACCATCTATATTATTAACAGTATAGGCTCCATGGTCCTCACATTTACAGGATTTTAAAATAAAAAATGCTTCTACTTTATATAAAACTATGTATATCAATTTTCAAAAACGGAAAAAGAAAAGTAGTATTTAAAACATAACATAAGAAAAGTGGAAATTTTTATTAGTCTACACAAAGAAGGGTGAGCATCTCTTCCAAATATCTTAACCAGAGGAACCAAGCGGCTGAGACTGTGGAGCAGGACCGGCATTTAGCCAAGCATTTTTATCAAGTATATAATCTTCAAGTTTATAATATGCTTGTTTACATAGTGTGCGTTTTATGCATGTTTTAAATTTTCTCTCATTCAGTTCTAGAATTTCAAGAGGTATTTTGTTATAAAATTTAACACAGTACCCCATAAAAGAAGTGTGTACTTCTGCCAATCTGAATCGGGGTTGATCTAATTTGTTCCTATTTCTAGTATTAAAATTATGCCTATCACTAATCTTACTAAAAAGATGAAGATTTTTCCGAACATACATTATGTTTTCGTATATGTATTGACAAGGTACCGTCATGATGTTAATATCTTTAAACAGTTCTCTTAGGGAATCGCACCGACCCAGATTATATATGGCTCTGATGGCTCTTTTCTGCAGAATAAATATAGACTCAATATCTGCAGCTCGTCCCCATAATAAGATACCGTAAGACATGATACTATGAAAGTAACTAAAATAGACCAGCCTCGCGGTATCTATATCAGTAAATTGACGGATTTTTCTGACAGCATATGCTGCTGAACTTAGCCGTCCCGCAAGAGATGTTAAATGAGGACCCCATTGTAGCCTTGAGTCCAGTGTGATGCCCAGAAAAACTGTGTTTTCGACGAATTCAAGTTTCTCTTTGTTCAATACTATGTCGCAATGATTACTTTTGACATTCGGTAAAGCAAATCTGATACACTTAGTTTTCTTTTCATTTAATACTAAATTATTAGCAGTGAACCAATTTTGGACCTGCTGTAGGGCGTTATTTACGTCGTCCAGATTTGTAGAACGTCTATCTATCTTAAAAATTAAGGATGTATCGTCAGCAAATAACACCATTTGTGGTTGATTTTTTAAAAGATGGAGAAGATCATTTATGTATACTAAAAAGAGGAAAGGACCCAATATTGAGCCTTGTGGAACCCCCATTTTGACTTTTAAACCCCTTGATTTAACACCGTTTATTTGAACTTGCTGCTGTCTGTCATTTAAATAAGACTTCAGTAAGCTGAGTGCAAGTTTACCTAGTCCGTAATGTTCTAGCTTTAGGAGCAAGGTTTCGTGATTTACGCAGTCAAATGCCTTGGAGAGGTCACAAAAGATTCCTATGGCATCTTGGGCCTCTTCCCACGTTGTATAAATGTGTTTCAACAACGTGACACCAGCGTCAGTCGTACAGCGACCTTTGGTGAAACCATACTGTTGATCGTGTAAGATCCTATTGATGTTAAAATGAATGAGCATTTGATTGAGCATTACTTTTTCAAAAACCTTGCTGAAAACCGGTAACACGGAAACAGGTCTATAATTATTGGTGTCTTTACTGTCACCGGATTTAAAGTCGAATTTGGAAAATAGTGTCTGGTCAGAGATTTGGAAAATTCTTTTTGTATTTGATAGCCACATTCATGAAGAAGGCTATAGGTATAGAGTAAGTCGTTAGCTATAGGCTATCTAGCATTACGCTAAAGCTCTTGGTTACCCTTAAATATTTATATTTGTAAAATAAGTCTGAAGAAAAAGCGCTATCTATCTGCTTTATCCGCGTGCGCTGTGGATATGGCTAATTATACGTAAGTAACATGTCATACAAAGATATTGATTTTGATTAGATCTAAAAAAAAAGTCCGCGACACTATATATCTACCTCTTTTATATGTATAATTGCCACATTAAGGCATTTTTTGTGAAATAAATTGAAAAATTTAAGGTGATTTTGGAGCATTAATACTAGGCAGGCATATTAATCCTTACGAGCGAAAGATACTTCATCATCAAGATAATTTTATGGACATAAACTTTGGCTTTAACAGCATGATAATGAGATAATGTAAAATTAAAATAATTAAACATTACTAATAAATCGACAGGGAGAGGGCACGGTGCGCGAGACGCGGCCGCCGAACGAGAACTCTTCGAGCGTGCGTGCGATGGTCCGAGAAATTCTTTTTGTGTACATATTATGATAGCTACATTCATGGCTCATGAGGAAGGCTGTACAGCCGGGAACGAAAAAAAACGGGATATGTACGTACGAAGTCGCGGGCATTTATTTATAAAATTGTACTTTTCTCACTAGAAACGGGTGCCCGCAACGAGCGTCGCCTGTGCGCGGTGCATTGCGGACGCGCAGCCGGCTTCCAGTTCGTGCACGGACTGCTCGACCGCGTCATGGCGTTGCTGCGGGAGCCCTGGCACAAGGACACCGGCTACTGCCTGCAGCAGTGCGAAGGTATGGACGTGCTTTGTGTTGTATGTCGGCTTTGAGTGAAACTTCACACAGCAGAGATAGAGAGAATTTTAAAGTCAAACCTGGATATGTGATAAATCTCTACAACTGATACTTACATTAAACTCCCGACACATGTGCTTTGAGATACTGCTGTTACGGAGCCTCAGTCAGATTTCTTTTTAAGGTTCCGTACCGAAAGGGTAATGCGGGAACCTATTACTAAGACTCCGCTGTCCGTCCGTCCGTCCGTCCGTCTGTCACCAGGCTGTACCTATCTCATTAACCGTGATAGTTTCACACATGATGAAAGTATTTCAGTTGCCTCTATAACAACAAATACTAGAAAACAGAAAAAAAAAATTAAGGGGGCTCCCATACAACAAACGTGATTTTTTTGCTCGAAATTGATAACGACAACAGGAAGTCGTTGGAAATATTCACAGAATATTCAGTTATATATTTGCTTTAAAAATAAATGTTTAAATAAAATAAAACACGTATTTAAGGGGGGCTCCCATACAACAAACGTGATTTTTTACGGAACCCTTCGTGTGCGAGTCCGACTCGCACTTGGCCGGTTTTTTTTTTATTTTAGACCTTTGTGGACTTATACCCTCTTATTAATAAACACGGAATAAAGTTATTCCAAGTTTAAACCTATGAAAATGTATGGTTATTCCTTTGTTATTCCTGGTATAACTTTATTCCGTGTTTAGTAATAAGAGGGATAATGTCCTAATTACAGAAACTAATTTATTATTTTAATAATTGGTCTGTACCAAAGACCATTAAACCACTTGACTGCGCATACAGTGCCCCGGGCCCCGACGCTCGAAAACGATTACCCTCTTATTAATAAACACGGAATAAAGTTATTCCAAGTTTAAACCTATGAAAATGTATGGTTATTCCTTTGTTATTCCTGGGCCTAAACCACCAACTCTTAAAGCAGTATTACTTCAATATTACTTACAGTGGGAAAGAGACGGTCCCACTGTAAGTAATATTGAAGTAATACTGCTTTAAGAGTTGGTGGTTAGGCCCCTGGTATGACTTTATTCCGTGTTTATTAATAAGAGGGTTAGTGTTTTGTCGCCTATATACATATAGGCTACGGTACTGGTGACCATTTTAATTGTGTCCAAGTGTTAGACCTGTGTGCACGCTATAGTAGTTTATGCAACGACCATATAAACGGGGTGATTAAAACACGAGTGTGGGTTTATCACACGAGGCGTAGCCGAGAGTGATAATAGCATCTCACGAGTGTTTTAATACCTAATTATATGCCGTTGCATATACTATTTCATCTTCACTCATACAGTTGAAATAAAATAAGTGGAAAAACAGTTTATTCCAATATGGCGGATATTCCCATTGCGTATTCGAATGACTGCGCAGCGCGCGCATCCATAGACAAAGATAAAAGCTGGCTCATTGACTGAAGTCAATGAGCCCGCGCCAATAAATTAAAAAGTAAAAGTGTGCTTTAAAATTTAAAAAGTTATTTTATGATGCAGTTGTTTAAAAATCGAAGGAAAATATTGAACTGTAATGTTTTTTTTTTAATTTTACCTATCCACGAAAAAAACGTACGTACGGAACATTACGTTGTGAGTGTAGATAAAATTATTTCGATTCCTATAACGTTTATATGCAATTATAACGCATCAAAATACCTTCATGCGCGATGAAGTGGTATGGGAAACATTCTTAGACACCTAGTTACAAAAAGGATGGCATAACTTTTCACCGGTAAAATAAACAGTACGAAAATTATTTTTCATTTAATCAGATTACGAGCGACCTCAGGGTTCTAGTTAAAATGGTGGCTGGGAAAAAACCACACCGCGTTGATGTCTTTTGGAAAAGTCTCTTTCTTTCATCAGACAATTCAAATGCTTCTATCCCTTTCTTTCCCTTTGTTGGTTTATCGTAAAAATCTGTTGTTGCTGTTACGTTTAATAGATGATGATATCGATAACTCGATATCGATATTGATGTAATTTTTTTTTTCATCTCTTTGTTTGATATACTTACCTACATGTTTTTACTTTAGATTTCCGAAGATTCCGGAACTAAAAAACTAAAGAAAAGTGGATAGATAAGGTTAATAGGGAAAATTGGTTTCCAACAAAATACAGTAGGTACTTACTCACTGTTTGTTCAAGGCACTTCACCCCGATTGTTTTGAATATTTAAAACAAAACAGCCGTTTATTTAGTTCAGCGATACCAACGATGTTTTTGCCTATTTTGGTGTTTAGTTTTTATCGTTATAAAGTTGGAAAAAGTCAAATCGTTAAGTAAGTCATATTAATCCCCGGATATTAATTATCATCAAACTGAAATTTAATCAACAAATCATTTAATTGAATTAGCATGATGCATAATTCAGAAATATTTAGACGCTCGTCTATCATTTTTTACAAAGAACAATCAGAACCCTAAATCTTTAATTCGAAAAACATAGGTAAGTACACCAAATTAATTCATTTTAAAAAATCAATAATAACAGGATAGGTACTTACTTACTTGCATGTGTTTTTGTATTTATTGATTTTGATTTAATATCATATAGGTATACGAACTAATTGCCTAAGGCATTAAGTCCGCCTCTGTACATTTGTGTGCATGAAGTTTTAAATAAATAAATAAATTGAGTATTTTTCATAATGTTAAAATCCATTTTATCGATATCGAATATTTTCCCTTAACCAAGACAAGCTAAACGTGCGCATACCTACGCAACTTGACCTTGAACTGACCAATAGCCGCCGCGTGTTCTTCTTCGCCCCCCGGCTCGCGGTGGTGAGTCGTGCGCCTAAGAGAAATCGGTATATAGGTTCTCCATACTCTATGGTCTGTACAGATTTCGACATGTTTCCTCCGTAAATGAGATAATGCTACTTTAAACCTAGCTATGTAGGAGACTGGGTAGATGAAAACCGTCTATGAGTGATAAAATCCTGGATCCCAGTAATTCAGGTTACACTGTAGGTATTAAATTGTAAACCAAAATTATAACCGATCCCTTACAAAATCTTGAACTCGGGCTTGGAGAGGATTCTAAGGAGGAGTTAATATAGTTCATCAGACTACAATGCTGAATGTAGATACTTCTCTGAGCTGAAGTATTTGTATTATTCCACCTTGCCGCACTAGTGGGGCTGATAGACTGGTCACAATTTTGACTCACAAGCCGTATGTACCTATATAATGCCCCACTAGGGCTGGCCCTGTTAGATTTTGTCGTAATAAAATAGTATGATGTGAAATAAACTAAACACGAGATTTACTTTCATACGCACTTGAAAACATAATAACAACGACAAACTTATCTATAAGACGCCAATTCACTTCTTGGATTTGCTAGTGGTCAATTAGCATGGACAACTCGGTGATGAGAATCATCATCTGCCTAGTCTTTCCTCAGCTACATAAATGTTGGGTTCGACGGAGGAGGTCTTCAAGGTTAAGCAACTCTTGCCGAGGTAGGTCCGTGGATGGATGACCATCTTAACATACAGCGACTTATCCCGTGTCTCAGAAAGCACGTTAAGTGTTGGTCCTGTCTGTCTTTTTTAGATCTTTGGCAGTCGTTACGGATTGTCAGAAGCCAGAAAATCTGACACGTCTTGCCAAGAAGTACTGTGTTATCCAGTTACTGGTTTTTTGAGATCAGAAAGGCAGTCGTTCACGTAAAATACCGGTATCTAGCTGGATCCGGCTAAGCAGATCATGATGATATATTGGGATCGGCTTCCAGTCAAACCGGATTCACCTGATTACCAGATTTTATTTTCAGGATTTTCAAAATCTAATTTTAATAAAATCCTTTCTGTTCTCGCCAGACCCAGCGTACTTCCCCGGGCGCTGTGCTGCAGTCCTGCTGCGCGGGCAGGTCATCGGCAAGGTGGGCGTCATCAGCCCCAGCGTGCTGGCCGCCTTTGACGTCACCAACCCCTGCTCCGCGCTCGAGATCAACATACAGCCCTTCGTTTGAAACGACTTTATTTATTTTATATAAACGTTAATAAAATGATTTCATTATAATGCCACTGTTGTTCTTTTCACTATTGGTATAATTGTATTATACTATCAATGCGGTCAGTTGAAACCACGCAGATCCACCTTCACTGGAAAATGTGCCCAGAGTGAGGGGTCCACAAATGATCAAACGACCATCCCGCTCTGGGCGGAGCTGGAGCGAGTAGAGAGTGTCAGACTTACTGACTAGAACCCACCCGTGTTCCTTCAAATACCTACCCTTTTCAGTCCATGGCCGCGGTAACTTCTTCGAACAATTCCGGAACCCTGGCAAGTAGATAAGGTTAGTACCCAGTTGTAGTTGTAGTAGGTATTGCCAGACTTGCACGATCTCCTACGAGGCGGCTTGCGCACTGGCCGGATCTCCGCCCTGGGACCTGGAGGCAAAAGTCCTCGCGTCAATGCATCGGTGGCGCTAGGATGCGCGGGCGCGCGGGGAGCGACTGACGCAGCGACATTTTGAGCTGCGTCGGTCGCAGCTGCGCGAGGTCCTGGTGGCGGAATGGCGTAACAGGCTTTCACGCCCTACCGGCCTCGTCACTATCGAGGCCATCCGGCCAGTGCTCGACCTGTGGCTCGGGAGAAGGCACGGCTCCCTGTCGTTTCGTGCGACACAGATCCTCACGGGGCATGGTTGCTTCGGGAGGTTCCTGTGTCGCACGAAACGACAGGGAGCCGTGCACTGCGTCGACTGTCGGGAGGACACGGCGTGGCATACGCTGGCAGAGTGTGCCGCTTGGGAGGAGCCGCGCCGTGCCCTCGTCTCTGTGGTAGGCAGTGACCTCTCGCTGCCGGCTGTAGTCCGTTCTATGGTCGGCGGTGGGGTCCTGGGACGCGGTGGTCTCCTTCTGCGAAACTGTTATCGCGCAGAAGGAGGCTGCGGAAAGGGAGAGGGAGATGTCGAGTGCTCTCCCGGCCCGCAGCAGGTGCACCGGGCGTCGGAGGAGTACGCTGCCCTCCTTCGGCCCCCCTAATTAGGTCCACGGGCGGCGGACTTGGGGATGTCCGTTGTCCCCCCATTCATCCGGACCCGAGGTGGCGGCGCGTGGTGTTCCCGTGCGCCCCTCTGACGTTGCAGGGGGAGTTAAACACATCACTCCCTCCGTTACTGTATCCTTGATTGTAAGTAAGTCAATTGATTTAATAATTGCGAGGTATGTACACGATCATATGAAACAATAACGTTATTTTGTCGTAAGTAGAAGAGTGATCTTACAATTGTTGCCTTTTTTCTCAGTATACAAGGTGATTGGTAATTAAGTGCGTGCCTTGAAATGGGTTATACTAGAGCTGATTTGCAACAATTTTGACCCTGAAAACTTGAGGTAGATATTGGGCGGTTTTGAGTTACAAAATACAAATTATACATAATCCTTCCTATTAAAGTTTTTAAGAATGTTTCTGCCTCACGACCAAAAACTGCAAATTGTTAGGAACCTATTCCTCTCTGAACAGTCAACTAATATTTTTTGTCAAACGGGGTGAATAGAAACAAAACTTTGTTAAGGTTTTTCACTTTCTTTATCAAAATATTGGTGAGCTAAATTATAGAGCATTTTAAATTAAGTAGGTAAGTAAGTAGTTGCTAATAAAAGTCATGTTTAAGTACCTATATAATTGTAAGTGAAGAGAGAATATTAGTTTCTATCAATGCCACTTAGAAGTTGATAAAACAAATAGGCACCTACCTATTTTCGATACATTGTATTTTGTTTTTTTTTGTAACACTGCCCCACCTTACCCTATATATAAGCAACTGACTTTTGAGGCCTATCTATATACATTATACCTACCAATCTAATATTTATTTGAAACAACTCTTAATCTTGTTCAAGGTTGTTTGAAAAAAGGAATAGACCAACTGGGTAGATAGTGGCTTTATGTCTATAGTCGCGAATTCGAATCATGTCTACTAAAGGCTGAGGGATAGTGTATTAGAGAAGCCACGAATATTCGGTATTCGGCATTTTTTTTACTATTCGGTATTCGACCGAAAGGTATGCAACATTCGGCCGAATACCGAATAGTAAAAAACCAGCCCAGTGCGAGTCGGACTCGCGCACGAAGGGTTCCGTACCATTATCTATTAAAAATGGCAAAAAGGCACGTTTGTTGTATGGCCCCACTTAAGTAGTTATTTTTTTCTGTTTTTAATATTTGTTGTTATCAGAAATAGGTACATCATTTGTGAAAATTTCAACTGTCTAGCTATCACGGTTCATGAGATACAGCCTGGTGACAGACAGACAGACGGACAGCGGAGTCTTAGTAATAGGGTCCCGTTTTTATATTTTGGGTACGGAACCCTAAAAAAGTAGCCGAATCAACAAAAAATATGCATAATAATCCTCATGAAAATATTTTTTCAGGAAATAATCAGCATATTTTAATATCTAGGTAAGTAGGTACCTACCTACTTTAAATCTATAAGTGCTCAGTTATTCGAGTTTATGACTTATGTATGATGAATTAATTCTTATTTTTATGACATATCTACTAATACGTAATAAAGTTTGATGTAACAATCAACAAATAATGCGTATTGTGTGACACGAACTACTCGCAATATTGAGACAAATACGCAAACGGCGTATTTAGCCGAATGTTCACTTCGGCTGAGAGCCTAGCCGAATATTCGGTACCTATTCGGTTAAATCACTAAGGTACCTACTCGTAGTCTGTGGCATCTCTGTAGTGTGGGAACCGATCACTTTTCCGAAACTATTTTGTTCGAATTTCATTTTACCGAAAACTATTGACCGACGTCTTTTTTGCTAACTTTATGCATTAATTGCATTATTTGACATGTTTTCGATTTCGATTTACAAAATAACTTTTTGCTATTTGCCGAAGCCTCTTTTGAACTTTTTTCATTTGCCAAATGATATGTTTGCCATATTTTCATCATAGGTACCGAAACAAAATTTTATGGAGTATTATTTGGTCACACATATTTAGCCGATTACTTGGTAGCATTTTCAATATCATAAAGCAGTATTACTTCAATATTACTTCCAGTGGAAAAGAGACGGAGCTATACGATTAAAATAGTGCCATAAAAAGTCAATATGTTGTGCTACAAAATTTAGTGACAGAAACGAATCGCTGCAAAACCGACTTCACGCAGTCTTGTCTGCTCTACCCTAGAGAGTAATTTAAGCCCGCGTTGGCGCGGAAGGGTGGGGCGGCCCGGGAGTTGAGGAGCAGGTGGTTTGAAGGCCCGCCTTGAGCTTCGGCTTAGCTTCAGTCGCGGCGGTGAGCGTTAAAACCATCTGCGACGATAAACTCGCGTGGGGCCCCACGCGAGTTTATCGTCGCAGATGGTTTGCCCAAACCCCGCAGCGCCAGAGCCGTGACCAAAGACTTTCCTGTTGTCTTAATCTATAACGCCAGTGTAATAGTTACATTAGTTTTGAAAGCTCTTACAAATATTTAATTTGATAATATGGTAATTAAAACAGTGATATAATGAATGTTCGGTAACATAATACTTTGAACGGTATTTTACTATGGGGACGGGCTGCAGACATCGAGTCTATTTTTATTCTGCAGAAAAGAGCCATTAAAGCCATATACATTACATTATATTACATTAAAGACATTTACGAAAACATCATGTATGTTAGAAAGAATTTACATCTTTTGAGTAAAAAAGGCGACAGACATAATTATGGTACTCTAAATAGGGACCAATTAGTTCAACCAGGTTTTAGACTGGCTAAAGTAGCCTCATCTTTTATGGGGTACTGTTTGAAATGTTACAATAAAATACCTCCCCATATGTTAGAACTAAATGAGACAAAATTCAAATCTTGTATTAAACGCACACTATAATAATAATAATAATCATTAAGATTATAAGAAGGCCTATGACTCAGTGCCACATACATGGCTCATGAGGGTGCTGGAGTTGTATAAAGTTGATGCAGCTCTGCGCACCTTCCTGATGTCATGTATGGGGCAGTGGAGGACGGTCCTTCGCTATCCAGTATGTCGACAGATCCAGGCGAACAGCGAACCGATAAGGATAGAGCGTGGTATATTTCAGGGCGACAGTCTGAGTCCACTGTGGTTTTGTCTGGCCCTCAACCCTCTCAGTATACTGCTGGAGGATTCGGGCCAAGGCTACCGGTTGAGAAGAGGTGGTCAGGTCATATCGCACCTCCTTTACATGGATGACTTAAAACTCTTTGCTCCTAACAATTTGCAACTGATGAAGCTACTGAAGGTAACAGAAACCTTCAGTAGCGCCATCAGGATGGAATTTGGTATGGACAAATGTGCGGTCATGCATGTAAAGCGAGGGGAGATTATGGAATCCGTGGGAAACCAACTCTCGGATTCCATACACCTTAGATCCCTCTCCTCAACCGAAACCTACAAGTATTTGGGTATGTCGGAAGCGTTAGGCATCAATGCTGCTGACATGAAACAATCGTTGAAGGAGCGCTTCTTTGGCCGCCTGAACAAAGTAGGTACTTAACAGTCTTTTATCAGGCGGAAACAAGGTGGCAGCTGGATCAAGGGCTTGATCCAGAAAGCAGTACTCTTGGACACGGCGCGTATCGTTAGGAGATTCCTCTCTCAGGAGCCCTGACCGCCGGTAGCTTGGATTCTGTTCCCGATACCGGTGGGCTACTATTTTTTATATTTTTAAATGTTTTTTTTTATATTTTTATAGAAATATTTAAAAATGTAAATGATATGTATATAATATCATCACTGACAGGACTATTCTTGCAAATAAATCGAGAGGCGTGTAATGATTGTAGATATAACCGTTCCGCATCACGAGAACCTCGTGAAAGCCGAGAAAGATAAACAAATAAAATATCTTGACTTGGCTCGCGAGGTTGTCGACATGTGGGATGTGAATTCGGCAATCATTGTACCGATAGTCGTGTCAGCCAACGGCTTAATAGCCACGAGCCTCGACCAACACCTCAGGAGGCTCTCGTTAGGTAGCTGGATCAAGGGCTTGATTCAGAAAGCAGTACTTCTGGACACGGCTCGGATTGTTAGGAGGTTCCTCTCGCTGGAGCCCTGACCGCCGGTAGCTTGGACCCTGTTCCCGATACCGGTGGGCTACTATTTTTTATATTTTTAAATATTTTTATAACTTTGTATTTTAAAATTTAAAAATGTAATTTATATGAATTGTACAAATGAATAAAGGAAATAATAATAATAATCACTTTATTATCAGGCAACTGAGGCCCATAGCATGCAGGCAAGCACATTATAAGTTAGGGGAGTACATTGAAGATAAAAATGCTTGGCTCAATGCTGGTCCTGCTCCACAGCCACTAGGGCGCACAAAGTAATCGTTAGCATTTGGAAATATTGTTGAACCGGATGAAGATTGTAAGAATGCAATATTTTTCATTGTATAATTTCATGCATTAACGGCACATGTGTGAGTACTATGTACCTCTAATTATAATGATCATTTTGGGTAGGTCTTTGACTTGAATGTACCCTGGCGATTGGGGATGTCATGCTCACTCAAAAGTCTGGCTGATGGTGGCGTATGCGTTGGATCATTTGGCTCCGAATGGTGCTAGCGTATGCGTCATGTTCGTGAACGGGCGCCGTCAGCTGAGGCTGGTCATCTCTCGGCTGCCATGGTTTATTTTAATTATTTCTTTGAATTGTTTCTTTTTTACTCCGGACTCTTTTATCCTGCGAGTCTTTTACATCGTTCTCACATAAATGTATAATTTCAATATGAATGATGTACCTAACCATAATTTTGTAACAAAATATTATTTTTAAAACAGTGTCCGTGGAGATTCTTGCACGTTCTTCTCCATAGAGATCTACGCTTTGGAACGTACAAATAGCTTCGTCTTGTTTTTTTTTGACCGACCGACCTTGACAATTCAAAAGTGCCTGTAAATGGTCTAATTGAAATAAATACTTTGACTTTGAACAAATGTTATTTCGGCTAAGTGTAATTTCGGTAAAAAGTTTTTTGACCAAATGAAACGTCGGAGTACTTCGAAAAAAATCGAATTGATAATAAGTCAACTGATACAGTGGCAGACATGACTTCGATGAAGTAAAAATAAAACGAAACGAAAACTGAAAAGTTTTAGGTGAAATGAAATTCGGTCAAATATTTTTCGAATTTATGATAGGTAGGTAACCCTGTAGTGTATGCGCAATGTGAAAATGAAGAAATTTTAATAATCGCCCAGACAATCTTAAACCTTTAACTTATTTAGTCCCTAGATAGAAGAATGATATTATGTAGGTAGGTAAATAGATCAATGTTTCAATTTAATACAAATATTGGTTTACTAATAGATAATAACATAGGTAATATTGTAATGATTAGATGTAGGTAAGTAGGTATACTTACCATAATAACATAAGTAGGTATGAAATTTTTGAAGAAAACAATATAAGCTGTTCAAAATATAATTTATTATTCGTACGATAAAACAGCACAAACAAAATTAATTAACTAATAAAATCACATTTCATATAAATAAAGAATATAATAAACAGTTAATTCGCAGAATTATCAACCAACCAATAGACATTTTTAGCCTAAAAATTACACTAGACATTTTGTTATTAAATAAACATTTAATAAATAATAAATACCAGGTATGTAAATTATTCAAATAGGTACCTACTAATCACAATATTATATTCGATTTCGTCACAAATGTATTTACATTTTTTTATCAAATAAAATACTAATAATAGTACAATACAATACCTACCAATGCTTCTGCAAAGAAAATCAATCATTTTGTTGGTAAATTTCAAGGACTGAGGGAAAATTAGCTAAACAGCTGTTGCTCTTATGATTACCAGTTGTGTATAGCACTTATACGTTACTTACTGGGAAATTCAATTTTTATTAATTCTTATACTGAAAATATTTTCGCTGTCTGACAAAGGAATCTCAATATCAAAACAGTCATCATTAGTAAACTGTTAAGGCACTTTATGAAGTAATTGACTATGATTCCTAAACAGAAAGGTGGAAAATGAACATTTATGTAAGTAGGTATACCAAATGTCAATACATTGTTTAGGTCACTATTACACAATCAATTAAATAATTTAATAACGTACTTGCATATTCTATGTTTACTGCTTATTGGATTTAAAAATAGAATGTATGTTAAAGTTAAAAACACTTTATTCTCGGTAGTCATGCTATGCACATTTTTTACGTGCAATTGGGCCTAATGTTACAATCAAGATATTTAATTGACAGTATCAAAGTAACTTGTTTTGTTAAAGCTTTCAGTCCATAGCTGAATTTAAGTACCATACTCACTATGCCAGGCAAACCATCTTTTTAACAATCATCCAGCAGCTATGTACTGAAACCGTAATGCAATAAATATCTACTATGTAGATGTATCTAAAGTTATGTAATACTTCTTAATTTTTAAATACTGAAGGTTGTTTAAACAAATTTATTTGATACATACACCACAACACAACCTACTTAAGTACTAAAATTTATAATCAAACAATCTTGGTTTGATGACGTGACATCACTAGTGAAATTGTATGGTAAGTATAGACAATTTCAAAGTTCTTGTTTCAAATTAAAGTAGCAGTAACATTGAGGAAATGTTCTCTTCACATTGTCATGTTGGTGCAATTGGTGCAACTAACAATGAAATAAATATTAAATGTATGTTGGACGGACCTAAGCTGCCTACAGTGTAATCACAACTAATTCAATCAAGTAACAACTGTATTTTAAACATTTTCTCTAGTTCTGACCTGTTGAAGTTGGGGGCGATGATGAATGGACACAGATAGAATGAAAGTTCCTTGAGATTGGGTGCACTTGTTTTTATGGCCTTTGCTACCTGTATGGTGACATGGAGACATCGGGAGAGACTTAAGTAAGTCAGCTTTTGAAATGTATTATTAGAAAAATATGCAAGGAGAGCACTGGTTGAAAAGTAACCATGACGTAATTTTAATGAATGCAAATTTTTTAGTCTATACAAGTGCAACAGACTTGAGTCAAATAGAGTCTTGCATGTCATGATATGCAGTACTTGTAGTACCTTACAGTTGGATATGTTACGGATTATGTCATCATTTAAAGTGTCTCCATATATGTGTAAGGCTCTTAGTGTAGACTGTTTGGTTCTCAGAAGGGATTCAAGAAAATCTGCAGGAATATTTTTCATTTTTTCCATATTAATACTGACTAAATTGGTGCACTGCAACATGTTGTACAAACTATCATGGGTAAGGGCAAAATTAGACAGAATAAGAGTCTCAAGGTATTTCAACTTATCAAATGGCAAGTGATACACAAAGTTACCATTTGCATTCTCTGGATTTTGTACTATGAGTGAGTTACGAAAACTTAAAAACTTGAGGTTTGGCCAGCTAACTAGATCACCAAAGATACAGCTATCAACTTGAGATATACTTATTTCTAAATGAGTCAGATTAGGGCAATAGCTTATTAAGGAAGCCCTCACTTGTGAATACAACTTGAAATACTGTAGTTTAACATTCTTGACATACTTGGCGACAAAAGGCACAATGTTTTCACTTATCCTCACATAGTTCTTCATACATACTATGAGGCGCGTGTTGTCCCAAACGCAAGGGGTCAGGCACAGTTGTTGCCATCTCATACAAACTTTAGCAACTGCCAATAGGGATTCAAAATCTACCATTGAAAATATGTAAATGAGTATTTCATTAGGTAGGTCGTTTATGGCCAAAGTGTTTGGGTATAGTTGAGAACCGTGCACGTCGAGGTGCACCATGGTCGGCAGCAGAGCGCGCGCCCGCACTTCTGGAAACATGCGACGATTTGTGTATGCTCACACTGACACTAATTTACCACACTACTCTTCAGACACCACATGATCACTGGTGGACCTCCAGCTACTCTAGTACTATTTAAATTGTATTTTAATATATATAACAAGACAAAGAATATTAATTAACCCAGTAAGGTCATGAACCTTGAACAACCGTAATAAGTATTGGAAAAATCAACTTTAGACACACAAATAAAATGATAATACAATTGATGAAGTAATACATATAATTACCTCAGGTTTACCTTGCTTCCTATTCGAGAAAATTGTAATGTTTGCTTTAGTAGAAACATAACTTATGTAAATTTTTTATTCAAACGCACACACTACATCCACATGGTTAAATATTCATCAAAAAGTGATGACTCTGCATATAGGCTCAAATCGTTAATTACAATAGTTTAAAAATCAGTTTTTAAAGAAACATTAAAAATAACTTTCATCTTTGATGCTATTTTTGTATGACGAAATGACGTTTTACATTTGTGTGCTCTTGACGTTTGACTGACTGGTGATTTACGTTTCGTTTCTTCCCTACAAGTATTCGACATCGAAAACACCTTTTTTATACAATGTGCATAGTAACAATAACAAGACGTAATTTTTGTGCTTTTTTGTGAAATACAAACTAGAATACAAACGATATTAATGATAGATAACTTAATCAATGTCAAAAGTACGAATATATCCGCTTATGTCCCAGCTGTTATAGCAATAAGCTGATTAATGCTTTAACCATTACGGAATAATATCCCTGAATATTGTTAAATTTTGTCAAATTCGCACTATAACGAAACCTACAAATTTAGGGTGGGCAGCACCATAATCAATCATGATTAGATAAATAAAACTGCTTGTTGTTGATAACGTCAACTGTTTAATAATAATATTTAAGTAAAATAGAAATAATAATAAATATACAATAAAAATGTTTAATAGTAGCTATATACCATAGAAATGCTATTGCAATTGAAAGAAGTGTTAAAAGAACGACGGTGGTAAGTACGTTGATGCTGGTGTGGACACTGTTCCAGGATTATTTCCTGATGGTGGTATGTAACCAGGTTGTGGTGCAGGCAATGGTGCCGCCGCCGGTTGTGGGCTGGCATATCCTGGAGACGGGCCCGGTGACGGTGGAGACGACGTATTCGGTGGTAAATACGCAGAATTTGGTACTGATACTGAACCACCTGTGCTTGTTTGACTGTTTGTAGATGTTGAAGTCACGGTCTGAGCAGACTTTGCAGTATTAAATGACCCCAATGGTGGCAAGTATGACTCAGAGGGAGTTCCTACTAATCCGGTTTGCACAGAAGTGCCGGTGCCGGAGGAAATTTGTCCTGAACCAGAAGTTACAGAAACACCACCTATGCTCACACTTCCTCCTGTTGCCGTACTTCCACCTGTACCACCACCTCTCGGTGGTAAATATTTTGGAGCGCTTGTCGAGACTTCTGATGAGCCCTGGAGAGTCGAGGAGAGAGTAGGTGACGGTGCGTTGTACGGGTAACCTGAACCACTTTGAGACGAGCCGGTGTTAGTGGCAGTTTGTGTGCCTGTTACAGTAGTTTGCGACCCAGTGGTAACCTGAGATCCGGTATTAACTTTGGCCCCAGTTGACGATGTACCATAGTTGTAGCCGGCGTTAGCGCTCCCAGTGCTTGAAGCCCTGTAGTTGTACCCGCCGCCGGCGGCGGCCGTGACGGCTGGGGCGGCAGTGGCAGTTGTGGTCCCAGCAGTCTGCCCTATGTTGACAGTGTCGCCGCCGGCCGGCACGGGGTACGCGTAAAACATTTGCTGCGCCAGCGTCCTGTCAACATTCGGTGCTTGAGTGGGTGCAGGTGCAGGTGTGGGCCTACCCTGCGGCAGGTCAAATGATACACTGGGCTTGTCGTACACGTACCCGTCTTGCCGTCGTACTCGGACGCGCAGGCTCTCTTCCACGAACTCGCTCGCAGTTTGGACAGGAACTGTCGCACTACATTTAAATAACAAAGAAGGTAGCAGAAAATAAAAACATCTTAACTTTAACCGCATTTTGTGTTAGAAGACCAGCTATATGATTGTAAAAGACAATTTTAGCTTTGTCTACTAGTATTTATAATAATTTCGAAGAAGTCACGAGACCTCAGGTTTTATTTCAAAATCTGTCTTTAGCTAACCCTTCACTCGCTTATAGCGGATATTTGGGTACCTCCCTAGAGCTAAACCCAAACGCTTTAAATTATAAACTGAACAAAGGCCTGAAGATTGCCAATGCATTGCCGACTTGCCGGCCGTCCTGGGGAAACCGACTCATACACTGAAGCTAGGATAATTTAGGAAAAACGAAAATTTTATCAGCCTAGGGTATTTCACATACCCCGAATGTGACTGTTCCTAAATTATCTTAGGTTGAAAAATTTTTCGTTTTTCCTTACCTAAATATCATAAAAAAGACTGTCGAGAAGTATACACATTTGGCACTTAGGTATACCTACTTATTTCACAAATGCACAGTAGGTACCTACCTACGCACAACCGTACATATCATAATGTTAAATGTTTATCGGTTCGGTATTTCTTTTTAAACCGACTTCACTTCATTCTCACTCTACCTAAGTTTACACGGTGAGATGTATTAACGGAATAGACCGGCTGTTCACCCTGGTACACCCAAACTTCACCAGTTATGGTCTATTGCCATGTTTTAGGGTTATCTATTCGGGCATAACTTTTTCGTTTATGAACCGACCTTTTGCGTTGGTGAATTAGCCTTATCAGCCGTTTAATTGGTGGCCTAGCCTTTTGATTTCTCCCATCTTTTGTTCAATATCGTTTAATAACTTGCCCATGTCACTTATGTGGCTGATTAAACGGCGCAGTTCAATAAAAAGGCTAGGCTTTTAATGAAACGGCTGATTAAGCTTGTTTTGTGCGACAGCTACCTATATTTTATTATTGCATTTGCATTGGGCATTGAACTTCGAAGAACTTCTTTCGATACACCAGTGACATCCAAAAATTGAAATCAATCAAATATAGTAAATGTGAGGTAGGTAGGTACCTACTGTTAGGTTTATATGTCAATCCCAAAGCAAAGTAGGGATTTAACTATGAGTTGGACTGAAATTGAACTGCGGAGGCACGCAACGAGACTCCTTAGGTACCAAATGGTAGGTAAATAGGGCATTTTTTGTAAAAAAAAAGTTTTTTTATCAAAGACGAGAAGAAAACTTACAATAAGTGTAGCTAAGTTTTATAAAATCCGGCGCTTGCGCTTCACAAAACCATCTTAGGGTTGTATTTGCTAACCTACTATTATGTGGTTTTGCTAAATTGCAGAAATGAATATTAAAGCAAGTAAATTTTCTTCACTGCTAATGTGAAACTCACGAACTTTTGTAGGTAATGTAATGAGTATACCTACGCAGTCAGTCAGCATCAAACAAATAAATGATCGTGAAAAAAATCAGAACAATTTAATTTATTTGAATTAATAAATGCCGTTTTTTAAGGTGATTGAGATACAGGACCTGATATTTGTATTTGACATTAATTGCACTTGCATATTGCAGTGAATCTAAGCTTTGGACGACTGATAGAATTCTTGCCTTTTTAGAAGAAAGAAGAAACATAAAAGCTCAGGGAGCAGACGTAAAAAACTTGAACACAATATCTGCTCGAATATACAGCTTAGGAATCATATAGACGGGAACGCAATAACCATCTACAGAATGTGTGTGCTGGAGCAGAAGTCACGCTGATAGGCACGAAACACGCGATTTGCACCGAAAAATAAGATCCAACTCCAAGACACGCTCTTCAAAGACATGGGAGCCGCTATAGGAAACTCATAACTACTCACAAGGCGAATTATGGACTGGAATTGGTGCAATATCTGACACCTGGAAAGACAAGCCATTATTTACAGAACCTCAAGCACACAACTATCTCCCAACAGAGCCCATTGGACGAAGAGTAAGAGCCATTTTGAAGGACAAAGTACGAGCCGCAATCAGACGACTAAAAAGCGGAAAATCCACAGAAAGGGATGCCAAGCCGATTGAAACCATAAAAGCATCAGGGGAGTATGCTGTCGATATTTTTCATACCCTGTGTAACAATATTTTAGAAACAAGAACTGGCCCCGAAAACGGACTCAAACTGTCTCATTCTCCCGGGTGTTTTCACTGCGAGGATCGCCCGGAGGACACGGTGGAGCATACGGTGGAGGTCTGCCCCGCTTGGGCGGAGCACCGCCGTGTCCTCGTCGAGGCGATCGGCGGCGGCGACCTCTCGCGAACGGCCCTGGTTCAATCCATGGTCCGGAGCGAGGAGGCATGGGAAGCCGTCACCTCCTTCTGCGAAGCAGTAATGCTAGTGAAGGAGGAGGCGGGCCGCGTGAGGGAGAGACAATCCTCACGCCCCAACCGCCGCGGCATAGGGAGACGCACCGGGCGTCGGGAGTCGCTGGGCGATTCCCGGCCACCGTAGGTGCGGGTCTGCGGATGGCGAGCGTTCGGCGGCTCGCCGTCCGACCAAAGCCAGGCCCAAGCCGACGGCGCGTTGTGTTCCACGCGCGCCTCAAAGAGATGTCAGCATAGGAGTAGGGCCCCTTAGGGCCAGTGCCTGCCAGGGCTGCGGATTTTGTTCGAAAGAGTTACCGCGGCCCTGGAACGCAGAAGGCACTAGGAGGAACATGGATGGGTTTTAGCCAGTAAGAGTCTGACACTCCCTCCCGCTCCACCCAGAGCGGCAGGAGTCATTTGATGATTTCCCATCTTTAAAAAAAATAAAAAAACTGTCTCGTTCTTCTACAAAAAACGGCTCTACTAAAATATGCAGTAATTACCACTTAATTACCTTAATTTCTCATGCAAGTAAATTGCTAGGTACTGCATAAATTTTGAATGAGGGATTGAAGTCTTACATATCTAAGGAAATTGCTACAGAACAAGCTGGCTTTGTGAAAGGGTACTCGTGAACAGATACTAAACGTGCGCCGGATTACTGAAAAAGCCAGAGAATTCAATTAGCCTTATATTTGCTTTGTTGATTTCTCAAAGGCGTTCGGCTCAGTAAAGTTCCCCGTATTTTGGAAGACCTTCCTTGCTATGGGAACATCAAAACATCTTGTTACCCTTCTTAGGAAACTTTATGAAGAAAAGGAACTGGTACGGTGAGAACAGACGACATTTTGATTCAGAATCACTTTCATCCAAGTCGGGTTTCGACAAGACTGCATCCTAGCGCCACTGCTGTTTAACACTATACGGAACTCGGAGAATTGGTCAAACGGAATTACTATTGGAGGCTATAAAATTTCCATTTGCGTTGTGATACGGAATCGAATCCCTGCTGAGCAAAATGGAACAAGTTAGCCTTGATTTCGGTCTTAAGATAAACCGCCGCGCAGGGAGACGAAGATCGTGATTGACGATCGGTCTAACAATGACTCGCCTGAAATCACTAAAATTGCAAATTGCGACGTCGTTCAATCATCAAACATCGCATGGCTAGACATATAACCAGGTCCGCCATGGATCAGCTCAGGAAAATATGGATGGACAAACACAAACATCACAAACGCCACTAAAATGCGACTTGTCAAGGCATTCGTGTTTAACTGTTTACCGTAGACTTGTAAGAGAAAGCAAGAAAAAAAAGATAGACGTTTTAGAAATGCGGTGATAATTAGTATAGAAGAATGCTTGGCATAACCTGGATATACTTAATTCCAAACCAACGTCTCAATTCGCTAATAACTCGGTATCAAGCAGCGTCTTTCTTCCATCGTCCAATGTCGTAAATTCTCACTTTCTTTGGAGATATCACACAAACGTCGAGAAGACATTGGAACGACTTGTAGTGCATGTAGAAGGGTAAAGAGGGCGCGGCAGGTCACCGATGTGGTCAACCAAGTCAAACTGAACTCAATCACAGTATCTGCGACTACGGCGAGCGAGTACGGGAGGCATGGCGACGGATTGTGAAGTTTGCAAACACAACGATGTAACAACCGTACGAGTCCACGACCACTCTGCCAAGAGTGTGACGACGAAGAAGAAGACTGCACTGGAGTTATTCAAATGATGTATCTTAGTTTATTTAATTATTTATGGACATACCTATTTACTATCTCTAAGTTTTTGACCTTCTCCTTGGTAACTTATAGCAAGTCGTAATGGGTGCAAAAGATAAGCAGGCTATCTTATCTTTACATTCATAATTACACTGTTTGTTTGGTCTATAAATAAAAATATGTAAGTATATTGCATCTTATTGCGTAATTCTACGCAGACGTTGATAAAAAGTAGGTACCTACTGTAAATTGTTACCGCCTGATCAGTAGGATTTACGATACATAAAACTGAGTGGTATCAAATACTTAATTCACAGTTGATTGTACAGCCGAACAATTGATACCTATATATTACTTAGGTACGTTGCATAGGTACATTAGAAGCAAGTGAAAGGAAGTAGTTGTTCGTGTCGTTGAGGCCGGCCCTCCCACCACTATTAGTTTCAGTCTTAGATTAAGTTTCTGTGTCAAACGCTGTGCACGTTCCTCGGAGCTTTTAACAATAAAACCGGTATGTTTTTACAGTATTTTCTATTTGGAACCGAAAAATAAATCTTAGTTGATCAGTAAAAAATTGGGCCGCTATAATAGGCCCTCCTTCAGATACGAAGCTAGCGAAGCTAGACTCTCTATCAATTTCTTCTTTCGAATCTTAGGTTACCAGTCCATACTTTCATTCACACTTTCACATTCAGGCACCATAAACCAGTCAGCCTCACCGTTTTGTACCTTATTTATTTTTATGTCCTTGATTTATCAATATTCTGCCCTGTTGGGCCCAGAGTTCCGGGCTGAATATTGGGATAGGGGGTCACCGGGATCGAGTATGTTATTGGTACCCTAAGATAAAATGATTCGTGAAGGTCATGGGTAGATAATAGTTAAAGAATGCCTTTTTAATTCGATTTACATGCTTAGTAAAAAAAAGAATCTGATAGATAGAATAATGAAATTCCACGACTTGATATTTAAGTACTTACAGCTACTTGTCTGACAAAATATGTTTACGCGTGCCAATCCACAAATAAAAGCACACTGCACAAACAATAAAGACTACCAGGGGGCCTACCACAACCTCTTAAAACAATATTACTTTAATATTACTTTGCGTTCCGCTCTGTTGGATTTTCAACGCTCGGATCAGCGCCGAGAGTTGAAAATGCAACAACAGAAATTACAAAGTAATATTAAAATAATATTGTTTTAAGAGGTTGTGGTAGGCCTCCAGTACCTAACTTAGCAGGAAGCGAATGTAAGCCCAATATTTGCCTGTAAATTTCAGAACCATGGTATTGAAGCTGTACTACTTGGAGGATGGACCACCGTCTCTATCTTGCAGGCAAGTCCTGGAGGCGTTGAAGGAGCCTTACGAAAGGATCGACGTAAACTTTTATAATGGAGACCATATGACGGAGGATTATGGAAAGGTAGGAAAATAAATCTCTCATTCTAAGAAACATGATAAGCCTTAGTGTGGGAGAAGAAATAAGTAGACATAATCAGCTAAGTACTAAGAACATACATGGGCGCCGCCGCCGGCAGAACTGTTTTCAAGGGGGTGCATCTTCGAAACCCCGCCAGGAATAGTATAAGTTTTCTTTTGCCCATTCACACAGACATAGAACTTACTTTTGTTAACTCAGAGAAGCTTGAGAACTGAAGAAGACGGGTGCTAGACCGAGCCCTAGGGAGGCTGATGTCCCCACCAACCGTGTCTCCACGTTGCCGTCGTGGTGGGGCTTGCGTGTCTCAGTGATCTTGGGGGCTTTGCCGGTAGAGCCACTCATGCCGGAAGGTCCCAAGTGAGAGACCAGACCAAGAGAGACACAAGAGGGGCACACCGTTCGGAGACTTGAGCAGTGTTCGGGTCCTGGGACGGTGTGCGTCTCATTGGCTTGCTCGCTGCTCTCTGGTACGCGTCTGATCATCAGACGTGACTGTGAGGGCAGCGAGCAAGCAGTGAGAGAGAGGGAGAGAGGAGGGGAGAAAGGGACCGCACCCTCAAAAAGGAAAGCATGGACAGTACTGAAAGAGATAACGTACCCCAGGGCGTTTCACCAAACGCATCGACATGCGCATCTTGGGCCTGGACGACTCCGTCACGGAGGCGGAGGTGGTGGCCGCCGTCGTTAGGACGGGGGGGTGCTCAGCAGAGGAGGTGAAGGCGGGCACCCTACGTCCTGACAACACGGTCACGCGCACCACTGTGGTGAGCTGCCCCGTGTCGGCGGCCAAAACCATCACGGAGGGCCGAAGGTTTTTGGTGGGTTGGGTTTCCGCGCAGGTCAAACTGCTGGAACCCCGACCTCTGAGGTGCTTCCGGTGCCAAGTGGGCCACCATGTGGGAGCACAATGCACCTCGGAGGTGGACCGCAGCGGTCTTTGTTTCCGCTGCGGTCAGCCCGGTCACAGGGCCGGCTCTTGCGTCGCCGCGCCGCACTGCGTAGTCTGTGCGGCAGCTGGCAAGCCGGCCGACCACTGGGCTGGGGGTAGGGCCTGCGCCCCACCCACCAAAGCCGGAAACAGGAGGAAGCCCTCCGCCACCGCCGTCTCTGCCGCGACCGCCGCCGCTGCCGCCGCTTCTTCTGCCGCCATTGCCGGTTCCACTGCGGCTGCTGCTACTGCAGCAGCCGCAGTAGAGCCCCTACAACGGGCTCCGGAGGGGGCCGAAATGGAGTGCCAGTAATGGCCCCATTTCACCCCCTCCTGTTGAACGTCAGCCACTGCGCCGCCCAGGAACTGATGCTCCTGAGCATGGCGCAGTGACTGATGCCTGTGGACGGCGAGCAATGGGTAGCTCGCCGTCCGATCAGAACAGGCCCGGGTTGACGGCGCGCTGTGTTCTACGCGCGCCGAGCCAGCGGACGTCAGCATGGGTCGGGGCCCGTTAGGGCCAGAGCCTACCAGGGTTGCGGATTTGTTCGAAAGAGTTACAGCGGCCCTGGGAAGAAAGGCACTAGGAGGACTAAAGGGTGGGTTTTAGTCAGTAAAAGTCTGACACTCCCTGCCGCTCCACCCAGAGCGGGAGGGGTCATTTGATGATTTCCCATCCTCGAAAAAAAAAAAAAAAAAAAAAAAAAAGGGAGGCTGATGTAGGTACCTTGCCTCAGATTTGCTAGGTCTCTTTTACTTCATTCCGCTTGTCCAGTACTTTTTTAATATCTTCATGTATTGTTTGTTTTATTGATGATTATTTGATGATTTTGATGAAAATGATAGCGTCTAGCTAGGGTGGGCACAATAAAGACTTCTTGTTAAAGGTTTATCAACAACACGCTAATCAAACTAGGTACCTACAATACGATGTCGGTAATTACCTAAACATAATCTGTTGATAACATTGATGGTTTAAGCACATGATCACAAAGACAAACATGTAATATGCGGTTCAGTTGTAAAACTATCAATCAATTGAGTTCATTGTAAGTAATTGAGTCTCAGACCACAGAACTGGAGGCCTACCATGAACTCTTATAGCCGGTCAATTTTAGGCGAAAAATAACCTGTCAGTGCTAATTTGTACCATGAGCGCGCCTAGTTGCAGGCAAACCAGCGATCACGTGACCTGCCGGTCGATTCTGTCGACATCTCACGGTGTTTACCTAGGCGGAGTGAACGACAACTGAGCTGTCATCCCATCTTATTTGTATGGTGTGACAACTCACCCGTCGTGCACCCCGCCCAAGTGTTCACTTCGACATGTTTACAGAATCACACTGCTGGCACTTCACGCACGCGCAGTGTCAAGCAACGGGTGAACGTTACCTACGTTCGCGCGTTCACCTCTTTTCAGAGTCCGCTGAATACGGTGGAGTGACCACTTCGCTCGTTTGAATTGTCATTTAATTAATTTCCACTTTTCGCATGCGCAGTGTGCTTTGTGAATGGGTTCATTGATTTATTTGTCCCAACAGAAAAATGTGATAAGGTGAGGATGAATACTCTTTGTAGGTAAATTTATTATTGGCAACAGTTAAATTAGTAACTCAGGTACTCAGGTTGGAATTGTTCTTTTTGTCGTTCCTACTTAGTAATATTTAGGTAGAAATTTGGATAATCAGTCTTTTAGGTAGGTATTTATAAATATTTGGCTTTAGCATTAAAATTCAGTAAACTCGATTTATCGACAGGATTCTCTAATAGATTTGTCCATCACTAGCGTTATTGACAGCTTACGTCAGTCCAAGCTCACTGCACCTTTTGTTTGTCGAAGTGTTCACTACGACATGTTTACAGAATCGCACTGCTGAACCGGTGAGCGACTAGAGTCCGTCCAACGAAAGAAGTCCCGCGGAAATAAATGGAACTAACAAGATTTGTTAGAGGATAGCGTACAGTCGCAGTTAAACTAGCACCGCGGTTGCGTAACTTCTTTCATTGGACGGAATCTACGTGACAGCAGTTCAGGAGGCGGCCCTGCAACTAAATCCTAACTATCAAGTCTTTTTGACATTTTGGCATTCAACATTTGAACTACCCTGCCGTCATAATTTGCAGGCTTGTGAAAGTAGCTTTTAATGGCATGTTTTAATTAAATTTAACTACGAAAACGTAAGTAATTGTAAAATTGTGCATAAAATACAATTCGGACGTTATTTCAAAGTATTGAAAACATAGAAGATCCTCTCTAAGCCCTTTGTACACAGTTTATTTTACATGTATGATGAAGATGAAATTTTCGATTTCCTCGAGGAAGATACTCGTTGCAACCATTTGAAATGCTTTTGTGAAACGATAATAATAAGAGTGCAAGCTCTTGAGCTCTATAATGAACTACTAGCTACTACGCCCTAAAAAAAAGATTCCTAGTGGATATTATGATGTTAAATGGTGTAGTTTTTTTGTCTCAAGTGTTTACGCATCTGGCCAATATATGAAATCATTGAAACAGACGCCATCTCGCGTATTGTAGTATGACTACCACTGCGAAGCTTTCCGAGGTGGCTGACTCGATATATTTGCTGCCAAATACTCTAACAAACATTAGCATGTTCCGCTTTCTAATGCAAAACAAAAAATATAAAAGGAAGTAAGACTAGGCAGTATGGTCAAAAGACCTTTCCTTCAGGGTAAATAAAAAAAAGTAAAGTGTTCGAAAATGTGAAGTGTTTAAATTCTTAACTTTTTTGTTTCAAGTGTTTTAAGTGGATGGAAGGGCGGGCGTTCGTTCTCATAATTAATCTCAAATTCTTTTTTCCACAGAACAGTAATTGTTCCTTCATCGCTCTTTTTTTATTTTAATCTGTTATCATAAAAAATAATTTCATTTGTATAAAAATCGTAAAACCATTTAAATAGAATTTCAGAACGTCTTTTTTCAATCATTATTTTTAATCTGTGCTGCAAGCTTACCGAACCCTGGAATGTGCACAGGCTGTCGATACGCGGTCCGAGGGAGATAGCTTCGCGAGAGCCCTCTGCTGTCCCTTTCATTAGGGTGACCAACCAATATAATGTAGGTTGAGACTAATATAATAGGATATAATATATTAACCAATAATTTGATTTCATAAGTTAACCGCTGCGGCCCCGACATGTGAAATGTGAAAACAAAAATCTTATGTAATAGGTAAATAAACATTAAATTCGCGATTAATTCGCGACACACCGGTGCGTGTGTCGCCGGGGCCGGAGCGATAATTATGCTTTAAGGATGGATTAAAGTAAAACGCATTAAACTATGTTTTATTATATCCTGGGGCCTGAAATGAAGACTGCAAATAACGGAATAATTTTTGATATTTGAATGACTTGGAATGACATCAAGCCATTTTTTCTCCCTGATTCTTCTCCAGGCAGTCTGAAATTACATTTTTTTAATTTATTTAAAATATACGAAGTGTCACACCTAAATCAGCGATTAATATGGGAGTTGAAACTTTTTCGCCATTTCCCTACAATGTTCCTCGGGAAATTTGAAATTTCATGATCACGTCTTTTAAGTATTCGGTACACCATTCCATATAAAGTTTTATTATGCTTACGTTGAAGACTACCTCCTATTTATATGCTGCATTGTGTAAATAATCTTATAATTTCGTTCATTATGGGCACCCTACTTCAAGAATTGCAATATACTTGAAGAAAGAAACACCGCATCCTGCATAGGATTCGCTTTTGCAACCGAACAGCTTTTGAATCGCACACTTTTTAACCATCTTTATTACATCCGAATAAAGAAATCGATTGTTTTACAACAAATAAATATGGCTGGTGGGTTACCAGTCTAACTTATATAATTATATATTCTACGAATAATCTTTTCTTTTTTAATTACATTTCAATACAGTATCTAAATTATTGCTAAAAAAATGTTCTCATTCTAACAGATAATTTAAAAATATTAGAAATATATCAGAACGAAAGTTAATGTTTTTTTAATAAGACACGACAATATAATTTTTTCCTACCATTCCTACTAAATTCGGGAATAATCCTCCTGGCAACACTTTAGAAAGGGACACAGGGCTCTCCAAGCGCTTTCTCCCTCGGACCGGATTTCTCTTTGACCAAGTGATTGTCTGTAATAGAACTTAACTTCATAAACATAAGGTTTATTTTTATATTGGTGTCAAATTGACAATGCTCATTCCAGGTTGTAATATAAGTTCCTTGTACCGAACAGAGATTAGGGTAGAGTCCGTCCAACGAAAGAAGTCCCGCGGAAATAAATGGAACTAACAAGATTTGATAAAGGATAGCGTCCAGTCGCATAGAAACTAGCGCTGCGGTTACGGAACTTCTTTCGTTGGACGGACTCTAGCAGGTCGAAAGTTGATTTTGATAGAAATGCTCATGGTACAAAAACAAAACCTGTCAGGTTAAAATGCTGTGGTGAACTGTCTTGCACTTGACAAGTATTTTAAAAGTTTATGGTAGGCCCGACCTAGTTCATATTGTAGATTAAATTGAGGTTTGGTAGAAGTTATTGCTAGTTTTTGGACGGTCATTCAGTCAGAGCTAAATACTAGAATATTCTACTGTTAATCTACACTAATATTATAAAGAGGAAAGATTTGTTTGTTTGTTTGTTTGAAATGAATAGGCTCCGAAACTACTGGACCGATTTGCAAAATTCTTTCACCAGTAGAATTCTATATTATCGGTGATGGACATAGGCTATAGAATATTTTCAAAAAAGTTAGGGATCCGTATGAAAACTTCGATAATGTAACCCAAGGTGTGAGAAAAAAATCTTATGTCGCGTACGCTGCGGAATCTATTGACAATAGAGCAAAGTGCTGTACTACAGTTTTATAGAGGACATCAATATCTACAAAAAAGTCCGCAATACCATATGTCTAACTATTATGGATAAGTCACCATGACCGCTTTTTGTTCATATTATTCAAGCAAATCCCTGGTGAAATGAAAAAAGAGAAGGTAATTTTGGTATCATGATATAAATCCTTATCCAATTTTTTTGGCATTTCGCAAGGAACTTCTATTACAACCTGGAATGAGCATTGTCAATTTGGCACCAATATAAAAATAAACCTTATGTTTATGGTGCTAAGTTCTATTACAGACAATCACTTGGTCAAAGAGAAATCCGGTCCGAGGGAGAAAGCGCTTGAAGAGCCCTGTGTCCCTTTCTAAAGTGTTGCCAGGAGGATTATTCCCGAATTTAGTAGGAATGGTAGGAAAAAATAATATTGTCGTGTCTTATTAAAAAAACATTAACTTTTGTTCTGATATATTTCTAATATTTTTCAATTATCTGTTAGAATGAGAACATTTTTTTAGCAATAATTTAGACACTCTATTGAAATGTAATTAAAAAAGAAAAGATTATTAGTAGAATATATAATTATATAAGTTAGACTGGTAACCCACCAGCCATATTTATTTGTTGTAAAACAATCAATTTCTTTATTCGGATGTAATAAAGATGGTCAAAAAGTGTGCGATTCAAAAGCTGTTCGGTTGCAAAAGCGAATCCTATGCAGGATGCGGTGTTTCTTTCTTCAAGTAAGTATATTGCAATTCTTGAAGTAGGGTGCCCATAATGAACGAAATTATAAGATTATTTACACAATGCAGCATATAAATAGGAGGTAGTCTTCAACGTAAGCATAATAAAACTTTATATGGAATGGTGTACCGAATACTTAAAAGACGTGATCACGAAATTTCACATTTCCCGAGGAACATTGTAGGGAAATGGCAAAAAAGTTTCAACTTCCCATATTAATCGCTGATTTAGGTGTGTCACTTCGTATATTTTAAATAAATTTAAAAAATATAATTTCAGACTGCCTAGTGCCTGGAGAAGAATCAGGGAGAAAAAATAGCTTGATGTCATTCCAAGTCATTCAAATATCAAAAGTTATTCCGTTATTTGCAGTCTTCATTTCAGGCCCCAGGATATAATAAAACATAGTTTAATGCGTTTTACTTTAATCCATCCTTAAAGCATAATTATTATTTATATATTATTATCCTATTATATTAGTCTCTACCTACATTATATTGGTTGGTCACCCTAATGAAAGGGACAGAGGGCTCTCGCGAAGCTATCTCGCTCGGACCGCGTATCGACAGCCTGTGACATTCCAGGTTGTAATAGAAGTTCCTTGGCATTTCGACAGTCGCATTCGCTAATTAAATGGTACATTGTCGAGGGCCTCCTTAGACCATAGAATAAGTAGAAATGGCTAAGTAAAATTAATTTTGGAAAATTAAACACAACCAAAGCGTTGAAGTTTGTGGAGTACCTACCTACTAAATCCACGCGGACGAAGTCGCGGGCAAAGTGCTAGTCTATGATATAAAGTTTGGAAGGCCTTACACAAGGTGGACCGATGACCTCGTGAAGGCCTCGGAAATCTGCAGGATGCGAGACGCACAGAACCAGTCGAAGTGACGACACTTGGGGGAGGCCTGTGCCCAGCAGTGGGCGTCTGAAATGATGATGATGAATGTATGAGACGTATACACCTACATTTGCATTTTCTCAATTTCCAGATGAACCCACAAAAAGAAATCCCTGTGCTTGAAGACGATGGGTTCTTCCTGAGCGAGAGTGTCGCCATCATACAGTATATTTGCGATAAATACAAACCCGACTCTCCTCTGTACCCAACAGATCCTAAAGCAAGGTAAATAAATAGCTATACATGATCATGAATGTCTTTTATGGTCATTACCATATAAGACCACATTTCAGACACTGGCACAAGGTGAAGCTAGCTATATCTAGAGGTTCGAATGGTTGTTTAGTCCCGACTATTTCGTAAGAGTCTTAATTTAAAGTTTTTCTACATATAGAATCGGCTCGTTAACATTTAGCTATTTGATAGCTGCTCTAATTTTCTTGCACATTCTTTACATAGAGTTTTGCATTCTACATAGAGTTCTGCATTTCAATAGATGATTTAACAAATGATAATTAGGTATATCAAAGTAAATAATATAATTTGTTGTTATATTAAAAATGTTATACCAATCATTACACACCCCTTTGGAACGTGAAACTAGCTCCATTTCATTGACGGACCGCCGCGGCGCCGACACCTTGACAAGTCAGAAATGGCAGTCAGTGGTTTAATTGAAATAAATAAAAAAAATACGGTATTAAAGCTCGTACCAAGTTCAAAATGTGTTCCGCTTACAAAACTAAGACTATTCCAGGATCAGTTAGTACCAAGTTTGAGTAACTAGCGCCTCTTGTGTCAAATTGTGAAGCTGTTTAAGAACGATCTTTGTTAATTTTCGTACAGCGTTGCCAACGTGTGGGGAATTTCCCATAATGCGAGGAATCTCAAATTGATTGGGGATTGGCATTATGCAGGGAAAATGCCAAGTCAGGACACTTACAAGAAATCGAAATACTTATCTTTTAGACACAATATTTTTGTTAGGTTAGGACTCATGGATATCGAATGACTCCCTTTTTCTAAATTAATTTATATTGTTCGACCGATGCTATCGAAGGGAGAGGGAGGCCTTTGCCCAGCAGTGGGACAAAATAGGCTATATTTTTCCACACAACTCTCAACTCTCATTTGACACACGGCTATGTCGGGCCAGAGAGAATTTTGTGAGGAATATTATTATGACGATAATTTGACTTAGATTTTCGGGGAATTTGATAAATTGGGGTTGGCAACACTGCAAGTGTCATTCTTAGACAACTTCTAAATTTCGCCGCTAGAGGCGCGCGCGTAATCTTTGCATAGCCAATATGATTAACAACACCACTAAGCTATCTATATGGCCTGCTGTGTTTCGTTGACGCGTGGGAGTACCAGTGCCTAAAGGCATCTTCTGGGCACGCTCGCTTCATCATCTATCGCTTTCCATCAGGCGTCATCGAGGTCAAGAGCTAGGTAGCCCATTCATAAAAAAAAATAAAATGAAATGGCACCAATTAAACAATTTCCACTTTCTATACTTTCAGGGCTATCGTGAACCATCGGCTGATGTTCAACTTGAGCTCATACTACCCTGATTTACTTGCTTACTGCGTAAGTTTTGCATTATGCATGGTACACCAAAAGTATTATTTTTAACTCATTTAACCCTCTTGATGACAATTGTTTTTTATTTCTTAAAAATCATTTTGCGAATAGCGAATTGAACTTCTTTACAATTCTGTAAAACACATCACAAAAGTTTTGAGTCTCTCACCAATTCTTCCAGCAACAACATACTTAACATTCCATATATTCTCTGCATATGCACAGTTTTATGTACAAACAAATACCTTAAGTCTTTTATACTTACTTATTTCCAGATCATGCCCATCTACTTCGACTACAAGCGTACTCCTGAGGGTCTGAAGCGTGTCCACCGGGTCCTGGACTTGTTCGACACGTACCTGGAGCGCTTGGGCACCAGCCACGCTGCCGGCGACCACTTGACCATCGCCGACTTCCCTCTCATCAACTCCACCATGTCTCTTGAAGTTATCGACTTTGACTTCTCGCAGTACAAAAGGGTCGGCAAACGATTTACTACTTAAAGGGTTCCACCTACTTCAAAAGGAAACAGCGAAAGCCTTATCCATAGGATCACCCCGTTGTCCGACTATAGCTTTTACCCGCGACTATGTGTACGCGTATATCCCGTTCCTTCCCGTGCCCGTTGGAATTTCCCGTTCCCGTATAGCCTTCCTCATGAATGTGGCTAAGTATATGCAAAAATAATGTTTAATATCAGTTCAGTAGATCCAGAGATTACCCCCTACAAACTCACAAACTTTACCTCTTTATAATATTAGTATTGCTAACAATTTTGGATATCGACTCTATCTACCTACCTGCCCAAATTCAAGTGGTTCAATTTACCCTCTTATTTTATTTTTGCATTATTTATTTATTTCATAATCTACTATTCCATCCGTATGGGAGGCCTCGGAGTCCGCAAAATTACTAGTATCAGTTTACCGGCTTTCATATCTTAGGTTCATGGCACTGAGAAATTAGTCAGGAATATCCTAGCTTCCTCACTGACTAGTTTTGATGTGCCTTGCTTCACTGAGGCTATGGATGCCTGGAGACTCGCTTGCCCGAATCTTAATCCACCCGACTACCGATCATCCCAGGGACGGTGGGACGAGCCACTCTGCAGAGAGGTTCAGAATAACCTATTGGCCACATCTGGTACTGCTGCTGAGCGTGCTCGCCTGTTGGCTGTGGGTCAATGGGAGTTAGGACTCTGGCTTCCTGCAATACCGTCGTCGAATATAGGCACCTTGTTCGACGATACTACTTTCCGCCTCGCTGCTTCCCTGCGTCTTGGCGCTCCTTGTTGTTCTCCTCATCGCTGCCACTGTGGCGAAGCTGTCAACAGCCTCGGACACCACGGCCTGTCACTCAGCCGTAGCACGGGTCGCATAGCGCGGCACGCGAATATTAACGACATCATCCGACGAGCTCTTGTCACCGTCGGCGTTCCGGCTGTATTAGAACCCAATGGCCTGGCACGCGATGATGGCAAGAGACCGGACGGCATGTCATTATTTCCATGGAAGATGGGTAGGCCATTAGTGTGGGACGCTACTTGTGTCGATACTCTTGCGCCATCCTATCTTCTTAGCTCTTCGTAGTCTTCGTGCTGCGCTGGCACTGCCGCTGCGGCTGCGGAGCACCTCAAGCGTCGGAAATATAATAACCTTGTAGGTAGTTATATTTTCGAGCCGTTTGGGGTTGAAACTCTCGGTTCGTGGGGTCCGAGTGCTCATTACTTGTTTAAAGATCTGTCAAGACGCTTAGTTGACACTTAGCGTGACCCTAGGGCTGGCTTATACCTCGGACAAAGGATAAGCATTGCTTTGCCATACAACGTAGCAATGCTGCCAGCCTTTTGAGTATTACCAGTGGCCTGCGATGCGGAGGAATTTTTCGACGCCATGCTTTAGATTATTTTTAGTTTTAGTTGAGTCTTTTATTTAAGTGTGTATATAGTTAAAGTTGTGAAGATTAATAAAAATACAGTAGAGTTTTCATAATTACTATACATATTATAATAATATCATACAGAGGAAAGATTTATTTGTTTGAAATGAATAGGCTCCGAATCCACTGGACCGATTTGAAAAATTCTTTCACCAGTAGAATCCTACATTATCCGTGATGGACATAGGCTACAGAATATTTTCAAAAAAGTTAGGGATCCGTATGAAAACTTCGATAATGTTACCCAAGGTGTGAAAAAAATATTTTAAAAATCCTTATATCGCGTACGCTGCGGAAACTATTGACAATAGAGCAAAGTGATGTACTACAGTTTTATAGAAGCCATCAATAATCAATATCTACAAAAAAGTCCGCAATACCATATGTCTAACTATTATGGATCAGTCACCAGACCGCTTTTTGTTCAAATTATTCAAGCAAATCCCGGGTGAAAAGAAAAATGGAGATTTTTGTGTCATGATATTAATCCTTATCCATTTAACTGGTTTGATAATTAAGGTTGATTGTGTCCGTCTTAATTACACTTTAAATTATTCAAATCGGACCTTTCGTTCAGAAGATACCGACCTACGACGGTTATAAACATGCTCTAAGTAAGAAAAATGTCGCGGCTTGAGCAAACTGGGTAGAATCTTACCAATGCTTGGTCCGATGAAGTGCGAGTCGGACTCGCGCACGAAGGGTTCCGTACCATTACTTATCTATAAAAAACCCAAAAAAATCACGTTTATTGTATGGGAGCCCCACTTAAATATTTATTATATTCTGGTTTTAGTATTTGTTGTTATAGTGGCAACAGAAATACATCATCTGTAAAAATTTCAACTGTCTAGCTATCACGGTTTATGAGATATAGCCTGGTGGTTTATAATTTTTGGGTACGGTAACCCTAAAAATAAGAATAAATGTTTTGATTTTTCGAGAATAAACTAAGTACATAGGTACGTATTAAGGGGTGAAGGAGGGGTGATAAAGTTTTTAGGGGAGGACATTATTGCTTGCTTCAATTTACGTCGGAATGCTATTGAACAAACTAAAAGTGGGATAATTGAAACAGATGTTGTAACAATTTTTGCATAATCAACCCCTGACGGGCTGAACGGGGTGAACAGTTGCGCTGACCCGGTGGTCTGGGCACGAGACAAGTGAGATTCTGTCAACGGTAGTGTAGCGAAGGCGATTGTCAATAATTACGTCTGTGTTGTCAGTAATGTGTGGGATTGACAGATGCTATCGAAATGTCACGTGATTAAACTCCTACATTTTGGCATTTCAACAGTCGCATTCGCCAATTGAATGACACATTGTCTAGGGCCTCCTGACACCACAGAATAAGAAGAAATGGCAAGGAAATTAATTTAAAAATTAAAAAAAAAAGAAAAACAGACAATTTACTGACTATTATCATCCAATATAATGTACTTACCTACTTATCAATTAACTTAATCCTAAATTTGCCGTAATCGGGTAAATAACCTAGAGTAGGTACCTAAAGCTAATTGAATATCCATTAGTTAATTAGGTAGAATTAAAGATTTAACCTAATTGTTTTGCTTATCTTTGACAGGTAACCAAATGGTACAACGACTTCAAGAAGAACCACCCGGAATTGTGGAGTATCACCGAAGAAGGCATCAGGCTAATGAAAATCTGTGCTGTCAACCGGCCCGACTTAACACACCTCAACCACCCTCTCCACCCTGCTAGAAAAGCTGCGAAATAGCCTACCACTTTGATTTGATTTCTTTCACATTATAAAAATATACGTACCACTGTTATTTTTAATTAATGCCAACAGGTGGCGCTATACGGAAATCCGTTACCTACTTAATTAGGTACCTACCTATTTAGATAAGTAACAATGATGAAAAAACGATCATGAATCGTCTTTTCATCATTTATAACTATAACAATTGCAATAAAAATTTTAACAAGTGAAACAGTTATTTGGTACCTACCAATATTTCACCTACCTACGTATGTCACGCAGTTCCTACCTCCGTCGTTAGATGGCAGTATAACAAAAAAGAGTGTTGTCCAGTCTTTTAGTTCCTGGAGTACCGCCATCCGACCATGATCAATGATCATTTAATTAGGTATGTATAATCATCACATGTTTTGTTTTTTTTTCCTGTACCTACTTATGTATGGAACGCTGCTGTCGTCTCCACTCTTGGCACCTCCGAGGCCCCGCCAATGACCGCGACACAGTATTTCCATAAACTTTTGTAAACTGGTTTTTGTTCCAATCCTACTAATATTATAAAGGTGAAAGTTTGTATGTTTGTTTCGGCTGAAGGGATTTGGATGAAATTTGGCACACATGTAGTTCATATCCTGGAATTAAAAATAGGCACTTTTTATCCATGGAGGAAGTGGAATTTCAGAGCCGCAGTACTACAGATTCACAAGTACCAGGAGACCAGAAACATGTCATAGTATTTTTGGGCTGGTATAATTATGTAGGTAGGGTAGGTGTAGGGTAGGTGTAGTGTAGGGTAGGTGTAGGGTAGGTGTAGGTTAGGTGTAGGGTAGGTGTAGGGTAGGTGTAGGGTAGGTGTGGGGTAGGTGTAGGGTAGGTGTAGGGTAGGTGTGGGGTAGGTGTAGGGTAGGTGTAGGGTAGGTGTGGGGTAGATGTAGGGTAGGTGTAGGGTAGGTGTAGGGTAGATGTAGGGTAGGTGTAGGGTAGGTGTGAGGTAGGAGGTAGGTGTAGGGTAGGTGTAGGGTAGGTGTAGGGTAGGTGTAGGGTAGGTGTAGAGTAGGTGTAGGGTAGGTAGGTGTAGGGTAGGTGTAAGGTAGGTGTAGGGTAGGTGTGGGTAGGTGTAGGGTAGGGTAGGTGTAGGTTATGGTAGCGGTAGGGTAGGTGTAGGGTATGGTAGCGGTAGGGTAGGTTTCCTGAGTAAAAAAATTACAGTACTAATCAGGAAACCTTCCTATTTCCGATATTCACGCGGGTGAAGCCGCTGGTAGAAGCTAGTTTGTAATAAATAATCAAACCATTAATCTTAAAGTAAAGAGAACACTCTATAAATTAATAATAGGTAGGGTAGGTACTTAAATAACTTTATTATTATCTTCGATAAGTTATGATCAATTACCTAGGTACATAAACTTATAGGTAGGTAGGTTAGGTACTAGGTACTAATAATTTAAAAACCACCTAGGGTACCTAACATATATTATTCCTATGTAGTAAGGTAGGTACCTACTTAATAAAATGGAATACGGTCAACTCATGTAGGTAGCTCATTCATCTTCTTCAACAGGTTTCCTTGCAGAAACACATCTATGCATGAAACCCAGGCAGCCGTTTGAACAGCAGTCCTTATGGTTGATACACTGAAAAATAAAATAAACACATTGAAGTAGAAACCTAGGTACCTATCGTTAAAAACAAAAGAGCAATAAGTAGGTTATAACAAAACAGAGGGCCAAGCACGAATGTTTTGACGTAGATATGTACCTACCTATTAGCACGGTAAAAATATCTAGGTAGGTACCTACCTGCCTATATTCTGTGCGAGTGATATGAAGAATCGAATGCCGTTAATGCGAGTGAAAACTTTACGAATGGTACCTACCCCAGTTCGAAAACACCATATTATATTAACGTTACCTACTACTACATTACTATAGGTACCTACCTACTTACCCACTTAATCAGCCGTTTTATATAAAGGTACAATGAAGTGGTGAGCATGAAGTGAGCGGTCAATCCATTAGGTACAAACAAGATGGAATGACAGTTCACTTCACTTTCACTCCATCTAAGTTTACACGGTGAGATGTTGACAAAATAGACCGGCAGTAACGTAATTGAATTTTGAATAAGTAGGTAAGTAGGTAGGGTACAACCCCATAGGTAGGTACCTTTTTATTTTGGTTTAAATTTAAGCGAAATAGGAACCTACACAATTTGTAATCATCATATTATCAGCCGGAAGACGTCCACTGCTGGTCATAGGCCTCCCCCAAGTATCGCCACAACAACCGGTCCTGTGCGTCTCGCTCGCATCTAGGGTTACCATCCGTCCGGATTTGACCGGACATGTCCGGACTTCTAGACGTTTGTCCGGACTTTGTCCGGCTCTTTAATTTGTCCGGATATTTGGGCTTAGATTGAATAACGAGTAAGTAATAAAACTTATACATTTATAAGTAATATCAAATAAGTCTTTATATCTTTATTAACTTCCCATTCATATAAATACCTAGTACCTAAGTATAAATCTTCTATTACAATCAATCAAACTTCTATTGCAATTTGCAAACAATCTACTAAGTAAGTAGTTCTAACGTAATTTTTTTCTTCAAAACAAAAATAGTTTCATAAAACTATTTTTGTTTTACGTTAAGTTTGATTATTTTACATATAAAATAATCAAACTTAACGTAGAATTCTTCACAGCTCATATATTTTGGTTGTATTGAATACATCATCAAAGTTTGGATTTTGTGACTAAAATGTCCGGACTTTTATTGGAATGTCAGGCTTTTTGTCAGGAGGACTTTTCAAATTTCTAAATGGTATCCCTACTCGCATCCATCAACATAGCCCGAAGGATAGCCAAACTGAAGTGGTATAGGTACCTAGTGGGCAAGGCACATTGCTCGCAGAGCAGGGGGCCTAGACAAAAAACTTTTCTGTAGCGTTAACGTCAGACGCTGACGACAAAATGTATGGGAATGACATTAGGTGTGGAAAGGAAACGTCATCACCTAATGTCATTCCCATACATTTTGTCGTGAGCGTCTGACGTTAACGCTACAGAAAAGTTTTTTGTCTAGGGGGGCTGATGTTCGATGGAGCCGAAAAGAAGAAGTTAGAAGGCCTCCCGCAAGATGGACCGATGACCAGCTGAGGGGTCGCTAGTAGCCGATGGATGCGAGTCACAATTACTTATGTCATACAAAAATATGAATATAATAATAGTAGGTAACCAAATCCAAATAAACATTATGTGCGAAACGAGTACCTACCTAAGTAAGTACCTACAATAAAGGTAAAGTAAGGTAACGTATTGTAAAATTTTACGTTAGGTACGTTACTAATAGGTACCTACGGTACCTAGCGAAAAAAACATTTCGTGCACAAAAACAAAAACATTTCGTGGTTGTGCACAATATTGAATGTGGACTAACTGGGGAGAATGAACAACATAAAGTGCTGAATAAGTTGGGATTGGGAATCCATAGAATCCCAATCCCAACACTAGAAGACAAGTACCGTCCTATCGCTAGAGGTTTTCAATTGGAATGAAATCTTAATAAGTATGTCGCGTAAAAGCTCGTTCGAGTTATCTAGTTGTATTAGGTACGTTTAATTTGAATAATTGGCAATGTTGAGTCACCTTTCTTTGACAACGTCATACATCTTATCACATTAACATCATCATCTGATCTTGTGGCTACAGCCGAGGGAATTCTATAATATATCTCAATCCCAATCTTGATCCCGATCCTTGTCTGTAACCAATCAAAGGTGAGGATTGTGTGGTGAAGGACACAAACTCGGCCGCTGATTGGTTACAGACAAGGATCGGGATCAAGATTGGGATTGAGATATGTTATAGAAAGCGGCCGTTAGTCATATTCAAGTACCTACCTATACCTACTAATAACATCTGCTTTGCAACAAAACAACGATTGATGCCAACAAACCTATCAATCTAACTTTATTGACTTGACTGCATTGTTGTAAAATTCGCAATGAACAAAAAAAATCTAGTTATGTTATTTCCTATCTATCCTTTGCGCGGGGAGCGCATAAGGAAATACCTAACACAACTAGATTTTTTACCGAACTTGCCATCACCGACAAAAACAAAACAAGGAAAATCATTCTAAAAACTTACAAATTCTCCAACTTTAGCACATTTCACGTTCTCTGTTACACTATTCGGTTTTGCAACTTCATCAACCGATGCCACTGGTGCCACATCGGGTTCAGCGACACTATTTTCTTGTTCAGGATCTTTCATCGGAACATCCTTGGTGACTATGCTGCATGACACGCATGCTGAGAGCGCAAGGAACAAAAGAATGGTAGTGAAGCGACGCATTGTGGTCAGGTTCAGGGTGATACTAATGTGGCTCGCTTGTTGTTCGGGTACCGTACTGATATATAAGTTCAGCTGCCATTCGCATTAACGGCACCCGCATGGTGCCCGATAACGGAGGTATCGTCAACATTGTTTACAGGACGATGTTTTATCCGTGTTGTATGTTTTATTGGTCAATTGGTTCCGTTATTCTTTGCTTTGTTATTCACGCTACTAGAATAGATAGGATTCTTTCTTTGTCAGCTTACTTGATAGATTACGGCTTGATAGCGAACGGCTTAAGTACCTTGTAAACATGTAGGTATTGCAGAATATAGGTACCTACTTATACCCAAATACAGGTTGTTATTCCTGTTACTTTTTATTACTTACAACAATATTTTTCTGGTAAATTTAGGAAAGATTATGACATCATCAACTACCTAGTGTACCTAAATGTGATTTTACAAATCGCTTTTTGTAAAATCTCACTTCCCACAATGCCATTAACATTTATATACCTACTAAAGTAATATTATACTATCCTGATCAAATGGTATAAGTAGTAAGTATCTAATAATAATATAAAAAGCGCCTACTAATAAAATAATAATAATACAATACAATAATAGATAAGTACCAATAATAATACCTTCCCACCACCAACCAATAATAATAGGCACCTACCCACTAATAATATAATATGATTTAATATTTTATATTCATTAAAGAGCTATAGTAGAAACCGGATCGAAATCCTTATTGTATTGCTGAAGGTATATTCGCTGCTTGCTCGTATTTAATTATTTTTTTAGTCCCGCAGGACCAATTACTTCGCGCGGCATGTCCAAATCTGGTTTTACACAGTGCACCCCTTGACCCTCGGTACCTCTTACCCTTTTTATGAACATTGGCAAAATTGGCGTTCCAGCTGCCTATACAGAATAATCAGATCAGCTAAATACAAAATTAAACACTGAGGGATAGTAAAACACTGCAATTGAAAAAAGTTATAACTACGTTAGTTATTTATATTTGGATGTTTTACAGCAATGGTAAATGCCTTCATCATGTCTATTTATTTTTTAAATATAGTCATGTCGTAAACTTATTATACTTATATATATTTATAAAATATAGCTTTTCTCGGAATAAATCGTCATCTTCATCAACATCATCAAGTCACGCATCTCTTCGCGTAGCCCAGACAAGCTCGCGTGCAGCAGTCACCATGGTAAATACACTGGAAATGAGTAAACAATAGGTTCATACTGAAGTTTCATCATTTGTTTGAACACGATCACATCATTAGATACTACGTAATCTGTGATACTACACTTAAAGCTTTTCGTATTCTAACAAAATCTCATCTGGAACGAACAATATCATCAGAATGAAATGAAATCTGATATTTTTGCATGCAATACAATAACTTATTCCATACCTAGGTGCTAATGCTCTTGCATTTTTTTTTTACAACAATACAACGACTTTAATACTCACAGGTTCTCCAATTTGAGCGCATTTCAAATTGTCTGTCACAGAATTTGGTTGGGCAGCAGGTGCATCGGGTACAGTTAAATCTATCTTCTCAATAGCTCCAGCTTTCTCAACATCCTTCGGAATGGTACTAGCAGTAGTCATTACACATTGTGTAAAAACAAAGAAAAGTACAACTGTGGAAAGGCGACGCATTGTGGAGAAATTATGGTTGATACTAACGGAGTTTCGTGGTTGCAAGTAAATATAGTTTCTGATTAAGTCACATTAACGGCACCCGCATTGACCAGCTTTAACGGATCTGAAAATATTTGTTACAGGACGTTGTTTTTGTGCATACCATTATCTTTAATTAAGTAAAGCTTACTCCTACTTAAAGATTACTTCATCGAAATGCTCTGCGTTCGCCGTACCCAGATTGGTAACAAGTAAATAACCAATAGGAAGCATTCTTCTTTGTTCAAGAACCATCATCAATAACATTGCACAGACAGGCTGTATTGTATCTGATTCACTGTATGACAAGTAGGTAGACAGTGAATCATGGGAGGTGTTGGCTTGCAAGGCCCATGTGTAATAGCATCTGTTTGATTAGTTTATGCAGTTAGGTACCTACCAACTCGTATGATCTGACACCAGTTTCCTATTAATCCCAAATTTCTTCCACACTTAATACATCGAAAATTCTTTCATATTCATGTTCATCCATGATCTGCCTATGAGTATTAGTTAGATTTCTTTCTACACTGTTTTTCGTTTCACCGTTATTTCTTCTTTTCCTTGTGAATCTGCAATGGTCTTTGGCGATGGTGAAGTTATCTCCTTTAATTAGAGGAACAAGTATAAAACCAAGAGTATTAGTAAGAGGTAGGTACTAGGTAAACTGTAAATAATTTCTCTAAACAACCTGTAGACATACAAAAAACAATCAATTAACCTCATACACATATTTTTCCACTAATCAGTGAAACAGGACAGTGACATTGGTAGCTAACGATTCCTTATCTATTCTTAATACCTGTGCTGTGATACTTTAAAGCAAATGGTTATGCGTGACAAATTAACCTACATTATAGGGAAAACTGTTGCTTTCTGTGAATCATTTGACATTATAGGCAAAGCTATATAATACCTATGTAGTATAAATATATGGGTTAAGGGACATTTCGCCCACGCAAAAACTGGCCTGCGGGCCAGATGTCAACTTTATAAAATGTGCATGGGTAGATTCGCCCGGACCAGTTTAGTAGGACGGGCCAGATGTCTCATATTAAAAAGTAAAGGGATATTTCGGCAAAATCGTATATTTTTTATTAAATATCGGATAAATCTGTAAATCATATCATTCAATGGCAATTATTTTAACAAAAACGAATACAGACTAAAGTAAACATCCTATCAAACTTATAAGTACATAATTAGCTACTTCATACAATTTCTTGGTACAAATATTACTTATTTATAATTTGAATTATACGGGGTAGAAGGGACAGCAACGCGAAAACGGTTACCACGTATTCAGTACTTACCTAAGTATATCATTCTGAATCGGACACAGAAATTTTTCATAGGTTATAAAAAAAAAATCTGCTGTTTCCTTCGAAAGGATCTGGCGTTTCCTGGTCTTGAGCGCAGCATGTCTTCTTTTTCCATTCATTTTTATTGTCTGTCATCTCAGTCCCGAACATTATTAAAACAATATTGTACGTTTCGAAACCGTTTACCTACTTAAATAAAATTCACACTGTGAACGTTTTGCTTACGGTAAAAACTGTTGTTTATTTTGAGTTTTGACATCCGTATTTTTTATCTGGTTTCGAAACAAGTTTTAGCGACGTAGGTATTTAAAAGGACAAAAACAATAATATATTTAAACAAAACCATGATTTCTGTAAACAGATATTTAAGTGCGATGAACGGTACATCTACTAAATACAGTTTAACAATACATATATTACGCTTTTTATACGAAAGTATGGAATAATCTATCATCGCGGTGGATGAGGCAATAAGCTTCGACGATCAGCGCTTCAGCAGCTTGCACAGAGTACATTATAATATTGGCAGCTTGTTTGTAAAAAATACTAGAAACGGCAGTTAATGAAATACTTCGTTATCGTTACAATCGTTTAATTCAAGTTTGACAATTTAGTATTTTGGTTGTAATTGGTTGTCCTCGGCTGTATCTTAATTTGCAAATGCAAATTAAGATGTTGGTAAAAATGGAAGCTCTATTTTAACTTGACATCTTTTGGCGAATCTGTGACAACTGGTTTTGGCGCAGCATTGGCTGTCGGACTCGCACTGTAAAAAATAAAAGAATGATTAGATATTTGTTACGGTAACGGCAGTTTGCTGTTAGGGTTCACAGACATTCACAGGTAGTCTTGAATATTGGCAAAATAATTAGGTACCTACCTAATAATTATAGGCTTGAGCCCCTTAGCCCCCCCCCCCTTAGTGAATGTCGACGACCTCGCCATTGTAGGTACCTAATTAATGAATTGGAGGTAGGTCACAGATTACCTACGTATTATTATATATATTAGGTAGGTATACCTACTTAACAAACTCACGCAAAGAATCCAAAACTAATTGAACCTTCCAACGTGGTCAGCACTAGCAGTGCGATTCTGTAAACATGTCGAAGTAAAGGCTTGGGTGAAGTGATCATGAAGTGAGCTGTCCATCCATGTGGGTAAAATAGGTAGGTAGGTACCTACCTACTTAAAGCTGGAATGACAGCCGGTCGATTCTGTAAACATGTCAAACTGAAGGCTTGGGTGAAGTGAGCTATCATTCCATCTTGATTACATGGATTGACAGCTCACTTCGTGATCACTTCACCCATGCTTTCGCTTCGACATGTTTACAGAATCGACTGGATTGCTATAGGTACTCATAGAGTATGCTATTCCTAAGGCAAATCTACGGACCGAAACGTTTTACAATCGATCACTGTGTAAAATAAATAGTTCCATGGAGGGTTATTAAATGACGTACAATTATTAAAAAGTACTTACAGGGTCTCCATGTTTGCCACAAATATCGCCTGCATTTGATTGAGGTTCAGGCTTGGCTTGAGTCGTCTCAATCAGGTATTGAGTGAGCATAAGGAACAAAATAATAGCACAAGCACGACGCATCTCGATCAACATTCGACTAAAACTGACGGTAAAATATGTACCTACCTACTTATACTTGCTTCTTGATATAATTCCAGATGCAGCTAGACTGCTATTAATAGTACATACGTACCTACGGTCAACCGATAAACCGGTTTTCCTGTTTAGACAACATCCACTGATCCACAAAAGGCTCCCAATTAAAACTTTGTGATAAGTGTTATAGTGTAATAGTAATAACACACAGGTCGATCCTTGGAATTGCAGTCAAACAAGATTGTGTAAATAGATGACGAATAACTATTAGATGTTATCGTGTTAAATAAATAATACTTAGGTAATTACCTACTTAACTAACTATAGGTACCTAAGTCTCTGCATTGCCTTATTTTCGGTGAAATTTGACTGGACTATTACGGATCTATATAAGTACCTACTTACTTAAAAGCATAAAACTTAATTAATTGTACATTTCATTTTTTGTGTTTGGGGTTAATAAACAAATTATTTCATAATTTTTATTTTGGTACAATTTTATTCCTGTAAGGTAAGTACTTATCTTAATACATGTGACAGCGCAATATGACAAAAAATGCAATCATAAAAATAAATATTATTTAAACAAAAAATCAAATGGTAGTCTAAAAGGTGCTTTAGTAGTTCTTTGTGGCTGTCTTTGAGGAGCTTTAGTTGGGTGCTGGCCCAACAGTCCTGACACCAACGGTGCATTGTTCTGTCCAGGTAGCTGCAGGGGCACTTGGACCGGCGGCACCTGTACAGGCAGGTGTCCCAGGTTCAATAAGTTTCCGAGGAGATTTTTACATAAAGCTTCTTTTAATCTGTCTCCCATGTTGCCCCATAGACCGATCTGACAGAATCTGAAAAAATAACAATATAATGAGAAAAACAGGCGTTTTAGATCTCTGGGATTTCAAAAATCCTGTTGTATGTAGATGTAGGTAATGTTTTGAAAGGACTTTAGTGTCCAAGGAAGACTTTAGAAGGATTAGGTATCTGCTTGACTTAGTAACTCGGGAAGTAGGTAAGTAGGTACAGGTATCTACTTACTTCCCGCGTTACAAATGCTTTACAAAATATTAATACAAAACACACCTGAAATCCTTGTCAATAGTCAAAGATTCACCGATCTTCAAAAACTGATCAGCACTCTTAGGGAAAAGACCACCAAAAGTGTTCGAAGTGTTCTTCTGTTTGCTCTGGTCAGGGCCGTGTGCAAACTTGGCGATCAGCCCCACAAAGTTCTCACGCACTCGGGCATCAGTGCTGGAGACCTCGCCACCCATCGGCTGACCGTCAGGGCCTAGAGGTTCGAAGATGTACGCTAGTTCATCGCCATGGGAAGGACCTTGCGCTTTCTTTGGCTTCACTATCGGCTCCTCGCTGGGTTTCTCTGTAAAAAGTTTAAATCTTAAGCAAGTATGTAGGTAGCTCTTTTTGGAAAGTCTTAATTCTGGTTAACTCGTTAAGAACACTTAAAACAAGTACTAGGGGTAGAGAGGGGTAATATAAGCAATAAGTATTAATATCACCGGGAGTTTTGAGGATGGTACGTCCTTTAGACATTTCTCCTATGTTCTTGCAAAGTATGCATCTCGACTGGACAAAATCATTGCTCTACGTTTCAAACTCGAACGGACTAATAAGAGAGGAGATTCAATATCATTATATTCAGCCGGTCTATTCTAGCAACGTCTTACAGTGTAAACTTAGGTGGAGTGAATTGTCATTCCATCTTGTTTTGTATGGATGGACAGCTAGCTCACTTCATGTTCACTTCACCTAAGTTTACACGGTGAGATGTTTACAGAATCGCACTGCAGCCGATCGATTCTGTAAACATGTCGAAGCGAAGGCTTGGGTGAAGAGATCACGAAGTGCGCTGTCATTATATCTTGTTTGTATGGTTTGACAGCTCGCTTGTCGTTCACTTCGCCTAAGTTTCCACTGCGACATGTTTACAGAATCGAATTCCAGATGCTTTCACCGTAACAGTGGTAAGGAAGGATATAACATAATGTATACTTAACATTTATCATTACTTAGGTGATACTAACCAGCTAGAGCTACTCCAGGTAAGAAGTGCCATCCTTTAGAGAGGTTTCCAACGTGCTCGAAGCTGTAAAGGAATGCTTCGCCGCCATTTCTCCATTGCTGGACACTCTGGTACGCCGGGAAGTTGAACAAAGCATCACCTAAGGAACAGGGCGTTAATCACAGATTGTTAAAGAAGCTACAAAATAATGAGAGGTGACTTAGATCGATATTTTTTTTTTCTAGAAAAGAGAAACGATGAAAATTGACCATTAAGTACCTACTTATCACCAAAACCTAAAAAAAAACATAATTACAAAAAATACATGATTTGTTCAGAATTATTTGCACGCGAGTTCGACTCACACCATACAGGTTTTTTTTTTCCACTGTATTGTTTCCCATGAACTTCCTGTATATATTCTATGAATTTTCCGATAGAACATTTTTCCTTGGGATTACGCTTGACTCAAGGCTACAATGGGGTCCTCATTCAATGTCGCTTGCAGGACGGCTAAGTTCAGCAGCATATACTGTTAGAAATGACCGCCAATTTACGGATGTGGATACCGCGAGGTTGGTCTATTTTAGTTACTTTCATAGTATCATGTCTTACGGTACCTTACTATGGGGACGGGCTGCAGACATCGAGTCTGTTTTTACTCTGCAGAAAAGAGCCATTTACAATCTCCGCCGATGCAATTCTATAAGGGAAACATCATGACGGTGTCTTGTCAATATATCTATGAAAACGTTATGTTCGTTAGAAAGAATCTACTTACATATTTTCAGTAAACGAGGTGACAGACTTACTTATGTAACTAGAATTAGTTCAACCAGGTTTCAGACTGGCTAACTAAAGAGCAACACTTTCATGGGGTACTGTTTAAAATGTTATAATAATATTCCTTCCCATATTATTAGAACTGATTGAAACGAAATTTAAATCTTATATTAAACGCACACCATCGCACACTATGCAGGCAAGCAAATTATAAGTTGGGGGATTACATTGACGATAAAAATGCTTAGCTAAATGCTCACTCAAAAGTCTCTATGATGGTGGCGTATGTGTTTTATTCATCATTTGGCTCCGTCTGCAGCTGGGTCCTGGTTATCTCTCAACTGCCACGGTTTTTTTTATTATTTGTACATTGAATTGTTCCTTTTTTACTCCGGACGCTTTTGTCGTGCACGCTTTCTACATCATATAATAATAATTTCAACAAGAACAATGTAACCACCACTTTGTTACAATTTATTGATTTAAAAGTGTCCTTGGAGTTTCTTGCACGTTCTTTTCCACAGAGATCTACGCTTTGGAACGTGCAAATAGCTTCACCTCTTTGACTGCCCGACCTTGACAATTCAAAAGTGCCTGTAAATGGTGTAATTGAAATAAATGTTTTGAGTTGAGTTGAATTGAGTATGTTATTTGATGACATCATGTGATATTGTTCATTATTGTTTATGACATCCACATCATAATCATTAAACTGATTAAGTATCAAGAGGTCTAAAGAGTCGGCTTTTAGAGAAATGACAATACAATCGTTATTTCCTATGACCATTGCTTTTTAAATGTAAACTTAGATTATATACACGTGTATATAATCTAAGAATGTAAAGTAGTTACGTTCTTTATCTTTATTAGTAGGAATTATATTTTTTGATCTTATTGCGTTCTAACAAACGGAAGATGTTAATGGGTAGAAATTTTAGTAATTTATACAGGGTTACTGGTAATTCGACGTATATCCGTCAGGGGCTCATAAGGGGGCCAAAATGCAACAAATTGAACCCCCCATATGTATGGCCGAAATTCAATAGTTTTCGAGATATTTGAATTTTAAGGGTTTTTCGAAATTTACCCAAAATTTGACATTTAATTCCAAATAAAAAAACCTACATACCCATTTAGGGGTACCATTAAAAATGATGTTGTACCTGGCACTTCAATTAAGCTATGGGCATCATTAAAACTACTTAATTTAACAAAATAATTAAAATAATGACCGAAGTAAGAATAATATCTTACCAATATTTTCATTTTACGCTTCAAAAATGTTGTCTCGTCAAAAAAAATTCTATGACATTAATCGTACAAATAACTAAAACAACTTGCCTATTCAGTAGGCTTTCCAAAAAGGTATAAAAGTCAATTTTAAAATACATAATTCGTGGCATGGCATGTGTTTGAACCGGCGCGGGGAGAGAAATCATCTGTGTTCTTAGTTTATCATCCTCGCTAAAACAACCGATTTTACTGGCGAAATTCTACCTGATGGGGCGAGGTGTGCGGGTGGGGGAATACACGGCGTTTGCTGCGCTCGCGTCGCCTTCCTTAGTACAGTTCGCGTCAAATAACTATGCCCCTCTGAAGTTAGCCATTTGCAAAGATCGCGTAGGTGCAGTCACGTAGACGGGAGCAAGCGGGACGCAAGCATGCATCGAACGTAAACGAGCGACTGAGACATAAAATCGCGCCGTCATAATCCCCGCCCCGCGCATGCGCAGTTGCAGTTTGTTCATAATTTTGACTACTACGCAGCCACTCGTAGCCAACTTCAGAGGGGCACAGTTATTTGACACGAACTGTAAAAAACGAACAAACTGCAACTGCACATGCGCGGGCGGGGATTATGACGGCGCGATTTTATGTCTCAGTCGCTCGTTTACGTTCGATGCATGCTTGCGTCCCGCTTGCTCCCGTCTACGTGACTGCACCTACGCGATCTTTGCAAATGGCTAACTTCAGAGGGGCATAGTTATTTGACGCGAACTGTACTAAGGAAGGCGACGCGAGCGCAGCAAACGCCGTGTATTCCCCCACCCGCACACCTCGCCCCATCAGGTAGAATTTCGCCAGTAAAATCGGTTGTTTTAGCGAGGATGATAAACTAAGAACACAGATGATTTCTCTCCCCGCGCCGGTTCAAACACATGCCATGCCACGAATTATGTATTTTAAAATTGACTTTTATACCTTTTTGGAAAGCCTACTGAATAGGCAAGTTGTTTTAGTTATTTGTACGATTAATGTCATAGAATTTTTTTTGACGAGACAACATTTTTGAAGCGTAAAATGAAAATATTGGTAAGATATTATTCTTACTTCGGTCATTATTTTAATTATTTTGTTAAATTAAGTAGTTTTAATGATGCCCCTAGCTTAATTGAAGTGCCAGCTACAACATCATTTTTAATGGTACCCTTGAATGGGTATGTGGGTTCTTTTATTTGGAATTAATGTCAAATTTTGGGTAAATTTCGAAAAACCCTTAAAATTCAAATATCTCGAAAACTATTGAATTCCGGCCATACATATGGGGGGTTCAATTTGTTGCATTTTGGCCCCCTTATCAGCCCTTGACGGATATACGTCGAATTACCAGTAACCCTGTATATTCTACGAATGCTGTAAGTACTTATTCAAAATAAATCTTGGAAACGAATGTCGATTTAAAACCGTTTTCTATACTTACATTATACATACGTTTAGTATAGAAAACAGACATAAGTACTACATTTTTTAGCAAAATCCTTCATTAATTTCTACTTTATAATTTAGTTCCAAGAACCTACAAAAAATCGATTTGTTGCTAGGAAGCCCGAACCCCAACAAAAAATCCCCTACCTACGAAGGGTAAAAGGCTAAAAAGGGTCCGTCCGACCCTTTGGTTAGGGGACAAAGTAGTAGGTACTAGGGTCCGAAGTTCCGAATGATACGTTATTGGATTTGCAGCTGACATCTGTGCTTTTAAAATTCACAACATTTTAAAACTTGTAATATCTTTAGGATTCAATGCAATACTTGTATTGTGTAAGATCCCTAACTTTAAACATCAAAAAACCTTTGTTAATATTCGCTTTCGAAGTTAAATGTCAATATCAGTTTTATCGTTTGGCAGTTAAGTCCCAAATAAAAGGATTTTGTGCCTGAGACCAGTAACTAAAAGAAATCTGGTCCTGTGATGAGCAATTCGTTCCTAATCCAAAGAACCAGTTTCAATTTAGTTGCAGGTTTACCAAGTTTAACAAAATATCGACCCGTGAAGATTATACTATTATTACCTGTGGCCTCCGCAACCTCGGAGAGTCCGTCAACTAAATTAGACGCCGTTTCGAACAAGCCCTGGTAGTAGTCGGATACAGGCAGTACGTTCTGTACGCTGGAAGCCAGCGGGATCAAACCCTCGACTCCTTGTACCACATTCTGCAGACCACCGATCAAATCTTTCTTCAAGAAATCCTTCACAGTTTGAAGTTGGTTCGTCAGGAATTTGTTGAATTTGCCTGTCAATACAAAAGATATCACGTTCCTAAATTGTCATTTTTAAATGCAAGCTGCATGTTCTAAGCCGTGTCAAGCAATTGTATGGTGATGCTGAGCAGCGGAGCTAATATGTTCATAAAAATTAGTTCATAAAAATGGCAAAAATCTAATAATTCAAAAAAAGTCTTAAATACCAAAGACAGCTCTGGAAGTCTCGGCAGACGTGACTCCAGTGAGCAGGGGGACACGCTTCTGCTTTTTACTCAGTGACTCTGCCGGAGCTTCAGCGACCAGCGGTGGTAGACCACGGAGGTCGTCTTTTCCTTCCACTCTGGCACCAGCACCTAGTAATAAGTTTTGTACACTGTATTTTGCTTATATAATACTTATTTAAATCTGACATCATTGCTCGTATGATGTTCTGTGTTTCCCAAGCTATTTGAAAACCCACCTGAACGTCCTGAAATTTCTTCTAAAAACCTTTGTGTGTCCACCATGTCCATTTTTAAATCCTCATCCGCCTGTAAACATTTTTGTTTTTATATCCATATAACCATAGCTGCTCTACCCATCAGTTAATTTACCTACTATACCTGCACAAGTTCTTCAACAGGCAGTTGTCTTAAACATATGAGAAGACTTTCAGCTGGTTTCTTCGGACAGCCTGTGCGTTCAGCCAAGGCTTCAGCATGTTTGGCCGGGTCTGGTCGTACGGCTCCTGGAGACAAGGGCGCCCCGGACAAGGCAGCCACTCCCGTAGCCGTGCGGCCTTCGGGAGACATCGCCAGGAGGGACGCCGCACTGCCACCAGAACCTTGACCCATTACTACCACTCGTTTTGGATCGCCACCAAAAAATTGAATGTAGTCTTGGATCTGTAAAAGCGTTGTGTAAGATCTTATAAATTTACATAGTTGGATTTTTTTAACTGTTTATATACCATTGGACGAAAAATAAAAATTTACTAGATGGCTTAGACTTAGTATTGCATATTTCGAATGTTCTGGAAATATAAAGGAACAATATAATCTGACCTTCGAGTCGGATATCGGTAGTCGGATAATTTTTTTCTTGAGGGACTGAATGACCTTTGATATTAAGTAACCGACGTGGTTAGTTTGCAAAAACTTTATAAGGTTCACATTACTGCGTCGGGGTATGTCGTGGTCACTCGTGGTGCTGGAAACACCAATAAATCGAATCTATTCAAGAATACGTCATAATCAAAATACGAGTTTTGTAGTCAATCAAATGCGCCAGAGGGCAACAACATAAAATAATGTGAACCCAGCTTGACTCTTACCCAGATCATAGCAGTATGCAGATCAAAAAGTCCAAGATTACCTCCTGCATCTCTTTGTCCAGTGCTGAGGTACCCAAGTGATCCTAGCCGATATTGCGCCGTTACCAATATTGTGTCTTTCTGAACCAAATGTTGTCCCTTGAATGTAGAAGATTATTAGTAACGTGGCCAGCAGTAAGTAATAGTATATTAAACGCGCAGTAGGTAAGGAGAATTTATCGATTACTACAGTACTACACGTTAAGACACTCAAAAAAACTTACACCATACGATGCCGTCGATCCTGACCTGTAGTTACCACCATGAATGAAAAAGACAACTGGGCTGCCTGAAAATCATTAAAATTTTAGACGACGACGATCCTGTTTAATAAAAGTTCGGCTCTATAATCAAAGGTTCGGTTATTGATGGTGTGTCATTGCATTGGCGTACCTTCCTCAGTGGCAGGCATTTTGGGAGAATACACGTTAAGGCATAAGCAGTCTTCATGACCTATGATGCGCCTTGGCTGGTAAGGGTCTGGCTGTGGGCACGGAAGGCACTGCTGGGTGGCTGTCATCTCACCGGCAAGGTAGCGACGAACCGGCCGTTGGAACCTCTGGGGACCCACCGGCGGTTCTGCATATCTGTTGATAAAGACAACAGAAAGTTCATAGCTACGAGTATATGAGCAGAAATACATGGATCAGTGATTAGTGGCATGATGACTTTTACAACTAGGTATGGGTATGACAAATAACTAGGTAGGTAGCACCCAAAGACATTAAATTTATACTTACTGTAGCACCACCTGGGCCTCGAGTCTGCTATTACAATAGTGTCAGAATGGTCTATCATTGTTTTCATAATTGTTGATTTTGACAAGTTTGGTAATCTACTAATATACTTAAAAGTGTCATTATGACTTTCCAATGGTTAACCACTGACACTCCATTGAAAGAAATGGCATAGAATGGTAATCTCGTACATAATGACAGATGAATTACAGACTTATGCGGTAATCGGCTAAAATTATGACAGTTCCTTCGATCAGTGACCTACCATTAGAACGTCATTGTGCAGTCAGTGCTGTTCAAAGACGTTGAATATTTAAAACCACGATTCTATTACGAGACCATTGACCGACCAATGATCGACCATTATGAATTTATCAGATTACGAACTTATAGCAAAATAGCACTTCGCCCGCGACTTCGTCCGCGCGGATTTAGTAGGTACTCTACAAACTTCAACGCCCCCTATAAATTTTCCAAAACTAACCAGTTTTGGAAAATTAAGCACAACGATTTTCATTAATTACTTAGCCATTTCTACTTATGCTATGGTCTCAGTAGGCCCTCGACAATGTACCATTTAATTAGCGACTGTCGAAATGCCAAATATGTAGGAAATTGGTCACGTGACATTTCGATAGCATCTGTCAATCCCATACATTTTTGACGTATTGACAATCGCCTACGCCACGCCACAGTTGACAGAATCTCACTTGTCTCGAGTCCAGGTTCAGCGCAACTGTTCACCCCGTTCAGCCCGTCAGGGGTTGATTATGCAAAAATTGTTAGGTATCTACATCTGTTTCAATTATCCCGCTTTTAGTTTGTTCATAGCATTCCGACGTAAAGTGAAGCAAGCAATTATGTCCTCCCCTAAAATCTTAATCACCCCTGCTTCACTCCTTATTATGTATGTAGTTTATTTTCGAAAAATCCAAACATTTGTTATTGTTTCAACTTCATCGGACCAAGCATTGATACGATTCTCCCCAGTTCGCTCAAGCCGCGACATTTTTCTACAGTGTGTTACATGTTTATTACCGTCGGCGTCGTAACTTTTGAACGAAAGGTCCGATTTGAATAATTTAAAGTGTAATTTACACGGACATAATCAACCTTAATTATCAAACCATTTAAATGGATAAGGATTAATATCATGATACTAAAATCACCATTTTTTATTTCACCATGGGATTTGCTTGAATAATATAAACAAAAAGCGGTCATGGTGACTTATCCATAATAGTTAGACATATGGTATCGCGAACTTTTTTGTAGATATTGATGACCTCTATAAAACTGTAGTACATCACTTTGCTCTATTGTCAATTGATTCCGCAGCGTACGCGATATAAGGATTTTTCTCACATTTTTGGTTACATTATCGAAGTTTTCATACGGATCCCTAACTTTTCTGAAAATATTATATACCCTATGTCCATCACCGATAATGTAGAATTCTACTGGTGAAAGAATTTTTCAAATCGGTCCAGTAGTTTCGGAGCCTATTCATTTCAAACAAACAAACAAACAAATCTTTCCTCTTTATAATATTAGTGTAGATAGTGTAGATGACAATGGGATCGTGTTGGAATGACGAATTTAAGTATAAAAATAGCAGACTTGGGGCCCAGTAGTAGGTACGTGCGTCCCGTAAGAAAATTGCTGTTAATAGCTATTAAGTACTTAATTTAATAACAAATAGTTAATGAAAGTGCCTGCCGAAAATCCTGAAGTGCCTATACGCGAGAAGCAATAGTGATTGGTTGTCACTAGGTACCATAATATTATAAGAAAATACCTAGGTACCTTCCGGGAAACTTAGTACTTATTTAAACGCGACAATTAGAATGGATGGATGTTTGTTGCTCTTTCAAGCAAAACTACTGAACGGCTTTTGATCAAACTTTCCAGAAACATCCTTACTATTCCTACTTCCTTAATAATAGTATAAATGCGAGTTTGTTGTACGTGTAATGGAAGCAAAATAGTCGATATGATTTAAGATTGTTGTTTTTTTTATGTTAATAATTTATGTGATTTATGTTATGATCCAAATATCTGTACTTTTGCACGCCGTAAGGTAGAGTGTGTTGGTTGAAATTAAGATGTCGATAATGCAATAAATAACAATTTATTGCATTATCGACATCTTAATTTTGGATACCCACAATCATCGCAAAATAAATTATTTCTTTCTTTCTTTACTATGTCTGTCTGTCTGATACGCTTTCACGGTAAAACGGCTGAACGAATCGTCATGAAATCTGGCAGATATAGGTACAACATATAGCCTGGGATATGGAGAAGGACATGGGCTAGTTTTATATGCGATAACCGACATCCACGCAGGCAGAGCCGCGAGCGAAAGGTAGTAGCTTATACGTCACAATAACACGTATGCTAATTTTATAAAGGTGTAAAGTCCTAATACCCCACGCAGGCGGAGCCGGCAAGTTCCCTCTAAGCACGGAAGGCAAGCCGCGGGAAATAGCTACATATCTAGGTAGTAATAAAACTATGGTGGTAGCCATAACTGCACGGAACCCTAACCATGAGTACCTAGTATTCCATAGAATGCAAAACATCAAGAATTCCACTTAAGGTGAAAAATGTGTAAACTTTTAAGCTTTGTAAGGTACGCAGGTTAGCTTTAAGGTTTAAAAAGTTTGTATAGGCAAATATTTATATTTCACATTTCTGCGACCTTCGACCCGTAGTACCCAGACACACCAAGATGTGAAATTCCGATAATACTGTCACCATTTCAACTCCGTTATTCCATACTATAGTCTCGTCTCACTGTCACGCTATTGCCCTTGAGGGTTGGACAGACATGTTTAGCTATCTACACTATAATGAACATATTACATACTAACTAAGTAATTAGTTCAAGGGCGACTTTTTTGATCCATAGTTAACTCATCGTTGTTAGCTTGACGAATAAATAACTAGGTAGGTCTAAGTTAAAACTATTTCTGTCAGGGTTGCGGATTTTGTTCGAAAGAGTTACCGCGGCCCTGGAAAGCAAAGAGCACTACGAGGAGCACGGATGGGTTTTAGTCAGTAAGAGTCTGACACTCCCTCCCGCTCCACCCAGACCGGCAGGAGTCATTTGATTATTTCCCATCCATAAAATGCAGGTACTTAATGACATATTTTTGCCAATGTCTAAGTACTTACCTAACTACCTATAAACTCGATTTCAATAAAAAAATAGCTTCTACTTACCTATTTAAATGGATAATCTGTCGGCCACAAAAACAGCGGAAACCGCTATCAGCATCCGTCAAACTGTTCTGTCACAATTAGATTTGATACAATTGTGCGATTTTATATTTTTATGTAATATATTGCGTTGCTAATTTAATAGCATAAAGATTTTTTAGCCCTGACCTTTTTATTACTTTTGTTTTAAATCGCTCTTGTCCAAACTAGATAACGTTTTCTATTGAATTATACTAATCTTCCTGACCGACAACCAAAGACTAATAGTAGATTATGCACCCAGGGGATAAAGCAGTGTCTTGTGTCACGGGCGTCATATTGAATCTCGAACGCAGTGAAGGATTCGGGAGTTAACTCCCGAGCGTAGCGAGGGAGTTTAGAGTTTAACTCACGAGCGAAGCGAGGGAGTTAATACAAGAATCCTGAATGCAGCGAGGGATTCAAGCTAGCCCAAGGCAAAGACACCTTTATCCCCGAGGAGGATACTCTACTTTTCACACCTCCTGTGAGAAAATCAAAGTATTTTAAATTTACAAACACTATGTAGAGATATGTATTTAGAACCATACTGTATACCTACTTAAAAAAAGGTTAGTTTAATACCATACGGATTTGCAATTTCCGCGCCTTTTTTGCGTTCCACTCGGTATACCTACCCCACATAGCGGCCACGACCAACTCGATTTTCGTTTTTTTTTTTTTTTCTGTGGGTAAGTAAATATATGTGCAGGCCTATTGTTATCAACCTAATACAATTAATGTGTACACAAAGCTTTATACAGAGCTTTGTAACAGCTGGTAGAATGGTTCGGACGCTTGGCTGTATGCAATTTGAATTTAGAACGTCATAGGAGATGCTCGAGAAAATAGTTTTTAAATTAATAAATCGACTATAAAAATGGGTTTTAAGTGTTATTCTTATCCTTTTATACAATAATCCGTACATAACCAATTATTCTTATAATATTGTCTTCAATCCTGGATCCTGGTCAATTATTATGATTTTGTAGAAATTCGAGAATATCATCCCTAAGTAGTAAGAGTATCGAGAATATCTTTCCTCTTTCTGGAACAGAAAAAGAGAGACAGAGACAGAAGGCGTTGTAAGTACCTAATATACCACCAATTGAGCAGACAGATGAGGTTCCAAATTTAAATCACATTATTGACCAGCGGGTTATAATGAAATCCAGTACAATATTATTGCCCGGCTGTGCCACCGGCCAAAAATGACTCACTTTAGGTTAGGTTGGTATGACATATAATTTGACGTTTTCGATCAGGTGGTGTGAAAATTTTATTATAACCCTGACAACCGACATACCTACCTAGTAGAAATTAGCTCAAGTTTAGGTAGATACTCTGTCACCACAGGGCCTGATCCTGTGTGCCACTTATAAACTAAGTAAGAATCCCAGATTATGATAAATAATAATAATAATTCATTTTATTTCGGAATACTCCATATACACCCCTTTGTCCAAATTAAAATACAATATAATAAAATACTTACAATAATTAACTAAAATATCATAAAACAATAAAAATTAAACTAATTATCAAAACAAAATAGACACAATGAACACTCAGAAACACATTTAAAAAAACTTTACAAGTAGAATTGGGAATTATTTATAATCATATTTATGTCCCTAATTATCGTCCTCATCCATTTACACTGCATAGGACAATCGAGGCGACCAGCGGCCCTACCATGACGTGTTAAAGCGTGAGTAGTTCGAGCGAGAAGGAGGGATGGAGCTATATAGGGTGTAAAGCTCCATCCCTCCTTCTCGCTCGAACTACTCACGCTTTAACACGTCATGGTAGGGCCGCAGCAATCATCTTCAGTATGCCGTTGCTACTACCTCTTACGCGTTGAAAAATAGAAGCGACCCTCTTGCGTATAATCGCACGATACCCATCTGTCCGTACCTCTGCGAACATTCTGGATGCACTACAGTCTCGAGGTTGACGCAACAACATCCTGAAGATGGTGTTATATTGAACTCGCAAGACATAAAGATTATGTACCTACTTACATGTTTGTAATCTGTGGATTCTGTGAATATTAAATATTAGCATATTTCCGGGGCCTAACCAACAACTCTTAAAAAGCAGTATTACTTTAATATACCTACTAGATCGTCAGATTACTAATACGTAAATCAATAGAATATTACTAATCTCTTAACTAATACCAATAAGTATACTCAATACTCAATACTTTATGGCATAATGTATATTCGTCACACTCCTACTCGCTTCGCAGTCGCACATTGCGACCTCGAGATCAAAGGGGGTACTATTTTATTTCTAATGCAAAAACGGTAGGTAGTTGACTCCCTATTCTTGCTATTATTATTATCTTCCTTTTCTAGAATATTAGGTAAGTACTGTATTCGAAGGTCTAATCAGTTCCAAACTCTACATTGCGATTCTGTAAAAATATGTCACAGTGTAAGCAATGTCCAATTTGTTACTTAGGTAGGTACTTAAGTGTGGCAATTTGGAGTGCTACAGCAAGAAAAACAAATGAAAAAGATTTAGGTGGTTTGTGGTACCTACCTATGCCAATTTGTTTGGCTAGGCATTTAAGAATCTAAGGTTTCAATCACGGTTTCTGGCGTGACACAACAGCGATGCTCTAATTTATAACCACTAAACTTGTAAGTAACTGGTCCATAGACTGATGAATCACGTGAGGAACCATGTCAAAATGATTTTCGGATCATCGGTCCAAGTACTAGTCTTAGTAATAGGGTCCCGTTTTTACTCTTTGGGTACGCAGCCCTAAAATGGATTGCACTTCACCGCTGGTAGGTAGGTATGTGTTACCTCTTTGTTACCTATTATCTTATTATAAATAGGTAGGTACATAGCTGTAGGAATATCTAGTTCGATAGAACTGTATGGGTGAGGTAGGTACTTAGGTAGGTACTTACTTACACATTAATTTAAATCACTTTCAAATACGAAGGTCAACCTATATATAGCATTACCTACTTATATAAACTGCTTAGACTTGCTTTAAATCAAATTAAGTTAAAACTGTACTTGCCTGATACCAAAGAAACTATAATATCCAAGTTTATCGTCTTTGATTCCTTCGACGCGTGCGCTGAACCCGTATCGCTGAGTGAACACCACCGCAGCGTCAGGTTCGGGGGGCGAGGCAGGAGCGCCTCCGACGACAGCCTGCGCCGGCGCACTCCACAGCGCCACCAGCGCTAGCGCAACACACCACGTCCAAAGCCGATACATCACTAACTCCTGTGACACTCGCATTCGGAACCAGACAACCCACGACTTGTGATAATCGTCATACCGTGTTGCTAAATACCTACCAGCCGTTGATAATTTTTTGTTGAATCCTGTCTGTGATCCTGTTTACTGATAAAAATGTTCTCGAACGGTTTACCAAAATTTAAGCATTAAATTCAAAGTAAGTAAGTAGGTACCAACCTACGTGTAGGTACTTACTTACCTAACTAATGTTACTTTTAGACATAATTGTCAAGCATTTGAAACTGTGTAGTGAAGAGAAGACTGAAGACACACAAGAGGCGATCTCTCAGTAGGCGATTTTGTATTGATCCTTGTTTTCCCTTTTTCCACCGTTGTTTCAGCCTCCGTTAAATCCGCATCCAAGGAGGTCAAGCGCTGCAAGCTCTGCACCACCGTTCGCACCTGCCTCCGCTAAATGGCTAAGTAGGTAAGTACCTGAATTCATAGTTCGAGAAACATAATTTCAATCATCGTCGCCACGAACCAACAGAGGACAAAAGTATCGACTATCTAAAGTAGGTGTTATGAATGGGCCCAAATTCATAACGCTTCTTTTTACTTCACCGTAGTCGGGTAAAAATATGAGTTAGGTACCTACCTAAACATTATGGAATTTGAACTCTACTATGTGTGTGTGATGATTTGATGAATGTGACTGATGAAGATGATACATTCAAACTTATCCATTTTAATGAAAGACTACTACTTACTATCTATTAACTAGGTACCTATCTACCTACCGTTTTCACAGAATAAATACCCCGGGACCCTATTCTGTAAAAATCTCACCGTGAAAACCTAGGTGATATGAACATGAAGTGGGCTGTCAGTCGATACTATCAAGGAGGATTGACAGAACAGTTCACTTCATCTCACTCCACCAAAGTTTTCTCTATGCCGATAGTGAAAGCTGACGATCGACTCGCACTACAGTGAATCCACTACAGTAAGTTTTGGCGTGCCGCAGGGAAGCGTATTGGGTCCCACTTTGTTTATAATTTATATAAATGAGCTGTGCTCCACCGAACTCCCTCAGGCTAAAATATTTACATACGCAGACGATACTGCAATATTCTTCCATGGGAAAACATGGGAGGAAGTTCAATTCAATGTGGAAAACGGGCTTAGGGTAGTGGCAAAGTGGCTGTTGACGCTAAACATTGAAAAAACAAAGGCAATAAACTTCGCGGTTTCTAAACGCTCTTCTCCTAGTGAAGTCAAGGACCTGCGTCTCCCCACCGAGGGTGTCCCCACGTTGCCGTCGTGGTGGGGCTTGTGTGTCTCAATGATCTTGTGAGCTTTGCAGGTAGAGTTACTCATGCCGAAAAGGTCCAAGTGAGAGACCAGACCAAGAGGGACACGAGAAGGGCACACCGTTCGGATTTTCGGAGACTTGAGCAGTGTTCGAGTCTTCGGATGGTGTGCGTTTCATTTGGAGGCATTGCTCGCTGCACTCTGATACGCGTCTGCTCATCAGACGTGACCGTGAGGGCGGTGAGCAAGCAGTGGGGGAGATGCCCTGAGGTCAAATCGGTAGTGAGCGCAAGTAGTGATACGGGCAGACTACTAAGGGCCATTTTCACCAATTCAAACTGATCGCGATTAAGCCCAGCTGAACTCGATTTAAGCCTTGATCGGAGTTCAAAACTCCTTTTTTGATTTCACCAACACAAAATGAATGAGGTTCAAGCTAAAAAGAGATCACATTAGGATCGGGCGATTTTGGGCGATCAGACTCCTTGATCGAGTTCTAGGGCTGTCAGAGTTTTTCAGTGTCATCATTGTTTTGTGAATTTTATTATTTAATTTTGTTGATATATCGTGGATTAAAATGAAATACTATAAAGAATATGCCTTGACAAAAATTGGGATGTAGATAGATTAGAACAGTGCGCGACGTCCACGATCAAAGATGTTGCGAGAGGGAACAAAACTTCAAGCCCCTTGATGACCAAGACTGTTTTACAAAATTTCGTCGTTGTTAACAGTTTTGCATGTATTGGAGTGTATTAAAGATAAAATACAGTTTCCTACAAATATGTAAGTACCAAAATATGTTATTTTTATTACGTAGATATTCCAATGTGCATAAAACAATAAAATGTAGGTGTGTTCTGCGTTTCCATGCAACTTGGTGCTATTCAGATGCTGTGTAAGTATATGGATTTAGCCCTTTGACTGCACAAATTCAGTGCTGCCATTGCTTCACCCGACAATGCCACATTTTCTTCTTTAGACACCAGAAAATATCCTAGTACTTATAAAATTAGATGTAATTATTTATGTTTTCTTTTCAGATTAGCAAGATTACATTGTAACAAATCATAAACTGGAATGGATTGACATGAAAAGGATTTTGATCAGATAATAACAATTGGAGGGATTTGTCAACTAGTTGTAACAAATCGGTAATCAATTATTGGTACCCATAATGTTTATAAAAGTGATCTGTGTGTTGGAAACTTTGTACCTACCTATTTTAAAATTAATAACGTTAAAGGCAAGTACCTATGTGAAAACCATAATAAAACTATACTTAAACATAAATAATTAATAAGCATTTATTTTGAGAGTTATTTTTTTCTCCTAAGTACCTATACCTATCTATAACTATGAGGTCGGTGTTTCCTAGCCGGCTATATATTTTGAGATGAAACACCGACAAGCCATAGGCTCAACAATTATAAACAACTAGCTGTCCCCCGCGGCTTCGCTCCCGTCAACTGGCTACCTACCTACCTACCCTACACCTTCCCTACACCTACCCTAAGGATTCTTAAATTTTCTAATTTTCCGCGCAATTTTTTTTTTTTTTTTTTTTTTTTTTTTATCTGCCATAAGAACCTTCTCCTAATAATAACAAATACAACAAAAAAATAATTAGTGAAATCGGTCCAGCCATTCACGCGTGATGCCGTGACCAAGGAAAACGGGTTTCATTTTTATATATATAGATTATATTGAAATGTCTAGATCTTATGAGTAGGGACAATTTCAGAATTGGAATCTTTAGGATAGCACCACATAGATACTTGTGAACCTGGACAGGTCCACTATATTGTGTGCACAATCTGTCTAGATAGTGCACACAACGACCCGATGATCAGAAGGTACCAAAAGTAAGGCTACCTGGTTGAAGTAATCAAACTTTTAGATAAATCTGAAATCTCTACATACATATTATTACAATATGGGTGCACAGTATCACATTCGTGACAATAATGACTGTAACAATCATGGATAATACTTAACACAGTACACAACACAGTCGAAATCATATAAAAGTTTTGGTAACCGGCTACGTTTAGTGATATCTGTAGTGTATGCATACATAAATAACCAATAAATAAATAGTAAAATATAACTTAATTAATTATCGTTATAATATAGCATTGGCTGTATATATATATCTACTGTCGTCTCCGGTTATGTACTACGCGGGCTTAACTGACGTGGGGGCTGGTCGCATGACAGCTGTCAGGGAGTGAAGACGTGGTGCATGAACTAGTGAGCCGATATTCATATAATTACTAGCTGTCCCCCGCGGCTTCGCTCCCGTCAACTGGCTACCTACCTACCTACCCTACACCTTCCCTACACCTACCCTAAGGATTCTTAAATTTTCTAATTTTCCGCGCAATTTTTTTTTTTTTTTTTTTTTTTTTTTTATCTGCCATAAGAACCTTCTCCTAATAATAACAAATACAACAAAAAAATAATTAGTGAAATCGGTCCAGCCATTCACGCGTGATGCCGTGACCAAGGAAAACGGGTTTCATTTTTATATATATAGATTATATTGAAATGTCTAGATCTTATGAGTAGGGACAATTTCAGAATTGGAATCTTTAGGATAGCACCACATAGATACTTGTGAACCTGGACAGGTCCACTATATTGTGTGCACAATCTGTCTAGATAGTGCACACAACGACCCGATGATCAGAAGGTACCAAAAGTAAGGCTACCTGGTTGAAGTAATCAAACTTTTAGATAAATCTGAAATCTCTACATACATATTATTACAATATGGGTGCACAGTATCACATTCGTGACAATAATGACTGTAACAATCATGGATAATACTTAACACAGTACACAACACAGTCGAAATCATATAAAAGTTTTGGTAACCGGCTACGTTTAGTGATATCTGTAGTGTATGCATACATAAATAACCAATAAATAAATAGTAAAATATAACTTAATTAATTATCGTTATAATATAGCATTGGCTGTATATATATATCTACTGTCGTCTCCGGTTATGTACTACGCGGGCTTAACTGACGTGGGGGCTGGTCGCATGACAGCTGTCAGGGAGTGAAGACGTGGTGCATGAACTAGTGAGCCGATATTCATATAATTACTAGCTGTCCCCCGCGGCTTCGCTCCCGTCAACTGGCCACCTACCTACCTACCCTACACCTACTCTACACCTACCCTACACCTACCCTACACCTACCCTACACCTACCCTACACCTACCCTACACCTACCCTACACCTACCCTACACCTACCCTACACCTACCCTACACCTACCCTACACCTACCCTACACCTACCCTACACCTACCCTACACCTACCCTACACCTACCCTACACCTACCCTACACCTACCCTACACCTACCCTACACCTACCCTACACCTACCCTACACCTACCCTACACCTACCCTACACCTACCCTACACCTACCCTACACCTACCCTACACCCACCCTACACCTACCCTACACCTACCCTACACCTACCCTACACCTACCCTACACCTACCCTACACCTACCCTACACCTACCCTACACCGGCTACACCTACCCTACACCTACCCTACACCTACACCTACCCTACACCTACCCTACACCTACCCTACCCTACACCTACCCTACACCTACCCTACACCTACCCTACACCTACCCTACACCTACCCTACACCTACCCTACACCTACACCTACCCTACACCTACCCTACACCTACTGTTCAGTTCCTATATTAATGCATGTAGTTAGATGTAGAAACAGTCGCAAATAAATCACCATTGAGTAAAGACGTTTGTTATTTTTCTAAAACACCGTTCCATTATTACAAAGAAAGTGAACCTTAAGTACATAAACATATGGTCCTTCGAGCCGGATAAATTAGTGAATGGAACGGCTTGCAGACTCGGTGCGCGAATACAATAGAGGACCGCATTCCTTAGATAAGGATTGAAGTTGTTTACTAGTAATTAGTGTGTGAAGACTACTTATAAAAACTTATTGAATAAAAAGTGGTTTAGACATTGCAACGTATTGAACGTGTTTGTGCCAATAATACTACGTGGACTATTTTTTTAATTCTGCAAAATGACGACACCTACTCCAGAACAGTCTAAATATTTATCTACGTTAGAAGATGTGGCTAGTATGATACAGAAAGCGCAAGTTAACCACTCGGGCCCAACATGTGAAAATTCCCTAATATAAAGTAAATCTTATGTATATGTAAATAAACATTAAATTCGCGATTAATTCGCGACACACCGGTGTGTCGCCGGGGCCGGACAGGAGAACGAAGACCGGACATAAAAAAGTGTCCGAAACAGCGATTAACAGCGGGTTATGTTAAAGCAAGACTAAAAGCCATTGAGGAATACTGGGATTCGTTCAAACAAACGCATAGCAGCCTTATGAAGTGTACACCACGAGAACAGCGGGGCGTGTTGCCTTACTTTCTTAATGAAGAATATTATACGTACGAAGAAATGTATCTTTGTTTACAAGCGGATTTAACCGATCTCCTAACAAACTTGGAGTCACAACAGAGATCATTAGAAGCGTCCAACATGTCTACTTCATCACACGATGGCCAGCTACCGTTTGCTAAGCTACCGAGAATACAGTTACCTACCTTTTCGGGCAGATATGAAGAATGGCCTACGTATAAAGATATATTTACAGCACTCGTACATAACACATCTATTAGTGATGTGCGTAAGTTGCATTATTTAAAGACTAGTGTTGCCGGAGAGGCAGAGATGTTATTACGACATATTCAAATTACGGAAAGTAATTATGTAACAGCATGGGAACTACTTCAAGGACGTTTCGGTAGCAAAAAGATGATTGTGTCGTCAGTTTTAAAGAAATTTTGCTGTCAGAAAAAGATAAGCAACCCGTCAGCTACACAAATTAAAGCTTTGCTCGATAATTCTGTAGAATGCATCAACAGTCTCAATAACATGGAAATAAACACCGCCACTTGGGATCCTATCCTAGTATTTCTAGTGACGCAGAAATTGGATTCAGAGACGTTAAAGTGTTGGGAAGAGGAAGCTTACAAGGAGAATAGCGATGAGTTGTCTACATGGGCGGCGTTGAAAAGGTTCCTCGAGTCTAAGTTTCGAACACTCGAGCTAATTGCTCCCATGACTACTACAGTAGCAAAAGAGAAGGCACAAGGTCACAAATCGTATCATGTCGTAGCAAAGGATACTGAGAACGATAAAGGTGACTCGGCGCAGACCAATAGCAGTTCATCACCTTGTTGTGTATATTGCAAGGGTGACCATTACATCTTTAGTTGTAAGGAATTCGCAAAACAAACTGTGCAACAAAGACGAGAATTTGCGAAAAACAAAAACCTTTGTTTCAACTGCCTAGTACCGAATCACATAGTCTACAAATGTAAACAAAAGAAGAAATGCCGAGTCTGCGGAAGAAAACATCATTCTCTCTTACATGAAGCAAAGGAAACAACACAAGAGAGTGACACACAAGAGAGTAACAAACATGAAGAACAAACCGAGAAGGTCACAAGCGCACATTTCTCTAAAGAACAACCTGGTCGTCAAGTGTTATTGGCAACAGCACAAGTACATGTTACATCAAGCGACGGCGAAACACATGTACTTCGGGCATTGATTGACCAAGGCTCAGAGGCTTCATTTGTATCTTCAAGAGTAGTCGAACTCTTGAGATTGAAGAGGACAAGCATCAACGGTGTAGTCTCAGGGGTTGGAGAAGGAAACTTGGTTCCAATAAAGCATGTAGTTGACCTGTCAGTTACATCGCAATATAATAGAAAGGAAGTTATTCAAGTGAAAGCTTATGTTTTGAAATCACTATCTGCTAGATTACCTTCAAAACAAATCACGATGAACTGGCCAGAACTCCAAAAACTACTATTGGCTGACCCTACGTATAACACACCGGGCAAAATTGATATATTACTCGGTGCAGACATCTTTTCCAAAATTATAGAAGTTGGTTTAGTAAGATGTTCTGATGGCATAGTGGCTCAGAAAACACGTTTGGGGTGGATATTATCAGGTCAAAGGGAAGACAAATTAATTAGCGACATACACAAAATAACAACACTACATGTGACAAGTATGGTATCAGAAGACAATGATTTATTAAGAAAATTCTGGGAAATCGAAACAGGTTTATACAAGAAAAGACAACTACTTACAAAGGAAGAAGAGATGTGTGAAGAGATTTACAAAAATACAACAAAAAGAATGAACGGAAAATACACAGTGCACTTACCTTTGCGACAAGGAATAGAAGAGACACTGAAATTATGTGGAGATACGAAACAACAAGCTGTTCATAGATTCAAACAATTGGAGAAGAAATTACAAAATTCACAGAGTTTAAAGTCAAATTATTCTAAAGTGGTTCATGAGTATATGGAAATGGGTCATTTGAAAAAATCTGACGCAAACGATGACAACAAATCGGTCTATCTTCCTCACCACGCCATAATACGCGAAGACAAGGACACAACGAAGGTTCGAGTAGTTTACGACGCGTCGGCGAAAGGTTCTAATGGTCATTCTTTGAACGACACCATGATGGTTGGACCTGTATTGCAACCTGACTTACGAAGCTTAATTATCAAATGGCGAACACATAGAATATGTGTAGTAGGAGACATTATTAAGATGTATAGAATGATTGATATGACACCTGAGCACACAAATTTACAACGCATAGTCTGGCGAGATAACCCTGAAGAAAAACTAGAAAGCTTCAACTTGATGACTGTAACCTTTGGTACAGCTGCAGCACCCTATTTAGCTGTACGAACGTTACAACAACTCGCCGATGATGAAGCACTTGAGTATCCTAATACAGCACCTGTAATTAAAAATTCATTTTACATGGATGATTTGATGTCGGGAAGTGAAACTGAGGAAAAAACAAAAAAAAATGTGTGAGGAAATAAAGGTGATACTAAGTAAAGGAAATTTTAAGATGCAAAAGTGGTCTAGTAATTCGGAAGAAGTATTGAAGTATTTACAAGAGAGAGATAGTACAAACAGTACGAAGGATGGAATAGAGATAAAGCTAGATAAGGTTATAAAAATCCTGGGATTGACATGGGATAGGAAGGATGATACATTTAAATTCACAATTAACTTACCTGAAATTCGGTGTCCCGTAACGAAGAGATCTATTCTGTCTGATGTAGCAAGGCTGTTTGACCCATTTGGATGGCTGTCACCAGTGATAATCAACGCTAAAGTTTTTATACAAAAACTGTGGCTATGCAACATGGGATGGGATGACGAGCTGCCGTCACAGTTGATAGATGAGTGGATGAGATTTAGAGAAGAATTAAAACACCTTCAAAACATCACAATACCACGTTGGTTTAAAACTACACCGATCAATTATACAAACATTGAATTGCATGGTTTTGCAGATGCATCTACGCACGCATATGCTGCTGTTACTTACCTTAAGATTATTGAAGAGGACACAGTACATATCACAATCGTCGCATCTCGAACCAAGGTTGCGCCGTTGAAGCAAATCTCAATTCCTAAATTGGAATTATGCGCCGCTGCATTACTAGCAGAATTAATCAATGATTTGGTAGACCTGTTGAAAATACCTAAAAACAAAATCTTGCGTGGACTGATTCAATGGTCGTGATGTCATGGTTGCAATCTCAACCAAGTCGTTGGCGTACATTTGTTGCGAACCGAGTGGCAGACATAACACGTATACTAGACAATGACCGATGGAGACACGTTCAGTCTACCGATAACCCAGCCGATATCGCTACAAGAGGCGTAAAAGCAAGCGACCTGGCTTCATTTGACTTATGGTGGACTGGGCCTGTATGGTTAAAACATAAAAATCTCGATCTACAAACATATGAAATCCCTCAAACTGAATTAGAATTGAAGGGTTCATCATTTCACACAAATTTAGAAGACAAACCAATCTGGGAACATTTTTCTTCAATTTCGAGAATGAAAAGAATATTAGCTTACTGTAGAAGATTTACACGAAGAGAAAGAGTAACAAAAGAAATATATTTAACCGTTAATGAGCTGGAAAAAGTATTAGAATTATGTATAAGGTATTATCAAGACTTAGTTTATCAGAAGGATATTGAAGATTTACAGAAGGATGGAAGCGTGAAGAAAAGAAGTTCTCTTATCACACTCGCCCCTTTTTTAGATAAAAACGGGATAATAAGAGTGGGAGGAAGGTTAGAAAATGCCTCCATAGCTGAAATTACAAAACACCCGATTGTAATACCATGTAATCAGCATATAACTAAGTTATTAGTTCAAGAAGCTCATCTTAAAACACTACATGGTGGGATACAAGCAATGATGGCTTTTGTGAGAACGAGATACTGGGTGATAGGTTTGAAGTCTGCCGTAAGAAAATGTATTCACAACTGTAAGACCTGCATTCTGGATAAAGCGAAGGTGAAAACCCAGTTCATGGGTCAATTGCCTGCTGTTCGAGTCAATCAACATCGGCCATTTATGAATAGTGGGGTTGATTACGCTGGCCCGGTATTGATAAGAACATCGAAAGGCCGCGGACACCATGCAACAAAGGGCTATATCTGTTTATTTATATCTATGGCCACTCGCGCGATCCATCTAGAGGCGGTCACAGACCTAACAACACAAGCTTTTATAGCCGCATTTCGGAGGTTTGTGGCGCGCCGAGGCCACTGTTCGAACTTATGGAGCGACAACGGCACCAATTTCGTTGGTGCTGCCAAGGAATTGAAGGACATGTTCCGGAAGGGAAAGAATAATATCGCGAAGGAAGCGGCTGAACTACTAGCTAATGATAACACAATATGGCACTTCATACCACCAAGGATGCCCACATGTGGAGGCTTATGGGAGGCTGGAGTTCAGTCTGCTAAAAGACACCTCTACAGGATAAATAAGGACACAAAACTGACCTACGAGGAGATTTCTACGCTCTTAGCGCAAATCGAGGCGTGTCTCAACTCTCGCCCTCTTTATCAAATGGACAACCAAGTGATGCCACTTACTCCGGGGCATTTTTTGGTTGGTGAGCCCTTGATTTCGGTTCCTGATACATGCTACGAGTACCAACCTGTCAGTCTTTTAACTAGGTGGCAAATTATTCAGAAAATGACTCAAGACTTCTGGCATAGATGGCGTACGGAGTATCTCAACACGCTCCAACAAAGATACAAGTGGCAAGTGAAGGTCCCAGAGCCTGCTATTGGAGATGTCGTTATTATTAAGGAAGAGAATCTGCCCCCTACGAAATGGCTGTTGGGACGGGTGAAACAAATACATCCTGGAAAGGACAATCTCGTAAGAGTGGTAACAGTCCAGACTATGGGGAACAAGGAGTTAAAACGGCCCCTATACAAATTGATACCGCTTCCTAAAGAACCAATAAGCCAGTAAGCTATGGTGGGCGGTTAAATAAATGATTAATGAAGAGTTGATAAAGTGTAATATAAAATCAAATGTATAACAAAATTTAAGTTAATAAACAAAAATATTTACAGTCCACTTATTGTTAGATTTGCATGACATGTATTAGTATTCAGTTAAGTATAGATTAAAACTTATGTTTTGGTGGGCGGTATGTTCAGTTCCTATATTAATGCATGTAGTTAGATGTAGAAACAGTCGCAAATAAATCACCATTGAGTAAAGACGTTTGTTATTTTTCTAAAACACCGTTCCATTATTACAAAGAAAGTGAACCTTAAGTACATAAACACCTACCCTACACCTACCCTACACCTACACCTACCCTACACCTACCCTACACCTACCCTACACCTACCCTACACCTACACCTACCCTACACCTACCCTAAGGATTCTTAAATTTTCTAATTTTCAATTTTTTTTTTTTTTTTTCGTAAGAACCTTCTCCTGACAATAACAAACACAACAAAAAAAGAATTGGCGAAATCGGTTCAGTTATTCTCGAGTTTTGCGCTTACCAACACATTTTGCGATTCATTTTTATATATAAGATGTATATTTAATTATCTAGTGTACATCAGAACACTACAATATCTATTGAAACTTTTTGGTTTTATAATCGCAGTAGGTCGCTACCGCATGATTCAATTCTAAACGCATTGCGTTTTATGTGATAATATTTACATTCTATGCCAAAGAGACTAGGCTCTCGTGAACGCAATCAAAATGTGGCTGGTGAAATCCGTTAGACGAAAATCGAGATCAATGTTGATGTTCAAGCAGAAGTAAGTTTTCTTACACGCGATTTGCTTTAGAAATGGTGAAATCCGCCCTTAGAAAACCAAGTTGCGAGATCAAATCTTACGACGAAGATATTGTTTTGCTTTCAATTTAGAATTTATTCCAAAACTATTTCTTGTAATAATGTAAAGAACTATAGACGGAATAATCTTAAAATATAAACTTTCTAAAATGGTAATGTTTTCGCATAACTTGTAATAAGTGGGTAGTTGAAAAATAAATATTCGTATTAATTATAAAACTGGTATTCAAATGCTACTAAGGGTATGCAGTGACTACGCGCAAACATATTTTACCTTGCCTTACTAAATTGCAAAAACAACGTCTCTTTACATTTTTTATTTTCTATTTTATATGTAGTTTTTTTGCATAATGTGGCTGAATCCTTCACGATATTTGGCATCAGGTGTCGGCTCTTAGTCAAAACCGAATTCAGCTAAATAACAGTATTTTACGTTGAGCGGCTGCGTACTAAACCTCCACAACCCATTAACTGGGTAACACGGTACTTCTTGGCAAGACTGGTGTCAGATTTTCTAGCTTCCGACAATGCGTAACGACTGCTAAAGATGTGTGTGTATTCCCAGCGGAAAAGTGTCGTTTTTCTTAATTTCAGCTAAGCAGATATTTAGTGTATGACGTCGTGTAAATGTGTATGGTAAACTTACGAATTTGTGCATCCAACCATTGGGGAATTATTCAACAAAAACTGTTTCCGCTGGAACTACGTCATCCCAGCGGCACTTTTTTTTTCCTATTGACGTACCTACAAGAAAAAAAATACATGCAATAATTAGTGTGTGACGAGAGGTAAATGTGTATGTTTAAATGAAATTTGTGTGTCTTAAAACTTCGAAGATATTCAAGTTTCCGCTGCGCTGACGTTTGGCTATTTGATGGAAATCATATAAATCGGTTTAGTGCAGAGTTGATTTTTTTTACGCACGTTGCTATGAATTTGTGTATAATGTTTGTGAAAACAGATTTTGAAAAAAGAAAACCGTTTAGGAGATATACGTAAAGTTGAAATATGGTTATTAGGTCCAAGTACTTAAAATAGGAACTTTAGAGCCTAACTTTTAACGTTTATTTGTATCTTGTAAGGGTCTACAACGTCTTGCCAAGTTTCATTTATGTGCGCTTAGTAATTAATGAGCAATGGCATAATTTACTACGAATGGACCACTATATTTTGTGACATCCGATTGTAGGACTTTTTAATGGAAAAGCAAAATAAAATATATTCCAATATTTAGTGTATTAATTCAACTATTCATGTGTAAAATTTCAGCTCATTACGCTACATAATTAAAGAGATATAATAAAAATACCAGAACAACCGAATTACATGGATAAACCGACCAAGTTTGAATGGCTACAAAAAAGCGGCCGTGCAGTACATAGAGCTAACGTTCTAGAATTTCCAGTATAGTATCATTATCGTGTTTAATAGATTCGTACAGGCGCGTACACAATCGTTTCGCAGAAAATAAAACAACTGCATTAACTTTGTACTCTTAAAAGTATTTATTAGTTACTGACTATTAAAATTAAAAAACATTATTTACAAAGTAATAATAACATCAAATAAAATCAAATTATTGTTAGATTTATTGTGCCGCTAACAACGCCACCACACATTGATATAAAGAATCTGTCTTTTATAAATAAGAAATACGTTGCCCACTGTAAAAGCTCAAATACTTATGTATAGGTAAATCTTAGGTATTAAGTACCTACTAGTAAATTTTCGGAAGTTGGTCTTCTCGTTCGAGCTTTTACAGCAACAAATAAGTATGTCTTACAATCACAGAATCACAGATCAGCAGTGCGATTCTGTAAGCATGTCGAAGTGAACACTTGGGCGGGGCGCACGACGGGTGAGTTGTCAAACCATACAAATAAGATGGAATGACAGCTCAGTTGTCGTTCACTCCGCCTAGGTGAACACCGTGAGATGTCGACAGAATCGACCGGCAGTACTAAGTAATTGACTCAATTTGAAGGTAGGTAGGTTTATAGTATAGTGCAGTACCGTCTTACTTACCTACGTTCTAGCGCATATTCTTACGGGAACGTGAATACCTACGGGAACGGGAATTCCAACGGGAAAAAACGGGATATGCGCGTACGAAGTCGCGGGCAACAGCTTGTATTATATAAAAATGCGGGCGGGGCTTGACTGTTGTTCTGTGTTTCGCGCTCGCGATGCCTGACAGGTTAACAATAAGTAGGTACCTACATAATATTATTGCGGGATTATACCTATTAATTGTGGTTTGAATAAATGCAAACAAGAACAAACGAAATTCTCGTCGCACACTTCAAAGTACCTACCTGGAAAATAAAAGGTACCTACACATATTATTATTCGAAACAAGTTCGAATAAGAGCTGCAACTTTTGAACAGCTGAACCAACTTTCATCAAATAACTATAGGTATTTACATGGCTGTCATAAACACTGTATGCACTGGAATCTGTAGCAGATATAGACAACTTTTAGGCTTTCGGCGTCGTCGAGATGTTAGTAACAAAATACAGTTGTCACTTGAACCTATATACCTACCTTCCAACAGATAACATTTTCATGAGGTGTTTTATTAGGAAGTACTTACCTTGTTTATCTTTTAATCATTCTCACTACTGGCTCAATAAGTATGTCACAGTCACTTATACTATGTCAATAACCGATTCCAATAGGTACATAATATTACGTTGCGCCAAAATAAACAGCGCATACGCACGTTGTCCTTGGGTGCATTTGTGAGTTGACCGATAAAGCGCGCTAAGAAGACACATAACTACTACCCGTACGCGTTAACTTGGCACCTGGCTCGACACATTTCGAATGACGTTTTAATTAAAATTGAACAATTCAATTTCGATGTACCTAAATAATATAAACGCAACGGTAACAGTGATGCCAAGTAAAGCGTTTCGAAACATATCGAGCCAGGTCAAGAATTGTGTGCCGACCTGCACTAGTCCAATAATGGTAAAACACTGGAAATTCTAGAACGTTAGCTCTATGTACTGCACGGCCGCTTTTTTGTAGCCATTCAAACTTGGTCGGTTTATCCATGTAATTCGGTTCGGCTCTTTATTTATGTAGCGTAATGAGCTGAAATTTTACATATGAATAGTTGAATTAATACACTAAATATTGGAATATGTTTTATTTTGCTTTACCAAGGCTTTACCATTAAAAAGTCCTACAATCGGATGTCACAAAATATAGTGGTCCATTCGTAGTAAATTATGCCATTGCTCATTAATTACTAAGCGCACATAAATGAAACTTGGCAAGACGTTATGCACCATTACAAGATACAAATAAACGTTAAAAGTTAGGCTCTAAAGCTCCTATTTTAAGTACTTGGACCTAATAACCATATTTCACCTTTACGTGTATATCTCTTAAACGGTTTCCTTTTTTCAAAATCTGTTTTCACAAACATTATACACAAATTCATAGCAACGTGCGTAAAAAAAATCAACTCTGCACTAAACCGATTTATATGATTTCCATCAAATAGCCAAACGTCAGCGCAGCGGAAACTTGAATATATTTGAAGTTTTAAGACACACAAATTTCATTTAAACATACACATTTACCTCTCGTCACACACTAATTATTGCATGTATTTTTTTTCTTGTAGGTACGTCAATAGGAAAAAAAAAGTGCCGCTGGGATGACGTAGTTCCAGCGGAAACAGTTTTTGTTGAATATCTCCCCAATGGTTGGATGCACAAATTCGTACTTACCATACACATTTACACGACGTCATGCACTAAATATCTGCTTAGCTGAAATTAAGAAAAACGACATTTTTCCGCTGGGAATACACACACGCTAAAGATTTCCAAATAACAGCCGGGACCAACGGCTTAACGTGCTTTCCGAGGCACGAGGGTCAAAATATCGAATGTTTGTTGAACTCGAGTGTTCAACGCATCGCATAGGTATTGTATCGAAATATTAATAATACTGAATACTTTTTATGTATGTAGGTAGTTACAACAGTTGTAGTAGAGTACCTAGTAGTTTTATGGAGTAGGTACTTAGGTCTTCCCAATTCCGATTCCCGCGTTTGCATTTTCAATAGGTACCGTCAACTGTGGCAACTTTACCGTATTTTTACATTTTCAACTATTTACCACAACATGTAGCTAGATATTTAAACTTTTATTGATTTATTTTGTACAAAATTTGTTTCTCTTTCGGTTGAACCAATTTATTCAACTAAATCTCACATAGAATCGCTAAAAAAACCAAGAACATGAGCGAGGTAAAATTGACACAAATTTGTCAACTTTACCTAGCGTAAGTAGGTACAGTTTTTATTGAATGTGTGTTCCAAAGTGCATGCAATGTAAAGTTGCCAAAGGTCTAGGCGATAGAAAAGCGATGTATTTTATTTTGAAGTTATCATCTTCGTTTGAGTAACGACTACCAATACATAGGTAAGTAAAGTTGCCAACAGAAATTCAAAATAAAATTATCATAGAAATGGCCGCATGTCATCAGGGTTGTCGAAAAATAATACACATTAAATCTTTTTATTAATAATAAACTTTTATTTATGCATTACTTTGCGTCAAGAAATTAAGTACTTAGCGTAATTATAATCAAAACTATTCGTTAAGCAGTATGCAAAAAAAAACTCAAAACCTAAAATAAATAAATATTCTCTCCAAAATGAATAATCAAAATACCTAGGTAGGTACATAAAATAATCACAATACCTATCTAAAAGTAATTCAGTGTCTTGTTAACGTAAAAATATTCGTAACAAAAAAAAAACTACTTAACACAAATCTTAAAATTATCTTTCCAAAATCAATAATCAAAATAGGTACCTAAGTTGGTACAGACGCCAGCAGATCAACCTATCCGAATCTGTCAAATTTTACCAATCGATCCTTCCTTTAATGTGATAAGGTTGAAAATCTATTAAAGAAATGTTCGCGCTCCCAGACGTCTTCTATATCTTTGTTTGACGCTACGTTTTGGAGGCATCTTGAATATAACATCTGAAATAGGATATCAGCCAAATTTGTTATCAACTTATTTCACATCACAATATTTCATTAACGAATAACCAATAAAGTTAGTGCTCTGAACAGGTAAACGATATTTTAAAGGGTTTCCCACATAAAACCAGATTACTTATGCAAGTTAAATTTGACAACCCTAGTCATAGGTAAAGTTGCCTTCATGCTGAGTTTGGTAACTTTACCAAACCTCAAATAACATTACCTTTTCGTATAACTCAGGAAATAGAAGATTCTTAGGATTTAATCACTGCGATATACCTTCATGACAATATACCAAATACTATTTAATATACGCCACTTACCTGCACTTTGATTTACTCATTACTGCAGGAATCACCAATCTTTATGCGAAGACCATGCTATGGCAACTTAGAACAAATTTAAAATTCCATTTTTTTATTGAAACAAGCGCCATCTAGTTTTTAGTTAAGGGAAACAAATTACGGTGTTGCTACGGTTAGTTTTTTTTTTCTGGGAGTTACTTTATAACATTAATCAAAAAAAATAATATAATTTCATGATCTTCTTATATAAAAATAATAGAATATATGAATTAGTACATAATTAGGTCTTTATTATGAGCTTCAATAGTGAAGAAGTTATATTTTGGTATTTAAACGTGCAAAAGTTTGTTTTTGGAATGGCCACACTTGAATTGCAAATGGCTGCGTGAGAGTGTAACTCAAAGAGTACCTATAATGATAATATCGGTAAAGAGAGCCCTCTTCAGGCTTTCTAAGGCAATCATGTTTGAACATGAGCTCCATCTGGATTTTGGATCCGAAACTAATCATAGTATTTATACCTACCTATACCTAGATAGTACTATAGCGGCTTCTTCATGTTGTAGCAAAACCAACCCAACACAATTTATTGTAAAATCTATTGTAAATAGATTTTACAATAAATAGTGTTGGATTGGTTTTGCCACAACATACGACCTACTAAGTATAAATAACTGAAATGAAGAAAAGGGAAGGGTAACAAATAAAACAGTAACAATACAGTACAAGTGTCTCTATCACAGTCTATCACGTAGCATTTCCGAAGTGAATTCTCAACCTCGACAGTAAGTTGGAGGAACAGAGGGCTCGACTTGACAACTTACTGGAGGGAGGGAGGTTTTCACAGCGAAAATACACAAAATGGAACAGAGAACTACAACAAACGTGCGCACCCGCAAGAAGTAGCCGCCATTTTGAGAAGTAGGAAGTGGTGTGACAACTTAAAATGTTTTGACATAATGTATCACAATGTTACAAATTAGAATATTTATATGTATGATATTTTTATTTATTTGGTTAAATAAGTTAATTGTGTTTTTTTTTAAATGAATGCTTTATTAAAAACACTTTGAATACCCATCTAAAATATTTTAGGAACAAATATAATTAAGAATGCAGCGCCATCTGTAAAAAAAAAAGAGTACTAATGATAGTTTTCGTTACACACCCAAGTAACAGATGGAGCTACCATCTTTTGAAAATGTCATTTATTAGGCTCTGTCCCCCCCCTGGTGTAACTACTCGTGCGCATTTATTTTCCTTTTGCAATAGAGTTTTTGTTGTTTCGCTAGTACATCTGCAGGTTGAGTTGAGCTTTCGTTTCTCCATGTTGTTGAGCCGGGTTACAATTCGTTCGTACGTTCGTGTTGTGTTGTGTTGTGTGTGTTGTTGTTGTAAACAACTGGTGCAAAGATATCAATAATATTCTCACTGGCAAAATAACCTTTTGGGATATTACCGATTCAATGAAAGAAAAGGCTAATCGGCACTACCCTAATCATAAGGGACGAAAAAGGCGAACATAATTTTTTGTTGTAAATGTGTGATGTTTTTCTAAATAAAATGGTTTAATATTCAATTGGTATTTTTTTTTCCTTTATGTTGTACGGGTTGTACGTATGTTTGTAGTATATAGCGGATACACTCATCTCTCTACCTAATATCATAAAGGATCAGACAGCAGCTATATACCTACCAACCTGAACATTTATTTATATAAATTAGTTCCCTTAACTAAAAACTAGATGGCGCTGAGTTCGACCACTTCCTAATATTAAAAAATAAGGTAGAGTTGTCTATAGCCAGTATACTTAGTTCATTGCTTGGCGAAATTGACAAAAGAAAAAGTAGTACATTCTAGAGATAGGAGGTGTAATAAAGCAGGGTGTGTTTTCCAATCAAATGCTTCTTTATATTTTCACACCAAAAAGAATCAATCCAATTAACAAAATAATATTGAACATTCAATGGCGGGAAAATTAGCCGCCATTTAGAAATCATGTTTATTCATTTTATGTACTCCAAGTTCAACTACTTTCAAAAATGGAAAATCCGGAATTATTTTGGGGCTTATTCAATTTATCTACTTTAAATTCACTAAAATAAAAAGTAAAGTCCATTATAAAAAAAAGAAAAAAAAGTAGCATGAAACATTTGACAGATTTAAAAAAAAAGCATGTCAGCATCATAATAAAACTTTTTGTTGCAATGAATTCTTTTTACATTTTGTTTGAGAGTTTTAATGTTTGGTACGGTATAAGATTATGATTATTTTTTAACTAAATTTACGTTTGGAGGATACACTTTGCATTGTACTTTTAGAATATTTTACACTTTGTTTTTTAAGGAATTCGGTATATTTAGGTACTTGGCATTTAAATTATTTAGAGGAGAGAGAAGAGCTCATGACTAAATATCGAATGACGGATCGATCTTCGGGGTTGAACGGCGCTTGCCGGGGTCGGTCTGTGAATGGGTGACCGTCTTGGCTTACCGAGGCACCTCGGTTGGTTTCGGTTTTCATTTGTGGATTGTTGGCAGTCGTTGCGGATTGTCGGAAGTCGGGAAGTCTGTCACCGGTCTTGCCAGCAATTGACGTGTTGCCCAGTTGCTGGGTTGTAGAGGTCAGATAGCAGTTCTGCCACGTAAAATATTTATTTATGTATGGAGGGCCCTGGTCCGGGCAGCATTAAATTGCGAATATTATTGTATGGAGGGCCCTGGTCCGGGCAGCATTAAATTGCGAATATTATTGTATGGAGGGCCCTGGTCCGGGCAGCATTAAATTGCGAATATTATTGTATGGAGGGCCCTGGTCCGGGCAGCATTAAATTGCGAAAATTATTGTATGGAGGGCCCTGGTCCGGGCAGCATTAAATTGCACATATTATTGTATGGAGGGCCCTGGTCCGGGCAGCATTAAATTGCAAATATTATTGTATGGAGGGCCCTGGTCCGGGCAGCATTAAATTGCGAATATTATTGTATGGAGGGCCCTGGTCCGGGCAGCATTAAATTGCACATATTATTGTATGGAGGGCCCTGGTCCGGGCAGCATTAAATTGCACATATTATTGTATGGAGGGCCCTGGTCCGGGCAGCATTAAATTGCATTAATTTTAGGAGAGCCCTGAGCTGGGCAGTATAAACGACTTTTGTTGATCTCTGAAAGCCCTAGTACCGGGCGGTAAATCATAATCTTCATTATTTTAGATTGCTCTAATAACGGCCAGTAATTAATATAGGTACTTTCATATGATTAGTAACTCAGAGGTAATTATTTTAAAAAGATAACATAAATTACTTTGAACCTAATACAGATACTCAAGTGTCAACAAAGTTTAGATTGAAAAGACAAGGCTTTGGCAGTAGGTGCTAAGTTTAGTCGGCTAGGTATGAAATATCCTGCTAGAAATAAATATTGTTTGATATGTGTGACAGTGCAGGACAAACCACCAACAAAAGAAAACTGTGTTGTGGTGAGACATTCAACAAACGTGGCAATGACGACAGTACTAAAAGATTTAAAAGGAACAAAAATGTAAGAGATGTTAAAGAGGCTCAAACTAAATCTATGCATTACATATACATATTGTAAATAGTGACGAGACGTTACCTACTTGCGAATACGTTGAATAGATATAAAGGTATTAGTAGACTGGTAACAACCAAAACATACTTACGGATAAAAATGGGAAATACGAAATCGAAAAGACGTAGATAGAGCTGACAAAACAAAACAAAAATACAAATAAACATTTCACGGCCTACGGACGTAATTAATATTATGACTTTTTGAAACAAAAAATTAAGTTGCTGTTAAAAATGGGAAACCCATTTCTTATGAAAACGTTAGTGGTACTTGCGATCTTTTGGGTAGAAAAGTATATGTCGGCAGTGAAAAATTCTGGGAGCCAACTACTCGTACTAATGCAGGGTTACAGATGATTTAGAACTTATAAATTTTGTTGGCAAATCGGATTATCGATATAATCGGATATTTGACTATTATTTCCGAACTAAGTAGCTAGGTAGGTACTTAAATGGTTACCTACTTCGAAAAAAAAACCGTTTGGAAATTTTCGTGCAGCAGTTCACGTGCAAATTTAGGACGAGACACCAACGATTTTGTCCTGGAAATAGAACTTTGAGTGAGGGCGTCGATATTGTCAGACTACTAAAGAAGCGCTTTCGTTAGGTGTGGGCTAGTGAACATTTTAATAAGTTTCTTTATGTTAAGAAGTTTGTTAATTACGGTTACCGACAATAAACTGTTAGAATTTTTAGAATTAATAAATGAAGAAAACTAAATTGAGCATTGGGTTTAAGGCTGCAGTCCTAATATAGGATAGGCCTGGCAAAGTAAAACGTAGCAAAGTGCAAATTGGCGTCAAATCCATTGACGATATTCGGAGACCATATTCACAGGTGGTAGAGCATTCTAAACGCATTAATATACCGCCTGGAAGAAATTTTTGAATAGTCTCAACTGGACCATGAGATAAAAAAAAAAGTTAAAGAGGATTTGTATAAGTAACGGGAAATTGAATTATTTTGTAAAACTTAGAAGATACCTGATTTCAAAATGAATTATGTTTCTACGATGACATAATGTTGAGGGGGGCTTGTTTTACTATCCAAGCTGCGATCAGATGTTCTTAGTTTTTAAAGCTGCGCATTGAGGCCACCCTCATCATCATCATCATCATATCAGCCGAAAGACGTCCACTGCTGGACATAGGCCTCCCCCAAGTGTCGCCACAACAACCGGTCCTGTGCGTCTCGCATCCATCGGTTACCCGCGACCCTCACCAGATCATCGGTCCACCTTGTGGGAGGCCTTCCAACGCTGCGTCTTCCGGTACGCGGTCGCCACTCCAAAACTTTTCGGCCCCATCGACCATCTGTTCTGCGAGCAATGTGCCCTGCCCACTGCCACTTCAATTTGGCGATCCTTCGGGCTATGTCGGTAACCTTGGTTCTCTTGCGGATATCATCATTCCTAATTCGATCACGCAAAGAAACTCCGAGCATTGCCCTCTCCATTGCCCTTTGGGTGACTTTAAGCTTTCTGATGAGGCCCATTGTGAGCGACCACGTTTCGAGTCCATAGGTCATCACTGGCAACACGCACTGGTCATAGACTTTCGTCTTGAGACACTGTGGTATGTGAGACGAGAAGATACCGCGCAACTTCCCGAACGCCGCCCATCCGAGTCGGATTCGACGGTTGACCTCCTTCTCGAAGTTAGCCCTACCTATCTGGATCGTTTGTCCCAGGTAGACGTACTCATCAACAACTTCGAGTGCAGAGCCTCCAATCTTGATAGGAGTGGGTGCTACATGGGTATTTACCATGACCTTGGTTTTGTCCATGTTCATTTTAAGACCCACTCTTTCGGAAGCTCTACTGAGGTCATCGAGCATTGTACTGAGGTCCTCCGTGGTCTCAGCCATGACGACTATATCGTCGGCAAATCGAAGATGAGTGATGTACTCGCCATTGACATTAATGCCTAGCCTTTTCCAGTCCAAAACCTTGAAGACGTCCTCCATTGCGGCCGTGAACAGTTTCGGAGATATTACGTCTCCCTGCCTCACACCCCGCTGCAGGAGGATAGGTTCTGATGTCTGATCCTGAAGTCGGACTGACATGGTGGCGTTTTCATACAAACACTTCAGCACCTCGATGTACCGATAGTCGATCTGGCACCGTTGGAGAGACTGCAGCACAGCCCAAGTCTCGATCGAATCGAAGGCTTTCTCGTAGTCCACAAACGCTAAGCAGAGGGGCAGATTATACTCTTCGGTCTTCTGTATAACCTGCCGCAGCGTGTGTATGTGGTCTACGGTGCTGAAGCCTTTTCGGAATCCGGCTTGTTCGGGAGGCTGGAAGTCGTCAAACCTGCGTGCGAGACGGTTTGTGATGACTCTGGAAAACAGCTTGTAGACATGGCTCAGAAGTGAGATGGGCCTGTAATTCTTAAGTAGGGCATTGTCGCCCTTCTTAAAGAAGAGTACCACCACACCTCTGCTCCAAGCTTGTGGCGTTTTCCCCTCGAGTATGACGGAATCGAACAGTTTCTGAAGGGCCTTAAGGACTGGTTTTCCACCCGCCTTCAGGAGTTCGGCCGTAATTCCGTCCTCACCCGACGCCTTGTTGTTTTTAAGCTGCTTCAGAGCCATCCTAATCTCATACAGGCTGACGTCCGGGATGTCTTCGGTATAATGCCGGGTCAATCTAGCTCTTGGGTCGTTCGCTAGATTTGCTGCGGGTTTGGTCATTGACGTGTATAACTGTCCATAGAATGTCTCGATCTCCCTCAGAAGCTCCGATTTGGCGGATATGGTTCTGCCATCGTCGGTCTTCAGTTTTGTGAGCTGGCTCTGCCCAATAGACAAATCTCTTGCAAAAACCTTGGAGCCCTTATTCCGCTCTATCGCGTCTTTAATTTTTTCAGTATTAAAGCGGCGGAGGTCGCTTTTCAAGGACTTGGAGATCCGTCTATTGAGCTGCCGGTATTTGCACGCATCGTCTGAAGACTGCAGAATCATCTCCCGCCTCTCCTTCATGAGCTTGAGAGTCGGATCAGAGAGCCTCTTGGTCTTATCTATACGGCGAGTCTTGAAGAACTTAGACCCGACCGTATGAACAGTTTCCACGAACCCATCGTTGTATTCGTCCACGGAGCTCCCTAGGCACTCGAAACGATTTTGAAGTTCGAGCTGAAAGCTTTCGGAGTTTTGGATCTGGATCTGTGCTGGACGGAGCGTAGACTTCATCAGTCGAGACCTTTCCAGCTTGATATTTAGATTCAATGTGCCTCTTACCATGCGGTGATCACTTCCGGTTTTCACCGCGTTGATCACAGAGACATCATTGAAAATCTGCTTCTTCGTCGACATGATGAAGTCAATCTCATTTTTAGTTGCACCGTCGGGGCTCTGCCAGGTCCACTTCCTGTGCTCACGTTTTCTGAAGAAGGAGTTCATCATATAAAGGCCCTCCTTCTCCATAAAACTGGCCAGTAGGTGTCCCCGGTGGTTCCGACGTCCATATCCAAATTGCCCCACTCGCAGCTCGTCACCGTCACGTTTGCCCAGTTTCGCGTTGAAGTCCCCCATGACCACGGTGAAATGAGTTTTATGACCATGCATGGCTCTGGATATATCCTCATACATGGTCTCTATTTCGTCGTCGGGGTGTGTTGAGGTTGGGGCGTAAACCTGTACGACCTTCAACGAATATCTTGACGATATTCTGAGTATAAGGTACGCCACCCTGGTCGACACACTCTCGATCTTCACCACATTGGGCACGAGGGACCTGTGGACGAAAAACCCGACACCACCCTGGGACTTCTGGTCACCCTCCCGGAAATAGAACAGGTTGCCGGATTTGAGAATTGTCGTGTCCTCCCCCTCTCTTCGGACTTCAGACAATCCTACAACACTCCATCGCAACCTGCTCAATTCCTCCTCAAGTTCGGTGATCTTCTCGTCGGTCCGGAGTGTTCTAGTGTTTAATGTTGCCAGGTCCAGTCGTCGGTGTTTTTTACGGTAACCGTATCCACTCCGGGGATTCTTAGCACCCCTTGCATCGTCATAACCTTGACCGCTACCGGAGTCAAGGGTAGACGCGCTGCCGGGCACTAGGGGCCATTTTTTTGTTGTGCTTTTCATTTAGGGGGGGTTTGCCCTAATCGCCACGCTTGGCAGGCGGGTTGGCGATCGCAGTATAGCTGTTGCAATGTACCGAAAGAATGCTGCTGCCCATTCTCTGGTGAGTCCCTTAGAGGCCACCCTAACAAAGTGTAAATGAGAGCTAGTTTAACATCAACTTTGGTGGCCCAAATGTGACAAAGTCACGGAAAATATCTGTTATGTGCGTAAAGGCTGTACCTTCACTGGTGTCTGCAGCTAATCCACCGAATCCGTTAAAAACACGTGAGATGGCCACGGTGCCTTGGATTGATATAGCAATCGATTTGACGGGGCCGTCGCCATCGCCCTGTAATAATTACTATATTTTCGTGGTGATAAACTACTGTAGTCGCTATGTGTATATTCCCCTTCTTATGCTGCACTTTAATAAGTGCTGATATAATTGGACATTTGAAGGAAATATTTAGTAGACTGAAAAATGTAGGTAGTCACTATCACAGCAGACAGTGGAAAACTATTGATCCATAATAAGTTCAAACAATTTTGTGTGGTACATAACATACAACTAAATAGAACGTTAAAACAGGGACACACTAAAAGCTTAAAATATCAGACAAGCCGAAAAGAAAAATTGGAAAGAGGCTCTAAGAGAACATTGCCATATAACACAAGAGATGAAGATTTAGAAAATAAATAAAAAGAAGAATAGAATGGAAGAGAAAATTATGTATGTAGATCGGAAACTATTAAGTTTTCTGTGATCGGATACTATTATGATTTCTGTGATCGGAAACTACTATGTTAAATTTTCTGTGATCGGAAAAGACGGGTTCAGAAGCGTGACTTGGCAGGTGACACGTTTGTCAAGTATACAGAATATTCATAAGACTATTAACTTGTGTCTAACTTCTCATACGGTTCTCTCTCAGTCTGAAATGATGAGCCAGGATATAAGGCAATCGAGGTCAAGTACAAAGTTTTAGATATTAGTATTGCTGATTGCATTAGGGCTGAAGGGGATAAAATGAAGCAGAAGAAAATGAGCAATAATTGAAAATGACATTAAATGTTTGGAAATAGTATGAAAGGTAGGTTTGTAAAAATTTTAATATTATCAAAGGTTGTTCCCAAAACAAATATTTGAAAACTTTATCACAATTATTTTGTTATTGTTTTTAATTTATCATGTTTGCACACAGTAAAAATACAGTTGCAAACAGAGGACTTTGGCTTAGTGGGTGCATTACCCTGTTGGGGCGCAGCAGTAAACTTTAGTTACTATAACTATAATAAAATTAATAACAATATTTTCAAACTAGTAGAAATTTAAAATATCATAGGTCTTCTAATCTTCTATGCTAATCTTTTATTTTTTTAAAAATGACAAGGGAGGGATGTAGTGTATGCATACATGAATAACCAATAAATAAATAGTAAAATATAACTTAATTAAGTATCGTTATAATATATTAGCATTGGCTGTATATATATATCTACTGTCGTCTCCGGTTATGTACTACGCGGGCTTAACTGACGTGGGGGCTGGTCGCATGACAGCTGTCAGGGAGTGAAGACGTGGTGCATGAACTAGTGAGCCGATATTTATATAATTATGTATATTTAATTATCTAGTGTACATCAGAACACTACAACGAAGATCGTTATACCGTACGTAAAAAAATCCTTTAGAACGTCTTACTGCTGTCAAAGGATGGACCCAGTAACGTTTAGTTATCTGTGTTAGGCACAGTGACTGTCTTGGCCCTGCTTTTTCGCAGGCGATAATAAATCGTAGTGCGCGTAGGAATTAAGCCGGATTTACATTACGAAACTAGTTTCATGCATGATGAAATTAATTTCATAACACTACTTTCAGTACCTACCTGTGAAACTAGTTTCATTAAAAATAATAGTGTCGTGAAACCCACAGTATGTCTGTGATCATGGCTACGCTAACATCTAAGCTTTACTTTGCATTGCAAAATGTTGTCATACAAATGTTATAGTAAAAAATTAAGAAAAGTTGTCTCGAAAGAAAAGATGTTGGTGGATTCGAGCCTGGCTAGCAAGAAACCAAGCACGACTAATAAACACACGTCCTATCAGCGCAAGCGCTTTCGCGACACTAGTTTCGCGTCGCGTTTATACGATGACATTAGTTGCATGACACTAGTTTTATCCAAAAATCGCGCGCATCACGAAACTGTTTCAGTGTCGTGAAATCGATGCATGCATTGTAAAACTTGACGTTTACACGTGAAATTGTTGGTGAAATTAATGTCACGAAACTACTTTCATGCCACTACTTTCGTAATGTAAATCCGGCTATTGTCGTTTGCAATTTTATTTCGCACTTCAAAAGTCGCAACGATTTATTTTCGTAGTGCGCGCATACCCTTAGTCCACCTAAGTATTATTAATAGCCGTAACAGACGCTCGGATTTGGTACGGCGGACTAACTCCGCCCACAAAATTCGATCTCGCAACACACGACGGGATCTGGTCCGGCGGACCACGCGGCGGACTAACTCCGCCCACCACGCCACAGATTATATATACTATACTGAATTGTGCGCCTTCAAGTACACAAAAATTATGGCGGTAGAAGCAACAATAGCAGCAACATTACAACCACCATGTACCAACCACATCGTAAAAAGCGGAAAAAAAGCAGAGGATTGGCTAAATTTTATTAAGAGAAACACTTTTTTTAAATTTTTATGGTAGTCTGTGGTAGTTTGGTACGGCCCAAGCGTACACACGTCCAGATTTGGTACGGAGCGGACCAAATCCGCTGTGCAAACAAGCGGACTGCGGCGGACTCAATTAATAATAATAATGTTCGCGGACCACTCAACACACGGGCGGATATGGTCCGCGAGCGTACCAAATCTTGTGGGCGGAGTTAGTCCGCCGTACCAAATTCGAACGTCTGTTACGGCTATAAAATGTTCATTAATGTTCTAATGCGTCCTAGAGGGCGCCACATACAATTTATTGCAACATAACCTAGCAACCAGCGGGCAATTTAGACGCTTCCAATGGTACCTCATTTGTCAAATTATGATATTTACTAGAGAGGACCCCGTACAATGTAGGTACCTACCGAACAACCGGAAATGTTGTGGAAAAATAACAAATTGCACGATTTGAAAAGAAGTTTTATGAACTGGTATCACTAAAATCATAAAAGGGTGCTTAGCGTTCAATAATATACCAAACTAGGTGAACATAAGGTTTATTTTTGATTTGTAGTGCTGGTTGGATGATTTAAATACTGCTATCTCATTCTACGCCGTGGTAAGACTTGTGGAACAACTTTATTATTTGACTTTATTTTGCCGTTGAAAACTCTAAAACCCGAATTCCTTCAAAATTTCCTCTTGGAAGGTGATGGTCATGGTTCAGCCATGTAAGTTTATTTATTTTTGTTCCCAAGTACTTGAAAAACAAACACTTTTACGTAAATACTGATAAACTAATCATAATTAATGTAACTAGCATGCGAACACAAATGTTTTTTTGATGAACATTCCTCATTTACTTTTCATTTATTAACTAAGCTTAATTAGTCAAAAGTGACTACTAGGCATCGGAAAGTACCAGTTTCGAATTGATTTTACCTACCTTGATTTTTTTTTAACAAAAAATGATTCATAGGTAATAGGAAAGTCCTCCCGTGTCTATTCAGTTGAAGATTGGTTTTTTTCTTTTTATTTCCATCCTCCTAAACAATGTATATCTCTATTTATCACAGTTGGTTAAAGTCGCACATCAGGTCGTCTCGCTACAACACCAAAACGTACTGGTCCCGTTGCCTGAATTACAAATTTATAAAAACTATCGGTATTTTACTGAATCTGTGACATCCAAAAGTTGTGCAATCATAAACACTATTTACTTTCGTAAACAAAATCAGGTAATTATTCACAAATTGTTTACAATTAGCTTGAATAGATTTCGTGCAATTCTTCGTGCAAATCGGTTCGTTGTGACGACACAGTATACGTCAAGTTTGCGTCATCATATCGTTAGTAGCGCTCAAACGGGGAGGACGTGGCATGAAATAGTGTGCAGTGCGGCCAGTGCTTCATTAGAAACATTGTTTTATTATTTTTTTTTCAAATGTTTCTAATATCGGAATTATAAAGTACAAAGTTTAGGATAGGTAATTATTGTGCTGTGGTTTACTGTTTTAAGTTTTCCGCATACTTTCTGTGCTTGTTTCCTGTGTTCTTACTGATTTTGTCTTTTCAGGTTCCTTTCGGGGTCGCCGCCATCATGGCGTCGGACGAGCAGTTTTCGTTATGTTGGAACAATTTCCACGCCAACATGTCGGCAGGCTTTCACGGCCTGCTGTCGCGTGGAGATCTAGTAGATGTTACGCTGGCTGCCGAAGGCAGATTATTACAGGCACACAAATTAGTTTTATCAGTATGTTCTCCCTATTTTCAAGAGATGTTCAAAATGAACCCTACTCAACATCCCATAGGTAAGGAATATATTATATGTATTTTTTAATTGTTTCTGCATTTGTGATTGTGTACTAACAACATTTTTCTTGTTTCAGTATTTTTAAAAGATGTTAGTCATTCAGCGTTAAGAGACTTACTACAGTTTATGTACCAAGGTGAAGTTAATGTTAAGCAAGAAGAGTTAGCATCGTTTATTAGTACCGCGGAACAGCTTCAAGTGAAAGGTCTAACCGGAAATCAAAATGAAGAAAGTTCCACGCCATCCAAACCAAAGCCGACCTCCAGGCCAGGCCCGAGGTCGTCACAACAAAGGCAATCCGTAATGACTAAGTTAGAGACTGATTTAGATTCTAAGCCCTCCACCACTCCAGTAGCGGTTAAGCGACCAAATAGGCCATCAATAGCATCAAATAATTCGTCATCTTCACAAAGTGGACCTGCGAAACGAAAATGCGTGGACCCATTAGAAGCCGGACCGTCGGGATCAGCTAAGGAAGAATTTGTAACGATACCGGATGAAGACGAAAACAACGCTGTGGCACCCAAAATGGAACCTGAATTCGTTAATGAAAGCATGTGGGATGATGATGACGATGGCGCGAATAATGAGGAAACTAATTTCGGCGAAGATGACTCAAATATGGAAATGACTGGTAAGTGTTGGATCTTCATCGAGCTAACGAGTTTTTTTTTGTTGTTCGGGGCTAATTTTTTTTTTCTTTCAAGGCTTTGATGGCTCTACAACTGGTGACGGAAATATAACTGGAGGTGGTGAAGGTGGAGCTGTAGGCGATGCTCAAGGTAGGTTTGCAAATTCCTGTTGTAAAGACAGTTCGTGCAAGTCTTCCTGCACGAGCTGTCTCGTAAATTCGACTTGCGTCGCCAAAGAAATTTACATATTAATGTAATTGGTAACACAAGTCATTAGTCGTAGAATGAAATTTGTAAGTTAGTTGTAAGTAGTTTAGATTAGTTTGAGTAATTGATGTGTTACAGGTAATCAAGGTAGTTTTTCTGGTAAAGGTACGCGGATGGTTGAGTTTGGTAACTGTATGGTAATTCGGTAAGGTAAAAGGTAAAATTTGGTACTGGTAAGGTATTAAAATCTGGTCTTGAACTGGTAATCAAAAGGTAGTGTGTTGTGGTAAGAAAAGTGGATGCAATAAAAGGTAATATTTCTGTGTAAATTACCGGTAATCTTCTGGAAGTTATGGTAAATTTGGTACAACCTAAACTTGTGGAGGTAAATCAATTTTGAAGGATCAGGTTATTGCGGAATCAAACCTTTGCGTTATGGTATGCGACGCAGATGGGTTGATCTTCTGCGGTGTATTTTGTTTTCAGTGTATATCTGGTAATTGGTTTTGGAGTTGAAGGGTATCCGGTAATGGCTTCTAAGAGTTGGTAGGTATCCGGTAATGGGTTCTGGAGGTAGTAGGTATCCGGTACCTATTGGGTTCTGGAGTAAGTATGTATCCGGTGCCTAATAGGTTCTGGAGTAAGTGGGTATCCGGTAGGTACCTAATAGGTTCTGAAGTAGGTATCAGGTAAATGGGTTTTAGAGTAAGTAGGTATCGGGTAATGTGTTCTGGAGTAAGTAGGTATCAGGTAATGGGTTCTGAAGTACCTAGGTGTCTGGTAATGGGTTCTGAAGTACCTAGGTATCGGGTAATGGGTTTTGGAGTAAGTAGGTACCTATCGGGTAATGGGTTCTGGAGTAAGTAGGTAGGTATCGGGTAAGGGGGTTCTGGAGTAAGTAGGTAGGTATCGGGTAATGGGTTCTGGAGTAAGTAGGTATCGGGTAATGGGTTCTGGAGTAAGTAGGTATCTGGTAATGAATGGGTTCTGGAGTAAGTAGGTAGGTATCTGGTAATGAATGGGTTCTGGAGTAAGTAGGGAGGTATCGGGTAATGGGTTCTAGAGTAAGTAGGTATCGGGTAATGGGTTCTGGAGTAAGTAGGTATCTGGTAATGGGTACCTGCCTACTGGAGGGAAGCAACATCGTCGTAGGGCTTGGTTCTTTCAGTTTGGAATGGTAGGTATGCTTTACCATAAATTCATCATAATCGTACAAACCTACGCGATGTATTGATAGGTAGGTTAGTCAGTGAACGCGTTACCCCAGCCAAGAAAGGTGTATGTAGGTACTGTAGACCACAGGAATATGTCCTATGGTCTACTTATCAAATATTATTAGGGCTCTTTCAATTTAGACGTTTCGTGTCGGACTGCTGCGGCACCGCAGCGGTGCGTTTGTCGTACTGCGCACGTCCGGTTGATTTTTCCATACAATTTATGCACACAAATACTTGTCCTGCTGTCGTGCGTGCGCGGCACCGGCGCCGCACTGCACTCTTGATGTACCTATAAATTGTATGGCAAGAATCAACCGGACGTGCGCAGTACGACAAACGCACCGCTGCGGTGCCGCGGCAGTCCGACACGAAACGTCTAAATTGAAAGAGCCCTTAAATAAAACCCGATTTGGGGATAAAAATCAGTATAATCGAGCACCGTGGCTCGGAGAGTCCAATAACATCTGAATGTTTAAACAAAAACCGTTCTACCATATTCAAATATTCTAATTATTACCAGCCACGTCCAAAGGAGGTATGTACAGCCAGATGCTGCGCAAAGAGGCTCTTACAGTACCTACCTATTTCCAGCGGAAAAAGGTCGATTTTCTTAATTTCAGTTGAGCGCAGATATTTAGTGTATGACGTCGTGTAAATGTGTATGGTAAGTGCCTACGAATTTGTGCATCCAACCATTGGGGAGTCATTCAACAAAAACTGTTTCCGCTGGAACTACGTCATCCCAGCGGCATTTTTTTTATGTGCGTGTGAACTGAGGGACCACACTGGAAATTCGCGAAATGAAAATCCTAGGATTTAGTAGTAGACTTAAAACAATTGTAAAACGAATCTAGGAATTTGTAAGCAAATGTATTAAAAACTACGACCCATAATATGTGGTCCCTCAGTTCTCACAGACGATCAGCCAGATCTCTGAAAGTATCATAAAAAAGGTTTTGTGAATACAGACATTTAGTAAAGAATTTGTAAAGATATTTACTAAATAACAGACCACAAAGCGTATAAGATAAAAAATATAAAACGACTGAACTGTGGTCCCTCAGTCCACATATCAAAGACAAATATTTTAGTGAATATTACAGAATAAAATTAATAAAACCGCTCTTTTTCTTCATAAAGTTTTAGTAAAAGTCTTAAAACATTTTGTAAAAAAGAAATGGAGCTTGAATATCGAAGCATTTTGAAGATAGCGATGATTAAAACTGGTCCCTCAGTCCTCTCCTCCACTGACATATGTGCGTGTGCTAGCTGCTTGACGAGAGGATTATCAGAGAGTCTTGATTACTTAAATTTAGTAAGTTTCTACTAAATAATAGGAATATAAAATTGTGTATTTCTTACCTCTAAGCTGAGATAATATTATGTTTTTACTCCTATGAGAATAGATAGAGCAGTGTGACCACACAATAAAACAAAATGTAGACAGTATCAGTACTAAGTATTATACTTTATTTAATATATCATTATTTAGATGAAACGAAAACAAGGTTGTACGGTTAATTTAAGATGTACGTTTGCCCAGCACGGCCCCCCTAGAATTTGCGAATTAGGTGTGCACCAATGCAATGTACTCGCCTCTAGGGGTATATGTACCGGTTTCTTTTTCAATGTACCTCTGTACTTTTGAAGAAATATGCAAAAACAGGGGGCCGTGCCAGCCAAACGTTTTCAGCACGGCCCTCGTGTAACTTGAAAAATAAATAGCGTATTCAAAAGTTTCTTAAACTCAACGAATGTACCCTATTAACACGTTATATGTGCCGCAACAGATACTGTGAATTCGTAATAACAAATAATATATAGACGTAGATAGGGGGCCGTGCTGGAAATAAGGAATATAAGAAAATATCTAAAAAAGACAAGACAACCTTAGCCAAAAACTATTACAATATAATTGATGTTTGGCAAGTAACATATGTAACGCATTGGTGTCTCATACAACTTGCTAAATTTGAAAAATAAATCAATTTTAGTTCATTCAGCACGGCCCTCTATATTTGCCTATATCTTTTTAAACATAGCATGTTTCTTTACAAAATTCGACTACCTGAATTATGTGCAGGAGTACATTCGTTCCACATACATTGCGATACTGCTGTATCAGTACTTTAAAAGATAAATTGGATCAAACATATCACATAATACAACTGATGGGGTGACCATGATTCCATATATTAGGTAGGTACATATTCTGTACCTTTATTAATAAATTATGTAACTACATTAAAATAAACATTCTTTTTTAATGGGAACCGATCACTTTTCCAAATTGTTTTTGTTGGAATTTCATTTGACTGAAAACTATTGACCGACGTCTTTTTGCCGTATGCATTATTTGACATATTTTTAGATCATCGAAGTATCATGTGCCATAGGTATTATTTTACTAAGCTAAATATCGCCGATTTACAAATTAACTTTTTGCTATTGGCCGAAGCCTCTTTTGAACTTTTTTCATGTGCCAGATTTTCACCACACCGAAACAACATTTTACGGAACATTATTTGATCACAAATATACTGGATAACCTTTTTTCCATTGCGGAAACTTTGAGAACCACTTCTGCCCATGTAAATGAACAACTTGCCCCAAGAAAGACATAGTTAATTCCTAAAAAAAAATTTGAACTTCCCATACAAAATTGTCATCAACTGACCACAATTTGTATGGGAGACTCAATTTTTTTTAGGAATTGACTAAGGCTTTCTTGGGGAAAGTTGTTCATTTACACGGGCAGAAGTGGTTCTTAAAGTTTGCACACTGGAAAAAAATTACCCAGTATAGCCGGTTAATTGGTAGCATTTTCAATATTAAATTAAAAGTGTCATAAAAAGTCAATATGTTGTGCTATTTATTTACTTGCATGCTGCATGCCTGCTTGTACGCTGCATGCTTGAAGCAAGCATCCTTGTTTTCATGCTTCTTATCAACTTTTCTTCATAATCAACTGTTTTATTATGTGCCATTACAATTAAATATTTAATTTGAATGTTCGGAAACATAATACTTCGAACAAATGTTATTTGGGCTAAGTGTAACTTCGGTAAAAAAATTTTTCGACCAAATGAAACCTTGGAGTAACGAAAAAAAATCGAATTGATAATAGTCAACTGAAAAACGTGACTTCGATGAAGTAACAAAAAAACGAAACGCCAAACTTTTCAACTATTATGTTGAAAAGTTTTAGTTGAAATTAAATTCGGTCAAATATTTTTTGGGTTTTTGATAGGTAACCCTTTTTTACAATTTGTTTTTTTTCTTCGAATTAAATATTATCGATATATATCATCTTGATATATCATCTTGTAAAGGAATTATATTAGTTAAAACTTGCCGTGTGCGGTCGCTATTAGTTCACTGAAGCTACCGTAATTTTTGAAGATGCGCTGGTATCGCGGTTACTTCGTGTTGCACTCAGGTGTTTATTGATCAAGTTTTAACTGATATAATTCCTTTAAAAGATGTCATTGATAATATTAATTTCGAAGAAAAAAAAAACAATATGTAAAAAAGAATTTGTATTTTAATGTAGTCACATAATTTTATTAATAAAGGTACAGAATATGTACCTACCTAATATATGGAATCATGGTCACCCCATCAGTTGTATTATGTGATATGTTTGATCCAATTTATCTTTTAAAGTACTGATACAGCAGAATCGCAATGTATGTGGAACGAATGTACTCCTGCACATAATTCAGGTAGTCGAATTTTGTAAAGAAACATGCTATGTTTAAAAAGATATAGGCAAATATAGAGGGCCGTGCTGAATGAACTAAAATTGATTTATTTTTCAAATTTAGCAAGTTGTATGAGACACCAATGCGTTACATATGTTACTTGCCAAACATCAATTATATTTTAATAGTTTTTGGCTAAGGTTGTCTTGTCTTTTTTAGATATTTTCTTATATTCCTTATTTCCAGCACGGCCCCTTATCTACGTCTATATATTATTTGTTATTACAAATTCACAATATCTGTTGCGGCACATATGACGTGTTAATAGGGTACATTCGTTGAGTTTAAGAAACTTTTGAATACGCTATTTATTTTTCAAGTTACACGAGGGCCGTGCTGAAAACGTTTGGCTGGCACGGCCCCCTGTTTTTGCATATTTCTTCAAAAGTACAGAGGTACATTGAAAAAGAAACCGGTACATATACTCCTAGAGGCGAGTACATTGCATTGGTGCACACCTAATTCGCAAATTCTGGGGGGCCGTGCTGGGCAAACGTACATAATTTAAGCCATATTACATGGCTTATGTGTATTTAGTAAAAAGTAGATTACAAAATTAACTAATCACTTATTATAATACTTTTATTTAAGTAAGTGACATTTGGATGTAGCTTAATGAATGTAAGTATTTGTTGGTCAGTACTTTCAATAAGTTTGAAATGTTGATCATCATAGCAAAAGAAACGCTCATTCATAAAACAGTGACATCGGTAGGTAATGGCCAAACCCACCTGAAATTAATGCTGGAATGAATTCAGATGCGCCCGTGATTTTGTAGGTTTTGTTCTTTACTGTTATGATAACAGGAATATTAGTAAGAGAATTTTTATCAGTGCCATTCAAATCGAATGAGAACTTTTGTAGTCTTCGCTCTCAATTAGTTTCGAAGTCAACTCATTATGTACCATGACAGCAGGCTTATAACGTAGTTCTTTAGCCAATTGTTGCCTTCTATAAGGCGTTAACTTGGACTTAGTTTTCGGGTTATGTTTGAATTTAACATCGAAATGACGAACTTTACACAGAAATTTATGTCCGTTTCAACCGCGCGACCACTTGCCGTAGTCATCGCCCGTGATTACACAGAAACTATATAATGCAGATAGACGAATGATGCATCAAAAGAAAGGTCTTAATTTGTTCAATTTGTTACAAAAATAAAAAACGTCAAACCGTAAATAAACAAAAAGTTATGCAATGTTTAGTTTTCAGGCTATGAGTAGGTAGGTATGTCACCATAAATGTTAAATTAATAGAGGCTAATGTGTACGGACAATTAGTTACTAATTTGTTACAGCGAATAAACAGAAAAAAATACTAGAAAGTAGGTTCAATAATTTGTTAGAGTCGATTTTAGTTGGCCGCTCGGACGGCAATATGCCTAAAATACAATGGCGTTTATCTCGTTATTAAAAGTAGGTTTAAGCTTAATTAGATTACTAATGGAAAGGTAACGTAACCTAGTTTGGATAAATATGGCGAATATAACTCCAGCATTCATATTTCAGAAGATATTTACAAAAAAACAGTAGTATGAAACCGTATGAGAGTAGGGTGACCATGAATTTTCATAATGAAGTGAGTCTGAATAGTGATTATTGGAATGTTCGATATTCATATCATATTTTTTAGGGCGAGTGCTTGTATAAATACATTTTAAGTTATGACATCCTATAGCATACTTTATAAAAGTAAAAATCACAAATCGATTAAATTTCTTTATTCAAAAAGGCAAAAAAATCAACTTATAAAAGTCAACAAGATAAATATAAAATCTTTATAAACTAACATAATATTGATAAACTAGCTGTGCCCGCGACGTCGTCCGCGTGGGCTTAGATCTAAGCTAGCCTACTATTTTAGTTCTTGAAATTCGAAGGTTTGAATGGTTGGATGTTTGTTATTCAATCACGCTAGTAGGTACGGCTGAATGGATCGGTATGAAATTTCGCACAGAGATAGATTGTAGTCTGGGATAGCACACTGCTGTTTCTTAATTCTGGAGTACCTTGGGAAAGATTCAAGGTGAAAATCATTTTGTCCAAATAAACCGTTTACATACACTTTTGAATTGTTAAGGTCTTTAATTAGTCAAAAACATGAAGCTACGTTCCAAAGCGTAGATCTCTATGGAAAAGCACGTGCAAGAAACTCCACGGCCATTCTTTTAAATCATGAGCCCTGACATGTGAAAACTCCCAATTAAAAAATAAATCTTACGTAATGTGAATAAACATTAAATTCGCGATAAATTCGCGGCACAGCGTAGTGCTCGTGCGGTTAGAAAAATACTGGTTACATTCTATTCTATTTTTGTTTATGGCAAAGTCGAACCGTCCAGTTCAGCACTGTTACGACGCAAGAACCAGAATTGTTCAAGACCGACCAAGTCCGACGTCCAAGGTGACATAACTCGATTTGCGTCCAATACTTTACACGAATCACAATTGATCGCGAAGGCTTAGTAATAGGGTCCCGTCACCGTGCTTACGGTACCCTAATAATCAGTAATAGAATAGCCTTTATTCGCAAATCGAAACGTTCGACCTTTCGAATTTGAATCTATCGCGCAGGCTTAGTAGTATAGTCCCGTTAGAACACTTTGGTACGGAACCCTACAGGCCTGGATTCGTTAGTCGAAGTCGAACCGTCCAGTTCAGCACTGATAGACGCAAGAACCAGAATTGTTCAAGACCGACCAAGTCCGACGTCCAAGGCGACAACAACAATCCGAACAAATCAGAGATTTCTTTTTTCGATTTTGGACTCGAAATCCTATCAAAGACTTGAAAGACCTTTTAAGCGACCGAATACCCTAGCGAACGACAATGCTGTTAAAAATCGTGTGATAGTCATACTCTGACGGAAAATCTTAACACCGTGATTCAGAAAAACGCCAACGCCATCTATCGACCATTTGGTAAACTGACAAAATATTTGGCCGAATGGAGACGTAAATAAGGAGCCCATATATAACAATAAGTAACGTTATGGTATTAAAATGTTCACTTTTATTTTACTACTTATTAAAAGTTTCACAAATAACTCAACAATTTGTTTTGATGTTATTTTCATGCTTACCTGCATTTTATCTTTCTCAATAGATGGCTCCTAATAGTCGGTCACCGCAACGCTTAGCGCTGTATGAAGTTCCTTACTAAAATGAAAAATTCAATATCTGTTGATTTTGTTAGTCGATTTTAATGAAATAAACGCTAAATGTTACTCGGGTTAACACTTAATATTTTTAATAACTTAACTTTCGAATCCAATCAGTGGTTTTTGCGTGATGCTGACACAAACAATTGGACAAACAGACAAACCGACAAACAGACAAAAATTTCAAAAATGGTGTTTTTGCGTTTTATGCCTTTTTCCTAACATTTCTCAGTTATTTTTATGCGAAAATATTCAATGTACAGACACGGCAAATCTACGATTTTATTATATGTATAGATTAACTAACACGAATATATGACACAGAATGTAGACTCAAGTTAATGTGAATGTCCTACTCGCCCTAAAAATAAGATGTGAATATCGGTGTCCGTTTCGATGGCGAGGCCACAAGGTTTTTTTTAAAAAAAAAATTATGACACGATTTTGTAAAGAAAAGAAAAAAGTAGACTCCCAAAACCATAAATTTGTCAAAGCTATGGTTAAAAAGTTATAAGGGTTTGAAACGCTCCGAACCGCGCGGCCATGGAAATCTTTAAAACTAAGCCTTGCAGAGACCTGAAATTTTGGTAAGTAACAGATTGAATTTGTAAAAATTTTTAAAAATATAGAAAAAATCCTGGGCTTATATTTTAGGAGCTGTGAGACTAAATATGCCATGGCCGCGCCATGGAAACGGTGAAAAACACCGTTCAATCTGTTACTTACCAAAATTTCAGGTCTCTGCAATGCTTAGTTTAAAAGATCTCCGTGGCCGCGCGGTTCGGAGCGTTTCAATGGCGCGGCCAAGTTCAAACCCTTATAACTTTTTAACCATAGCTTTGACAAATTTATGGTTTTGGGAGTCTAATTTTGAAACTGACACGAATATCGAACATTCCAATAACCACTATTCAGTCTCACTTCATTGTGAAAATTGTGGTCACCCTACTCTCATACGGTTTCATATTACTGTTTTTTTGTAAATATCTTCTTAAATATGAATGCTGCAGTTATATTCGCCATATTTATCCAAACTAGGTTACGTTACCTGTCGATTAGTAATCTAATTAAGCTTAAACCTACTTTTAATAACGAGATAAACGCCCTTGTATTTTAGGCATATTGCCGTCCGAGCGGCCAACTAAAATCGACTCTAACAAATTATTGAACCTACTTTCTTGTATTTTTTTCTGTTTATTCGCTGTAACAAATTAGTAACTAATTGCCCATACACAAAGCCTCTATTAATTTCATATTTACGGTGACATACCTACCTACTGATAGCCTGAAAACTAAACATTGCATAACTTTTTGTTTATTTACGGTTTTACGTTTTTTATTTTTGTAACAAATTGTCGTCGTCGTCTGTCTGCATTATATAGTTTCTGTGTAATCACGGGCGATGACTACGGCAAGTGGCGGTTCTAGCGGCCAACTATTCTTTGTCATAGCGTCTTAGTTTTTTTTGTAACAAATTCACGAAAAGAGGTGTGTAAAGTTACAAATTAGCACTAATTCCTGGCAAAGTTTCATCAAAAATTATGAAGTGGCCGCGCGGTTGAAACGGACATAGAAATTTAACTATTTTGTCAGTAATTTTTTGATTTGAAAAATTAATTTCCGAACAACATTGGGCACATGTCCTGTGCAAATTAATTTTATCATCATAATATTTTTTTTATAAAATTGATAGAGCAGTGTGACCACACTGCTCTATCAATTTTCATAGGATTAAAAACATAATATTATCTCAGCTTAGAGGTAAGAAATACACAATTTTATATACCTATTATTTAGTAGAAACTTATTACTAAAAGTTAAGTACTCTAGACTCTCTGATAATCCTCTCGTCTAGCAGCTAGCACACGCACATATGTCAGTGGAGGAGAGGATTGAGGGACCAGTTTTAATCATCGCTATCTTCTAAAAGCTTCGATATTTAAGCTCGATTTCTTTTTTACAAAATATTTTAAGACTTTTACTTAAACTTTATGTAGAAAAAGAGCGGTTTTATTAATTTTATTCTGTAATATTCACTAAAGTATTAATCTCTGTTATGAGGACTGAGGGACCACAGTTCAGTCGTTATATTTTTTTACTAAAAACTACGACCCATAAAGTGTGGTCCCTCAGTTCTCACAGACGATCAGCCAGATCTCGGAAAGTATCATAAAAAAGGTTTTGTGAATACAGACATTTAGTAAAGAATTTGTAAAGATATTTACTAAATAACAGACCACAAAGCATAAAAGATAAAAAATATATAACGACTGAACTGTGGTCCCTGTGTGGTGTAATGGCTCCTACGATGCCTTCACATATTTTAGACTTATTTTGGATGGAATCCTCTATGTATCCCTCTACAACTGCATTGGACTTCCAGCCTCCGTGGCGCTTAAGGGACAGGAGATCAGCTCCGGAATCAGCCAAAAGTGTGGCTGAAGTTCGTCGGAAACAATGACCCGTGTACAACAGGGGTTCTGGAAGTTCAAGAAATGTTGCTATTTCTCGTGGGATACTGCCAATTTTATTAGTACCCATAGGCTGTCTAACACACTTTCCATTGCGATACTGTAGAAAAAAATCGATTGATTGGAGTGTTAGGCGGACGTAAGGCTTGATAATTCTCAACAATCGTTACGTATTCCTTGCGAATGACGAAGTTGCGGTCTCTTTTTGTCTTTGTATTAGGTAAATTAATTAAAAGTAAGTCATCTGAATGTTTCTCAATGTTTTTGACATTAAGTTGTGTTAGTTCATTAGTTCGACATGCTCCGTTTATTCCAATAATAAGAACAACCTGTAACGTAAAGAGTATTGTAGTAGATAAATGAAAAAAAATTGATATGAACGCATAATTATGCCTATCAAAATCATGTATATCAGAACGTTCGGCCAGTCGAGATAGGGAGCTGGCTGCTACTCCAGTTTTTAGTGACGATTATGTGACGCATAAAGATGCCAGCCAAAGAATTTGTGACGGAACAGTTCGAAAGTTATAAGCATTTGTTTATGGCCGAACGACCTGATATCAGAACGTTCGGCCAACCTGAATCTCCATAACTGAGGACCTTAGAGAAACTGTTACTGATTAAATATTTAGTGACGATTTGGTGACAAACAACCACTACTTTACTTTTAATCGTAATGCCACCGGTTAAAAGTAAAATTAATTTTAGTTCCTGGAACATCAGGACGTTCAGCCAACGTAATCTCCATAACTGAGGACCTGAGAGAAACCGTTAATGAATAAAGATTTAGTGACGAGACTGAAACTAATTTTTATTGCTTTATTTTATTTTGTGACGGCCCCTTTAAATAGTAAAATGAAAATTTAACATATAACCTCAAAACATTGGGATTGTCGAATCCTCCACAAGGAAGAAGCCCAGAGAAACCGTTAATCAATAAAGATTTAGTGACGAGACTGAAACAAACTTTTATTGTTTTATTTTTTTTTGTGACGGCCCGTTTAAATAGTAAAATGAAAATTTAACATATAACCTCAAAACATTGGGATTATCGATTCCTCCACAACGAAGAAGCCTAGAAGACTAAATAACAGACCACAAAGGTCTGTTATTTAGTAAATATCTTTTCAACACATTTGCTCAAAAAATGCATTTACGAAGCCTGTATGCATTGTTCGAAAGTTAAAAATTATGCACGACACAATGGAGCGTGCGGCAAAGTAGGTACTCTCACCTAAGTACATATTTTACCGCTAACTCCGTTGTATAGCGCCGTGCGTATTCTTTACGTTTTTTTTTTAATTTCCATAAAAATTAATAAGAATTCCACCAAGGAGTTTCACATCACGAGAATAAATAAGCTGAATGATCGAACCTCCTTGGAAGCGCTTTTGCTGTATACGTTTGTCTCATTTTAATATTATAGAGAAAATGAGAGAAGATAAATAAAAAAAATAAAGTATGTGGTTCTAATTTTCACCACGCGCATGTGGCGCCCTTTGCAAATTCGCGCCATTTTCATATTAGAAACGTCAAAGATTGTTGCGACTTTCCGACTGATTTCTAGAGACAAAAAGTTTTGTTTCATTACTTGTTGTAATGTTTTCTCGCAAATGTGTCGAAAAACGTTGTATGACACACGTGCGGATTTGGTTTTTACAAACTCGTAACTATGGTAAGCCCTCGACTTCGTCTCGTGCTTACATTCGTCTACTCGTTTGTAAAAACCAACTTACCGCACTAAATAACTATTACAAATTCTATACCAAATGTCTGTATTCACAAAACCTTCTTTTTTATGATACTTTCCGAGATCTGGCTGATCGTCTGTGAGAACTGAGGGACCACATAGTATGGGTCGTAGTTTTAATACATTTGCTTATAAATTCCCAGATTCGTTCTACAATTGTTTTAAGTCTACTACTAAATCCTAGGATTTTCATTTCGCGAATTCCCAGTGTGGTCCCTCAGTTCACACGCACATATTTCCAGTATAGTATCGTTATCGTGTTTAATAGATTCGTACAGGCGCGTACACAATCGTTTCGCAGAAAATAAAACAACTGCATTAACTTTGTACTCTTAAAATTATTTATTAGTTACTGACTATTAAAATTAAAAAACATTGTTTACAAAGTAATAATAACATCAAATAAAATCAAATTATTGTTAGATTTATTGTGCCGCTAACAACACCACCACACATTGATATAAAGAATGTCTTTTATAAATAAGAAATACGTTGCCTACTGTAAAAGCTCAAATACTTATGTATAGGTAAATCTTAGTTATTAAGTACCTACTAATAAATTTTCGGAAGTTGGTCTTCTCGTTCGAGCTTTTACAGCAACAAATAAGTATGTCTTACAATCACAGAATCACAGATCAGTACTAAGTATTTGACTCAATTTGAAGGTAGGTTTAAATAGTGTAGTGCAGTACCGATCTACTTACCTACGTTCTAGCGCATATTCTTACGGGAACGTGAATACCTACGGGAACGGGAATTCCAACGGGAAAAAACGGGATATGCGCGTACGAAGTCGCGGGCAACAGCTTGTATTATATGAAAATGCGGGCGGGGCTTGACTGTTGTTCTGTGTTTCGCGCTTGCAATGCCTGACAGGTTAAAAATAAGTAGGTACCTACGTAATATTATTGCGGGATTATAGGTAGGTACCTATTAATTGTGGTTTGAATAAATGCAAACAAGAACAAACGAAATTCTCGTCTCACACTTCAAAGTACCTACCTAGAAAAAAAAAGGTACCTACCTACACATATTATTATTCCAAACAAGTTCGAATAAGAGACTGCAACTTTTAAACAGCTGAACCAACTTTCATCAAATAACTATAGGTATTTACATGGCTGTCATAAAAACACTGTATGCACTGGAATCTGTACATAGCAGATATAGACAACTTTTAGGCTTTCGGCGTCGTCGAGATGTAAGTAATAAAATACAGTTGTCACTTGAACCTATATACCTACCTTCCAACAGATAACATTTTCATGAGGTATTTTATTAGGAAGTACTTACCTTGTTTATCTTTTAATCATTCTCACTACTGGCTCAATAAGTATGTCACAGTCACTTACACTATGTCAATAACCGAGTCCAATAGGTATATAATATTACGTTGCGGCAAAATAAACAGCGCATACGCACGTTGTCCTTGGGTGCACATATGTGACTGATGAACAAAACAGAACAGGAAGCGCGCGCATAACTACTACCCGTACGCGTTAAGAGCGTTTACGCGATACGGCTTTTCATACAAACTTTCAAATCCTTATTCTTCAAAATGAATGAACCGATTTTAACGAAACTTGGTGTGCATACGCTAGATATCCAGGTCTAAATAGTTATCAGAATTTTTTTTTTTTGAAAAATATTTCAGAGGGAGAGAGAGAGCGATTTTAAGTTTTCTATAGAAAGTGAAAAATCACTATATCCTTCCCCCTGGAACTCTTCTTAAAAAAATTAGTCTTTTTAAAATTTTGTAGGAATATTTAAAAATATAATTAATATGTATAGAAAATGAATAAAGGAAATAATAATAATAATAAAGCCGAGAAAGATTAACAAATCAAATATCTTGACTTGGCTCGCGAGGTTGTCGACATGTGGGATGTGAATTCGGCAATCATTGTACCGATAGTCGTGTCAGCCAACGGCTTAATAGCCACGAGCCTCGACCAACATCTTAGGAGGCTCTCGTTAGGCAGCTGGATCAAGGGCTTGATTCAGAAAGCAGTACTTCTGGACACGGCTCGCATCGTTAGGAGGTTCCTCTCTCTGGAGCCCTGACCGCCGGTAGCTTGGACCCTATTCCCGATACCGGTGGGCTACTATTTTTTACATTTTTAAATATTTTTATTTCTTTGTATTTTAATATTTAAAAATGTATTTTATATGTATATACCATGAATAAAGGAAATAATAATAATAAAGTCTTTATTCGGACACTAAAATACTGTTCGTTTCATGTACTAATGCACTGTTGTATATATTTTATATAATTAAAATTATTCGCGTATTTGGTGCTTCTTTACTTTTTGTAGCTCCGTTTGCCAGTTGGCAAAAGCCTCCTCCAACCTACTCCATTCTGGTCTCTCTCTGGCCACTCTACTCCATGTAATGCCTGCAACCTGCCTGATATCATCGTCCCATCGTTTTTGTTGTCTACCTCTTTTCCTTTTACCTTCCCTTGGGCACCACTGTGTAATTATTTTGCCCCACTTGTCCTTTCCTCTGAACATGTGTCCTGACCACTTCCATTTTAGCCTTTTTATTTTTAAGGTTACGTCCTGCATGTTGGTCTTTTTCCTAATGTTGATGCTTCTTATTTTATCCCTCCTCTTTACTCCTAGCCAGCCCCGGATCTAGGGGGGGGCAAGCCGGGGCCCATGCCCCGGGCGGCAAGTTCAAGGGGCGCCAAACTCACATGTTTGAAAAAAAACTTATTCGATGTGGGTGGTAAAATTATTGAGCTTTCTACATTCGCTCTTGAATTTCGCATTCTCTTGAATTTCTATTTTTCTGCATTTAAGTCGTAAAAGTGACTCCTAAGCAAACTTTGGAAACGTTTTCTTTTCCCCTTTCAAGGATCTAAAATCGACTGAATGTGAGAGTGATCAGAGTTATCTATATAGACCTACTTCAGTAATACAAAAGCAAAATCTTTGTACCTCTTTTTACGAAAAAAACGCAGGCACAGATAAAGTCTATGGAGAATGACTCCAGAAAGCTAATATTTTTTTAATAATGCTTAAAAAATTGATAAATTATTAAAAAAGTATGGTCGAATTTCGATCACTAGTTAAAATAGTTATCGAAAGTTTCATAATAATAATGTATAAATAAGCAGATGACCCGGTGAAGATCGATTACCTACATATATTTGTGTAAAAACTACTCTAAACCTAACCTACTGAATATACACACAAAATTTCATAAGAATCGAGCAAGCCGTTTCGAAGGAGTTTTGTAACAAACACTGTGACATGACACGAGAATTTTATATATTAGAAGAAGTGTGGAAGAGAGGAGGGCGCCACTATCAAGTTTTTGCCCCGGTTTGGTAAAATCGTAGATCCGGGACTGCTCCTAGCATACTTCTCTTCATTGCTCGTTGACAAATGGCAATTCTATTGGTTGTGTTTTTTGTTAGAGACCATGTTTGGCTTCCATACATTAAAATTGGTAAGATGCAGACATTGAATAGTTTGCTCTTTGTTGTTATATGTAGGTTCTTGTCCTTCTAGGACTTCTAAGGACTTAATATACTTATTTTATTTAAAAAAATACCTAAGTGACCCTACTCCTCATCCAAATCAAAGTCAGGTTCATCACAGTAACCATCTATAAATCATCTATTATTACATCGTCTCCCTTCAGTTTTTTAAAGGAATCAATGCAATCATTTGGTATAAGATGATATAACGATTTCAAATCGTTTAGCTTCTTTTTGTTAATCCGTTTTCCTGACGGCCATAATTCGGTAACCCATACCAGTTGATATACCATATGTACCAGTTCCATGCATCGTTTGTCTACCGGATCCGGAACCGTATATCAACTGATACGGGATTGCCCCTTTATTCCCGTTGTCCCCATATACCATATCCCCGTCACGGGGACAGCGGGACGTGATTAAATTTATTTCCTGTTGTCCCCATAACGTACATTACGAAACGTATTTAAGGTGGTTTAAAAAAAAAATAACCACGAAGGTGATGGCGGGATCTGTTCACTCGCTTCGCTCGCTCACTTGACCCCGCCATCCCCTTCTAACCTAACCTGTCCGAGTCGAGGTGCCCCAAGTCCCGAGCTCGTTTACCAACATAATTTGAAAAGTATATTTAATTATTACAATAAATTAACGGGGACAACGGGAAGTAATTTTAATAATTAAAATTCCCTTTGTCCCCTTTAACGGGGACATGGCCTACGGGGACAACGGGAGTATACTGGAGTCAGCAATTTAAAATTAAAGAAGAATTAATTAATGGCCTGTTTCCGTACACATCTTCGAAATTAGAAATAGGTATCTATCATCCACCATCGTCTGCGTCGACGGTTCCTTTTTACTTTTTTGGGCAGGATATCGTAAATAATTGTATAAACTCATTAAATGTAGCGCGCATGCCGCCATTATTTTCACGTCCTCCATGTTCGTGTGCGAATGTCAAAATAATTCACTCCGCGAATGTGTGAACAGTAGTTCGCGACAGCACTTGTATACGAATGTTTCGTCGAATGTTCGTCGAGTGACGAGGCGAATGGCGAACACGAATGTGTAAATGCGGTATTAGATGTAGCGCGCATGGGAGTCGCTGGGCGATTCCCGGCCACCGTAGGTGCGGGTCTGCGGACGGCGAGCGTTGGGTGGCTCGCTGTCCGATTAAAGCCAGACCGAAGCCGACGGCGCGTTGTGTTCCACGCGCGCCTCAAAGAGATGTCAGCATAGGAGTGGGGGCCCGTTAGGGCCAGTGCCTACCAGGGTTGCGGATTTGTTCGAAAGAGTTACCGCGGCCCTGGAACGTAAAAGGCACTAAGAGGAGCATGGGTGGGTTTTAGTCAGTAGAAGTCTGACACTCCCTGCCGCTCAACCCAGAGCGGGAGGGGTCATTTGATGATTTCCCATCCAAAAAAAAAAAAAAATGCCACCATTATTTTCACGTCCTCCATGTTCGTATGCGAATGTCAAAATAATTCACCCCGCGAATGTGTGAACAGTAGTTCGCGACAGCACTCGTATACGAATGTTTCGTCGAATGTTCGTCGAGTGACGAGGCGAATGGCGAACACGATTGTGTAAATGCGGTATTAGGCTAAGGTCATATGACCGCGCGGTACAAGTTCTACAAGCCTGTATCGACTGGTTTAGTTGGTCCGCTCGGTGCTGCGCCGTCATGTGAACTTAGCCATGTGCGTGTGGATTGAGAGATCTTTTCGAAAAACTCTTCCAATCCCAACCAAATTATAAGAGGATTTAGGAAATAATTGTGAAAACTTCATGGTAAGGTATAAAATTTGTGAAACCTAAACAAAGAAAGTTAGAACTCATTAACTGGATCTCTTAATCTGGACAACTGAAGAAAAAGCCATAACGCGTACCCAAGAATATACTGCCTATGTGCTTATAATTTGCATTTTAATTAATTGTGAAGGATTTGTGAAAGCTGCTAAACAAAATTTCGATTCGTTTCAAAGCCACGTTTAAGATTTATAACGGTTTATATGGATCACTCAGAGCGGACAATTTTCAATTGAGTGATCTTGTAAAACATGACCTAATACTGAAAAAGTATGAATAATTATCAAGTTAATTGCAAATTATGCTTCTGGGAAAATTTGTGAAACGAAAATCGTGATTGAAATCTTACTGGTTCAAGAGAAAATAAAAATCTTGTTTTTTGTCGATCGTCCCAACTGAGAGATCATTATTTTGAACTATATTTGATAAACTAAAACTTATAGGTATTTTCAATTGAGTGATCTTGTAAAACATGACCTAATACTGAAAAAGTATGAATAATTATCATGTTTATTGCAAATTATGCTTCTGGGAAAATTTGTGAAACAAAAATCGTGATTGAAATCTCACTGGTTCAAATGAAAATAAAAATCTTGTTTTTTGTCGATCGTCCCAACTGAGAGATCATTATTTTGAACTATATTTAATCAACCAAAACTTATAGGTTCACATCAGAAATTGTGAAAAATGTTGTACTAAAATTTGACGAATCAGTCGTCCCTGTAAGTGTTATACTTAAAAAAGATAAATAATTTTTTTACAATCCTTAAGGAAAACGTTGAGTAGGGTAGACATACTTTTTTATTTTGTTCGATTTTTTTTAGTCTATTTAATTTAAACTTTTTTTTTGGTTAAAAAAAGTTTTTTTTTTTTGGTAACCTTTAAATTTCTGAACTTTTTGTGTGTTAGAATTACGAACTTAGAATTCCTTAGTAAGAGCACTACACATACAGTATCTAACTTTGCAGAAACTTGTCATTTAAAAACGTCATTTTATATTATTTAATTCTTTAACCGCCATCGCCGTAATATTACGCGTTGTAAGAATCATACCCCACACGCCACGTCGGAATATTTCGTAAAAGTCCTGTCATTTAATAAATCTTACTAATATTAAAATGTGAATGTTTGTATGTTTGTATTTTTTATTTTTTGTTTTAATTGTTTATTTTTAAAGTTTATTGCAACTATAACTATATACACACACACTTAAATAAAAGACTCAACTAAAACTAATCTAAAACATGGCGTCGAAAAATTCCTCCGCATCGCAGGCCACTGGTAATGTACCCAAAAGGCTGGCAGCATTGCCACGTTGTATGGCAATGCTTATCCTTTGTCCGAGGTAAAAGCCAGCCCTAGGGTCACGCGAAGTGTCAACTAAGCATCTTGACAGATCTTTAAACAAGTAATGAGCACTCGAACCCCACGACCCGAGAGTTTCAACCCCAAACGGCTCGAAAATATAACTACCTACAAGGTTATTATATTTCCGCCGCTTGAGGTTCTCCGCAGCCGCAGCAGCAGCGCCAGCGCAGCACGAAGAGCTAGGAAGATGGGATGGGGCAAGAGTATCGTCACAAGTAGCGTCCCACACTAATGGCCTACCCATCTTCCATGGAAATAATGACATGCCGTCCGGTCTCTTGCCATCGTCGCGTGCCAGGCCATTGGGTTCTAATACAGCCGGAACGCCGACGGTGACAAGAGCTCGTCGGATGATGTCGTTAATATTCGCGTGCCGCGCTATGCGACCAGCGCTACGGCTGCATGACAGGCCGTGGTGTCCGAGACTGTTGACAGCTTCGCCACAGTGGCAGCGATGAGGAGAACAACATGGAGCGCCAAGACGCAGGGAAGCAGCGAGGCGGAAAGTAGTATCATCGAACAAGGTGCCCATGTTCGACGACGGTAGTGCGTGAAGCCAGAGTCCCGACTCCCATTGACCCACAGCCAACAGACGAGCACGCTCAGCAGCAGTACCAGATGTGGCCAAAAGGTTATTCTGAACTTCTCTGCAGAGTGGCTCGTCCCAACGTCTCTGGGATGATGGGTAGTCGGGTGGATTTACATTCGGGCAAGCGAGTCTCCAGGCATCCATAGCCTCAGTGAAGCGAGGCACATCAAAACTAGTCAGTGAGGAAGTTAGGATATTCCTGACTAATTTCTCAGTGCCATGAACCGAAGATATGAAAGCCGGTAAACTGATACTAGTAATTTTGCGGACGCCGAGGCCTCCCATACGGATGGGAAGAGTAGCTTGTGCCCAAGCTCGGTCGTCCATGGCCACATTTAAAAGTGAAGTAAGTGTATGACGGATGATTTGGTCCATTTTTTCCAAAAGGTGAGGGTGCTTCCATAAATGGGAAGCACGAAGAAAGTAAGTTTATTTAGGTCCGAAACAACAGTAACGAATTAATTAAAAAAATTGGAAAAGGATTGCTCAAAAATGAGAGACCCAAGGAGGCGAAGAGAGCTTTTTTCAATAACTTTGATTTCTGGAGCTATAGCGTTGAATTTTGGGAGTGTCAGTTGTCGGTCGGTACTGTCAGATAAGAATAATTCACACTTCGAAAGATTGAGATTTAGTCCTATAGAATGGAGTTGACATTTTAAAACTTGTAAATCATCTAAAACTGTGTCAACATTACCTCCTAGGGTTCCATCATCTAGATACCAAACATTAAATTTGGAATTTAGCTGTCGAATGATTGGGTGAATGGCTAAGCTAAAGATCACTGGCCCGAGGGGATCACCTTGTTGACAGCCAACAGCGGATTCCAGAAGGTTGTCCTGATATAGTAATTTAGATGGATGTCTGTAACATTGCCAAAGAATACTAAAAATTTGTGGTACTTCTTTTTTAATTTCTGCCAGCAAGGTGTCCCTATTAACTGAATTGAACGCATTTTTGATGTCAACCTTCAGGATGACCTCTCCTTTACCAGAATTTATATTGGTCGACAGTGAGTGTACGGCAGCCTCACAGCCCCCTTTGGAGCCGTAACCTAGCTGTAGGGGCTGAAATTTTTTCGAAACATCCTCACTATAAAATTCACAACAAACCTTGGCTGCCAAACGACGGTACGTGGATCCCACGGCAATGGGACGAATGCCGCCATCCCTCTTGCGCAGGGCACATATATTGGCCCCGTATAAGATGTCGATGACGGCCTCGTTCACCTTGCCCGAGAGCTTGAGTTTAGTCAAAGCCGTAAGCTCCTTCAGAAGCGACTCACCAGCTTCCCCGGCGCCTGTACTGATGAGATCCTTTAGATGTTGAGGACTAAGGCCGTCGAGGCCGCCAGCAGAGCCGCTCCGAAAGGAGCATACGGCTGTGACCACCTCTCGACCTGTAACGGTGAGGGTGTGAATGACCGGATCAGGGGGGTCGGGAAAAGAAAGGCCCTCCGATGGGGCAGGGTGTTTGCTCTCCAAAGCTGCAAGAGTATCTAAAGAACACGGTGCCACCACATCACTACTAAAAAGAATTCTGGCTGCTCCACTTATGTCACCTTCCCCTAATTTTGATTCGACCAGATGCGAAATACCTCTTGATAAGGTATACCTCTGCGTCGATAATTTTGTGTCCAAATTATAGGCCGAAATATTACAATTATCTTTAATTTGTGCAGTTAATGTCTTTTTGGTTGCTAAATTCTTTTGTACATATAATATTCTGTAAGGGAAGGTGAGAAGTTGCTCCCAGGCACTTTGTGAGTTCTCGCGGGCGGCAAGGCGAACGCATCCCGCTAGATGTTGCGCTACGAGAGGTCTAGCGCCGCGGGGAATTCACTTCAAAACAGGAACAGACTTTTTGAATTTTGATAGGGTTTTCCAAAACGGGTCAAGAGTGGATGTAGCTGGTGTAGTAGGTGGTGATGTAATTACAGGGTCTGAAGTGAGTGCATTTTGGGGTTTGTGTGCCCTCCCAATGTGCACATTCAGACCCCGCTTACCTTTAAAAAATCGTGGCTGGGTGCACAGAGGACACCTCTCCAGGATGTTTAGTGATGTCGAATGTTGACAGGCACTATCTTCCAATACAACACTGCTGCCACTAATCATGAAAATAAATATACTAGTATAAAATTAACACTTATTAAATAAATACAATTAAATCAAATAAAAATCCAAAGAAAAAACACAAAAAATTGTTCGAGTGACGACTGCCACGATGACATGCGTTAAGCTTTTCAGCGCAGTCGCGTTGGCGGCCTGGGGCACCGCCGCGCCCGAAAAGGCATTTCAGGGGCGGCGCCCGGACAATCGTTGCCAGGAGACACGAACGCTGGCGTCGCGTTCTCAGCGTCACCTCCAGTTCTTGTTTTAAGGAGCGGCTAGGCGGCGCGGTCTCTGCGCAAGATGCTCGTGTGGAGATCGTGCATCAACATACAACCGGTCAAGAAGAGTTGTGTGTAGGCTTCTCTTTATTTACCACTAGTCCGACATGGAACTCATCGTATTGTATCCAATAGAATAGGGTATTTTACACTATGTAAGGAAAAATATAAAAATGTTTGTTCATAATAGATTTCGAAAAAAGTAAACAAGAAACGTCGATATTTATTCATAAAATTGCAATTTTAATTTTATAATTCCATTTTAAAAATCGTCTTTTCTAATCTGTTTTTCAAATGTCTAAAACGCCATTCGCCATATTGGATCCCGCCGTGACGTCATTCCGATAGCAAACAATCTACTGAAAATAAGTTGTGCGCTGTTATTTTGATAAATTTACGAGTTATTAACACGTTTGTAGACTTCTAGCCTTTATTTCACTATGGAAGACGGTTTTGTGAAAGCAGAAAGTACAAATCTGCCAATGGTTAATACTTTAATGGTGGCGAAATTTTTTGCCTCCAATCCCGATTTCTGTACACTTGTATTGCGTTTTTACACTTGTATTTTTGCATTCAGGCACAAGACACCAATGATAACTCATTATTTTCACGAATCTTATTACTTGGTCTTTCGCAGTCGTATTGTTTACTAACCGAGTGACGTCACGAGATGAAAAAGCATGGCGGCTAGCGTTTCCGCGCGAAAATTCAAAATCATAAATAAAAAACAGATTTTAGGGCGATTTTCGGTTTTAAAAAAAATTAACAAAATTTCTACTAGTTCATTACGATCTCAGGATTAATTTAAAACAGTTTTTAAAAAATGGTGTAATACCCTATTCAGTAAATTACTGGTTTTGCCACTGCTGACTCTGTCGTTCTATTTGGTAAGGTACCTTGCCTCAGTTTAGTCCTTATGAAAAAAATTTATTGTTTGTCGGATTGATTTGTTTGATGGATTTATTGATCGTCACTTTGTCAATAGCCACTTTTTATTTTATTGGTTTTAGTTCAGAATGTTGTGTTAATTCACTAGATAACACTGTCACACACTTATTACTAGTTTTTCCAATGTTTGAAATTGTTTCCACTGTAATCAAATCCGTGTTTACTTTTTTAAATGATTTTAATATGCAGAGCGGGCATTGCCACTCGCGTTGACGTTTCTTTTTTTATTCACGCGGGCGAAGCCGCAGCTGGTAGAAGCTAGTCCTACTAATATTATAAAGGTGAAAGTTTGTATGTTTGTATGTTTATATGTTTGTATGTTTGTATGTTTGTATGTTTGTATGTTTGTATGTTTGTGTAACAATCAGGCAAAAACGGCTGAAGGGATTTGGATGAAATTTGGCACACGTGTAGTTCATAACCTGGAATAAAAAATAGGCTACTTTTTATCCCGGTACGTGGCGTGGATTAATGAAGACTGAGGAGGAAGTGGAAACTCAGAGCCGCTGCTGCCATAGTACTTCAAATTCACAAGAACCAGGAGACCATAAACATCAAGTACCAGGAGACAAGAAACATGTCATAGTATTTTTGGGCTGCTATAATTATGTAGGTAGAATACCGAGCGAAGAAGTGACGCGCGAGGCGATCGCGGACGGCAGGCTCGAGATATCATGCTTGGATCATATCTGGGTGCGAACGAGACGGAGCGAACATGACCCGTGCGCCTATGTGCTTGAGTCACGTATCGCCGATCATCATGCAATTGTATTAATGTTGAACATATGTACGAATGAAAGTGAAAACCATCTGGTGAGTGACAATTTAAATAACTGTAGTATGCGCGAATTGTTAAGTGATAAAACTGTTAAACAAAAGCTAAACGAATATGACTGGGCCCAGTTAAAAACAGTAACGTGTCCGTTGTTATTGTATCGTACGATGTATAGTGTATTTGATCGCATTTATAGGGAAAGTACAGTTAAAATTAAAACAGATAATAGAAAAGTAGTAAGACAACCATGGATAGATAGATACTTATATGCTATGTTAGTACGAAAGGATTTTTTATTTCGAGTTTGGAAAGCGGAGCCAAAGAATATGAACAAAAGATTAGACTATACAAAATTTAGAAATAGAGTATATAAATTAACAAATAGGGAAAAAAATAAATATAGACAGGAACAAATTGTAAAATGTAATGGAGATTTTAGAAAAATATGGTTAAATATAAACATATGGTTGGGTCGAAACAAAACTAGCTTAGACGATGTTATTTTAAGGCACTTGGGAAAAACAGATAACATACAACAGATTTGTACAAACTTTTCTAAAACATTTACAGAGGAAATAAAAGAAATTAAACATGTATGCAACTTGAAGTTTTTAGATAGAAATAACTATGTAAAACCTAGCCAAGTAAGTTTTAGATACAATAAGGTGACTTCATCGGATGTAGAAAAGGTCATAAAAACATTATCCTGTGAGAAAGCACCCGGTTCAGATAGAATACGGGTGCAAGACATAATATATTTTTGTAAACAATTATAAGTCCTGTTCTTGCTGCATTCGTAAATATGTCTTTATCTAATGGTATTTATCCTGACCAATTAAAAAACGCAATTATTCGTCCCATATATAAATCAGGCAGTCATTTTGAATATGTTAATTATAGACCCATTGGAATCTTGTCTGTTATAGATTAAATAACCGAAAAAATTATAATAGGGCTGATTAGCTCGTTCTTAGAACAACACAACATAATATGTGATTCTCAGCACGGCTTCCGGAGAGGACGCAACACTGTCTCTGCCTTGTTAGGATTTTCAGATTATATTAATGAATGTTTAGATTCTGGACAACAAATTATAGCACTTTTCATTGACTATAAAAAAGCGTTTGACACTTTAGACCATGGAATCCTATTACAGGCAATGGACGAATGCGGAATACGCGGTCCCACAAATAAGTGGTTTAAAAACTACCTCACTAATAGAAAAATAAGCACAGTTATCTCCCGTGTGGTTGGAAATGCGAAACTGTCATCGCGCAGAAGGAGGCTGCGGAAAGGGAGAGGGAGATGTCGAGTACTCTCCCGGCCCGCAGCAGGCGCACCGGGCGTCGGAGGAGGGCGTACGCTGCCCTCCTTCGGCCCCCCTAATTGGGTCCAGGGGCGGCGGACTTGGGGATGTCCGTTGCCCCCCATTCATCCGGACCCGAGGTGGCGGCGCGTGGTGTTCCCGTGCGCCCCTCTGACGTCGCGGGGGAATTAAACACCTCACTCCCCCCGCATACGAGATGTGGCCCGCAGAGGCGGGCCGTCACCAGCCGGGGATTACGGAAGTCGCTATGTTCCCGCGATCCCCGGCGTAGGTGGAAGATGGAACACCGGGGTGGTTTTAGTCAGTAAGAGTCTGACAGACCCCTCCGCCCGCCCCAGGGCGGAGGACATCCATGAGGATTTCCCCCCGTAAAAAAAAAAAAAGAAAAAAAGGTGTGCCCACTAGATCCGTATTTGGACCTGTAGGTTATATAATGCATGTGAACAGTGTGTCAAATGTCGTGCATAAATGTAAGGTGTTTATGTACGCTGATGATATGTGTCTAGTTTATGCCTCCAAAGATATAACCGAGGTACAAAATTGTATACAAGGTGATTTTGACAATATAAGCAAATGGGCACACGACAATGGCATAATATTAAATATATCAAAAACTAAATGTATGCATATACACTCGCCATACTCCATACGCCATACGCCATACCGGTGTACCTCAGGGGTCCAATCTAGGGCCGTTATTTTTTAATATATTTATAAACGACATACCAAACATATTTAAATACTCCACACCATACCTTTTTGCCGATGATTTAAAACTGACCCGTGTAATTTTAAACAATTTTGATACACAATTATTGCAAATAGATATAGACAGCCTGAGTCAATGGTGCACCAAAAATAAAATGTACTTGAACTGTGCTAAATGTTTTCATATAAAATTTACAAGAAAATGCAATAAAGTTGAGTCGGTTTACAATATTCAGGGGAATACGCTAACAGAAGTAACAGTTATTCGTGACTTAGGAATATATATAGTAAACTTAGTTTTATAAATCATATAGACCAAATGCTTAATTCAGCTTACAGAGCTCTTGGCTTTATTTTGAGATCCTCCAAAGATTTTAAAAAACCATCTACTACAGTACTTTTATTTAACAGTTACGTACGAAGCCAACTTGAATACTGCAGCACGGTATGGAATCCTTCATACCAGGTCCACATAACCCGCATCGAAAGGGTTCAAAAGAGACTTGTCCGTCATCTAGCGTTTCGGTTTAAGGTTAGAAATTGCAGATCTTACGAACATAGACTAAGTCACTTCAAACTTATAGATCTAAAATCTCGCCGCACTATCTCCGACATGATGTTCCTGTATAAATTATTTAACAATGGCATTGACTGTCCTGATCTTCTTAGCAAATTATGCATTAATGTCCTTTCTCGTATTCCTCGATATCCCCGTCCACTACTGAAAGCCCCTCAATGCAGAACAAATCTGGGTACACACTCGCCAATAGTTAGGATGTCTAATCAATACAACTCTCTATCATGTTCCTCCGACGACATAGACATTTTCTCCAACACCTTAAGTAAATTTAAGTTGCTTTTACACTCAAAACTTAACGTTGAGTAAGTGTTGACCTACCTGGCTTACCATCCACCTCAATATTTTTTTAATTCAATTTTCATTGTTCTTTTTACATGTCTAATTTAATTTAATTTGATTTACCTATTGTTTGTTTGCTATTTTAACGCAAGTTGTGGTCTCCTTTAATTGAAGATGCACAAGGAATTGTACCTGTTTATAATTTGTTTAATTTAGCATGTAAGGTGTAATCTTTGTTGGAGATCCAAATAAATACAAATACAAATACAACCGGAATGCTAAATCTGTAAACATTGAACATCTCACAGTGATAGGACATACTTACGAGTGTCTACATAGAAATAAATGTAATTGTAAATGTACAAAATTGGATTATGTTGATAAATTTAAATATTTAGGTCTAACAATCGATAAGAACTTGAATTGGAGATTACATGTAAATGACATTTGTAATAGGTTAAGATCGGTACTAAGTAAATTTTACCATTTAAAAATGTATTGAACAAACAAACTTTGAGAATAGTTTATTTCGCACTTGCCGACTCGTTAATAAGTTATGGACTTCTTGTGTACGGACGAACCTTCACTACATATTTAATAATAATAATAAGAATCTGTGGCCCGGCTGTCAACTTGGTTGACGTAAATTTTTCTCACTCCTTATTTTTGCTCAATTTTATTAAAAATAACATATAACAAAATGTATTTCATCAAGAATCCACCGAAAAAAAAGAAATAGAATTTTATAGAAAGTCAACCTGTACGAAAACATGTTTGAAAATACTATTTGGCGACTCTGAAATGGACAAATGAAATGCTAACAAGAAGCCGGGCACGAAAACTAAACACACATCCAACATCTTCGGGTTCGTCGCTCAGCTCCGCCTCGCAGCCGCCGGGACCTGCGCCAGCCGTGAGTCCTGAGATTCCGGTTGCTGCAGTTGCGTCGAGCTCGAGCGACGAATACTTCTCGCCGCCGACGACACCACCACCTGCGCGTCGGCGCGGACGAGGCCGACCACCGACCAGCTTGGGACTTTGAGGCCCGCCGGCCTCTGACAGGGTCCCCGCAGCCGGTGGAAGTGTGCAGCGCATGCGATGGACACAATCCATAAACGAAAATGTCATGCGCTCATACTTTGGGGCTACAGAGGGGGGAACTAACCTGACTGCGTACCGTGGTCGGATGCTCTCTCTGTTTCAGGTACTTGAGCCAGGTGTCAACGTTTCAGCCCAACGATTATCGGATCAGGTGCGGGTCATTCAGCGTAACCGTATGTTGGATGACGCCGTACTTGATAGACTGCGTCTGGTATCAAGGAGTAGCCGTGTCTCGCCTGCTTCGCCACCGGCCGCGGTGCAAATACAACCAAGTGTTTCACCGCGACCCGTCCACGTTGGTGAAGATGATGATGACGTGGCTATATCCGTGAGTACCCAATGCAATGAGCGATTGAGGGGTGCGTTGGAGGATGCTTTCCGAGAGTATCGCTCCACACCGCCTGAGCTTAGACCCCGTCTACCTCGTTTGCCCATGCATAAGAAAAATAGGGCGCTGGTGTGTGCTCTAGATTCGCAGCTTTCAAATTATTTTGATAGCAGCGAAGACCTCGCCGATACTCACTCGATCTTGTACTGTGCGGCTGCAGCGGCATGTCGTGTAGCTCATGTAAAATTTCCTAACACTGACAGAGCTACACGACCAGCTGTACCAGCTTGGCAGTGCAGGATCGAGCGTCGTATCGGTGAGGCTAGAGCACTCATCGGCAAACTAATCTGCTTCAGGGAGGGCAACACTCGCCGTAGAGTGATGCGCTTTGTGAGGCGGGCGTTCTCGGGGACTGATATTAGTCCTCGTGATTACCCGACCCGCGTCACAGAGCGTATCGACTTCCTGAAGCAGAAAATCTATGCATGGGCAAACCGTATACGTCGGTACAAGCGGCGAGTGGAGCTATACACTCTGAATCGCACATTCCAAAACAACGAAAGGTGGGTTTATAGGGCTTGGGAGCGACCGGACCAAGGTGTGACTGATGCGTGCCTACCGCATGATGACGCCATGCTTTCATTTTGGCGCAGCATCTGGTCGGTGCCTGTCAGTCACACCGAGGGTGATTGGACTCGGGAGGTCGAGCGTGCGTGTGATCCGATACCACAGATGGGGGCAATTACCATCAGCCCCCAAGATATAGCTAGTGCAGTCCGTCCGTTACCTAACTGGAAATCTCCAGGGCCGGACGGGCTGCACAATTTCTGGATTAAGTGGTTTCAAAGATCGCACGCTCGCTTGGCATCTCAATTCCAGTCTGCCTTAGAGTCCGGATCGCTGCCACAGTTCCTAACTACAGGAATAACCCACCTGCTCCATAAATCAGGTAGTACTGCGGAACCTAAAAATTATAGACCGATCACGTGTTTACCGACGGTGTATAAAGTTCTTACATCCATTTTGAGAGCAAAGATTAACGAACATATTGAGAGCAATTCAATAATGTCTGCCTCTCAGAATGGATGTAGGAACGGGTCCCGCGGTACTAAGGAGCTGCTCCTCATCGATGTTGCCATTAGCCAACAGGTACGCCGTTCTAGAAAGGATCTGTCAACATGTTGGATAGATTATAAGAAGGCCTATGACTCAGTGCCACATACATGGCTCATGAGGGTGCTGGAGTTGTATAAAGTTGATGCAGTTCTGCGCACCTTCCTGATGTCATGTATGGGGCAGTGGAGGACGGTCCTTCGTTATCCAGTATGTCGACAGATCCAGGCGAACAGCGAACCGATAAGGATAGAGCGTGGTATATTTCAGGGCGACAGTCTGAGTCCACTGTGGTTTTGTCTGGCCCTCAACCCTCTCAGTATACTGCTGGAGGATTCGGGCCAAGGCTACCGGTTGAGAAGAGGTGGTCAGGTCATATCGCACCTCCTTTACATGGATGACTTAAAACTCTTTGCTCCTAACAATTTGCAACTGATGAAGCTACTGAAGGTAACAGAAACCTTCAGTAGCGCCACCAGGATGGAATTTGGTATGGACAAATGTGCGGTCATGCATGTAAAGCGAGGGGAGATTATGGAATCCGTGGGAACCCAACTCTCGGATTCCATACACCTTAGATCCCTCTCCTCAACCGAAACCTACAAGTATTTGGATATGTCGGAAGCGTTAGGCATCAATGCTGCTGACATGAAACAATCGTTGAAGGAGCGCTTCTTTGGCCGCCTGAACAAAGTACTTAACAGTCTTTTATCAGGCGGAAACAAGGTGCGCGCCTTTAACGGTTGGGTCATGCCGGTATTGATGTACTCTTTCGGCATACTCAAATGGACTCAGACGGAGCTTGACGCCCTGGATAGGAGGGTACGCTCACTGCTTACCGCAAATCGGATGCATCACCCACGGTCATCGGTGATGAGGCTGTATATCCAGCGGAAGTGCGGGGGTCGTGGATTCTTAAATGCTAAGACCCTACACAACCGCGAGGTATGCAGCCTTAGGGACTATTTCCTAGAGGCCGACGTGGGTATGCATCAGGACGTGGTAGCGGTGGACAAAGGCCTTACCGCGCTCTCCTTGGCTAACGAGAAATGGCGCAAACCTGTGGTATTAGATACTAATGACCGCATGGAGGTATGGCAGAGCAAGGAGCTTCACGGGCGTTTTTATCGGGTCCTACATGGGCCCGATGTAGACTTTTTAGCGTCCGTAGCCTGGCTGCGTTTTGGTGACCTCTTCGGGGAAACCGAAGGTTTTGTCTGTGCGATTATGGACGAAGTTATGATGACGAACAACTACCGGAAATACATTGTGAAGGACGGTACGGTTGACATATGTCGGGCATGTCACCGGCCCGGGGAATCTATCCGCCACATTATTTCCGGTTGTTCTAGTCTGGCTAACGGAGACTATTTGCACAGGCACAACCTTGTAGCCAGGATTATCCATCAGCAACTTGCTCTTCAATACAATCTTGTGGAATCGGAAGTACCGTACTACAGGTATGTGCCCGACCCAGTTCTCGAAAATGGCAATTGCACATTGTATTGGGATCGGTCTATCATCACTGACAGGACTATTTTGGCTAATAAGCCTGATATAGTGGTGATAGACCGACTAGAGCGTCGCGCAATGATTGTTGATATAGCAGTCCCTCATGACGAGAACCTCGTGAAGTCTGAGAAAGATAAACAAACAAAGTATCTTGACTTGGCTCGCGAGGTTGTCGACATGTGGGATGTGAACACAGCAGTCATTGTGCCGATAATCGTCACGGCCAATGGCGTAATTGCCAAGAGCCTCGACCAACATCTCAAGAGGCTCTCGTTGGGCAGCTGGATCAAGGGCTTGATCCAGAAAGCAGTACTCTTGGACACGGCGCGTATCGTTAGGAGGTTCCTCTCTCAAGAGCCCTGACCACCGGTAGCTTGGATTCTGTTCCCGATACCGGTGGGCTACTATTTTTTATATTTTTAAATGTTTTTTTTTAATATTTTTATAGAAATATTTAAAAATGTAAATTATATGTATATAAAATGAATAAAGAGAATAATAATAATAGCCTTTATTCAGACGCAAAATAAAAAAGTAATTACAACTGACAATCTTAATTTAACGACATATCGACCACTTCGTCTGTTTGCCCAACATTGGCAAAGGCCTCCTCCATTTCTTTCCAATTTGCTCGATTTAAAGCTTTCTTTGTCCATAGTTTTCCTGCTACCGTCACTACATATTTAAGAGACATTAAAGACATACAAATAAGACTGATAAAGTTTCTAATCAGTAAAAATGTAAAAGATAAGTGCAACAAAGAGTATGATAAGTTGTTTCCCATATGTAAAATTATACCCATAGATAAAAAAAGTTCACTATTTGATAGGCCTGGAATATTATTATAAGGATGAGTATAAAGTCAATGTTAGCAATAAGTACAACACACGTAGGGTTAGAGAAAACAAACTGGTTCAACCACAGACGACAAATTATTATGGTAAAAGAACATCTAAGTATTTGGTACCGGAAGTGTTTAACAAAATAGATTTATTACGAGAAGATGTTAAAGTTAGTTTACGATCACTTAAGACAAAATTAAAAAAACATTGTATTGATGATGTAATTTGTTAAGTTTAATACATATAATTATAACACTGTAATAGTAGTAATAGTAAGCATGTATGTACAAGGGTGGTTCTTTGTTATGTAAAAGGGCGTTTCTCGCCATCAAACGTAAAAGTTTGGCGAGTTTAGAATTAAGATACACCACTGTATTTCAATTTCATAAAATAAATAATTAAAAAAAAAAAAAAAACGTTCCTACTGTAGCTTGCTTCCTGGATATAGATAATGCATACAACAATGTTTTAGTTGAGAGTGTCGTGGCTACGTTAGATAAATTGAATGTTGGTTCTTATATTTTTTGTCAATATATTTAGAAGTTTTTAAGTTCGAGATGTTTAATGATGAAAATATATTCTGGAGAGACAGTTATAAGTAGATGGACAAATAGGGGTTTGGCTCAGGGGGACCCACTTTCCCCGTTACTTTTCAATTTAACCACGTATAAAATTTGTCGTGAGTTAGAAGACGTTTCTATATTGCAATATGCCGATGATTTTGTAACACATTTGAAGCACAGAGACATACATTTTTGTGAAATCACTTTACAGTTGGCACTTGACGACATGATAGTTAAGCTGGATGAAGTGGGTCTAGAACTTTCCCCTAATAAATCTAAAATGTGTATTTCTACCAGAGGCCGAAAAAGAAATAAAATAAATCTTAAAATCAATGAACATACTGTTGGTATAGTTGAAAATTTTAAATATTTGGGTATGTGGCTTGATCGATCCTTATTGTGGGGTAAACATGTTAATGAAGTAGCTGAGGAAGGAAACTTTTAAAAGTATTAGCGGGTTCTAAATGGGGAATGCATCCAAAGTATTTACGTACATTATACATATCGGTAATCACTTAATCAGAAGTAGATTGGATTATGGATCTATTTTGTTCGGGAATAGTGCCAATGTTCATCTATATAAACTGGATAAAATACAGAATCAGGCTGCGAGAATAATCGGAGGATTTATCAAAAGCAGTCCCATTCATGTAATGGAAAGCGAGCTGTGCTTATCTCCTTTGCATATTAGAAGATTATTTCTTTCATATAACCCTTTGCAACCGGGAGTTCAAAAACTCGCATAGATCAGTAAAAACTTAGTAAACGTTTTGAAACTGTTCAAAGGTTCTGAAAAAAATACTGAAAAAAATCTCACGAAAGCTGGTCTTCAGCAATCAGACCCTCACATACGTGAGTTTCAGGAATAATTTGCTACTCGCGCAATCGTGAGTACATGTAAATAATTAATGATTTAGTTCGAATAAATGAAATAATTAACACAAATTCAAATAAAATATGATGATTTATGTTATCTTTATTATTATGTTCTTCTTTATTACTTTAATCAGTCTTCATTACAAAAAAAACAACAATTATTTATAAAATCACGTAAGTAAACAAAACAAAATGTCTTCTTAATTTCTATGATGAATTACAACAATTATAAACCATAATTACTTCAACAATCAGCGAGATCTTAAATTTTTGAGATCAATATACTATTGTGTACTTATGATAAATCTTAAAACAATTTTATCACGAGATAAGCATAAATACACGTTACATTTATCACACCTAATTTTTGAACGTCTGCTGCAGGTTTCCAACCTACAGGTCCTCGGTGCTTTTATGTCGTCGCTGGAGGGAAAATGCTCATACCCATCATATCGTTTTTCTGCTGACGGTCTATTCGCTGGTCTATATATTTTATAGTCGCGACGAGGAGGTGATAAGTGGTCATCATCTTCACTATCCCTTCGAGCTCTACTTGGTGTACAAGATAATCCATCTGCCGCATCCATACGGAAATCGAGTAACAACGAGTAACAATTATGCAAGGAAAGGCACGATGCCTGTGTCTTTCCTTGCATACTTGTTAATGTTGCAGTCGTTTCTGTACAGCCTCCAAGAGTTTACCAGCGCAAGGTCAAGAAAGTGCGTCAACTCTTTTAGGGTCCATTTTTTGTTTTGATGAAAGTCCTGTAATACTCCATCTGTTGATCCAGGACATCAACTCCTCCCATATGTTGGTTATAATTTTTTACTATTTGTGGAGCAGTTACGTCAACGTACCGTCTTATGGTTTTATCCCACCTTTTTACAAGTGTTGTCGCAGCGGAGCCAGAACAGTTGGATGCAAGTAATACGGATTTATTATCTTTCCACTTTACTATTGTAGTAGGTTCGCAAACAAACTGTTGGCTTTCACCACGAGTCATTTGAGAATCCGTTTTAAATTTTACTGTAGCTCGGTCAGGTATGCGATTTAGCATTATTGTCCCCGTAGAATGCAGATTTAACTTGCTCATTTCTTCAATCAAAGGAACGTTGGTGAAATATCTATCGTGGTAAACACAGCTACCAGGGGGAATACTTTTAGCTAGATGTAAGATTACCGAAGGACCGAGACCGAGATTCGTATCACCAAACAACGTCCTTGCACCTCTGTAGGTATGTGTCGAAATCTAAAATTAATCCTTCACTAGTTGTGAGGACAAAGTTTTAAAACCCCACAGGTCTAGGTTTGTTCTTCCCTACCTGACGAAGTTGACAGCGGCCTGTAAATGGTATCATCTGCTCATCTTATTTCTTCATCTTCATGGTCACCATCGGAGAGATCTTGGCAAGCCAATTCATCAAAAAGGGTATTTGTTTGAAAATCAAAGTCTTCATCGTCGAAATCTTCAATCTCCGATAGATTTCCGTCCATTAATTGATCTAACATTGCTTCATCCGTCATTCGGACCCCTAATAAAAAGAAAAAAAAAACATTTTAACCTGTATTATGATCAAAATAACAAATAAAATACAAAATATCAAATGCAACAACATCACGTGTTACGACCGATGTTACATGATCGTGCGTGTTCAATTTTGACAGAAAATAATTACGAAACTTATGCTTCAATTTGCAAAAACTTGATGAGTAAACCTAAAGACACTCGTATTTAATCAGAAAACATCAAATTATATCAAATATTCCAATACAATTACTAAAAATCGATCTACTTACGTGCGGGAGCGCCGGGATCAAAAAACGCAGCCATCCCTCAACCGGCTTTCGACGAACTGACAGGAAGAAACAGGCGTGCAGAGTGCAAAACTATTTTTTATCTCATTCGTTACTAGACTCACGAAAGATCGACACCGGTTGCGTCCGCATAAGTTGCTTAAATTTTTGCTTAGAATTTTGTTAAGTCGAAACTCACGATCAGTTTAACTCGGGTGGAAAGGGATAAATACTGCCTGAAAAGTATGTCCTGGTCAAACAGTATAATTATGCGTCTTCTTACACAGCTAAATGATCTGGTGCAGATGAGCTATTGGAAAAAAATGTTGTCGCATTTACTTTTCCGCAACCGGTAGTGCCGCGCGTGAATCGGAACGTTCTTGCGTCATCGGAGGTTTGGAGGGGCGCGCCACGACAGCTCATTTTGGACACCGCTGCGCAGCTCACTTTACTACGCACCATCATCGAGACAACACGTCTACCAACACCAGCGCTCCGAGATAACTTGTGTTGATAGGTATCGGTCAGAGATAATGTTGGTAAAACATTATTTCTAGACGTTTAATTTTATTTATTAAATATTCCTGTGCCCTTAATTCTATTCTTAAACTATTCTTAAAGTATGAAGTATTATGTACTGTAACATATAGGCCTGGCGCACTACCGTACGCCTACATTAAAATATAACTACTTAACTATTGAGTATCTTGTAATCTTATAATTAAAGAAGTAAAACTGATTTAACGTGCATACATGTACTTTCATTATGTTGTAGCTACCCGATTGAAAATAAACGCTTGTTATGATTTACTGACCGTTATTTTTCTATTAAAAAAAGAAACCATTACTTGTATCGGTACCTACTCGATAAATGTGAATCCTTGCGTGTACATTCTTCTGATAGATATTTGGGTAACCAGTATTAAAATAGATGAATTAATTAAATGTAATTTGGAAAGTGTAACAGGTCCTAAAAAATCTTTAAATTTTGCTTTTCTCAAATTTTAAATTGTTAAAGAAATTCACGATAAATACCTACATTATAATAAATATTTCACAGATGGTTCAAAGTGTAAGGATGGTTTGGGAGCAGCATTTTATGACGTTGATAGAAACTATTCAGCTATGTACAAAGTAGGTAAACACTAATGTGACTATTATGACGATGGAACTCATTGCAATTTATGAAGCCATTAACTCTGCTTATAACTCGGCAGATCGTTACTTTGTGATTTTCACAGATAGTAAGAGTGGTTTACAGCATTTAGCTCGTTGTGCGTCTGGCTTCAGAGGTATTTCGATAGCTTATTCCATATTACGTAAGGTTATAGATCTTACGAACAGTGGCATAGTGCTAAGATTGCAATGGGTTCCATCTCATGTAACCTACAGAGAGGTAATGAAGAGGCTGATATACTAGCAAAATTAGCAGTTACTCAAGGTCAAGAATACTATATAATACCTAATTATTTAGAACAATAAATTGTGTAATTGCAAAACAATTTGTCATGTTATGTTTAAGGAGTATTTTGACGAACGAAGTAGGGAAAAGAGTATCTGGTATAGAACAATACAATATCAGCCTCCTCGAATACCGTGGCTTGCTATCAAGGAAATGAGTAGGTATCATATTGTTCTGCTTCATAGATTACGCTCTGGTCACTACCCATCCCGCAAGTTTGGTTATTTGATGAAGAAAGTGAATTCTCCCGATTATGAAACATGCGGAACGGTTGAGGATGTTCACCATCTACTTATGGAGTGTACTAAGACTAAGAAGGAAAGAGAGACACTGTTGAGCAAAATAATAGTAAACGAATATGATATTGGCCCATATGTAAAAGCTTTAGCGCAACCTTCACCTGAGATAGCAAACCTACTTACTGATTTGTTTAGAAATCAATAATGTATAATGTATTGGTAGGTGTAGTTTAAAACAAGTTTATGTTATGATGAGGCTGACATGCCATTGTAGATAAAAGCCTCCTATAAAAATTTAGAATAAAAAAATAAAAAAATTATTAGGCTGCAGCCCTACTAGCTGGTCGAACCAAATTCCATATTGCCCAAAACTCTAGGCTTCACGCTGCCCTCTACGAAGCCAAAGACCGAAATTAGTTGAGAGATATGGTCGAAGACATGATTTATGAGTTACAGGGGTTCGGTTTCTGCTATGTTTAGCGTTATTTAATAATAAGGTACCTACATATTAGGAAAGTACCTAGTACTTAATATTTTAATCTTTATTTTTTGTAGGAGCATGGGTCTATGTGTGCTACAGCCTAAGTAAACAAAATCGTAAGTAAAACAAGCAGGTACAGATATAAATGTTATGGTATGGTGGCCACCTGTGACCTGTTCGAAGAAATTCCCCATCAAGGACCTACAGCTATTAAAAAGGAGCTAAGCCAGTTTCCAACTAAATAAAATATTGGTTATGACATCTGACACACTAAGTACTACCATCAAAACATGATTTAAGCTTTCCCTTATTATCATCAAAAACTATTCGTGGCTGTCCGTACTCAGTAAAAAAGAGCAGTCATAATTTAAAAAAATCAATCTATAACTGCTTATTTCACTGTTCGCGAAAATTAGTACCTAAAACAGCCCCTAGATGTCATACTACGTCTTCTGTATTCATCACTTTTTTGTTATTGTAACCTCACGTGGCATTTTTCAACAAAAACTTGTAGAGTATTATGGACTGTAAAAGTTCCAATATAACGTAAATATCTACAGAAAACAGTGCAATAAACTATTTAAAAACAAAACCAGAAGGTATAAAATAATATTACTTATTATCTGCACTCTTAGCATATTTAATAGGTACCTACTTGTTTTATAGTTATTTACACAGTAAACTCATATTTGCTTTGAAACAAGCAAAATTTAAAAAGGTAAGGTGGATGGATATTGCTAGATGGCGCTTGGGAGGCTTTCTCCGAGTTCTACCTCACTCAACTCATGCTTATTATAAACGATACCTAATACAAAATGTATTACTACTATTAATATAAATTTGGGAAGATTGTCTTGAATCTAGTTTGTAGTTTTATTTTGAACGAAAATTCAACAATCGTATTGAGTTTATTAATTTGATTCATGATTTAATTAAATACCTACTCCCTTCCCCATCCTTTGGCAAGATATTATAATACTAAGTATCTATTTTTAAAGATCTATTGCCATTAAGAGTTATTTACTGCAAATAACAGACACTCCACGAAATATAACAGTTTTACTATTCAGGTAACAAGCAATTTCAATGAATTAGGTTTCCAATAAAGCAATTTCTTTTTTTGTATCCAGCGCACTCTAACGACTTATTGACGTATTCAACCAAGGCAACAAAATTTATATTTAGCCTTGGCAATACTACGGTTTGCTGCAATTTAACACAATAATTTCACTTAGTGAGATTAGGATGAGAATAAATTTAACAATTCATAAATAAAAGTAATAGGCCATATTTCTCACGATTATCATAACGAAGATGTTGGAATAGCAAAAAATAATAATGCCATAATTACGTTCCCAATCACTCGCACAAGTAAGTTTTTACCAATTTATCAGAATACTCTTTTAACGAAGAACTAATACGATCCTTTTCATTACAATTCTAAGATATAAATCGAAATCGCACTATATATATAATCGAAATGGTTCAATTCAAAATTTCAAACCATTTTATAAGGGTTTGAAGTCGAAGCCAAAAATATTTGAACATTGTATTGAGTTAACATCATGAATACACTAATTCAATACTTACTGTTACTGTCAGAAAAAACTAAATCAACAGATTTTGTTAGACGTCACAAAACCCGATTAATAATATCGAGTTGCCAATTTAGTGATTTTTGCGTACCACGGAACGGGATTCCGTTATTTGTGGTTGTCCGTCTTAACGCCGTGGAATCTATGGTTGCAATTGTGTCACTCGAGGATTGTTTACTATTTTGGGAAATAATAAAAGTTTGTTGTGTTTTTTATTCATTATACGGGTGTACTATAAACAGGATACTACAAGTGGACTGCAGTGTCAATGCTATGAATTGTAATCTCGAGTTAATATGCGACATGTTATACCTAGTATCGCATCAGGAGGTGTTTACGTTTAAGTGATGTTACTGAATGTTTGGTGCACTATTAAGTGATGAAATATAGTGAAAATGTGTTAAATAGTGTTCTTTATGCTGAATATTATTGTGGTATGTACAAATTTATTATTCTGAGTGAGCACTATGGAAAGCAACACGACATGTAAACGAATGCAGGTTGTCAACTAGAGTACCAGGTATTACGTTCTTATCTAAAGTTGAACAAATTCAAATAAATAGCAGATTTTGCTTGAAAATGGTAATTGGTACGTTTCTTAATCAGTTTTTACAAAAATAAACATGTTTTCCACGCACTATTTGGCAGCTTGTAAACATAACCTACAAATTGAATGTTTAGACCAAACTTTTACTGCGCCTGTTTCTTGTATAATACCTAATATCGGTTAAAACTTCAGAGTAGTAAGCGGCAATAATTTAATACCGGAAAGATTTATCAAAACTATTCTAGATTTTTTCCGAAAATTGTGTCTTCATAAAAGTATCTCATCAGGAAAGTAAGCATGTTTATTTCAAAACGTAACGCAAAGGCGAGTGATGCGCATGTTGCGTAAATACATGCTAAAATGGTTATTCTATTTGGTAACCACTCAAATAACCATGAAATTGTCAGTTTATTAATCAAGAGCATGAATAACTATTTTTTTCTCCTACATAAAAGCATTAGAAGTACCTAACTTAGATTTATGAATTCCCTGCAAAATTATTTCATTAATTTTTTTTCACCATGTGAAGTAATAATCACCCACAACAACATGCATTATTCTTTCGGAATTCCTTGTGACATTAAGTTCAACTGCTGGCTTGAAGTTTAAATAAATACGTTTTTAAATTTTTCACAGTGAGACAATCTATTGCTATTACTAAGACTTGAAAAAAAAACACATTTGACAAGATATTTTTCTAAAACAACAGTAAAAAGCACAAATTTATTTAAAAAATGATCTATATGCACATCAGGCAACTCATCCTTTTCTAAATTAAAGTTGATGTAGAATCAAAATTGTACGATAACATATTTTGGAATTAGACCTCGTTATTCATTGCATGGTCTTAACATGTAGAAAATAAAAATAATTTTGAAAAATTTACAGAGTAACTTGCAGAAACACAAATAGGTATTGCTTAAAGACCATAAAACCAAAATTTCAAAGGCATGTATTTAAATCGATATCTGTATATTCCCTTTTTTCGATCAAAATATTTCAAAGTTGAACCAAAAATACTGACTTGCACTCAAATTTATGCACACTAAATAAATCAAATTCGATATACTGTTTAATGGTATTTGCAGAACTGTTTTACTGAACGAATATTTGGCTAATGATATTTCTGGGTGGTTTAAAAAAAAATAACCACGAAGGGGATGGCGGGGTCTGTTCGCTCGCTTCGCTCGCTCACTTGACCCCGCCATCCCCTTCTAACCTAACCTGTCCGAGTCGGGGTGCCCAATGACCGGCTACTATTGTAACCATGATAACCACCTGCTATTTCAGGGAAGTGCAATTTAGAGTGCAAGTTAGTATTTTTGATAAACAATTCGTATTTTTGTTTTATAAATCATAAATCCGATGTATGAACCACATTTTTGGTGTGAATTCGATAAAAAGGTCATCTCGTTTTGGATGATTTTTTTAGTTTTTTTGTAAGACATGTTTTCTAATCAATTGGGATTTTTTGCACAGCATTATTTTTTCTGGTATGCATTAAATTATACAGATGTGCATTTAAAAATATCCCAATTTCAAATTCAACATCAATTAAAACGTGTCACTAGCCACCAGTATAGATTAACAAAGAGCAAATAGATCTTGCAACTGGAACATGTTGGGTACCGTCAATCGGCAAGTGTGCTGCTTGCCATGTGACTTGCCGAGCGAGTTTTTTCTTTGAAACCTCTTGGTTTTGCAACAAATTTGTGGATAGAGACCACTGACCACAGTCACCGGCGCAAGTGTGAACAGGCCATTGCCTGTTTATACTTGCGCCAGTGACTGTGGTTGGTCAACAAGATGTTAATTACATAATCTGTATTTGTCGCAGCCATCTAATTGAATCAGCCGTTTCATTAAAAGTCTAGCCTTTAAATTGAACTGTGCCGTTTAATCAGCGACATAAGTGTCATTAAACGATATTGAACAAAAGATGTCACTTAGGTCACTAAAAAATCGGCACATTTAAATGAAAAAGCTAGGCAACCAATTAAGCTAATTGGCTGCGACATATATATTATATTAAAGGAAAACTGACTGACTGAAATATGCACATCCAAAACTACTGGCAGTTTCCCTAGTGGTAGTTAGCCTTAGCCTTGTGCAAAATTTTATGTTCCTAGTCCCGAGAATATACAATTTGGCACGAGGCTTTCTTTTGTGATGTAGGTGAGCACCAAGAAGTTTTTGGAAATTCAATCTTAAAGGGGGAAGTCGAGGTGAAGTGCCAGTATTCTCATGATACACTGACATGGGTCATAAAGTCATAAATAATATAGCTATTTCTTAAGCTAGAAAATAGTCACTAGCTAGTTGCATTCAACAACATAGTAGGTAGCTTCGACAGCACTATTGTGCTGTTATGTTGCTATTGACTATTGATTGTCAAAAGCTAGTTCATTATTGGCCTTGGGACAGGTGCCCTACAAACTGTGGTAAAATATTACACCAAAACTAGACTTTTAACAAAACCTGACCTAGGTTACAAGTTCTCTTAACACTCCATTCCAAACGTGGGACACAGGAGTGTCCCAGCCTCTGATTATTGCTTATTACTTTTGAAATAATCGATTTAGGTTCTTCGGCTTTCAAAGTCGGCCTTCAATAGGTCAAAAACTGCAAATTTTATGTTCAAATGTTGAATTTTCATACTTTAAGTTACAAGTTCTCTTAACACTCCATTCCACGCGTGGGACACAGGAGTGCCCTAGCCTCTGATTATTGCTTATTACTTTAAAAATAATAGATTTAGGTTCTTCGGCTTTCGAAGTCGGCCTTCAATAGGTCAAAAATTGCAAAATTTATGTTCATATTTTGAATTTTCATACTTTTTACATGACTGCCCAAAAAAAGTAGTGTTATGTTTCAGGGTTCATGTATGTATGTATGTATGTATGTGAGTTTCTTCATTCCAACATAACTTCTAATTGGCTTTTAACCAATTTAGATGTATGTAATTTCGTTATAATGATTGTTAGAAACGTTGCATAGTCCCGGGTAACATAAGCTAGTGAACATTTGAAAAATAATAATAAGAGGATAGCCATGGTTCATGAAACAGAAATAACTTATTTTTCATGAATATTTAACTATGTACATACTATCATGGGCTAGAATAGATCTAGCTTTGTAGATTAAAAAAAAAAACAATTAATTAAAAATATTAAAAATATGCTTGCCATGACTAAAAATGACCAAAAAAATTAAAAACAAGTATTGAAGCCAAAAATAGTAAACTGAAATAAGGTACATATTTTTTATTGCAGTTTGGGGACTTACATTGTTAAGAAATATAAATGAAAACAATATTTTTAATAATAAACTAAAACTATTTTTGTTAAACAAAAGCTATTACAACATAAACAAATACTTAAATGAAAAACTATAATTGCAATAAAATACATTCTTAAATATAATACCTATGTGTATATTTAAAAAGAAAATTAATAAATTAAATGTGATATGACTACTAAATATACAATAAGAATGATTCTTACTGAATCTATAAATTGTCTCAAATTGTGTTATGTAAAACTGCTCACTTTTTTAATAATTTTAAATGTTAAATAAAATATGATCTCTTACCATGTACCTATATAATAATAATAATAAGCCTTTATTTCCGAACTTTTGACAGTTTTACACATTTAAAACAAGTAATTATTAATAAAATCTACACTAAGTTACAAAAGGTCTCTCAGTTCGGTGTGCCTTATGGCAAAGGCCTCTTCCAACTCTTTCCACTGCTTTCTGTCTGCCGCCACTCTTGTCCAGAGCGGACTTAAAGTCATCCTCCCATCTTCTCTTTTTACGACCTCGACTCCTAATGGCATCTCTTGGGTACCAGATTGTCACCTGTCCATTTCTCCTTTCTACACCTGAGCATATGTCCTGTACCATGTACCTATTACTTAAGTAAATATAACTGTAAGTATCTTAATGTAATAATAGAATTAATTTATGTTATTATTAAATTTTTATCCTAAAGCAATTGTTTAGTTGTCATGTATAATTACATTGTAATTTTATTATGTAGTTTCTACGATTTAGATTGTTAACTTTAATTTAAATATTATAATAAGTAGGTAATCTATGTTTTCTCAATAACTTTTGCTGTGCCCTGACAGGGTCTACAACCGCTTGATAACATCTTTTTTTACCTTGTGGAATGCAAATAAATGTTTATGAATATGACTTACTCGTAATATAAAGAAACATCCCAGAAAACTGTCCCCCGACTGCAATAAATAAGTTGTATTTCAGTTTTAAATTTTTGGGTCCATTGATTGTTTTAATTTTTTAGTTAATATTTAGTCATGGCAGGCGTTTTTTTTGCAAGATCATAAAACAAGTCTTGTAAGTAATGGTGTATGAGAAATCATCTTTATTGTTTTGTTCACTGGCTCACTATAGAACATTTACAAGTAAACAAAAATACTTCTTTAAATCTATGCTAATTACTAGAAATACATCTATTTCTTTGGGGCACCCAAGAGACCCATGCAGATAATCGTGTTATTTTTAGGTGTGCAGGTAATGGAGTGTTAAAGTACTGAATATGCTACAGTATGAATGAATTTACAGGGTATTAAAAAACCTTAAATTGACCATCCATAATTTATTTGCATAATTTAAGCAGTGTGTATAAAATGTGGAAATTAATTATACTGAGTAATATGTTATCAAAACTCATATTATGAGATAGGAAATCAGCAAGTGACTCCTGACGCTCTGGGTGGAGCGGGAGGGAGTGTCAGACTCTTACTGACTAAAACTCATCCGTGCTCCTTGTAGTGCTTTTTGCTTTCCAGGGCCGCGGTAGGTTTTTCGAACGAAATCTGAAACCCTGGCATCACATGCACCTTCTACCACATTAACCATCTTGTTGCACTATTCGAAAACAATATTTGTAAATGCTGAATTTGGTTATTTAACAGTCTAAAAACTTATGTCAGTTTTTAGACTGTTAAATTACCAAATTCAGCATTTAAATGGTCAATGAGAAATGTAATTTTACAGAACTAGTGAACTTTGCATGGAACAAATACTTTAGAAATCACTGCTCTACATTACTTAAGTATAGGTATAGTTTATTAATTAGGTCCTAAAGGGAGTGATTAATAATATTTCGTAATGAAGTGTAAATTTCTGGTATTTAAGGCTTTACAGAATATTGTTACGCCCTTACCCCCACTGGCTGGCACCTTCCAACATTTTGTACACAATATTTCTCTTGAGTGAACTTAAAGTATAATTAAAAGAGACTTCAGTACTTATGTTGTTTAAGGGTAAAAAAAGGTACATCATCAGACTATCATCTAGTACTAGACCATAGTCTATACTGTTGAATTGCTCTGCACTTAATATTGGCACCTCAACTACAGTTTGGGCCTAGATTTGGCGCGAACGTTTTCGCATCATTACAACTTTATGTTTAACATTACATTATGATGTTATTATTTTTGCTCATGAACAAAGTTATCACATTGGCATTGAAAAGCATTGAAGCCTTTCATAGCTACCATCGTAACAAAGCCTTAATAGATTTTAAAATTATTTGTTATAAATTAATAAATTGTATTATGTCACAGCAATATATCTGAAATACAATAAAAAGTTACCAACAAACTGAATTTTACTACCCTGTACACCAGATGAAAATAAACAAACAATACGTTGAGACACTGCAACCGTATAGTTACTAACTAAACATTTTTTTTCAGTAATGGGTGCATTAAACAGCAATATAAAGGTTGATCTACATTTTATTCAAACGAAAAGTGGTCATCTACAGTTGATCTATGAACCTTACATATTTGTGACAGACAGTGTGCGTAGTGGTCGGACTTTTTGGAGGTGTATGGACTACGGGAAACGCTGTCGAGCAAGAATAACGTCTAAAAATAATGTTTTAAGAGTAACTAACCCAGTACACAACCATGTAGAAAATCACATGTCGAAAATATCGCGAAAATATGACTTAGGCGAAGTAGTTACCTGTCCGTATGTGTGAAGGATATCAGTTTAAAAACTCAAACTTTAAATTAATATTGTGTCATTTTCCGTGTGCGTTAGTATTTTAGGCCTAATTTTGTATTTAAACTGCCATATTTCATAATTTTCTATTCTATAACGTTATTTTTTTAATAGTTTTGTATACAGTAACCCTTTCGAATAAACTCCAAGTTAAGCCAAACTAACATCGCAAAAATCGTAAAACTGTTTCATGTGGGCATAACTATATTCCGTGTGGACTAATTTACTTTTTTAAGTAAGTACTGTAGTCAGAACTCAGAACTTACCGATTTTCTACAGATAATGTCATTGTAACTACATTTCAGGTAACGACTTAGCAATACATTTGGTTTTAAGTTTTTAAAACATTTGGCACACAGTTTTTAGTTGTAATAAGTCTATGATTTTAATTTTTGCTATAGTTCGATCGCAAATGCATGGGCGAATGTGATTCTAGTTAACTTGGATAAAATCTTGATCTTGTATTGTAATCGATATTAAATCAATTTTCTAGTTTTGTCTGAACATTGTGATCAAATAATGTAAGTACGCTAGCGTTTAAGATAGCAATAAATATTTCAGATTTGATTTATGGTTCCTTTCTTTTCAAACATAAGTAAAGGCGTTAAAACTACCGCAGTCGGGGTCATTAAGGGCCTGCATACCACCTTTGATCTTGACTAAATGAGCGTCGCTTCGGGATCCCGCGATTTCATGAAAATATTTAATAAAAATTTTAAATGCTAAACAATTTATACTATATTGATATTTTAATTTTCTTTCTTGTTTTGAAATTTAGGATCCCTGCAGTATTAATGAAAATTAGCATACTGGTATTACTGCTTCATATGATAATGGTATACATGGTAATAAAAAAAATATCTATTTTTAAGATTATATTATAATATTATATATTTTTTGGATTAACAGGTACCTACGTAAATTTCTGCTAAATCTTTAATTCACCCCCTTAACAAACATTTGAGCACCGGTTTATAATATAGACGCTGATTTAGGCTGTGTTCTAATGATGGATGCGACAGGGTCTGGCGAGGCACAGGTGTGTTACACGGTGACGCGGCGAGGGGCTCCTTCGCTGCTGGTGGACGGCTTCGGGTACGTGGCGCGAAAGCGGCGTGGTGCGCGCGTGTATTGGACGTGCCGCAGCCGCGCGCACGGATGCGGCGCGCGCGCGCTAACCGCGCACGGCACGCTGGTAGCGCGCGCCGGTAGCCACTCGCACGCGCCGCACGCACCCGTCATCGAAGAACATGCGCGCATCGAGAGTCTCATTGAAACTATCGCAGCGAGTAATTAGCATTACTCACTATTACTATTTACTGAAATAAATGTTATGAGTAAAATATTTTAATTTTGTTTTTAACCGACTTCAAAAAAGGAGGTTCTCAATTCGGTTGTATTTTTTATGTTTGTTACATCATATCTCCGTCATTTATGAACCGATTTAAAAAAAATTTGTTTGATGTGAAAGGACTTCTCGATTGCTCCCATTGAAAGTTTATCAAAATCGGTTCAGGAGTTTGGTTTTTAAATCCAAATCGCTGAAAAAAATATGTGTGAAATTGCGTATTCTGCTTTCCTGTGACTGATAGTGGCGTTGTTAGGTGTGGGGTACCATTAAAAACGAAGAAAAAAACTTTTAACAAGAAATACAACCGACTTCCAAATAAAAACACTAAAAAGTACAAAATAATTTTAATTTCAGAAGTCGGTAGTACTTATAAGGTGTACATAATAAAGAGTATTCTATACTATTTATTCTATTCTATTACGAAGAAACAACCGAAATCACCTTTAGTTAAGTAAAAAGTTTTATATTTTTCACTTTTTAACCTGTCCGGCCCCGGCGACACACCGGTGTGCGCGAATTAATCGCGAATTTAATGTTTATTTACCTATTACATAAGATTTACTTTATATTAGGGAATTTTCACATGTTGGGCCTAAGTGGTACTTACCCCACACCTAACAACACCACTGTCAGTGAAAGTCACAGGAAAGCAGAATACGCAATTTAAACGCGTACAAAAGTTTTGTACGCGTATAAATTGTCGCATATAGCGGGGGTGAGAGTAAAGAGAACTAACTACAAAGCCTACGGCGGACGTAAGTAAGAGATTCTTTAGAAATAAGCATCACCTTTGTACCTATTTTTTGTTTCCTTCTTCTTATGTAGTTGTTTAAAAATATGTGTACATAAACTGATAAATAAATAAGTACCAATCTGTCCACGAGGGACAGATAGCCACCTGTCCACGAGTTTTCGATGTCTTAGTTCGATTATTACAGCTGTTTAAAGATTTGGTTTTCAGAAACGTTGTAAAATGCAATCATATCACTTGTAGCATGCATGATTTACTCGTTATGGGGTTACGGATAGTCATGGTGGTGGTGTTTTACAGTTGAATTCATCATATCGAACCGCGGGCGGCGGCATATGCGGCTCGATGGGTTCTCCTTCTATGCAGAGAAAGTGTTCCCAGAGAAGAACAAGGTGCGATGGCGGTGCACGCGCCGTACTTGTCGCGCGTACGCACACACGCTCCACGACAAAATTTTCGCCATCAGCAACGTACACTCGCACGAACCCCCCGTACCGGGAGCTAGCGGCGCCCAGGGTGGAGCTCAGGGGCCCCCTGTTCCCGAGAGGGGCTCTAGCAGAGGCTTCACGAATGCGAACCTCGCAACTCAAGCCAAGGCTGTCCTCGACGAGTAATACTCACTTTTCTTCCACTAATGAGTCTTAACTAATAGCTAGTATTTACTACTTAACTATTGTATAACACGATAATTTGGTGTCTGATTAAAATATGATCGAATCTAATAAGTTTTGCCCCGAAATCAGATATATTTATTAAATTCGGTCATAGCTAACCTTAAGTATTAATGTGCGGGGCATGTTGAAAGGAATAGGGCATGAAGGCGGGTGTAACTTACTTTGGACTGATAGCAATTAAGTAATTATCTTGTAATACGTTCGAGCGATGTGCATTAATAAGTCATTGTAAGATGAACTTATTTTCATCGGTTGTAAGTAGGATTAAATCTAGTCACTGAAATGTAATGATGATCTCATTGTGCATGCTGTAAAATATAAATTGTTATTAGGTACTTCAACTACATTTTTAATACATCTATGATTAAGTAACATTTGTGAACGATAGCAATAATGTTGAGAGTTTACCAAGTGTGTTGCAATAGGGATGAGACCCTATGATTATTACTAAACCGACGTTGAGTTATGTATATTTATAATTTCAGTTTAAATATTTATTATCATGTTTTACCATATTTAATGGACGTTACTTTTGTGCTTTAACAAATTACAATATAACATTTTCACATTTTCATTGTTAATGTTTTTATGAATGCTTGCGAGGGAAAGTAACACAAAGCTTGTTGCATGTTGCTCACAGCCTCTTATTTATTGTACCTATACGAAATTGATGGAATGTGGTGTGGTTGTGTCGGTAGAGGAGAACAAGTTCGTGCGGCTGTGCGTGGGGCCGGGCGGGCGGCCGCGGCTATGGGTGCGCGGGCGCAGCTTCTATGCGGCGCACACCATGCGCTCCGGCGTCGTGCGCTGGCGCTGTACCATGGGCGGCTGCGGCTGCAAGGCCTACACACAAAAAGGAACCCTGCACAAGCTGGTCGGCGAGCACAACCACGTGGGTCGCTGCGGTCGGCGACCCTCGCATATCAATCCTTCCTCGCAGCTGATCACCTCTATTTCAGCTCCACCCTCAGGCTCCTCTTCCCCCCCTACACCTCTGTTGGTTCCTCGTCTGCCAAATTTTGACCCTAACGCATGGATAGTACGATACTAGTACTATCTATTAGAAAATCGTTGTTAACCCCATATCAAGAAAGTAGCAATCAGTTCCGAGTCGTGGAACCCGTATTAGCTTTCATTTGCGGTCTAGTGTTAGAGAGAAATGATTTTGTAAGATTTTAATTCTACGTGTAAAGAAAAATGTAGGACAAAGAAGACTCAATTCAATAGAATTGATACGTAGTGTTCTTGGATAGTGTAATTATGTGATCTCATGTTTGAGTTCGAATGTGCCATAGAAGTAGTAACTTTAGTGAAAACAAGTATAATTATGTACAATGATTTACTTACCAAAAATTGTGATAATAAGCTCATTCAACTAATTATATTATACTATGATCTCAGTTTGTTGTTAGGATAAACTAGGTTGACTTTTATTATTGTGTAGGACGTTATTCATTATATAAAAGATACTGCTTTTTTCAAAGTATCAATTACCTCATAGATAGTATAATAAGTTAAGATAAAATAGTTAGGAGTTAAATTCTAGTCTTCCCGTTTTTTTTTGTTGTAAAAGTTGTTGTTAGTAAATATTTCGATCTGACGAAATTTGCTCATCGTTAACAGAACTAATGCCAAAGATCTGTGCCAAATTTTCTTGCTCATGAAATTATCTTTTCTCCAAGAGAAATACAAGTGTCGTCTATTTCTGAACAGTGGTTTATTGTAGTATAAAAAATTATTCAAGAACTGTGTTTGTGTGTAAAAGTACTAAATAAAAATATTAACACAATCAGGTTTTTTATTTGCAGAATAAATAAAGTAACAAACATTGACTTTAGTTTTATTGCTTTCTCCTATTTTTCGTAGGGACTAATCTGTACAAAGGTTGAACGAGTGTGAACACTTGGTTAATCTTCGGTAAATAATTTATCGTGCATGCGTAGTTTAATATCTTATTCCTCGTGAAATGAAATGTCTACTCTTTATATTAGTAACCATTTGCAAAAGACAATCATTTTACGTGGGATAACTACTAAAGATAAGATTTGGTGTGGTAAACGAATTAATTAGTAATATTTGCGTTTTTTTTTGTTCAGCGCGCTTTATCCGCGCAGGCAAAGGCCGTCTTCTCCTCCACCGCGGTTACACTTTCCGTCTGAAGAACAACTTGGCGCACGGAAGAAAGCAATGGTACTGCTCGTCGCGGCTCACATCTCGCTGCCTGGCCGACGTGAACACCGAGGGCCCGGAGGGGCACGAGCGCATCGTGCGCTCCCGCTACGCGCACAACCACGCGCCGCCCAACGTGCGGCGCTTCGCGGACGGGCGCTACGTGGTGCGCACCCCGCACCAGTCGGGGCACCGCGCGCCCGCGCCGCTGGACCCGCACCACCAGTTGTTGCAGCTGCAGCACGCGCTGGCGCTGTACGCCGCCACGGCGCACGCCACCGCCACCGCCAACGCATCTGCCACCGTCAGCGCGTCGCCCGCCGGCCCGCCGGCGCAGTCTTCACCCAACGCGCTACCGCCCTCGGCGCAGCACAACAACTCCGCCAAGCCACTCCTTGTCGACACCCCGTGCAAGGAGGAGGATTAGATCATGCGAGAAGCATCTCACGAACATCGATCGATTTTAATACGAGTTCACGATTAATTTATAAGCGATTTTGACAATGAGGATCGATTATTCGATATTTTCTAACCGCCTTTTGGCGAATGTAGCATAATGGATGTAGTTTTAAATATGATTAGGTACCTAAGTTATGAGGGGATAAGGTGTCGTTAACTTAGGATTCAGCGAAGGCTATTGTTGGTTATTCAGTATCGGTAATGTGAATGTATGTCAGCATATAAGTAGGTGTTGTGGTGTATTGGATGTTACGACGACCAGTGGCGGGAACACAGGAGACAACCAGTAATACGAGTGCACACGTGGTGTCGTAATAGGTTAGGCGGTCTCGTCGAGATCCATAAAGTTATCCGTATAGGTGTGGGCTATTTATCGAATCGAATAGGGCTAGTAAGGATGTTATATAAGTAAGAACTTCTGAATGTATAACAGTGTCAGCTCGTATGGATGTCAGGTTTAGGCAGGTGGTTATTATCCGGAACACGGCCGCTTTAGCGTTTGATTTAATGTTTACGACCCGTGCAGTATGCAGTATCATCCAGTAGCGCTAGGCGGACATTGCGCGATATTCACAGCTGGGCATGTCAGGCAGGCAGGTTGGTGCGCATGCGAACGCAGCCGAGTCAGCTGTCGACACGAGTGCAAGGTAAGGTCGGCGACCGCACCGCGGTCGCTGACGACGCGTCGGTGACTGATTTAGAGAAAACTCGTTCGAAATTAAGCAATATGACGTCCCCTGGACTGTACTTAGAATTACTTAATTTATTTTGAGAATTATAAAATTTACACTTTTCAGATACTTATTGCTACTTAGACATTTAGATGTCCGCCTCTTTAATCTATAAGAAATTTACAGTAGATATTCGGAAGGCATATGTCTTGAGCAACCAGCGTTTTGCTCTTTAGGATTGATTTAAAAAGTACTTAAGCTCAATCATCTACCTCTTCACTTTTATACGGGTTTTACATATTAGTTTAAATTTTAAATTATACAATTTTATACAAGAATGAATACTCAGAAGCTTTACTCGAGTAAGGTGTCGTAGCGTAAGATTAGGTTAGCGTTAGACTAGGAACTGGCGCCCGGGGCGGCTCGCCGCGCAGGGTCCGGTGCGCCTCACTACCTCTAGTTATTATCGAAACTCAACTACCTCTTTACTTAGTTTACACGATCGTTCACTTTTAACGACTTTAAATTAATAAAAATTTAATAGGCTCTTTTAGAGACTTGTCTGAATATATTTTATGAATTGTTTTTTAACTACTTTGTTGCTCGTCGAAAGAACAAAGCAAGAACGACGGCGGCGAGAACGAGCATCCGCTTTGTACCTATGTATGACTCTGATTTAAGTACAAATTTTTACTAATTTAATTGTTATTTAGATGACTTAGTTCTACCTAGGGGCCCTAATGTGTGTGAATTAACTTAATATTGACAATTTTATATAAGTGTTATTATAGACCGTGTCAAATTTTTAACAGTGGCGAATTAACGGTAGGTATTCATTCACGGATTTATTTCCGAGTGGTAGGGGAGCCAAGAGGGGATTTTGTAATATAAGAGAGATACCTTTTATATTGATAAATACCTCCAACCAGTATGAGCCCATAATAAAAAGGGGTTCGCTCAGTAGAAACCGTCAGATTAGTAAAAAAAAATCGATCATCTAAAATACTCGAGCGTGTCAGATTAAGATAAGAGAGATTCATTCCTAGCTAAGAAGTGTCAATTTTGCTAATCGGACGATTTGAGCGTACGCCCTAAGGAGGCGGGAGGGTAACAAAGTTGCAAAAAAAAAACAATGTCTTGACTTACTGGAGTGCGGTTGTTTATTTTTATTTTAAATTTCAAAAAAAAATATAATCTAACGATTTCCGCAAGCCGAAAGTAATAAAAATCGTCAATTAATTTCAGAGCGTGCAGCTAGGGTAAAGCATGTATTTCCCACTCCGGTCCCTTTCGCTTTTCCCCTATCTTTGACTTTCTCGCACCGCGTCGGAAAGCAGTGTGGGGGACACTGCTTTCCGACGCCATGACACCATTACAGCGGTACAAAATCATCTGCCTAGCCTTTTTCCCAACTGTATTGAGGTCGCCTTCCAGTCAAACCGGATTCAGCTGAATACCAGTATTTTACGTGAAGCGGCTGCCTACCAGACCACCACAACCCATTAACTGGGTAAAACGGTACTTCTTGACAAGACTGGAGTCAGATTTACTAGCTGCTGACAATCTGTCACGGCTGCCAAAGATTAAAAAAATACAACCGGTACCAACAGATTTACGTGTTTAAAAAAAATATCTAATAAAAGTGGTCAGGTTACCAATACCCCTCAAAATAATCGTCAGATTTTTGGTCACTATGGCTGGGACATCATGAGGAACCTTCAGTATGCTAATCTGACGCGCTCGAGCATTTCAAGATGCCGATTTTTTTTACATCTTCAGGAATTCGCTGCGAGCTTGCGTCACTTGCAAATCGTCAGTCTAAAAAATGGGAGCATCTGTAGGGTTCACTGAACCCCCCCTCTGAAAATCTGACGCGCTCGAGTAAATTCATTTACCTATAATTTTTTTTTTCACCCCTTCCGCATGGTGGGGTCACCATGCAAATCGGCAGATTAATATATATTTCATATCAGAGACATGTTGGAGCATGAAAAATATAAATATCTGACACGCTTGAGTATTTCCATGTCATTGTTTTTTTTTTACATTTTTAAAAATCTGTAGACGCTTCCACCACCGCTGAAAGTGGAAAAATGATAGGATCATTTATTCTTCCTATCATCTAACTTCAAAATCTATTAGGTTTCCGCGACGCTCGAGTAAATCCACATACTGAATTAGCATCATGGGCTCCCCTACTAGAGCGAGAAAAGGTGCGAAGAGATTTGGCTGTCCGTGCTGACTTCGTGAGTGGCTTCAGATGAAACGTTGTCCCAGCTTGTACTGTATCTGTGTGGTTTTGTGAATGAAATGTGGCTGAGCCCGTTTCGTGTGAAGCTCCCTTGCCATTAATATTGTCATCGTGTGCCGTCAGCCAGTGTTGATCGTTTGGCACGCTCTATCGTACCTGATTACTGTCACTAAGCCAAATAATGTGGGCGATATACGTTATAATGAAACCGTGGCGATAGTTAGTAGGTAAATGTAATTATAAATGTAATAATTGTAAGTTTCATATGTATAATATATTTTAGAGCAATGACAATATACGTCAATTAAATAAGATACGATTTATGAGTTCATATGTATAATGGATATCGTGAGGAGTTTTGCATCTATTGCTGTAAATATTGTTTATTAAAATCACACAATATTTACCTCGCATTTAATGTCTCTCCTTAACGTTTTACGAATTTTTCGATGTTTGTATGTTTCAAGGATGGAGTCACGTGCTGTTTCTATGTTTGCTCATGTTGTTAATATTATGAATCTCGTAGGTAGTGCATGATACCCGTGTGTTGATTGTTGACCTACCGCCACGGCTTCGTCTTATGTACCGCACATCGAACACTCTGCTCCTATTTTAAACTATCTACCTCAAAAACTCTTAAAGTGTTAACTACTCATATACACACAAGTCTTATATAATATTAGTGTAATTTTATACTTATACCATTATATCATAGGATTTTTTTAGTTCATGTACGGGGTATGTTTTTGTGAAATCATATTAAATTGTACTTATAAATAACCGCTAGTTTTATTTAACTGTAAACTTCCCTTATCCTGAATATCCGTTCCGGTCTGTTTGGTTTGGGGTCAGATCACAATGTTGGTTTACTTCAGTTTTCTGATGTATGCTTCTCCCACAGGTATTAAGTTTCTGAAGTCACGGCGCGGCAAAGTGATCATGATGGTGAACACCTTCCCCTTCTGCGAGGAGTCAAAGTTGAGAGACAAGGTCATATGGCGGTGTACTTCTAAGAAGACCAACTGTAAGGCAAGGATACATATGTTGGGGTCCAACGTGGTGGCCGTGAAGGGGATGCACAATCACCCGCCGCGCGCCCTTTGCCTTCCTCCTCGTCGGCCGAACGCGCGTAAAGGAATCGACGCCAACTCTGCTGTGGCGGCGGCTACTCCAGTGACGACTCTCGACGCCCTCGCGCTACAGTCGCCAGAAATTGAATGACGTCTTTTGTTAGCTTGTGTAAAACAGAAAGCATTCATTTTTTTCCTGATGTCGTATTGGGCTTAAGCTATGTTTAAGTATATTCAAGCAATTTAGACAATAATTTACATAGCTCTTAATGTAGTGATATGATTTAGTAGATAAGTTCGAGAGGTAGATGTGATGTTGACTTCTGTTGAGGAAACGTCGATTTCCGCAAGTATTCCATTCCATATACTGCCGCCTCGATGGGTTACTCTGGTGCTTTGGAATTCATAGATTGTAAAATATGATATATAAAAATGAACTGAACTATTCATTATTTCTCCGTTACATGTTAATGTTTTGGAATGTATAGATATTTAGTTATGCACTATCGTTCTAATTGATGCTCGCCGAGACGTAAATGACTATTTACGTCTCGGCGAGCATCACGCCATCTAGTGATGATTCCGTCGACTCTGTTGTGAAGTTCTCTTGAAACGTTAAAAGACATATAACTACTTTACATGCACTGTCAATGCCAACTTGTGATAAGATACGATCATTAGTTATAATTAGTTTTTATAATTAATTATTTTTTTATGTACTTATGGTAAGGTTATAAACTCAAGTATTTATTACACGTTGATATTTGGCGTATGTTATACCCTAAATTTAAGTAAAAGTGCCTTGTGTGTAACAACGGGACCATATTGTCAATTAAAATAATTGATGTACTGAACATTCCCTATTGAAAATTTTAGCTGTGCGTTATTATTATGAGTATACTGTAATTTTGATATTATGTTTATAAATATCGATTTGAAAGACATCGTTACTTTTTATCGAGAGTATTACTCCTTAAGATTTAAACAATTAAAGTTTATATTTATACATCGTCTTTGTTTATTTAAATAAAGCTTTTATGTATCCGGTTACCCATTTAAACCAGCATTCAAAAAAAATTATGATTCAAGTAGGTACTTCGTAATTTTCTTTTGAATTTCTACCATGCCATACGACATAGGTACGTAATCTGCTTCGGAGTTGCAATATTCCAATCCAATTGTTTGCGGGTGCGCTAATAGTTAAGTATGTCGTTGTTCCGTGTCATTTTGTTAATGAAGCCCTTCGTCAGGTCCCAAATCGGAGGCGTCGCAGTTCAAATTTGGGAGGCCCTCACGACGACAAGGTCCAGTGATCTCTACAGGAAACTTTACATTCGTGAAGGACAGAGAATTCCCGAATGGAAAGACGAGATGGAAGTGTACGCACTCTGAAAAGTGTTCAGCTAACATTTACACTATTGATGCTGATGTAGTTCTGTTCTATGATAAGCATGATCATGAGTAACCTCAAGTTTTTGGACTCCAATATCAAGTTTCTAATGAATTGATGTTGCCATGCTAAAACTGACTAGTCCCAAAACAGATCGTTGTAAGCCCCTTGGCATATCTGCACACTCCCGAATATGAAATATAGGACAAACGATATCTCTTCATGTTTAACTTTATTGATGTATAATCTCTGAATTAGGTACCTAAATGGGTTCGGCTCTGCGACGTCATACCGGTTGTTGAACTAGTGGAATGACGTTCGTACAGTCAGCCCTGACTAGAAGTAGGCTTGCTTACCAAAAAATATGTTTATTTCATAGATACGCTTCTGTAGCAAGAATTGACATCTATATTTGTATGCATTTATAATTTATTTACAAGATTCCTTTACTTTAGATGTTTAAGTTAGATCATAGATACATATCTACTTTTCTATTGCCTTAGAAATGGTACCTACCTATATATTTTTCACGAGATCCTTTTTGAGATTTAATAAAAATGCTTAAATAAATCCATAACATTTTATTTTCCCTTGGCTCTCAGCCCGTGTTTCATGTTAAAAAGAAAACGGTTGCTTCTTAATTCTTTTGTCATTGTAGGCAAGGTAATCGCCGCGTACATCCCGACGGGGCGGGGCAAGAGGAACCTGGTACTTGATGGGTTCTCGTTCTCTGAGTCGCCCCCTGGCTACTGGATATGCGCCCGCCGCAAGAACATCAAGTGCCAGGCGACGGCCCGCACCAACAAGCGCGGGGATGTCATCCGGTTCGACAACACACACAACCACCCGAAACCCAAGTTCTATAGTAAAACTACTAAGAAAATGTTCACTCTTTAGCTCATATTGTCTATGTTTAATCAAGATACTAGACTATTCGAAGTCATTGCCTTTTTAAATTACCCTGAAAGCTTTTAGTTTGAATATTTTGTTAAAATAAAAGCATTGATACTTCTCTAAATCACTTCAATTTTATATAATCATTATTTTAATACAAGTAAATCGTTTTTTTTTTGTTTTATTTGTAGTGACTGTTTTAAACTAAAATTTTGCTGAATTTGTAAACATTGAGTAACATAAAAGTTCTGCTGCTGATTATGTGGTCTCAGGATCAGCGCAACTGTTCACCCCGTTCACCCCGTCAGGGGTTGCCAAGAACGATGTGAACGAGTGGAGGTGCCAAATACCTCATTTTAAGTGCTGAAGATGCCATATCTTATTCGCTTTTAGTTAAGTGTGGTCTGTCAGAAAATGATTGCCAAGGCTACCAATAGCAAAAAAAGTGGAGGAAAATTTGTAAGACGTTTAATATTCACGGTTGAAGTTTAAAATGGTTTACCTCATACTGGTACGTGGTGCTGGATAGGTGCAACACGTACTTGTATAAGTTGGTGTTTGTTTTCTTATCAAACTAAATGAGACAAAATTTAAATCTTGTATTAAACGCACACTATGCAGGCAAGCATATTATAAGTTAGGGGAGTTTATTGAAGATAAAAATGCTTGACTCAATGCTGGTCCTGCTCCACAGCCACAAGGGCGCTCAAAGTAATCTTAAACATGTCGAAGTGAAGGCTTGGGTGAAGTAATCACGATGTGGGCTGTCATTCCATCTTGATTACATGGATTGACAGCTCACTTTGAGTGATCACTTCACCCAATCCTTCACTTCGACATGTATACAGCCGGTCGATTCTGTCGACATCTCACGGTGTTCACCAAGGCGGAGTGAACGACAATAGAGCTGTCATTCCATCTTATTTGTATGGTTTGACAACTCACCCGTCGTGCGCCCCGCCCGGGTGTTCACTTCGACATGTTTACAGAATCGCACTGCTGTTAGCATTTGGAAATATTGTTGAACCAGCTGAAGATTGTAAGAGGCATTAACTGCACACGTGGGAGTACTGTTTACCTTAAATTTAAACTGTAATGATCATTTTGGGTAGGTCTTTGACTTGAATGTACATGTTTTTATTTTAAAAAAACGTTGCCTCACACTAGGAATTTCTCCTGTATCGTGGGTAACATTGGCGATTGGGGATATCATGCTCACTCAAAAGTCTGGCTGATGGTAGCGCATGCCTTGGATCATTTGGCTCCCTTAAAAATGAAAAATGGTTGACCCGAATGGTGCTAGTGTATGCGTTATGTTCGTGAATGGGTGCCGTCAGCTGAGACTAGTCATCTCTCAACTGCCTTGGTTTATTTTAATTATTTCTTTGAATGGTTTTTTATTACTCCGGACGCTTTTATCCTGCGCGACTTTTACATCGTTCTCACATACCTATATGTATAATTTCAACATGAATGATGTACCCAACCATAAAATTATAACAACATATTATTTTTAAAAGAGTGTCCGTGGAGTTTCTTGTACGTTCTTCTCCATAGAGATCTACGCTTTGGAACGTACAAATAGCTTCAATTTTTTGATCGATCTACCTTGACAATTCAAAAGTGCCTGTAAATGGTCTAATTAAAATAAATAATTTGAGTATTGAGTTTTTAAACTAATATTGTATAAAGATATTATAATATTATATGTATTTATATGTTTATTTGTTACGATTTGGCTCAAAAAGTACTCAAACGATTTTTAAAATTCTTTCGGCATTAGAAAACTAAATTATTAACTTAAAACATAAGCTATATTTTATTTTCTAAAAGAATAGAGATCCCTACGAAAATTGCATTAATGTAACCCAAAGTCAGTATACGAACTCGGATTCTGAGTCGGACAAAGTGAACGCGCCAATTTCAATAGTGATATAAATTCACTCTAATGAATTTATATCACTTCACTAGTTTTCGTACAAAAAACAAGTACTTATAACTTAATGCATGGTTTATTTGTAGCTAGCTTTAAAGCAGTCTCTGACGAGCATTACATAACATATTATATGGTCGACGCCAGATATATTTGCAATTACGGTCATTGCCCTTTCCTTAATATCTTTCCGTAGGTACCTGGACAATAAAATAATTGAATCGTTTTTCATTGCTATATATATATGTGAATAAATGTAGGTGGGTCAATGACCGTTGTTGCAAATTTATCTGGCGTCGATCATAGTACGTGTAATAGTAAGTAGTCTTGAGACAGCTTACCGTACACCGACGACGACACTCAGACGATGATCAAGTGAATGTACGAGAACATTCGTTCTGAGCTTGATTACGGCCCAAAGCCTGTCCGCAGGGAGATGTCCTTGTGTCTCAGCCAGAGTATTATAGGCTGATTACAATAATAAAAACCACAATCCAATATTCCATGCACTCCATAATTTTACATGAACATTTTCATCTCTGTCTGGGGTGTATTTTTGTACAGTGACAAGAAATCTGTTTCACCGCTTCAAAAATATTGGAGCAGTGTTCCAAATCCTAATTTGTAATATTTATTCTATGGGTCATCGCTACACCGAATACTTGCTTTAAAGATTAGGTGTAAGATAATTTACCTAATCGTGCGTATAGTTTAAAGGTACCAAACTACATACTTCAATCCCATTTCTTTATTAACTTTTTCTTCATCTTTGCAGAGGCCTTCTTCCTGCCTTCAAGGGCTGGAAAAATGGTCCTGATATTCCGAAACAATAAATTCTGGGTGAATAATCAATATCGGGACAAACTGAACTGGGCATGCCGTGACAAGGACTCTAAGGGTTGTCTCTGTAGAGTCCAGACTACAATGGAAGGTCGTTTCGTCCGCGTGAAGGGTCACCACACACACACACCAAATTTTACCCCTGATAACTTTAATGCCACTGGTCTAGTCGATAGTAAGTTGAAAGAATGGACAGCTCCGCTCATGAGCAAGGTTCGCCACAACCTGAACGCGAAGTCGTAACTGACTGAATCAAGATTTTTTAGATCAAGTTAAGAAAATAATGAAGAGATGTTCATTAAATGTAATCACCGTTGATGATGTCTATTAAATGTAATCCCCAAATGCAAACAAAGAAAGGGCATTGGAAGACCCATCCCTGTATGCAGTTATATGGCAAAATTGGCGATATTTGTTCACCCTGTGGCTTCAGTGGCTGTGAAAAACCATGACGCAATAATCGTGATATTTACAAAATGCATTCCTTTAGATTTATACTTGTTTTGTCTTAGGTCATAATTTAATCTAGTATGGGGAGGAATTTCGGGAACCATTTAGTAGTTAAGTCACTGACTGAGGTGTATTACATTTTACTTTTGAATTGAAGCGGTGCACTGTAGACCGTTTATGTTCTATTTTTGACAGAATAGATATTTTCATATTTTATGACTTAATTGTAAATTTTAAAATAAAGAATGAGCGTTTAGTTCAATATCTAATATTTTTTTACAGAAAAATCGAATTGGCGATTTCGATTCTGGGAATCTATAAGGTTTACTTAAAAGCTATTTGAATAGATTAAGAACATTTATTGTGAAGAACCCAATAAACTGATCAATTATTCCTTTTCGAACAAAATGGATTCCATAAAAACAAAATGTTTTGGAATTTTCAATTTTATTTTGGAACTAAATGTATTTGGAATCAGAGTATGCTTACGACACATAGGTAGGTACACTTTTTAATCGGTTATCTTATCTGCTGATGCACGGCTCGCCTCACAAGTTCGAAGCTTTTTTATATTAGAAATTGTGGTCCGGTTTCTGAATTGAGAATCTGGAGTTAGGATCGTGTCAAACCCTACTTTAATGCTTAAGTTTTCTGGGTAAGCTCGCTCCATCGTAGAGTCTAGAGTCAAGAGCAAACCCATCTCTAATAAAAAAAAAAATGTTTTCTGGCTAAAGTAGAGTTTGACAAACATTCAAGTTCAAATTCTTAATTGGGAAATTGTATTGTTGCTTAGCACAGCTCGCCCGCATAATGTTCCAAAAGGTTTTGATTTCTGATGTGAATCTAGAGTTTAAGCCGTTATGTAATAATATCTGCTAAAGCTACATTCTGTTATGGAGAAAAATATTAAATCAATAAAACAGTTTCCTTTAAATCAAAGTATTAAAAACGAATTTTGCAATTGCACCATTTTTCTCTATAACTCAGCTACGTTTCTGTTGTATTAAGATTATAAATACTTTACGTATTAATGTTTACTAGTCTAAATAATTCGGCTCTATGTTAGGACTGCTCTCTAAAATCAAAATTTTGTTTTTCTTGGTAAAACACGTGTTGAATAAATGTGGGCTTTAGTTATTTTGTGTAGGTACCTATTTCCTTTCGTTTTACCATATGATAGCGAATGAAGACAGAAGACTTAAAATGTAATTATTAATTATGATATCTTTAAATGTAATTTGAATACCCTGTTCTTGTTATTTAAGTAAATCAATCTTTAGAATTTAGTTCGAATCAAAGAAACCGTTCAAGATATTATAAGATCTCAAGCAGTATTTTTAAAAGTGAGTGTATTAACGATACAAAAAATATAATTTGTACCCACTCATTTAGTTTTAAACAATTAGATGGTAATAATATTTTTAAACTTGTGGTGTATCAAATATAAGATATTTTTGCAGCCCGTCGTTTTATTTAAGAGAGTGATCCTACCACCTCGATGTGATCCAATTAGAGTGGTAGCAAAGATATGCTTTCAGCGCAATGGAGTGTGTCTCGGTTTGGGAACCCGGTTCTGGTGGTGGATGGCTGGCGGTTCAGGAGAAACGGGAAGGTGTTCGCCGGCCGGACCTCTTGGCTGTGCATTAAGTCTGACCACGGCTGCAAGTGCTACGCCATCACCAGTAACGACCGCATCATCGCCATGGGCTATCAACACGACCACGGCACCATCAAAAAGCGCAAGCGCGTCAAACGCGTCAAAAACAAACGTAACTCCACCGTTAAAGTCAAAATAGAATCGTACTTCACGTGATAAGCTTCTCAATAAAACTTGTGTCTTTTTAATATTTGTAAGTAAGTACATCTCAGTTTGGCACTAGTCGGCATTACAAAATTACCTTATAGGTGGAAAATAACCCTAGGCAAAATTTATCGTGCAATATTCAATGTGATTGGAATTACCGAAAGTAATAGTACACATTATATATTTTTTGCTTGTTTTTTTTATAAATAAAGGACAATCTATTTTTAAGGACAACTTCACTATTTTATTATTTTGTTTTTATACCTCACTTCAGGCAGCGTACCAACTTAGTTTTGTGGAGATAGTAGAAAACACATCAGATAATTAGTTCTTTTATTATTACTTTTTATAAAACCTAGTTGGAAGCAGTTCACTGGCAGAAATTAACAGTAAGGTGATTAGTTGCAGGAACTCCCGCCCCTGAGGCGCCACCGACCCTGGGGCTGCCGTTTCCGTTCCCCTGCTTCCCTGGACAGTTCCGCTATTGCTTGAGCAAGAGGGGCAAGCCTGCCATCGAGGTGGGCGCGCACAGGTTCTGCTTCAACGGGCGCGCGGCAAGCGGCAAGGTGTGGTGGCGTTGCTCGCGCAACCCGCGCTGCCGCGCCGCCGTGCACACGTTCGGGCTGCGCGTCGTGCAGATGAACAGCGCGCACACGTGCGGCGTGCGCGCCACTCCGCTCACGCCCATGTTCTGAGCGCCACTGTTCTCCAACACGACGGCCAGATCTGATTAGTCAATTTGTCTGTCATCGAAGCGACCACCGGCGAACTTAACGAGGTAGGATTCGGCACAGATTTTGATCTCATCGCTAGGTACGAATTGAGGACGTAGGTAACGAGTAATTATGGTGACCTGTCAGCTCACCAAAAATTTATTCATAAATTTTTACATGACAAGCAACGATTGGCAAAAACATTATTTGTCATTAATTTCATCATTATACAACAAGTCTTCCAAATAATTCACTTAGCATAATAATCATCCGATAAACTTTTATTTAAAAACGTATTATTTGACAAACAAATTCATTACTTTTTAATTTTATCTCATAAAACTATATTTTTTTAAATATAATGGAATATCTGTGTTCTTTAAATAACTCTGTGCCAATAGACATTTGATTTCTCTATTGAATTGTGCATTTTCCGCGTATTTTTTGTCATTCCGCTGCTCTGGATTTTTCTGAAAAAAGAGAAATTAAATTAATTTTGTTTTCTATACGCACAAATTTAGTGACAGAAATGTGTAATTTAAGCCCGCGTAGTCGCGGAGGGGCGAGGCGGCCCACGAGCTGAGGAGCAGGTGGCTTTAACGTCTGCCGCCGCAGTCTGAGGCTGGCCGGTTAAGCCGGCTAGCAAGCCGAAGCTGCGGTGGTGAGCGTTAAAACCCTCTGCGACGATAAGCTCGCGTGGGACCGCCGGAGCCCCGCAGCGCCGGAGCTGTGGCAGAAACCATGCCTGCTGCATGCTGCATGCTTGCATACGACATGCTTGCTGCATACTGCATGCTTGCTGCTTGCATGCTGCATGCTTGCATACGACATGCTTGCTGCATACTGCATGCTTGCTGCTTGCTTGCTGCATGCTTGTTGCTTGCTGCTTGCTTGCTGCATGCACAGAGTATGCTTGTTTGTTGTTGTTTTGTTTTTTTTTTCTTAAAAAACAGTAGGCTACGTAATAAAAAAAACGCCTGCAAATTATTTGACCCAAATGGAAATTGCAACATGTAAGATAAAAGTTTTCAAAATTTGATTTATCCAAATTTATCTAAATATGAGATGAAAAATGTATAAATGATTAAGTATCATCCGGTGCATTTCTAAAAAGAAACGTTTGCCAAGGGTACCGATAACATTTTCAATTTTTTTTTGTTTGAATTTCATTTTACCGTAAACTATTGCCCGACGTCATTTTTGCTAATGCATTATTTGACATACTTATTTCTTTTAGATCGTCGAAGTATCGTGTGTCATAATTATGTAGTATTTTACCGAACTATATTTCGCCGATTTACTAAAATAACTTTTTGCTATTGGCTGAAGCCTGTTTTGAACTTTTTTCATTTGCCAAATGATTTATTTGCCACATTTTCACCACACCGAAACAATATTTTACGGAACATTTTTTGGTTAAAAATTTATAGCCGGTTAGAAGGAAAGAAAGAAAATGCATTTATTCTGCCACACATGACGCACAAAAAATGAAAAGAAAATATCTTAACAACTAAAACTTATTAAAAAATTACAACTAAACCTGTTTCACTGTCCTGCGATAGGACCGGACATATCTACAACGAGTCTCTGGCATAGACATATAAATAGTATGGTCACACCACAGACAAAACCGAACACAGTTCAGCAGCTGTTGTCTATGGCGTGACGTCCGACGCTGACTGACAGTGACAACGGAAACACAACAATAATTTTATTTATAGCAATATACAATACAATTTATTACAAATAGCAAATTGAAGATAAATAAATTCAAAATTGTGCGTCGCATCTGAGCAAGAATTGGTCGTTGGTCAGCATATGCTGTTTACTCTGGACAAAGCCAACAGTCAAAAGCGCTGATTTTCAGCAACTACCGTTCGAGTGACGTTATGGCGTCCCCCCCCTTGTGTATAAACATACTTTACTTGGTAGCATTTTCAATAGGTATTAAATTAAAATAGTGTCATAAAAAGTCAATATGTTGTGGTACAAAATTTAGTGACGGAAACGAATCGCTGCAAAACCGACTTCACGCAGTCTTGTCTATGTCTTCGCGCATAGGCGCGGAGGGGTGGGGTGGCCCGCGAGCTGAGGAGGTGGTTTGAAGGCCCGTCGCCGCGAGCCCGAAGCTGCGGTGCTGAGCGTTAAAACTATCTGCGACGATAAGATCGCGTGGAGCCGCCCAAACCCCGCAGCGCCGGAGCCGTGGCAGAAACAATGCTTGCTGCATGCCTGCTTGCATGTTGCATGCGCTGCATGCTTGAAACAAGCATCCTTGTTTGCATGCTTCTTACTGGGAGCACTTAAAAATTTTCGGAAACATAATAATTCGAACAAATGTTAATTCGGCTAAATGTAACTTCGGTAAAAAGTTTTTTGACCAAATGAAACGTCGGAGTAACAAAAAAAATCAAATTGATAATAGGTCAACTGATACAGTGGCAGCCGTGACTTCGATGAAGTAAAAAAAAACGAAACGATAATAGTTGAAAAGTTTTAGATGAAATGAAATTTGGTCAAATATTTTTCGAACTTATGATGGGTAACCGTTTGCCAAATTAATGTTTACAAAACGGGTGTTTATAAAATAAAACATTAGCGGAATAAGTTGTTTGCGATATAAATAGTGTACGAAACGTTGGTTGTAAAATGAAAATTTGTCAATGGAGTTTTGGTGAAAATTTAGTGAACCAGTAATTATTGATACATTTGATCAGGAGTTTGAAATATTGAATGTCATTTAGCTGGACTTAACTATTGTTTCGAGTGGAAAGTCAAATTGCTCTTGTGCCTTTCCGCCGGTGGTCTAGACTTGTATACGCCTTCTGTCGATTACATTCATGTATACGCAATTGAGATTTTGCAAACTATAGTTTGCACGTTTACTCTCTTATCTTATTCTCCAAAGAGATTATTATGATGTATAACCTATATTATACTGTATTCAGTAGAAACATTTTAATTGGTAGATATTTTTGCGCTGTGTAATGTATACGAATATTAATAAGTTCTAGTGAAGACCGTCTGGGTTCAAATTATTTGAGACTGATTTTTTCTGGTCTTGATATTGGTGGCCTCTACAAACGAAGGTAGCTTTAGTGAATCAAATAAAAACAAGGTTTGAAGTTTCCACAGGCACTCATAGCCTGTTAGTTAACCGCAAGATGCTCTCTGGCAGTGTTCTGTCGTGGAACCAGCACTGGCTAGCAGACCGTCGTCGGTCTTAGCTCCGCTCTTCCGAACCGGACGGTCTAGTTGTAGTGTACTGTACAAAGTGATAGTTCTCTTATGATATCCTAAGTATTTTTATACATTATTTTTTACATTTATTTTTTTACAATTTTATTCGTGGATTTGTACATAAAATTTACGATTGTTGGCATCGGAGCGTGGTCTCCGAAGTGGTTGGTTTCGGTTTGACTATACGAATGTCAGGTTATGTTGTCAGCGGGCGCTTAGGTCATAGAGGGAATGTTACGAAGTCATGTCATGTATACGATTAGGAAAGTAAGGTATAACAACTTGTTAAAGTAGGAACTGCATTTATTAAACAATTGACTAAATAATAATACTCATGTATACGTTGTAGTTGTAAGTTTGTTCTTTAGTGAGATCTAAATATTTTAAGATTTATTTTACATATTTTTTATTATACAATTTTATATTTTTTTTTGAGTACTTAAGCGTTTATTAAACCGTTGATTGTACTTACGGGAAATACTCCCGTCGCAACAATAGAGTTAACCTGAACGTTAACCACACCAGTTATGTTAAGTACCATACGAAATGTATACTTACTGAATATTATGTTAACCTTGAAGTATTATTTTTAAAGTATTATTTTTATTGTGATAAGATATTTTATTGCTATTATTATGTTTAGTCGTGAAAGTATTATGGAATTACGGTAGCTATAAGCGGCGGTGGTCGATCAGAGAATGTTTATGCTGTGTAGCTGGTAGTAGAGAGACTCGTCTCTTGTGTATAGGTACAAAGAAACGATTATATTGCGCTGAAGAAACATTGGACTTTCATTTTTACACCTACCTTCCTGTAGATTTGGTCTACGTTTAGCAGTCTGTCGTCAACTGCAGCCATCGTGCTCATATCAAATTATTTGCAGTAAAAAACCTTTCTTTAGGTCATCCTCTTTTCAGTAGCATGAATAACTAATTAGAACAGTCAGAAACTTGTTAGTAACGCTTTGGCTGATAGCTGATGAAGAATTTCTTTCGCAAAAACACTAGTTTCTTACAGAAAAAAGAAATTTCATAACATAAATTATCTACATTATTCCATCATTGCATGCGTTTACTTAGCAGCTTTAAATTTAAAACCTGTGATATTTTACATAAGTTGAAAGCACGGGATACTTACAGTGTACTTTTTGATTGCTGTTATTGACTTGTTTTGCTTTCAGGCAAAGATGACCAGAGTAAGAAAAGGAGAAAGTACTCGGAGTCCGATTTAAATAATGCAATTGAAAGTGTTTTGAATGCAACGATGACGGTTTACCAAGCTTCTACCGAATTTAACATTCCATGGACCACTTTAAAAGATAATGTAAGCAAGTATAAAACTCTTCGAGAGGGCAACCAAGATGCACATTTTGTGATGCCGAAGGTAGGGAAGCCGTTTGCGTTACCCGTGGAACTAGAACTAACCCTATTAACCTACATTACTCAGATGCAACAAATTGGTTTTAGTCTCTCACTAACTCAAATAAAGCAAGTTGTATTATCTTCGGCAAAAGCTGCGAAAATAAAGAATTTAAGGTGCTCATTAAATGTTAAAAAAAAATTTGCAGGCAGAAAATGGTGGGAAGCGTATAAAAAACGCTACGGGTTGTCTTTTCCAGTACCGGAACAACTATCAGATTGTAGAGAAAATTGTCCGGTGGTTTTGGATGATTTTTATGAGAAATTAGAAAAAACATTATCGGAATATGACGTTTCTCCAGAAAGAATATGGAACTGCGATGAAACTGGTCTGATGTTTGCCGAGAAAAATGGCAAAATTGTGACAAGCGTTGGAAAAAAATCTGTTTACACCAGAGCTTATGCAGAGGGTACGACGACAAAATTATTGTCATGCATAAATGCGGCAGGTGGTTGCGCCCCCCCTTTTATTATATTCAAAGGTTTAAGAGTCATACCAGAACTTACACAGGGAGTGAAACCGAACACTCAAGTCAGGTTTTCTCCGAAAGGATGGATCACTGATGACCTATTTTTAGATTGGATCAAATTCTTTGTCCAGAATATACCTCCAGTAAGACCCGTGTTGCTGATCATGGACTCGCACGCAAGTCATGTTGTGCCGAAAGTGCTGGAGTACGCTCGAACACAACAAATTATTCTTTTCCCGGTACCTTCGCACACGAGCGCTGCTCGTCAGCCACTCGATGTCAGCATTTACCCATTACTAACAGGAGCCTGGAGAACTGAAATAGAAAAATACGAAATGATGAATTGCGCTGTTCCCACAATCAATGATTTTCACAATTATTTTACTCCGGCATTTGAAAAAACTTTTACATCATTCAACATACGTACAGGTTTCGAAAAATCTGGTATCTGTCCCTTAAACAGAACTGCTTTAAAACCACAGATGTCGTTCCCGGAATCGTCAGAAATCGAAGATGAACAAGCTGAGAGCAACTAAGACACGGTCGATCTCAGGATATATTTTAAAGGAGGTCGTATATTACCATCTAAAGCACCAGGTTCGCAGCATACCGTAGAACCGTTAATCGCTAATCCAAAAATATCATAAGGGTGGTCAGAGTTTTCAGAAACGACGAAAAGACGTCCCCAACGTTTTGAGCAACCATTTTTTGTGTGAAAATTATGTATTTCTTCAAAAAGCAATGTATACTCAACTTAGAATTTAGTATATTAATCCATTAGGTAAGTACTGGGCATGACGGTATTTTTAGGAAAAAGCTAGGCAGATGATAATTTACCAAAGATAATCGTAGCAAAATCGTTGTCTAACTAATTTACTTATTTCAGAATAAAAATATATTTTACAGCTAGTTTTAAGACATTCAAAAGTGGGGTGAACATTTGATATAATATGTCCCTTGTAGCTCTCAGTAACTTTAGGCATTGCCATTACGTAGATTGCTACAGCAAATATTTATAAGGGGCGCCTATTCGTGGTCTACTTGTTTCATAGATATACGATATCTAAAGCTAAGCAAAGAAAACGGTTAGTACCTATACGTAATTATTTAATAAGCACCTAATACTTATGTGAAACATTCAATATTGATCTCAATGTATTATCTATAAATTATTTATATTATTATGCTTAAATACATTATTGATCTCACTAAGTGTAATTCTTTTTTTTTTTAACTATAAAACATTTTAAAAATGTTGTGTACAGTAAGTTCGGCCGTTTTCAAATTTATATACCTACTTAGCTCGCCGTTTTTGTGACCCTACAGCTTCTCAACAGCGTCGTCCTCGTAAATTACGGGAATTATCCCAAGGTATATATTCCTGTGATAAAAGCAAATGTCTTATTTCCTACGTACATTCTATCCCTTATCCAAAGTACAATCTATACCTAACTAACTAAAATATAAAGCTGAAGAGTTTGTTTGTTTGGACGCGCTAATCTCTGGAACTACCAGTCGGATTTGGAAAATTCTTTTTGTTTATGATAGCCACGTTCATGAGGAAGGATAGCTACGGAAACGGGAAATTCCTACGGGAACGGGAAAAAACAGGATATGCGCGTACGAAGTCGCGGGAAAAAGCTAGTCTATCCATATACGCATTTTCATCAAAAAAATTATAGCGGTTTAGTCGCGAAAAAGTAACAAAGCAACAGTCAGACATACGAAATTACTTTTCAACAAAATTAATGGTATGGATTGTAGAAAGCGCGCAAAACATTAAATGCGGCAGCAAGAGCCAAAAAATACCGTGAAAAATAAAAATAACAGCCTGAAACGATACGAAGTCCAGCGTCGAAGACAATCACAGTCAAGTAGAATAAAAATAAATAGAAAGAAAACATGGAGAAACACAAAGTAAACAGGGAAATTAAAGAAGAAAAATATACTTCGGTGCTAACCATGTAGATCGATCTTATTTGATTTTGATTAATGGGAAGACTGCATACTGTTTATGTCATTCCTTGTATGAGCGTTTACGCCCTACGACATTTCATACAAAGTTTCAAGTCCTCGATCGGTAACTATGTCAAGACTTCCCGCCCTGGATATCTAGTGTAAGCATACTAAGTTTAATCAACCGCTCCGGCCCCGGCGACACACCGGTGTGTCGCGAATTAATCGCGAATTTAATGTTTATTTATCTATTACATAAGATTATTTTTTTTGGGAATTTTCACATGTCGGGGCCGCAGCGGTTAAAATCGGTTCATTCATTTAAAAAAAACAAGGACTTGAAAGTTTGTATGAAATGCCGAACGGCGTAAACGCTCTTAAGGTGAGTGAGGTAGCCACAGAATACTTCAGGTGGACTTGCTTTTGAAAATGGAAACGAAATGGAGGTACCTAGTTCATTCTCATTAATCAGATTGAATAGTGGTGCCTCCTTCCTCACAAGACACAAAATGTAATTTAAGTAATCTAAAATTTGATAGGTACAAAAAATATTTTTGGGAATAATTCATCAATATACTGTTTCACGTCTCATGGGAGTTCACCCTACCAACCATCAACTAAACAAATTAGAATTCGAGACATTGATGAAAGAGAAAACAATCGACAGCCATCTAGAAACGTCTACCATTTTATGCTGAGCCGTCTAGATTACAAATAAAAGAACGTCAACAAGAAAATAGCTAGAAAATATAAATTTCGTACATGCTGCGTTTTCATAATCATAAAGAAAATTACATAAAATGGTTGCGGAGGAGGAAAACATATCAAATCAAGGTATTTCTTCTTAATGAATGATTACGCTGTATTGATTTTTCTCGTATTCAACAGCAATTGTTGAAGAAAAGTAATGGATGTAGGTTTGACAAAGCAGGGTCTAACTGTGCCGTCGTTTCAGGATGGTTCTACATCCGATCAGCGCGCGGAGGGTTGCACTTAGTGGCAGATGGACACATATTCTACGAGGACGGGGGATCGCACCCGCGCAGGGTCACCTGGAGGTGCGCAAGGTCCTACCAGAAAGCAGAGCGATGTCAAGTTGCCTTATGTTTGAGAGACGGACGTCTAGTATACTTTCGGGGCTCACACAATCATCCGGCGACGTATAACCCCGCTAAGCATGAGTCGAGGCGCTTCCAAGTGGATCCGATGGGCAAGTACAAGATAGTAGCTAGTCCAGCACCGCGCGCCGTGCTGGCGGCGGCGCCGGCGCCGCTCGTGCCGCCGGCACCGCATGCCGCGCTGCTGCTGTAGGCCTGGCGCGACCTCCTCGTGCGCGGCCTGCTGGATAGCAGGCATTGACGTGCGCGAGGAGCGTCGCACCCTACCCGTGAGTCACACCGTGACCACCGTTTGTTATTTAGTGTTCTTGTGTTATGAAGAAACAGAATTGGCTCACACGCTACAACTAGCCAAATAAGGAATTGAAGCTTAGTTTTGTTTCTTTGTAAATTCGGAAGCCTTATTATTTTTACGTAGTTATGCCAAAGGTCAATGTAATTCCTTTACCTCTGTATACTATTAATGTTCTAGGTTTAGTTCGATAATAATATTATACTTCGCCGGATGATTGAGTTCGAATAATTAGAGTGAGTCGTTCTCGCTCTCTCAACAATTAGCTCAGAATGGATCTCGACACACGCAGCGGCGTGTCGCAATAGATTCGTCGATGTCTCTTGACTTTCATCAATCTTCCATTAAACATAGATAGTACCTACGAGGAACCCTTCGGATTTGTGTGATATCAAACTAAATGTTGATATAGATTTTTGAGCGCATATACTTAACTATTTCGAAACTATTGGAATCAATACAACAGGTGGCTGTAGACGCTTTATCGTCGCCTTGTTATGCCTTAGCGGCTATTTATTAGGAAACTACACGATAGTTTATAAAAAAAAACAATGTATAACGTGAATGTGCAATATTCTCTTACCAAAATGTTTAGAAATTATGTATACAAACTGTATAGCTTTAATGATAGCGTAGCCGTCTTGTTGATGCTTTTTTATAAAAATTCTATTTATTGACCGCGATATAGCGCGCGGAACGACTGATAGAGGATGTTACGAAATACTCCAATATTTATGATTTGTATTGTATGTAGCCGTAGAGCTAGACTGTGTAGACATAATTATACCAGCTTATGAACAAATAATACGAGCATAGTTTTTATATTAGAAACTTATACGACCTTATATTATTGTAGATAATATGTACAGTAGGGTGACAATCGTAGGACACTGTAACAGGTTTTCCGTAGTAACGTACGTATATTGTATGTACGAGATTTATTTAGGTAAGAATATTTATTATTATTTAAAACTTGACTGGAATTTATTAATACTCAGTACTTATCTAGTTCAATGTTTTTTTTTCTATGCCAAAGTATGTTAGACTTTTTAGTTTTGTTTTTATATTTTTTTTGGAATAAAAGTATTATTGTACTGTTTCTACATTTATTTATTGTCTAAGTTAATCGTTGTAAAATTATTTAATTTTTGTTTATATTTATAAAAGACGTATACTGATCAATAAGTTTTTTTATTTCTGCTATCGAAAAGTTCCTCAGGACCATTGAAGAACTTTTTCCTTATATTCCTTCGCATCTATACGAAATACCTATGAGAACGAGAATCGATTTTGTTATCAGCGGATACAGGCAACGGGTGCGTGTATTTGGAACGAAAAAAAAAACTAGTGTTTCATTCAAAATGCAATATTTCACGATGAAAATGTCAAACAGTAGTTTTTTTTTCTCTTTTTCGGTTGGTCTCATAAAAAGTTGTTTATAATCATGAGTACTTTCACCCACTGAAAGGTTGTTAGTGTTTTACAAATAACCCTGTGTATTAAGAATATGGTTGCCAAGTAATGTAATTTGAATGTTACTTCAATTCAATATACGTTGTAGAATCGAATGTTTGACTCTGTAACTTGTGAACAAATTGTTGGGCAGTTTTGCCGTCGACGTCGATGTTGGAGGGCGCAGAGGCAGAGTTGCTGAAGGTCGGCGGGTTCTGGTACAAACTAGACGGGTGCTACCGGCGCCGGCGCCGCTGGCTGTGCGCGCGCGGCTGCGGCGCCCGCCTGCACACCCTCGGCAAGCACCTGGTCTTCACCGAGCTTAGGCACTTCTGCAGGAACAGTAACTACACAATATGATGTCTCTACCTCGTTACTCAAGATTCTTACGTTTGAACGTACGATTAAGGATATTAAATCAGCTCACTCATTAATACTTTACTTATATCTCATATTTGCATCAATGTTGCAATAAAAAATGTAACATTTTATAAAAATGTTAGCCTTAAGATATTAAATTATGTTTGTTAGATATTTTTAAGAAATATGAGTACTTACATCACCCACCGGAGTAACTGCCTATTAAATTATTAGTATATTTTATTTTAGTGTTGAATTTTAAGTAAAATGTTAAAAATTAAATACCTAGTTTCATTTGTTACGAATCTTTGGTGTAAGCTGATCCGAAGGTAATTGTTTCTGACTCATAAAAGATACGTAGTTAGTGCGACTGTCGAGGTAACTAACAATGTTCCATATTCCAGTGAAAGTCATACACACGCACACTGGCTACCCGAAACTGTCGTTGAACGGCTACGTGTATCGTCCGCATAACGCGTATAGGAATCAGCCTCGGGTGCTGTGGTACTGCGCGGCCAGGAACAAGTTCCAGTGTGCGGCCACGCTGCGCACCTACAACAACGAGGTGATCGCTGTGTCGGGCGCGCACAACCACGAGCGCTGACAGCAGGCAGCGCGGGCGCCCACACGTCCGCGCATGCACGACGTCACTCAGCACCTGCGCAGGATCTTCAGACTGTACGGCGAGCGTCTTGGCCTGAGTAGCACCCAGAACCCTCTGTAGAACACAATCGCAGCCAACTGGCTTTGCACTATCAAGTGTCAATACCACTATGATTCCGCTGTCAAAAAAGGATAATGCTAAACGTCATGAATAGTTTCGTCTCCCTCTCACACTGGAGCCATGATAGTTAAGCCCCTGAACTATTATAACAGACTCTCAAGACGAGCAGCCCATGCGCTGCGTATGACTATGTCGCTCCAACGGGTGAGTTAGTCGTACGATGAATAAAAAATAATAACATTTATAGAACGCCTAACACGCAGCGTAGGTACTTGGCGCGTTCCTTTGGGAGCTGTTATGACTAGCCTAACTAACTTTCATTCTGCAATGTTTAACTTTCTTCGTGTTTACATGAAATTTTACTGCTGAGTAGGAAAGTAGACTATGGACATCATTGTTGCGAAACAGGCGATTGTATACCTATATGATGTGGATTAGAAAAAGCTTAAAATGACAGTAGATAGTGATTTATTGAATTTATATCGTATTATAAAGAAATTATCATATGTAGATTTAATATATATATTTAATAAAGAAAGAAAGTCAGTTTAGATTTTGAAATATTTGAACTTTTTGAATCAAAGAAAACGTACCTTTTTAGTCAGAACAATTATTTCTCTGAAGAACCAAGGTACGTGAATAAGCCTAACATACTGTATTTTGACTGATGAGTTTTTAAAATTAAAGTTAAATTACTACTTAATTTTAGGTAGGTTCATATAGCAAAAGAGTATGTTCCTAAATGCCATGTTGTTTCTTGTCACGTTGAATATTAAATATTTTTAATTAGCTGTTGGTGTAAGAGGCAGTCTTAGAATAAATAAAATGTAAAGCGTTGACTTGCCATGCATCGCCCGTGCCATCGCCTCATTAAGCTCGGGGCTGGCTCGCTGAAAGCAATAATACTACGTTAAGATAGAATAATAGACATTTTGATTATTTACAGTTAAGTTTAGATTATATTGTGTTGTATCGCATAATAATCGATGAGGTAAAAATATTCAGCTGTAGAGGCAGCTGCGAAATGTAACGAATAGTGTATCTTGTGTATGTGATTTTAGTATTTTGGTCAATATGTAATTTTATCGAGCTATAAGCAATTAAAAAAATATCCTTAAAGGAATGAACTAACTAATCTATCAAAATTATTCTATTTCGTATTTTTAAATGTAACAAATATGTAATATTATTATGAATGTAATCGTAGTAAGTATAGTATAAAGTTACAGTAACAAATTATAGAATAATAACATATTCAACCATATTATTATAACTGAGATAGATTTTGATGTATTTTTCCCTGTTAGTAACTGATGTAAAATGATTACTTTTCTACAGCTTTACTCTTTGTAAGTAACGTTTTTGTGTAAATATTTATTAAATTCTTATACATAATTGCGACTATTATTCAACTGTAGCAGGAAATGTATTAATTTGATTAACAAAGTAGTTAAACATTTGAGTTTAGTCGAAGAAAGTTTGATAAGCAAATTAGAATCGCCATGTATTTGTGTGAGCCTTCGAACGTTCATGCGGCAGTGGGTGCGGTATGTTCAGTCGGAAGTTCATCGGTACATTCGGTTGGCGGTGTCGCGAACGCCGTCGGCCGGATGTGGGTGGTGACATGTTGAGTTTTGACGCAGTGCCAGCAGTGTACGTGCCTTCGCGGACGGGCAAGTCGCTGCTGCTGCACGACGGCTACACGTTCTACCTGAAGAACCTGCAGGCGCACGGGCGCAAGCAGTGGTACTGCTCATCGCGCGACATGGCGGGCTGCCGCGCCGACGTCATCACGGCGCCCGCGCGCGCCGGCGCCGGCGACGTGCTGTTCCTGGTGCGCGGCCGCCACATCCACGCGCCGCCCAGCTACTACTTCACGCCCGACGGCAAGTACGTGCGCAAGAAGGACGTCTACCACCGGTATAGGTAGCGCATATACGCGATGTGATGAAACTATACTTAATGTTTTGTTTATTTTTTACAAGATCAGTTTTTTTTTGTCAAATCTATTTTTTAATTCTTTATTTTGTATTTTTTTTTATTTTATTATTACGGTATGAGATTTTTGTCTAGGTAGATTGTAAAAAAATTGTAATTTGAAGTTCCTAAAGTTTAGATACACGATCGTTTATTTTTAATATTATGTATTTTTTATACTTATATCGTACATGTTAAATGTTGAAACGATTATTTCGTTAATGATTTGATGTAAAAGGTGAATCAACTTTTTATTGCACATGGTACTTGTCCTAATCTGGGACCCAAGAGTAAGTTGTGGTCCTAAGAATTGAACATGAAATTAGTACCTATTGTATTTTGTTTACAAAAAAAAGTTAACGGTTTTATGGTTTATTACAATTAAGGTCCATAATAATATGATTCAAAACAATTAAGTTGAAATTTAACATGCTCGTAGCAAAATAAGAACAGACGCACGGGTCGATCTTCAATGTCAAGCGAGCCTTGCCGTGGTCGATCCGTAGATTGGTGGCCATCCAGTACTTAGCTAGATTGATATCGAGACGTCGGTCCCGGCTGTCTTGATTTGTAGATCTTTGGCAGTCGTAACGGGTAGCCAGAAGCTCGAAAGTCTGACACCAGTCTGGTCGAGGAGTATCCTGCTACCCAGTTTCGGGGTTGTGAAGGACAGTCGCTCCATGTCAAATACTACATTAATCTCAACTCATTATTTCGTAAAATGTGTTCTTGGAGGAATATAAGTTGTTAGTTGAAGTGAGGCAACTAACCAACCATTAAAAACAGTTCTGACTCTCGCGTAAAGCCGCGTGTGCGTTGTTCTTCATCTATTCGGCTCCTCCGCCTGTGGCTCTGGCAGATGGAAGGTTCCGCGATCCTATAGTAAGTAATTTTGAACTTTAAATGCATTTGGCAGCATAATTCAATTGAAATATGATGTAGTAATGTATGTTACGAGTATAATATTTTTGTGATTTGTTAGTTTGTTTGTTTTTTTAAAAACGTTGCCCCACTCTAGGAATTTCTCCTGTGTCGTGGGTGCGTTTACAAACATATAAATTCACATACACAAACAGCCAGACCCGGAACAACTATCTGTAGGCCATACAAATATTTGTTCCGTGCGGGAATCGAACCCGTGACACGCAGCGCAGTCGTCAAAGTTAAACCATACCTAGTTTTTTTTTAAAATATCACCTGAATCTTCTTTCGGGGTAACCCAACAGACACTTGCGGTGACTCTTCAATTTTACCTCTGTTTTCACAGTATCTTATTTAATGTTATTCATTGGACTACAGTCGAGTAGTGTCTTATGGTGATTGGTTTATTTCTTGCTTAGCATTCTTGTATATTTCTTATTTATTTCAGGTATAAAGCCACCATTAACCACCGCTCAGAAGAAAAAACGTGAAGAATATACCTAAGAGAAAACTGGAATGTATGGGAATCTGCAGACTGAGAAATAATAATTCAAAGCACAAAGGAATATTCTGAGTCACATTATAACACTAAGTTCCCTTCAGTAATACCTAACAAGAAAGAGACGAAACCCGTCGTAATTTTCCGAATATTCAGCAGTTTCTAAATGATACTCCACTTGGGAAAGAAAAAAGAGAAATATATTAGTAGTCGTACATACATATTTAATTGAATAATATTGTCCAATTTTTTAATTATTTTAACGAAAATAATTACATTGCTTTATTACCTTTGTCATAATTTTATTGAATGAAATCAGGTTACCTGGAGGACCTCTTTTTAAGGCCAACATCCGTCAAAAGTAGAAATAACATACGTTCATGTTCTTCCCTAAATGACTATTTTTTATAGTACCTATACCACTAGCCCACTATTATGAAAGAAGTTGATTCACCCATTAATTATGTTTTAATGTCATAATGAACTAATCGAAAAAATAACACATCAAAAGATTTAATTCGAAGTATTTTTTACGCGATGAGTACTTATAGATGTCTAGACATTTATTTTCTTAAAAAAATAAGAAGACTGGATTATATTTTAATAAGAAAGTTTTTTTATCTTGGATTGTAATATACTGACAGTAAGCTGATTTTGTAGAGAATGCCCAAGAAGTAAAGATTTACGTAAATATCGATAGTATAAGATATAAAATGTACATATGGTTTATTACTGTCAAGAACGTTTTTATTTGGTTGGTTTAAAACCGTTAGCAGTCTTCATTATAGTCAGACAATTTATGTAAACGTACTTATTGTGCAGTCTATAAGCCCGCCGTGGGGCGTTTTTTTGCGGAGTTAACTCTTGTCTAACAATGTTCGTTGATCTGGTGGAGCCAGGCTTGTATATACTTGTTTCAATGCAATGTTACTGTGTCTGAGCGCCTCTTTATATGCCCGACGTATAATACGTTACTTTGCGATCGGTAGTTTTGTACAATATTACCATATTTGTGCCCATGCGATATCGATACGTACGACCGCATATTTTATATAATTTAGGCGTAAACACGTGGCAGCGTAGTATGTTACAGATAAACCGATGACTCATTGTTTATCGTTTATCTTTCGATTCAAAACATGTAATTATTGTACCTATTACGATATTAGTTAGGTTCACTTGGCAGAGTCTCATGAAATATTTATGAAATTGAATAATAACGTGAAGCCTTCACGGTTACAATTTATTTACGTAAGGCAAAGCATATTTTTGGACTAATCCCTTCTGACCTTTAATATTTCATTCAAAATATCAAAGGCCATCTCTTTGCTTGTACTCATTATAAATGAAACTTCTTGTTGCTGTTTTTGGAATCGGAACGAAACATTGGGTTACTTAAAAATACGTTAGAGTAGCTAAGTCTTCGAGTGAAGCAATATTTCAGCGGAAACTAGCGCACTATGGGGGACAGCGACGCGTGGAGTCGAGCATATGGAGCGGAGCTCACGTTTAAATGCCTGTTAGTTTGTGTTTTGACAATATGATAATTCACTAAAGTAAAGTTATTATTCTTAAGTAACGAAATACTCTGTAATAGACTAGAAAGTTTTATTAAAGGGTATGAGTGAATGAACAGTGTTTCCCTTAGGCCCACGCAATGGAACGTGATCGGGGGTGGCGTGGGCGGCTGACGTAGTAAGGCCCTACGACTGCGTATTACGCAAGAAGCTCGGCTCGTTTTGTTTGTATACAATGCTCCGAAATTGACAAATGTTTTATGTACCTTTTCAGGTGGGACTTAGATTAAGATGGGTAATTAAGTACCGGTGATCAGTGGGGGTTGAGGTGCTGCTTTAATTGACTTTTTTCTTCATTTTTTAATGCATTCATAATAAGTGTTCCTAAGTTTTCTTTTGATCTTGAAATATTGTTTGTAGATTTAAGACAAGCTCATATTCAGTCAAAAAAAGTTTGAAATATTTTAAAGATTGAAACGCAGGATTGTCATCAGTTGTAATCAAAACTAAATAAGCTAAATTGTAAATTTTTCTACTTATTAGTATCAGAAATAAAGTCCCATAACAAATAGTAAACATACCTATTATAATACGCGCGGGCCGTTACTATCGTTGCAATATCGGATGTATTCGGGAGGACATGAATTGCGCAGTTGTGACGGATCAATACCTACAAAGTTATGAAAGAAGAAAGTTCCGCAGGGCTCGGGGAATCGCATGGGCGTGCCCTCCATCTCCCGCGCTATAGCCTAGTTACGCCCTGTATGCCCTAATTTGACGTACTACCCCCTGCCCACCCCACGCGCGCGCCCGCTGCGTGCGGCGTGCGGGGGTGCGGGGGGTGCGGCGCCGGTGCGTGAGTAAACACGCTGCGTAGTAACTCGTGACGTAGCGTGTTTTGATACATAATGCTACTATGATTTATTTATAGATTGCCGCTCTCTACTACCGACTGATGTTTACGCTTATTAGTTCTGTTGTGGGAACCAAACAGCTCATTCTCAATTAATGAAACATTATAATGAGCATCTAACGGTGCTGCGACCTTTCCGGACTGCATTCATCCGGCCTACGAGTTTTAGGTTTATCTGGTTACGTGAGCGGGTTTTTGAATTTATGTTAGTTATTTACATTAATGCTAAGTAGTCATGGCATGGGTACGTTCGTGGCGCGGTAAGTAGGGTAGCGGCACACACAAGCGGGGTTGGGGTCGCAAGCTAGTTCACAAAGGACTGGCTATGCAGATTTGATATACTACGATTCGTAGCCTGAACGCACGCAGGCAAACTTGGTCGCCTCGCGTGGTTTAACAGCGAGTACGGTGTGTACAGGCGCTCGGTGTATGTGTGCGTGCTGGGCGAGGGATGTAGGTTGTTAGCGCGGCTAGGTCCCGGGCGCGCGCCACGCGGAGCCGGGCGAGCGCCACCACGCGGCGCGCCAGACATGCGCGCGGCGCCACTCGCATCCTGGTGATGGTGCCCCAATCGATAATGCCCCAGAATCATACTCCGAGTGCCCCTTCCCGCTCCTCTCCCAGCCCTAGCTCACCATACCCGTCAAATTATAACATCCCATTGTAGTAATAAGGTCGTTTTTACATCCCCGCTTCCTCTAATGTTTCCGTTATGGTTAATAGTCGCTATAAAGAATCTTTTGAAGAAAACGTTGTTTCTTTGTGTTTCAGTATTTTTAGAATAGAAAACGGCCTATGTTCGTTTTATATGTGCGTATGAATTATTAATGTAATGTTTACTTTTTTGTAGATTTTCAAAGGAAATGTTTGAGTTTGTGACTGTATAATGTAGGATTATAAGTATTGGAACGGAGTTGTTTTTGTTTTCCCTTGTACTTATATTGTCTATGGCTCGATGGTGGTTGTTGTTAGTGTTGAGTGGGTTGTTGGTTGTCTTCTAGCGTGGGAGTCGTGGTCGTGGTGCGTGCAGGCGCGCGTGCCGGCGTGGCGGCGCCGCAGCGTGTCCGTGCTGCACGCGCCCGGCTGCTACGTCACCGTGCACGACCGACACCTGTGCGACTGTCTGCTGCGCCGACTCAGATCCACATTATAAAATGCTTCTTGTTTCGAGTAATAATCTGGACAATTTGAATCAAACCTTGAAAATCTCTTTCATCTTGAAGTAAATGCTTAATTATTTGTTAACATTATCGGAAAGGGAAAAGTGTATTTCCAGCTCTAATAGTACAATTTATTGTTTCACTGTACTTATATCTACTTATAATTACGTATGGTAGGAACATATTACTAGGAAAAACACCAGTAATCGAACACGCACATTACACTAACGAAGGTGCTGTAGGCACCTACGTAGTTACGTTTCATGATTTAGCTCGTTTCTAATGGAGACGACGTAGGCCTGCTATGTAAAAAACAAGTTTTTGTTGTTTTCTAATCAGAAATGTAGGTACACACACAAACCTACACAGTACAAGTTGCTCGTAGGTACCTATGTTATTTTATTAGTACAAGTTTCCGCATTCGAGGAATTCCTCATGTTTAGTTGTTATCAATTCCAAACAACAATGTTTTAATTGATATTTCAGTAATTTAATTATGTAATAGGAAGGAAATGGTTAAAAATGTAATATAACATGGCTTTTTAATGGATCCCTTCGTTGTCCTCTCACATTTCAAATGTCTTCTATTTGTTGTATATTGAGTAGGTAGCATATAACTTGCATATAAATTATTTAATTTGGGATCACAATCAAACCACACATTCTGACACTCTTATCACGTTGTTGTAATAAGTAGATCTATAAAAAAATATAGTTTATAAATATGAGCACCGAGTTCGCCACGTGGTGGTTTCAAACGCAGCTTCGAAGTGCCTACGTGACGTAATGGCAGTACCCGCGCTCGGTACCCTAGCACTGACTACCGTAATACATTCTGCGATGCCGCCCATATTTATAATATAGGTACCTCTAGAAAGGTTACAAACAATCCAATTGTGTAAATGTGTCGTTAATTAATATGTATTTAGTTGTCTAGTATAGACTCTAGTTGCTCTACATACCCAGCTGGTTTTTGTTGTTTCGTTAAATATTTTAATTATAATTAAATAATACGCCTTAATCGAAAGTTCAAATTAAAATAATTAAGTTTAATTTATTAACAATACCAGTATAGTGCATTCTTAGGTCGAGCGTGATCTAGCTCATCATTCATCATAACATAAAACATTTGGTGTAAGCAGGCGCGCTAATCGTGAGTAAGATACGGCGAGAGGTCACAGCTCAGTCCCTACACGCCCTTAGTTCAACGTTCTATTTTTAGTCCAGTGAGGACGTATACGAATACTCGACAGTCGTACAACCGACTGTAGTACCTACGCACTGCGCATGCCTCGCTATCAATGAAATTATTTCTGAACATTTTTTATAGTACTACGCAGGGCTCCGGACCTGTTTTTCTATCCGTTACGTAATCCATGACTAGCTTGTTACTATACAGATGTGTTTTGTAACATTTAAACATATTTTTCTAACCTTAGGTTGGAGTTCTATCAAACCGGATCTCGGTTAAACTGTAGATTTGATAAAGCCACGACATTTATCACATTCCTCAATTTTGTTTTACATTTGGATATGCGGTACATACTTATGTTTAAGAAGGTACTCGGTTTTTCTTGATTTAAAAAATACCGAAAGTTCCTACAATACTATAAATTCCAAATATGTCATTGGTATGATATTGGCTTCGTCGATTGAAGAAATCAGTGCGACGATGACTACTCCTCATTTGCATTCTAGACTTCAAGCACAAATGATGCTTGGGTAAACAAAAGAATAGGGCATACACGATGGACTGCTTAAACACATACACACTTCACTACTAAAGATAGAATGTACGCTTGTTTGCGATAAAAAAAAATCTGCCGATAGCTGTTACCAAAAAACAATTCATTCTCTAGCAGGTGATTCACCAGATCTCGACATTCAAAGTTTTTATAGCGCTCTTTCCAATCAAAACAATTTTATTTTCACACGAAGTTTTCCGCACTATGATTCATAATGTGTTTTAGAAGAATAAACATATTTTATTAAACCAAGTTGACTTTTATTACACCATTTGTGCCTTCTAAGGCCTTCTTCATTGAATTGTAGTCAAACGGCTATTTGTTATTGTAAGTTACTCGCCACTGAATAACGTAAACTGCAGTTCGATTCTGTTAACGTCTTACCGTGTAAACTTAGATGAAGTGAATATGAAGTGAGCTGTCAATCCATACAAACGAGATGGAATGACAGTTCACTTCACGCTCAATCCACCTAAGTTTACACGGTGAGATTGACAGAATAGACCGGCTGTGTACCACGTGGGATTTATGCGTACCTTGTGAGAACCTCCTCTTTTTTTTGAAGTCGGTTAAAAAACGCAAGAAAGTCCTCGGATCCTGTTTACTGGTTGAGTAGAAAGTAAGAGCTAAGTCTGCTACCCTCGAAAAATATGTAGTTTATAAACATACATTCAGCACCATCAGTCTAAAGCTCCATGAAATTAATCAGGTTCACTGGGACCAAGCTGGGTTACATTCCTTCTTCAGAGTATTATTATCATCTTCAAAATCCAAACGTGGTCCATCATGTGCATTCATCATTAGCAAGATTTTCCTAATTATTAAAACAAACATTTAAACGACTTGATTTATAGTGTTACACATTTTAATATATAGATAGCACCATAAAAACTTGTGTTTTCCATACCCTTTAAAGTTTCTGGGTGGTGACAAAACAAATCACTCCTGTCACTAGCGAGCCTTTTCTGTCATTTAAACAGTGATATGTACCGTAATAAGATGTGCTAATATAATAGAAGATGGTCATATATTTCGGTCTCAGGTTTCAGAGAAATAATGAACGTCCGTATTTGGTTACTTTCCTCTTTCATTACCCTGCAACAATGTTTTTGATATTTTAGACTGTGGTGATAAGCCGGTGGAAACTGCATCAGCTGATGAGCCTGAACCCTCACACGGTCCACGTTATGTTGGTAAAAGCGCAAGACTGACAGATAGGCACTTCCTGGAGAGGATTCCGAGCACCAAAAAAAAGAAAAAGTGTCAAGAGTGTGCAAAGTTTGTGCCGACATTACAAAGAAAGAAACTGGCAAACGTGGACGGAAAGAGACTATTTTTTACTGTCCAGATTGTAACGTACCTCTTTGTTATTACCCTTGTTTCAAAAAATATCACACGATTACAAATTACACAGGTTAAAATATGTTATGTTTCGCAAGATTTTTTTTCTTTTTTGCACCCTTTTTAAGGTTAATTTTCCAATAATTAATAATGATGTTTTTTTTTTATTCTTTCTTTAAAATAGATATTAGGTACATAAAAATAAACTTAAAATTAGCGTACCATCGACCTTGTAAAACGCAAGAAAGACCTGATCCTGTTCGGTCGAGTAGAAAGTAAGTTCAAGAACTGTATTTCCGTGGGTTGTTTTTTTAATTTTAATTGTACTATGGTCGAAGTTGGGTTAAGTTAATAGATTCATCTACCGAAAATGGATCAGTTAGATACCATTCGAATAGAGCTACCGCAGTCAGTCGGCACGTGGAAGCATGTTTGTATGAATTAAAAGTCTCTGGAAATCCGGTCATCAATATCTTCTTAATACCAAATCTTTTTACCAATTACCTTTCATTAGCGGAGGATTATGTCAAGGACATTCTGAAATTACATTACTTAATACCTATATTGAATTATTCCTCTGATAGGAAGATACAATTATAACGTCTTGTGCCAACGTTTATAGTAAATAAGTACATTGTGTCGTTAAAAATTGACAATAAAAAATTGAGGTATGTATGTATTTAGGGATCCAATTGTTGATTCCCTCAGCTTGTCCCCTTAGGTCAAGCGATGACCCACTTCTATGATAAAATGTAAGATAAGTATAGTCAGTCACAATAAAAAATTATGTTGTTAAAAATCTTAATTTAAACTCATTAAAATGTGTAGCACAATACCATGCACTTTAATTATTCCATAAGTGTTTTAAAAAGCGAGCAATTCGAAACGAAACATAAAATGAAGTAATACCAATAATAATTGTGTTTGCAGCAACTCTCACTAATTTAAAGCGTGAACACTGAACAGCTCCAAGGAACTTGGCAACTACTTATACTTGAGTGAACCAAAATGTATCGTGCCATCTGCCGTACTTCACAACGAAATACAAATAAAATGTTTTAAATCCGAGCAGCATTTCTAGTCCGTAATAATACTATCTCGGCGCATCGATCGGTACGTCTTTGTACATATCTCTACCTGCCCGTTATGGGAACTAAAAAAAAGAATGTCTAGACGTCCTGCCTTTTGATGCTTTTTCTATTTAAAACATGTTTTTATGGAATACTTTGATTTCTTTCAATGTTCTAGCGCCAGGTGCAGGTAGACGGGCCGGCTTCAAACACTTTTATTTGGATGAAAAGATATCTTTCGTTAGTTTCACGTGCCTAAAGAATTCTAAAGCGTTTTTTATATTAGTCCTTAAACCAGTCCCTTCGTCAGCTTTCGTATTGTAAGAATTCAACAGTCAGAATACATTTAGATGGAGAATTTTAAGTTAGTGTATTGTTCACAGAGAGGGGTACATACCAATTTAACAATATGATTAGCATATTGCAAACGGTTCTTATGACCATAGAGACTTAAAGTAAAAGAAAAAATGTAAAGATACAAAGAAATGGTAAGGCACAACTCACAACATAATAAGAGAATGGTGTGCTTAGATAACGGAAGTTAAACATTTGTCTAGCTAACAGTTTGTTATTGAAGGAGATATTGTATGTGTCGCAGTTTTCCTCCTCCACCCAGCAGAGCTTCAAGACGCAAACAATCATGAAGGAACTGTTTGCATTATCGCAAGTGATTACTGGCTTGAATGAAGTGAGAAGTCCATTGTAAACATCGTTTAACAGCATTATTGACTTCTCTCTCTTTTTAACGCAGTGTTACTTGACCTTAGTTTTTTTTTCGAATTAATTAGACGAATGTTGTATCATCGGTTTAAAAAGTAGAAGTTCGCAGTTATGCTGAAATTCGCTCACACTGATCGATATCAACTAGCCTGTATTGATTGAATCCAAATCTGTAGTCATTTGAAGTTCCAGTATGTATGTAACTATTTTCTTCTCACACAATAAAACTGTTTGATACAGTAAGCAGCTGATGCGTTCTATGTTTTACTCACATTCTCAGATTGTATTCAAACATGAAGATAATCGGTATTCGCTGAGAAAGAATGTTTAGAAAGCGCTCCGTAATGTACTAGGAGAGTATTATTGTGATAAGGGCAGACAGTATTCAATTATAAGTACAGTTGTGAAGCTTAATAGCGTAGCTTCTCAAAGTACTTAGTTGTGGAGTGCCTCAGAATGATTTCGTCATGACCCTATTGCCCGTCCAACTAGTAAACACCTGAAGAAGTACCACAGGCATTCTCCGTACCGTTACGGTGAACAAACTGGACAGCCGACCACTTGTTTAGTTCAATTGAAATGTTAACTTGATTACATTTTTTTCTCAACGGCAACACTGATGACTTGCTACCAAGGAAGAGTTCGATTTTGATCTCTATGTAAGGAGTGTTACCGACTATCCGTCTTCGAACATATTTTTAGCTCACTGACTCGAGTTTAATGTACTAAAAGTTGTTTACTAAGGTTAGTATATATCTAGAGTCATCGTACGGCCGAATCTTGGGTTTTCCGCGAACGCACGCGCGTGTTTCTGTGTAAGTGTAGCAATGACCTTAATGATTTCGTTACTACTTATAATAGATTGATTTTTTTTCCAAATGATCGTTTCGTATGTTGATTTTTTAGCCCTTTCAATTCTAACGAGTTTTTATTGTGTTTTCTATTCAATGTAATAAAATAGTCTCTTGATATAAGTATGTTACATTATTGAATTATGTTTACCATTAGACGGATGAAAGTAGGTACCTACAGTAAATAAATCGTTATTTAAGACGAAACGAAAGGCGAATGATTTTCGTACATTATCTTGAACGTAAAAGGACGGCGAAAGCGTGGGCGGTCGCAAGCGATATAAATTGGTCGGTACTCAAGAAATGTGAATAAGTTATTGCTTATTACTGCACTAATAAATGTAAGTCCGTTTTGAAAGATGATAATAAAAAATTTAAGAGCTGAATTACATTAATCTTTATGTTGAACGTCTCCGATAACATCGTTATTTCTTCTAGGCCTAGGGGGAAGCAGATGCTCCTATCGATATTATACGGATGTAGATACACCTACAGTTATTCGGGTGGCGTTGGTTGCTAGGCATGCCTCCGCCCTAATATTTTTGTTCACATTAGGGAGCGTGGGGGCACCATGCCAACCGTCTGCTTTTATGTTACTATACGTATACATCATAAATACAAATCATAGCGAGCTTCAAAAGGATTTATGATGAATAAATTGCTAAAGAAAAATCAATAGTAAAAATATGGCTAATTGCTGCTGGTTTATTTTGCTTAGAATTAAACCACTTTTGCGGCCCTCTTGGTTTGTTTGTTCCTCAAGCAAGTATTTTTAAATGGGACCTTTTGCTCTGGAACTTCTTGTAACTCAATTATTTTGAAAATTCTTGTAGATTCACCACGACTAAATTTTGATGGAAATGATAAACTTATCTAAGTATAAATTTCGTAAAGACTTTACAATAGAGCTCTATTTTGTAGATGGTGTGGCCCCCTAATTATTCTGTTTTACTCACCAACGTGTAAGTACTTTGGAGTTAAGACGGATGTGAGTTGACTATATTATATAGTTTATTTTTTGCCTAGTGTTTTTTGACACTAGCCTTAATTGCAGGTTGCTGTGCTTGCTAGTTAATATGCAGAAAGGCTAATTGCATTGACGTCAATGAAGTAGCGTTAGGTTTACTGGTGCTAACGACCTTGTATGTACAAAAACCTCTCGAATATCATATTTTTATTCTTTATCTGGAAGCAGTACTGCTGAGATAGACCCCTGATAATCAATATCCGGCCTTCCCATTGTATTGTATCCCATCAAAGTTCGCTTTCTTCGTCTTTATTTAATGGCTGGCTCCCGTGCACAATGACTGATGTTGCCCCAACGTTAATTGATGGTTTATTCTATCTTTGATAGTCTTTTTGTAATGGAACAAGGGATCTTGAAGTGTGGCTTACATGTAATTATGTAGATATAGGTAACACAACAAGTATCTAATAAAACATAACAGCATGGAATTTAACGTGAACAAACAGTAACGGTACTGACTCAGATATTTCCATAGCTACGAAAGTAATAGAAAAGTATAATTTTCTTTCAATAACAGAGAACCGTTAACTACCGCATGATTTGTCGTTTGGTCACAATTCAATAATCCAGTAATGACAGATTTCTATGAAGCTAATGATCTGTATTATTCTGCAAACAGAATTTGCCGCATTCCTGGTTCCGATATAACGGGATCACAGAATCATGTCTCCTATTATTCTGACATTGTTCAGACAGAAGAAAGCAATAAATTATTTATCATGGAAACAGTGAAGACGTGTGTATCGTTCCGTGAGAATGGTCGTGTGCCATTAAAGTCAGGTAGCCGCCCCGTTACTTATTGTTCTGCCTGGGTATCATCTAATAGTGCTTGCCTACATTGTCTTTCGTAATTGCACGGCTGAGCTAGGTACTTGGTCGTTGAAGTAGGTTTTTTGTCGTCGGAATCAAAGCGTAATTGGTTTGCTTGAACAATATGTATGCTCTCCCTTGGCTTAGAAGTTCAGAGATATGATTAAGTTGGGTACAAAATTTTTGGGTCTTAATTGAATGTTTTTTTTAAGGTTAAGTTTGAAATCACGATTAACTCAATTCTGAAATGCTTATTCCAGGACCCCTTTAGGATCAAAGTAGATAAACAGAATACATTTCTTGACTACCATGACAACAAACAATTTGGCAGCAGTACACCGGCCGGCGTTTACCATACTGCATCACAGTAAAAATGTTGTAACATTTGAACCCCAAACATCGATTCTACAAAAGAAAGAATCAGATTTCCCTCAAGCTTAGAACTAACAAAACAGGTCAGCTCAAGACGCGGTTCACCAAATTCCAATAAAGAAACTAAAGAGCTGCATCTGTGACGGTCGTTAAGTGAAGCATTAAGGTATGATGGTAATCTCTCTAACGGTAAAACTGCATTTTTTCAACTTGGTTCTCGTTTACTACAATCCGCATGTCGGTCACGTAATCTAAGTAATTATAAATACACTGTCATGCAGGCATGTTACATTCAATATGAATAGGAAATCTTGATATTAAATACAGATACCGATATAGGACATAGTTGGAATATTAAGGAATTTGCGACACTGGCGCCCTCGCACGCCGCGGTGGCATTAGCTGGAAACTGAACGGAGGAGTCTCTTCTGATTGTCTTAGTTTTCTCAAGGTTCCAGTGTAGATGGCGTTGTTCGTGAACCCTTCGTGCGTCAAGACGTTTCAAGTCTCCAAAGAATTTTTGGAGATGCGTAGGGATTTTTCGGCGCTGCTTTACCAGTTTTTTGTATGTACGGATGTTTTGTGTTCCCAAGACGATGATGATTTTATGGTAATACGTGTGTGTATGTCATGTGAGTTACTAATGTAAAGTTAATAATGAAAATAAATAGTTAGTAACGAGTCAGAGTAGACAGAAAAGAAAACAACATTACAATGAAAGTAGGTAAACGTCTTAGCTGTAATTGGCGATAGATGGCAGTACTAGTTCTGAGATGGCTTGATGGTAATAAGCTACTCACTTAGAAAGTGTTGACAACAATAATAAGTTGCAATTTTAAATTAATCATAATAAAGTTTGTATTGAATAAATGAATGTAATAAAATAGTAAATAGTCTAAGTCAAGACATCTGAACTTATGTAGGCAGGTTTGTTGAATGAATTCTATAATGAGTTATTTTTGTACCTTCTCGGAGAAAAAAGAATCTGTACGATTCAGTCTTACCAGACATGACGAAACTATTTGAAATTTATAAAAGTAACTACCTACGATTGCCCCGTTAATGTTTCGCCATAAGTCAGAAATCGGGTTCGATCCCCGAGTCGGGCAAAACATTACTGGGCGTGATACTTACTATCTTTTTATTACAACATAACAACTCTCCATTCCACTAACCATTGCAGGTACAATCTTCGTCATGTCCCGGCGAGGTAACCCCATGATCATCTACGAGGGTAAGAACTTCATCAGAGAGCGGACCCGCGGGCTGCGCACGCGATGGGTGTGCGGCAAAAAGCGGCGGCTGCAGTGCATAGCCACCATCACCACCTTCGACGGCGCTGTCATCAAGGAGTATGGCTCCCATAACCATAGTTAGCAGCTACTTTATGTTAACAACTGGTTTCTGAAAAGCCATACAAAATGTAGCAGACACACTATCAAGTTTACTTTATTTTTTTGTTAGCGGACGGAAGTAAGATAATAAATGCAAATAATTTATTGATGAATAAGACCGCTAAAAGGCACTGTTCAATTTTGTAACATTCAAATGCCTTTTAACGACTTTTGGTATTCTATGCTTTTTGCTATGATACAGTTAGGTAACACTAGTTTTGGGACCAGGGCCTGCAGTCTCGACATAGTTAACGATCGCATAACGACCGAATTCAGTCGTTAAGTCCTAAGGCCGCCCTTACACCACAATCAAAATGAATGATCCATCCGTGAATCGCGTTCATAATTGACTGTACGGGCCGCATTAAAGTCAAAGTCAAAAGTCAAAGTCAAAGCATTTATTTCAATTAAACCATTTACAGGCACTTTTGAATTGTCAAGGTCGGTCAGTCAAAGAGGTGAAGCTATTTGCACGTTCCAAAGCGTAGATCTCTATGGAGAAGAACGTACAAGAAACTCCATGGACACTCTTTTGAATCAATTAATTATTACAAAGTTGTGGTTACATTGTTCTTGTTGAAATTATTCATAGACATGTGAGAACGATGTAAAAAGACGTGCACGACAAAAGCAAAAAAGGAACAATTCAAAATACTAACAAATTAAAACAAACCGTGGCAGTTGAGAGATGACCAGTCCCAGCTGACGGAGCCAAATGATGAATGAAACACAAACTGCACCATCAGAGAGACTTGAGTGAGTATGACACTCCCAACAGCCAGGGCACATTAAAGTCTTACCCAAAAATGATAGTTTGACTTGAAGGTACACAGTACTCACACATGTGCCGTTAATGCATGAAATTATACAATGCAAAATTAGTTCGAGTCTATTAGGAGTTATCGACTGAATTCGTTAACTATGTCGAGTCTTCCAGGTACGTATTCATATTCCATGTTAGCTATTATCACAATAAAGTTAACTTTGCTTTTACTTTTTTTTTTTTTTTGTTAGAGATGGGTTTGCTCTTGACTCTTGTCAATTTCAGAGATGACAGAGACAAAGTCTACGATGGAGCAAGCTTACCTTACTTTACTCTTAACGATATTATTTACAGTTTAAAAAATGAGGGATCAATTAATTGATGCTAGTCGTCCATTGGCTGGTTGCCAACGGGGTTTGCTGGTTAGAATTTTTTTGTTTGCCTTTCAGAAACTGGGTTTTAGGATCTCTATCATATATAGAAATTCATGATAAAAGAAAGTTAATTACTTGTACCTAGGTATTATTTCCCAAGAACATATTGAAAAGCGATATTTAGATAGGTATGGCTTTTGTGTGTGTGAGTGCAACTGCGACTGTTTTCCTGCTGCACATCAATGACCTACTTCAGCCTGGTATTGTTGGGTACGCAGATGACAGTACGGTTTCAGAGAGATACTTTTCCAGCACAGAAACTAACGCGAATAAAGTTCGTTCCTTGAGGGAAGCCATGGTAGAGCAAACAAAGTTGACTTTAAGTCTTGTCTCCCAGTGGGTGATGACCATCTGGTCTGTTTTAACGCTACCAAAACACAGGCGTGTCTACCGCAAAAAAGAGTCGTTACGACCAAACGCCTACTTTTCGGGGTACATTTGTTCCTGTAACTGATCGGCTCGTGCTCCTAGGCATAAAGTTGACATCCAATCTCAACTTCGGCACCACCATTAAGCACAAAGCCCAAACTGCGGCCAAAAAGCTGAGCATCCTAAATAGAGTGAAGCGATACTTCACGCCTGGATAGCTTTTAACCCTTGATAAAGGACAAGTTCGATCCTGCATGAAGTATTACAGCCACCTTTGGAATGGCTCAGCTAAATACCAACTTACCGCACTTGACTCGGTAGAACGCAGAGTAAAGAGGCTCATTGGCAATGTAAAACTGGTGGATACCAAGCTTCATAGCTTGACTCATCGCCGCAAGGTTGCCTGCTTGTCGCTCTTCTACAGATTGCTTCGGTGACTGTGCCCCCTTCTACCGTTGGAAATCTAAACGCACTGCAAGTTACTATCCCTACCTTGTTGCTATTCCACCAATTCGCACTAAGCGTTTCCAAACGAATTTTATAATGCACACAGCAAATGAGTGGAACTCTCCCTGGGCCTGTGTTTCCGAACGCATTCAACTATAAAGTTTGAGTTAACAGGCTTCTTCTGGGTGAGCTTACTCCATCGTCGACTCTACCTATGTCACCTCTGACCTAGACTAGAGTCAAGAGCAAACCCATCTCAAATAAAAAAAATCCGGCTAAGTGCGAGTCGGACTCGCGCACTAAGGGTTCCGTACCATTATCTATAAAAAACGGCAAAAAAAAACACGTTTTTAGGAAGCCCCACTTAAATATTTATTTTTTTCTGTTTTTAGTATTTGTTGTTATAGCGGCAACAGAAATACATCATCTGTGAAAATTGAAACTGTCTAGCTATCACGGTTCATGAGATACAGCCTAGTGACGGACAGACAGACAGACAGACAGATGGACAGTAGAGTCTTAGTAATAGGGTCCCGTTTTTAACCTTTGGGTATGGAACCCTAAAAAAGGACTGAGCTTACAGGCTAGCTGAAGTATGACTGTAAGTAAAACGCTGAAAATATGCCAAGACTTGTATTCATAGAAAGTGGTTAAAGTATGTTACAGTTCATGAATAATGTAGGGTAAATACTACTTAAAACTTGGTGCTCGTTTTAGTAGGTAACTAGATTAAGGAAAAAACAATGAATGGTTTTTACTTCCTCTTAAAAAGTTTTCTGTTATGGTCCAATGTACAAATATGTATTTTTTAATTGGTTTAAAACTATAAATAGGTTCTTGATACCTAAGAGGAGGGGTACGTTGGCTACTTTAGATAGAGCAATGTGTTTTATTTTGTATTCTAGCTATCTAGGATTATTTTTTTTATAGAAATTTCAAGTGTCTGTGAATGGACTAACGAAAAACACTGAAAGGAGGCTCGAGCCCGATTTTGATGAAAACAAGGCAACATTGAATTTTTCAAAAATCGGTGTTCTTATTATGCCATTTTTCAAAATCAACCGTTTCGATTCCAGAATAGAACAGTTTGATTTTGAAAAATGGCAATCTATAGGAAATAAGTAGGTAATTTTGAACAAAATGAATTTTAATTATTACTTATTTTGATTTTTATACACGAGTACCTTCTTGATACCATAAAAATACTATTGTCATAGTTGGATACGTAAACAGAGTCTATTGTAAGTTGATGAGATATTAATTAAATTGATTAATTAATATCTCATATATGAATAGGGATGATTGTATCAGGAATCCAACTGGAATCTGGATTCGATTTCTTGATAAGAGAATGTGCATTTAGTGCCTTGTTATTAAAGTAGGTCTTAGCTTATAGTCCTAGCGATGCCGTCCTTACTCGAGATTTGGAGATCAATTTGGTTAATTAATCTACAATCATCAATCAAGATGGTGATATTTTATTTATAATAATGTCCTTTAATGGGACAAAATTTTCATCAAACATATTTTTAAAATCCCTGAGTAATAAACCCTATAGATTTAAAAAGGAAGAGGGAAGTATTTGTTGAGCCCTTTATTTCTGTTGGATATTCTAAAGTATTATATTATAATATACTAGACTTATATTTTATAAATCCATAATCCACTGACCCACTTATCTAATAGCGCTTATCAAAACGTGTTTTATAAACAAATGTCATGTTTGAATTCACACGTCCTTCAAAAACACTAATAAAAAACTTGTTTAGGTTTATAGACCAAGTAGGCCCTATTCATGGTCCCTATTATTTTAAATCACCATGTTAATTGTCCTAATTTACGTAAACAGGTACCTACTTTGAATATTTAAATATTTATTTAGTATTAAGTATATAATTCTGGTAATGAAATGACTATGATTATTGTTTCAAGTTAGGGTTGTTAGCTCTAGTTTGGATGTTCACTGTCATATCTTAAAAGAAGTTTTTATCTTAGATTTATTGAGAAGTCCGAAAACCAGGTGTTGTTGTGCAACATGGGAGACGCCTTAGTTCAGCTCAGGTCTGCTGTTCATCTAACTTGTAATTTCTTACTTGTCATCACTTAACTTATTATTCATGAGGTTGGGAATGTGAACGATAAAAAATGGAAATCTAAGCAGGTAATTATGAAGTAAATCTGTAAGAAACTTTACAATTGACAATCCAAACTTAAGCAACTAATCTATTCCAATTAAAATTATGCATCAACTTCATAATGTATGGATCGAAGTGCCTCATTAAACCTTACCTTATATAGTGCCTCATTATAACCAAATATGAGCAGGAAGCAAGATAAGGCAACAATTCTGCAAGTAGCCGGAGCAAGTGGCGCTTGCAGGACGCTGGTTACTTATTTGGTAAACATACTAGCAAAATAATGTAAACTTGGAAAGTGGGGGTGCCCTTCTTGTTGTTACGTTTAATATAAATACAATAGGTACCGATTGCCAGTTGAAAATAATGAGAGCAATCAAGCAGAATTATCATAAAATTAGGATTAAATTCGAACAAAGGTGAAACCTACATAATCATAATATACGTACCTACTTATTAGAATAGCAAGAAAGCAAGTCAATCAGGCTTGTTCTCTCGGTCCAATTCTAGAGAGCTTAGAACTCTAGGAGAGCTTGTAAATAAAATGAAAACTTATCTGTGGTTTACATTCAAGACTGATAATTGAACAAAACTTTTCCCAGATTTTATCAAATTAGTTAAATAAAATATAATTGTTATTAAATATGAACATAATATATTTATATCAAATTTTGAAGTAGCGTTATGTATTTAGAATGTTGTACTTGTTGGTAAAATAAAAGGAGTTCGTTGTAAATACTCAAACGGTATTGGAAATTATTTCTAACCTACCTTGTCAAAATAGTTATTTTTTCTGGCTAAGATGTTATTATCGAATAATCGGTAAAATCTGTTTAGAGTCCCGGATTATTATAAGGTTCAGCATGGGATCAACACATTCATGGATCAGATAATTTTGTCGTGGTCATTTAGGTAGTGAATTTTGCTCATATTCATGAGTACTTCAGCTCCTGAAAGATAGAGAAGCCAACGAAATAATATTTAAGTATTTAATTGTAATTCTGACTATCGTAACTTGCTTAATCATTTCTTGAATTATCTGTACCTAACTCGTTTAACGCTAGGAAATCAGAAGTAATTAATATTGTTTTATTTGTTATCATTTTCAAAGTTGAAAATAATGTTGTAAAAATATACGAAAAGAATAATAATAATTAAGATTATGAAATGATATTTTTTGTTTTTTTTTTTACTTTACTTCAGTGAATTAAGATTTTTTTTTTCAAAAAGTAGAAATGTTTTAATTTATTTTTTACAGATGAGTTTGAGGGGGGGCCTTTTCGCGGGAGGTTGTACTCATTCTATGATCTAGAAATTGCATTACATCACTGTTCGAATGATTAGCAGTGAGATCTTGGACTAAGTTACAGCAAGTTGCAAGTACCTACCTTGCATAGTGAACATGTTAACTTATATGCAAGATAATAATAACCAATACATGACACTTATACTTGAACGCATGTTTGTTATGCCTGAATGCAAGATACTTGAAAGATGCAGCTTATGTCCAAGACTAAAGCAGAAACCTCCGCGTACGTTGGATTGCGGCCTACACTTTGATTTTATAAGAACCTGAGAGTTCTTAGTGGTAAAAAATAAAAATTATAGCTCATAATGATGTAACAGAAATAAAGCAAAACCTACTTATTGTTATGAACAACCCTTTCCGGTTTTGCATCATTTCTGTAACAAATTGTATTAACTGTACTTTCAGATTACAAAAGAAATTGCGGCTGAGCAATAGTTACACTAAGGTAGATAGTACATATTTTTAATTTAGTGTAGGTACCAAAGAAATTGATCGAAAATAGTACCTACTTGGTTCTCATAAAATTTAATTATGATTCATGGACGTAGGATAGGTACCTATACTTAGTATTTTTTTTAATTTAAAAAACGATTTTTTTTAATTTAAAAAACCAATTTTTACTGTAATAAATGCAAAATATTTGATGTTTATGAACCGTAAAAATGGAAGCGATAAGTAGAATGAAGTTTATTAACACTCGCAACTAACTGGGTTATCACGAGATACTATTTTTTGAAAATTAGCGATTGTTTTGTATTTTTTCGTTAATACATCATCCTGAAGGTAGTCATCACCTGTAAGTAGGTAGTTATTCTTAGTCACCGGCCATAAAAAGGAAGTTAAGTATTATATTGATTTAATGAATCCATATTGTCTGTATAACTAGGGACAATATAACTTTTAAGTTACGCTTTTAAGCTTATAAAGCTAATTATGCATTTAATGAAATAAATTGTTAAAGACAGTCCATTTTTAATCTTAATAATTAATGTTGTTCTGTATTTTTATCTAGTCGTTATACATTTTTTTACTCTTCTCGATGTTAACTTAGAGCGCGACTTTTTCGTTGACTATCCTCCAGGGGCTGAAAGTAGGTACTCAGGAATAAAAACACCTACCACTAGCGGTAAACACTAAAAAAAAACAGATGTTCGGTGCATTTTATGATCATAAATAAAAAAAAATTACACCATTTTTTCACGATTTCAGTTGGGTCGGCTCTATTTTAATAATTGAGAAAGATACATAGGTATAATATTCTCTAGAATATAAAGGCGAACAAACATTTTTCTATGGGAACTAGCCCCCCGCCTCCATTTTGATTCTTTTCCAAAGTTGCAGCGCACGATCTTACATGCAAATAGGGGTAGGATACTTAAAAAAAACAAAAAATGTTAGCAATATCACGTTGCCGAGATATTTGGAAATAAAGATCACCATGTGAAACGATGAAGCATTAAAAATTAACTATTTTCGTGCTTATATTCGATTGTAGTCAATTACCTAATAATTCCCACCTTGATTTAACTATTTATTTTGGTATATAGTAAAAATAAGAGCACATGAAAACCACTTACTGAAAAACTCGCGACGCATTATAAACATTACTTTGTCTAAGTAACTTATATCGCGGTGGTTTACCTGATTTCCATCTCGCTCTAAAAACTCATGTTACCGAGATATTTGGTACTAAAAAACTCGATATTATGACAACAATAACAATAATTATTTATCGAATTAATATTATTTGTCTTTATACAATAAATTGTCGCCAATATTTCCAAATTTGATTACTTTTTATTGTAAGGATTCCTATTTAGTGTAAGTAGACTAAAGGCATTCATAAACATTTTATAGTTGATGGCACTTGATAAATCGCTTCGCATAAACACAATTTATGGTCTATTATAATAAGAATTAATAATTTTATCCCGCTCCCGTTGTGATAAAGTGGTTTTCACGTGCTGCTGCTCTTATGTTTATTCCCTTCTAATGCATTTATTGCAATGAATAGTTCCCAGCTTTATTTAACAATGGATTAATTGAATGCAAGCGAATGCGTAAAAGCACGTAAATGGTTCATTTTTAATGCTGCATCTTGTTCTTTATCTCAAGCATGTTAGATCGTGCGCCGCAACTTTGTAAAATAAAAACAAATTGCTATGCCACAAAGGTCTACCCCCTTTAAAACCTTTATGAATTACATTTTCAGTATATTGTTGCATATAATTAGGTATTGAAATCCATGATTCGTTTTAGGGTTGTGATTTAACAAACGATTTTATAACTGCAATAGGCTATAAGATTAGTACAATTTATAATGCCATAGAAATGCCTTATCTATTCAATACAACGATTCTTGTCAGTGATAGTACCTATAAAAATAAATTATACTTTGAGATAGCTTACACCGATCATATTTTCATCCATTATTAATTAAATTAAGAATTTATACAAGCTTAACAACACTATTATTTAGATAGACCAAAAAAAACTTGTGTGCTATAAAATATAATTAATAGGTTACCATATTTTTTTCTAATTAAGGTTTTGTGTTACTTACTGATAGCAATGTTCGTAACTTCATATTATGTGTACTTAGATGTTATTTTTTATATTACCAGTGTATGTTAAGTATGTCATTGCTACATTATACATATTATATTTTTAGGGAAACGTGCTTCCATTAACTATATTATACATAGGCATAGTTCATGTGGGTGTATGTAGTACCTACTGTAGCATTATGAGGTCAAAGAAATGAAACACTCATAACACTTCATATACGTATAATTTTGGTTAAAGGAAAAAAATACTAAATTTGATGATAAAAAAATAATAGGAAAACAAGTATATAAAAGTACAAAAAAGGTATCGTGTGTTGTCGTGACCCGTTAATCTTAAAAAAACAAAGATCTATCTTACTTTACGATAATCATTACATCTTTTATTAATTTGAGAACGTTAATAAATTTATTAGACCGAATATCGCGGATTTAAAAAATACGGTTGCAACTCGTTTTATTTTAAACCCGATAAGGCCGGTTTCCTAAAGGATTAGAAACTCGTAATGATTTGTTCGCTCACAAGGAAAAAAAGAAACGTTATTACATTAGTTTTAAATGCGTACGAAAAATGTCTTTTCACTCCCGAAGTAGAGATAACCGACGTCAACCCAAAAGTGGTATTTGAAAAAAGAAAAAAATATATTCGGGTGAATATTTTTAGGTAAACCTCCCCGTCGTCCTCCTGACGACGGCAATGGGGCGCCTCTCCCGCAGTATCCACTGGGGATATAGCCTTCCCTGCTACTGGCTTCTGGGGTGGCAGCCTGGGAACCTCGTCCGCTTAATCAGCAATTTACAATCACCAGACCATAAAACCGGTAATCCGGCTTCAAGAGTTGTTCACAAGTTGTGCATGGACATATGTACCATGGCTTTAAGCTCAACTGGCTAAAACTATCAGCACATAATTTTTATTTATTATTCCTCTGAATAAAACATGATTTCCTGGTCGCTGACATAACACAAGTGCCAGAACAAACGTCGACTTTATCCCATGTCAAAAAAATTCGAATAGCATTCAAATAAATCTACTGAACGTGATTTGAAAAAATAATCAAGGAGTTTCGCGTTTCAAACAGAAAAAATAACAAGACATTTAAAACCTCCACCTATTTCTTGGAGTGATTTGAGGAATTATGTAGTGACTACACTGCAGTACCCCCTTTCTAAGAAAAAAAAAAGGACGCACGTACCATTAAGTAAGAAGAAACGAAAATGAGAAGGACAGGAAAGCAAAAAATTAATGACCAACATATAAAGAACCTGAAGGAAAAAATAATAAAGTAAGAAGCAAAACCTATAAGAATTACCATAAGATAATCCCAAAAGATAAACCGAAAGAAAATCCGAAGAACAACATCGAAGTGCAGCGGATACAGAATAAAAACGAAGACGCGCCTCCATCTAAACGGTATCAGTGCGAGCTCGCAATGTGTTGACTATATTTAAAGAAAAGTGGAATCTAGAAATTAATTAACCTAAGTTAAACTAGCCTAACCTAATTGAACAATCTATCCTAACTTGTCAACACGAAAAAACAGAGATCTCAATATTTACAAGGTCAAAACGTTAGGTTTAACCTTAGACAAATTAACAAACTCGGCCTCAGACACGAGTTAAGTCTAGAATACGACATCAGTCCAAAAACTGTGACTTAAGTCAAAAAAAAAAAAAAATATAAGTCAAAGACTCAAGTTAAAGGCTCAAGTCAAAAGCTCAAGTTAAAAGCTTAAGTTAAAAGCTTAAGTCAAAGACTCAAGTCAGAAGAAAAAATCTTAAGTCAATAGCTTAAGTGAGAGGAGAGTAGAAATTTATTCTTATTAAAGAATAATTAAAGAAGAACGCGGAGAAGTCCAATAATCGAAAAGAGGGAAGGGAGTAATAATATTCCCGAGAGTGAGTAATTATTACATATGAAAGTTAAATGATATGAAATCTGAACTGCATCTGTGCCCATCCCATCGGGGAAACGAGGCTTGATACAATTAAATACTGCATTTCATTAAGTAACATAACACCAAATTTCATTGTATAATTAATCCATGTGCATTAACCGATGAGCATTCATCGTAAATAACAATACTCAATTAGATTTTTTCTCAACAAGCATTTATCGATAAAATCACATCACTAGATCAATTAATTTTACCGACCTTACATCTATCGACCATGTCCCATCACTATTAGGAATAATGTCATTAACTGACAACAGTTAACAAAACCAAACATTGTTGCTTGGCAACGAAAAGTTAGCTACTAAATATTGAATAATGATTTACGTAATTACAAAAACTTTTTAAGTTTTTTAATTAAGTGGTTAATTGCATAAAAATGGGATCAAAAGAGAGAGTTAACCATAAAAATATTCTTCGAAAGGAAATCTTCTAGAGTAATCAAAAGATAAGAGGAAAAAACGCGTCTCGAAGACTTCAGAAAAATCACTTTAGAATATCCTTAATATGATACTTACCGGAGTGAACTGAATCACAGTCCTCAAGTAAATAAGTAGTTTTTGAAATAACTCTAGCGACGCGACACTTAATAAAGCGTGGAGCAAGTTTACCAGAAAAGTAATCAGCCCCAGACGACTTATAGAAATTACGTCGCCACACAGTGTCACCTGTAGTCAGAGTGATAGCTTTTCGATTCGTATTGTAAGCACGCGAGTTACGAATAAACGCTAACGATAGATTATCTGCAACTTTCGCATAAACTTCACTTAGAGAGGACAGATTTGAAGCGTGCCTATCACGACTGTCAGCTAAATTAGCGCTTTGAGTCTGATTATACGCACGGCTTGCTTCCATACAAACTTCTCTACCAAACATAAGGAAATTGGGAGTAAAACCAGTGGCTAAGTTAATACAAGAATTAAGATAGAGTTTTACTTTAGGCAACATCTTAGACCAATTTCTCTGGTTCTCACCAACTAATATACCTAAACATGTAACCACACTTTGGTTATAACGTTCAACAGTATTTGCTTGAGGGGAATAATAAGGAGTATAGATTGAATCAATATGAAATGATCTGAGGAAATTTACAAAATGATTACTACGAAAAACAGTAGCATTGTCACAAAGTATAGCTCGAGGAACTCCGAAATTGAAAAATATTTCTGATTCTAAAGCTTTAACGATAGAACTGGCGTTAACCTTCTTTAGGGGAATAAGCCAAACATACTTAGAGAAAACGTCCACCATGGATAAAATATATTTATACCCATAGTAAGCGATTGATAACGGACCGATCAAATCGATGGAAATTAATTGTAAAGGTAACGTAACGACTTTAGGATATAACATTTGACCACGAGGTTGGGTATTAGCGATTTTGTAAGCCTTACAAACTTCGCAATGCCTCAGAGTCTCAGTAACATCCCGGAACATATTTGGCCAGTAAAATACCTCTCTGATTTTGAGATATGATTTAGTGACACCAGGGTGTATCGATGGAAAATTGTTATGTACCTCCCAAATCGCAGCAGAAACCTTCTCGGCTGGTAGCACCACACGCCATGGATCTGAAGCTAAAGGAGATGTGACAGGCATGCGTCTTAAAAGAACACCATTCTGAATGGTGTAAGCAGGAAACATTTGGGGTGTATCACGGGCACCTAAATAAACCTTTTTATACCACCTATCGGTAGTTTGGTCAGGTCCTTGATCAAACGTGACTGGACTAGCATAAATTCTAGACAGAGCATCTGGAACAACGTGTTGTGACCCCTTGCGATGAACAATGTCAAAGGTATATTGCGAAATTACCGTTGCCCAGCGCGCTAAACGACCAGAAGGGTTGTTTAGGGTAAGAAGCCACTTCAAAGCCATATGGTCGGTAATGACTGAAAACTTCATTCCATCCAAGTAGCAACGGAAATGTTTTATAGAATCTAAAACAGATAAAAGCTCACGTTCAGTAGTACTGTAATTACGTTCAGCTTTAGAGAATAGGCGAGAATAATAGGCTATAGGATGTTCGACGTTATCAATCGTCTGTGAAAGTACGGAACCAAGACCTACAGAAGATGCATCACATTGTAAAACGAACGGTTTGGTAAAATCTGGACAGGACATAACAGGAGTATTAATCAATGCCTGCTTCAACTTAACGAAAGCTTTATCAGCTGAATCATCCCAGTTTATCGGATCTCTACCCTTTCTCTTACCAATGAGAGCAGTTAAGGGCGCTATAATCGATGAAAAACCACCAACGAAACGTCTATAGTAGGAACACATTCCGATAAAACCGCGTAGGGATTTCGCAGTAGTAGGAGTTGGAAAATCTCTAATGGCGTCTAATTTACCTGGATCAGTTTGTAAACCTTTCTCGTTTACAATATAACCCAGATATTTCAACTCGCTTTTACAAAATTCACACTTTTTCAAATTAATTGATAAACCTGCTTCTTTGAGACGGTTCAAAACCTTCTTTAGAAGAGCAAGATGACTCTGAAAGTCTTTAGAAATCAAAATTAAATCATCGACATAACCAAAAACACAGTCATCGCTAGTCGCTGTATACTCAAAATTCACAATCAAATCAGTAAGTCGTTGCATTTCGGACGCTGCGTTTGTAAGTCCAAATGGCATTCTAACAAACTCAAATAAACCGCGCTGTGGGACTATAAAAGCAGTTTTCTCACAGCTATCCTTATCAGCTAAGGGAATCTGCCAAAATGCACTTCGAAAATCAAGCGAGCTTATATATCTTGCGCCACGAAGATTATCCAAAATATCATGGATACGCGGGAGAGGATAAGAATCCCTGATAGTTACGCTGTTCAACTTCCTGCTATCAACACAGAAACGAACAGAACCATCTTTCTTCGTGACCATAACAACAGGACTCGCCCATGGTGAGCGTGAAGGACGAATGACCTCCATCTCCAACATCTTATCTATTTCCTCATTCAGTATTTTTAATTTTACTGGAGAAAGTGGATAAAACCTTTGCCTAATTGGCTGACCAGTAGTGTTTATTTTGTGTGAAAGCCAAGTGGTTTTTCCTAAACCGATTTTGTCTGACGAAATGACTTCGAATTCGTCAATGACCAGCTGTAAACTCAGCTCTTGCTCGGGTAATAAAACATTACGGGGATGTATGTAACGGGTTTCACATACACTAGAAACTAGGGGGGAACAATGGCTAACAGTCGGAAGAAACATGTTACCTTTTATATTTTTGTTAAAAGCTTTGCTAAAAACTGAGGTTAGACCAAATTTATTCCAAAATTCAATTCCTAAAATCACAGAAGACGTCATACACCGTGCTACCAAAAACTCATGGACAAAGGTCGTACCATTGAACTGAACTGGGAGATAAACAGTTCCTAAAATATCAATAGGTGAGTTATTAGCTGAGATGGCACGTGGACACGACACATCAGACCTCAAAGAAATACCTAGCTCGTGGGTTAAACATTCACTAACTAGGGACATTTGAGCGCCTGAATCTAGGAGTGCATTAACAGAACGATTACATAACAAAATCTCAATAAAGGGTCTGTTATCAGACGAATCTGAAGCTATCACCGGTGACACTGTACGAGATTGAACGTGTTGCCGGTGAATTAAACATTGTTTTGGATTGCAATTAGGGCAATCACGTGTTATAAAGCCAGGCTTACGACACCTAAAACATAGCAAACCAGGAAAGACTGGACATGAACGATATAGATGTCCAGTTTTGTTGCATTTTGAACATTGCAGCGTTTGAATCGTTTCACTGGAAACTGACTTTGACAACCTAGGCAAAAAACTTTCAAAATGAGATGCTGCATCAATAAGCGCATCAAGATCAGTAAATTTACGGATAGATAAACATGGAGAATATTTATGATGCATGTTGTGAACGATTATTTCTAATAACTTCGTCTTTTCAATAGGGTGGTTTAAAGTTTGGTTTAAATAAGAAACCCGGATGACGAAGTCTCTCACAGATTGATCAGGTCTTTGTTTCAAATTTCTGACCTCATGTTCGGTTTTAAATTCAAAATCTATAGGACCAAACATTTTAATAAAATTCTGTTTTAATTTGGAATATGTTAGATCGGGTCGGCGAATTAATCTAAAATATTTTAATGCGACCCCAGATAAAACCTCATGGAAACGTTTTACAACATAATAATCCGGTAAATCATCTGCGTCTTTACAGTCATTGATGCAAGCAAAAAACTCACGAACGCAGGTGATTCCATCAAAATTAATTCTCCATTTTGTAAGAGAAAATTGTTTCCTAAAAAATTGGGGACAGTCTTCGGATCTTATTGAAGAAGGTAAGATCGACTGTGATGAAGCACGAGATGCTCTAGGCGGAATGGGAGGAGGTCTGGAAATAATAGGACTGCTACGACGTGGTGTCGCCTCAATAGGGCACTCTTCTTCAGCCATGTTTGAATATAATAGGAAGAAAAAAAAAAAAAAATTAAAAGCTAGTTTCCCTAAAAATATTCTAAACCTTTGAAACCTAAGTACAACGTCTAGAGTTTCGGAGAAAGAAACCATCAGTAGTCTCTGCAACTCTCTCCTAAAAATTCGACAGGAGAAGACAGATTCAACGTGTGTTGCGACCGTAAAATGGTTAGAACAAAAAGAAAAAGGAACGACGAGACAAACCAGGAATAGACGAGGGGAAAAAAGGAAAAAAACATCAGCTGGCCTAGTTACCATAAAAATAAGTAGATAACTAGCAACACAGCCTAGTAAAACCAAGCAAAACCTTTGGACTCGACGCCTAACCATTTATACATACAAGCATTCACATCAAGGAATACAGCTACGTCTATCTAAAGTAGTGAAAAGTACAATAATTGAGAGTTGAAACACCAACATAAAAGCTACGTGATTGAACACGATAGGATTCTTGCAAAAAAAATCAGGTACCTGGTGAACAACTGGACTTAGTCTCAAAGGGATAGATCTATAATCAGCAACCGATCGCTATAGGAATAGCCAAGCTGTGGATAAAAACTAGGCACTCGCAAAAACCTCTTAAAAAAGCTTACCGTAAAACTCGGAGGCCTAAAGATCCACACACCTTACAAACACTACGGGTTCTAAATACATCTAACTATAGGATGGAAATTAAATTCGGGTAAAATATATATTTGATGGGAAGAAATAAAAGAGTTATATGTTTAAAGTTTTACAAGATTATTTTCATAGCACTCAAGTACAACACAAACAAGAAATCAATAAAAGCAAAGACCAATATTGCTTTGTCTTCTAAATTGTCACGGATGTTATAATATTATAATAGCTTCTGGAACTTCCTCAAAAGAATCAGGAATCTGAAACATAAAGAACGATTCGCTTCCGAAGAACGATCTGTTAATCAAATTTTTAAAATGATTCGCACGATGAGCGCGACCACCTTTTCACGGAAAAAAAAAAGTAATTAAATCAAGATATTTATGAGGATAAATAAACCTTTACTTACTTTGCCAGAAAGCCAAATAATGTCGTATAGAAAATTTGCCGGAGAGCCAATTCTGTGTCGCATTATGATGTCAAAGAAATGAAACACTCATAACACTTCATATACGTATAATTTTGGTTAAAGAAAAAAAAAATACTAAATTTGATGATAAAAAAATAATAGGAAAACAAGTATATAAAAGTACAAAAAAGGTATCGTGTGTTGTCGTGACCCGTTAATCTTAAAAAAACAAAGATCTATCTTACTTTACGATAATCATTACATCTTTTATTAATTTGAGAACGTTAATAAATTTATTAGACCGAATATCGCGGATTTAAAAAATACGGTTGCAACTCGTTTTATTTTAAACCCGATAAGGCCGGTTTCCTAAAGGATTAGAAACTCGTAATGATTTGTTCGCTCACAAGGAAAAAAAGAAACGTTATTACATTAGTTTTAAATGCGTACGAAAAATGTCTTTTCACTCCCGAAGTAGAGATAACCGACGTCAACCCAAAAGTGGTATTTGAAAAAAGAAAAAAATATATTCGGGTGAATATTTTTAGGTAAACCTCCCCGTCGTCCTCCTGACGACGGCAATGGGGCGCCTCTCCCGCAGTATCCACTGGGGATATAGCCTTCCCTGCTACTGGCTTCTGGGGTGGCAGCCTGGGAACCTCGTCCGCTTAATCAGCAATTTACAATCACCAGACCATAAAACCGGTAATCCGGCTTCAAGAGTTGTTCACAAGTTGTGCATGGACATATGTACCATGGCTTTAAGCTCAACTGGCTAAAACTATCAGCACATAATTTTTATTTATTATTCCTCTGAATAAAACATGATTTCCTGGTCGCTGACATAACACAAGTGCCAGAACAAACGTCGACTTTATCCCATGTCAAAAAAATTCGAATAGCATTCAAATAAATCTACTGAACGTGATTTGAAAAAATAATCAAGGAGTTTCGCGTTTCAAACAGAAAAAATAACAAGACATTTAAAACCTCCACCTATTTCTTGGAGTGATTTGAGGAATTATGTAGTGACTACACTGCACTACCTACATAGGTAGAAAATTAAATCGTGATGTAAGACATTATTGTTCCTGACAATTCATTCAATTGTATTATTTATGTTATTTTTACTTCTTGTTATACAATTTTAATAAACGCTTGCCATAATATCTATTTTTTATTTCTGCATCCTTGCACCAATTTGTTGTCACTTTCGGTTTATTTTTAACGTTTTTCTTTAACGTTTAACGTAATAACGTTTCATGTCATGAGTTCTCTCATCTCAGGAATTGTGTATGATGAGAAAAGACAATTAAATCTTACTGATCAGCCCTGTATCGGCCGAATCGGCCCCCAATACCTTTGACAGTAGAAAATATTAGAGGCAACAATCCATGTTAGAGAACTTAAGCATTGTACCTAGAGCTGTACAATAGTAGATTCACTACGAACTGCAAGTGACTTAATAATGAACTCTTAGAACCTCCACAAACAAATTATATTTGAACAAACTTGGCACGACTCTAAACGTTTGTAAGATACACTATGGTATTAGCCATACAAAAGTGTGGCTCGTAACTGCATACATATGCAATATATATCACTGCAACGTAAATCATATTTTGACACAGAAGAAATGAGCTTTACTATGCTTGTTTACTTCAATTTCAGGCCATTCAGTCTTATACGTTCCTTATGTGATGATGATTTCATAGTGTATTATGAAGTAAGTTCATTTCATTCTGTGTTGATGCCTAACCAATATCCAAAGCTATAAGCAGGTATCGATGCCTAATTTCAGCTCTAGGGTAAATGGTTTTATACGAGTACATCGATATTATTTTTGTATTGAACTCGTTCACTCATGCAAACATATTTTAGCGAGTCATAAAGTTTCTATCTATAGTTTTATTGCTTACTGAGTAGTCTGGTATGAGAACTTTGTTGGATTATATTTGCAATAAATACTAACGGCTCTAGTATGAAGAAATGCAAATGAACTCTGGCGCAGTCAATGGTATTCCGGAATTAGTTTCTAAATGTGGCCCTGTTACAGACGTCCAGTTCATACCCACGGAGAAGGGGAAATATATCCTCGTGCTTCGCGGCTACACGTATTCACAAGTCGGAGGACGGTTCTTCTACTGTTCGTCGAAGCACATGGGGTGCCGGGCGAGGGTTCGGCTGATGTCGGGCAAGCTCGTGGCGTCGGCTGACGAGCACAACCACGCACCCCCGTCCCACGCGCGCTGCGGTAACGGCGCCTTTGTTCAACTCCGTCCCAGAGGTCTAGCAAACTTCTCAGGTCTCTCCTCAGCTATCCTCCCTTCACCTATTACTTCCCCAACCGTAGCAGCTCTAGCTCTTCATGCCCTCAATTTTCCAAGAATACTTCCCAAAACCGACCTATGGTCACGACCCCCTAATCCTGAAGATAAAAAGGATCCTTAGTAAGATAAGAAAAAATATATTTGAGCAATAAATCGTATGACATAGTGTTGATGTTCACTGATGCGGATCGGAATCGGATTGTTATACATTATTAATAGAAGATACGGTTGTTGAGGAACTTTTATGATAGTTGCTTAATGTTGAATATGCTAAGGCCTTTAATATTTGTGAAATATATTTTAATATTGCAGCTAATATTACGACTCGTAAATGCGGTTAATGTAGTGTTAATATTGCAGCTATTTGTATGTCAGCAAATTTTTATTGTACTATACAAAGGGTTTAGTACTTATATCGTTGTTTATCAAGTGCCTACTTAGTTTTTCTTTAGGTTATATTTGTTACGGCTAATAGCCATAGAGCGGCTACACCTAGTTTTAGCCGGCAACAACTAGGTGCAACCCGGCTACAACTAGTTGTAACCTAACCTCAAAACACTTTAAAGTTGCCTAAAAGGCGAAGTCGGAGCCCCGCTTTGCAGGGCTCAAGGGTTAAAAAAAATAACCACGAAGAGAGCCGTAACATATTCAATTATTCACTCATACGAAAAGGCCTTGGAATGAGCTGTGATTTATTTATGTCGTGACGAAACGCATCAGTTGACAGTGACGTTTACTTATTACTAGACTAGATCGTTGTAGAAATCGAAAGTTTCTGAATTTGTTGATCTCTAAAATTTATGTATATTTCGAAAATATAATGTTATAAGCTTCGCTTTCAGTGATAATTCAACGCGATACGTAATTCGGTGATATTTTTTAAGTAATAATTATGGTTATTATGAGCCTTATTATATCTACGTTAATTCTACTTAAAGTTTTCTACATGTTAATTCTTACTATTTCGTTTGTATATACAAAATCTTATTTTTAAATATAGACTGCTCCTTTATGAATAATTATATTGTGCTTAAATAATGTTGGTGTTTCTATTTGAAATCCGAACTATATAAAGTACTAATAGTAGGTACGGCTATTCGTTGGAGATTGGAATGGCCCAGTAAAACCTTTGACGATCAGGTGAAATAAGTGAAATAACATATTTATTCCTCTGTTTAATGTGAAAAGGTATACAATCGGTACAAAAATATACAAGGTCCAAATATACTACGTACGGTACAAATTTCCTAAAAAACGGTTTAACTAATGAAGTAGAAATTATAATGTTAAGGTTTTTCACAAGAAATTACTAGAAAAAGAAGACTAGTACTGGCTACAGGTAAGCACAATGGTTAAAAGGAATCTAAGGTATAAAACCGATAATGAAGATGCTCACCTATAATTTGAGAAAACGACTGTAACTTATTAACATACACAGAAAAATACATATCCGTTTATGCCATAGGTGTACGATTCTCAACGAACCGACTGGGTTCCAAGAACTTGCTTGTGGATGGATTCAGCTTCCGAAGAGAGTACTCCTCAGGAGCCAGGGTGTCTTGGAGGTGTTCCAAAAGAGGCTGTCCAGCGACTGCGGTTACCATGAACGATGAACTGCTATGTACCAGATATTGGCACAAGCACTGACTGTCGCGGGAACTAAAAGAGACACAGAAGTTTTTTTCTTTACGGCTATACCCCTGTAGTATTCGGCAAGAACTCAACAGAGCACTTCTTTAAAGAATTGATGATATGAAGATTGAATTCAATGATGAAATCTGATACATAGAAGGCTGCTCCTAGCATCTTCCGTTAGCTAATGATGAATTTGTCGACGTGTATAATCAGAGTTTAATCGTGAAATCAATTGAGATTTATATTGTATGGATACTGATTTGTACATTCATGTTTTAATAAATACTATATTTTGTTAGTAATATAACCTGTTTTTACTGTAACCCTTGAAATTCATCTGCATCTTTAAGCCTTCTTTCAGTGTTAAGAATCAAATTAATGGTATAGTACTGGAATTTAAGTTATACCGATGTTGTATTTTCAGAAACGGTGGAGTTTTACACAACGGGTCGAGGGCAGATTGGCGCCATGTTTAATGGACAGAAGTTCTACAAGAACTACCAGGGTAGTGATGGAACTGTGTCGTGGATCTGTCGCAATAAACACCTCTGCAACCGCAGGATCAAGACCCAGGGAAATAATGTCATCGCCATTTCGGAGAGAGGACATTCACTTGAATGTATCGAGTTGGATTTAGAAGCCTATGAGGAGATTCAACGTGAGATGTAACTATGAATAAGGTTACTCATAATGCTCATGTACGAGTAGTTTAAGTGTTGTGTTTTGTTTTGTTGTAGAATTATGTATTCGTCTGCTTCATTCTTATTTGTGCGTATATGTATACTGGTTACTCAAAGCTCAATACATTTCATGTGAATATTTCCACTATTGACAAAATTGTTAATCACAATCCGGCTCGATCCGGCCTTTGCACATTACTATTATTTTTTTTATTATTTCTATTATTTTATTTGTGTGTGTGTGTCTTTGAGATTAATCTCTAGATTAATCTCAAAGATATCTCTACTTTTTTTTCTGGTACTTTTGTGCAAATTGTGAAAGGAGGATTATCATTACTTTTATCACAAACAAAATTCGACTAGGTAGTAGGTACCTACTTATAATATAGGTAATCATTGTAATTTTATTTATTCTTAAAAATAAAAACTCAGACAAGGTACAATACCTTGGAACTTAGTTAAGAAAACTACATAATTATATAAAAAAAACAATCGTAACCAGGGCCTAAACCACCAACTCTTAAAGCAGTATTACTTTAATATTACTTCTAGTGGGAAAGAGACGGAGCTATACAGGACGTATTGCTCCGTCTCTTTCCCACTGGAAGTAATATTGAAGTAATACTGCTATAAGAGTTGGTGGTTAGGCCCCAGATCTGTTAAGCCATAGTATTTAGTAGAAAATCAATTTTAACTTAAGTTTATATTTAAGGGTTGCAAATTTAAAAAATCTGTAAATATAATCGCTTAATTAATGTGTTTTTTGTGTAATATAGTTTATGAAATGATATCGGTGTTACGTTATAATGATATATACGCTATACGAATATTTATGTAAAACACGAAATAAAAAAAAATAAAAATCATGTTTTATCTTATTTAGCGCAAACAAACCTTTTCTAAACCCATAAAAAGAAACGATGTGAAGCGGCAGCTTATTCATGTTTTTTTTTTGTGAAATAAAGTTTTAGGTATCGCAGAATTCTTCACGACGACCAAGGGGCAGCTCGGGGCCGAGTTTGAGGGTAAGCGGTTCAACAAGAACTACCAGGGGAAGGGCGACGTGGTCTCCTGGGTCTGTCAGTTCAAGCCGTGCAACCGCCGGATCCGGACGCGCGGACACTACGTCATCGAAGTGTCGCAGAGACCACACTCAGAAGAATGTGAGGCGACTTACTTTGAAGAAGAGAGGAAATTTATGGCCGAATAAATTAATCATCTGAATGTCCTGCAGAATTGAATAAGACTTAGCAAATGAGAGCTGACGCAATTGGCGATACAAAGATTCTAACTAGCGCCTCTAGTATCAAATTGTGAAGCTGTCTAAGAACGACACTTTGACAGTTTTCGTATAGCGTTGCTAACTTGTGGGCAGTTCCCCTTTTTGCGGGGAATCTTAAGTTGATTGAGGATTGGCATGATGCGGGGATTTTGAATATCGATAGTCTGGGCCGAGTCAGAACAAGAAATCAAAATAGGTACTTATCTTAAAATTTTTGTTTGGTTACTCATGGATATCGAATGACTCCCTTTTTCTAATTTGATTTATATCGCTCGACCGATGCGTTCGGAATACCTATATCTATCTATCTGGCCTATTTTGTCCCACTACTGGGCAAAGGCTTCCCTCAACTCTGTCATTTGCTATGTCTGGCGAGAGGGAAGTGGAGATTTTAGTGTCGTTCTTAGGTAACGTCTATTTTTTGCCGCTAGAGGCGCGCGTCACAACAGAACAGGGCAAAAGTGGCCACTGATTGGGTTCCAAACAACAGAAACCGGTGACGCGGTTGGCCCAGGAAGAGATGGCGTGATGAGATAGACTCCTACCGGCCAGATGTGGCAAAGGGCAGAGAACAGTGGAAGAAAGGAAGGGAGGCTTTTGCCCTGCAGTGGGACAGTACAGGCTCATAATAATAATAATAATATAGAGGCGCGCGCGTAACCTTTACATCGCCAATAAGTGAATATGCAATTAGAAAAATCCATGTTATTTATTTTCTGACCGCCGAAGTGATATTTTTGTATTAATCTTTGATCACACGTTAGGGCATAATTTTCACATTATTACTTACTTTTTACTTTACTTCATAATGTATGTGGGGAATGAAGTTAAATCTTTGCATTTACTTTTGTAATATCTAGTCAATTACTTCCAATACGCAACTAAAAATACGGAAAAGTAAAATTATTCATGGTTCAGGTTTGCTTTAGGTGATTATAAGGGCGTGTAATTTAGTCTTATTTTCACTTTTGAGGACCTGATAAACACCGCAGACGATGAAATTAACGGGCCACTGGTACTGAGCTCAAAACGTTATTTGAGAACTTATGAACAGAGCTAGTTTAAGTACTTAGTTAAGTATTTATTAGTAATATAAGACATGTTAGTCTAATATAATTTATTTAAATCAATGTGATTTCAAATAAACTTTTTTTTTTGTATGTCAAACTTGTGATTTTGAAATGTTTGTTTCGGTTATTGTCATTTTAATCATACATACTGGGTACCTACCTATCTGTTTGGTAGGTAAGTGTGAAAGCTTTGACATTACGAACACCACTATCCGGCATTGTATTTCTTTATCCATTCAAACAACTCAGTTCCTAAAATTCAACACAGCAAATATATTTTCAGTTTCGGTTATAACCACGACAAAGGGTACGACCATACTGGTGTACAAGGGTAGGCGGTTCTCGAGGAACTACCATCACCAGGCGACCGGCAAGGTTTCGTACCGATGCAACAGAGTCGGCTGCTCGGCTAGGATCAGCACCGTCGAGAACCAGATTGTGATGGTGAAGAATGACCATAACCATGCAGATTAGAATTTATTTAAAAATTATTTGAAATGAAGCGTACTGCAGACGTCGATGGGTATATCGTTTTTTCGTTTTTAACAGAGTTCGAGTCTAATACGAGCAAATGTTCCGGTGTACCTTTTAATCTTAGTATTTCTAACTTAGTGGCAGATGATGCCAGCATCCTGTATCAGGATCGCATATTTTGCAGATATGGAATGTATTTTAATTCAATAATGTAGGGTCGATTCGATTACCAATCATTCGATAAAATCTCTGTGCCTGCTAATCTGAAGTTTTATTGTCTTATAGTAGATTTGCGTCCTTCATTAAACTAATAACAACAATGTTTACGTAAGTATCCAAACTAAATAGAATATCATCGTACCAGCTATAAAAAAAAAACAATATTATTAAGATAGTAACTTTGTTCACAGATAAGACGCCATTATTCTGTGTGTCGAGGCTTGGACGACCACAGCTGTGCGTAGGATCGCACCGGTACTGCCTGACGTGTGTGAAGGGTGCGGTCACCAAGTGGCGCTGCACCAAGCAACCGCGCGGCTGCAAGGCCAAGCTGCACACCTTCGATAAGGCCATCATCTGGCACTTGAATGTACACAATCATTAGAGAACTAGACAGTCTGCTATTTCACACATTAATGGGGATAGAACTATGGCGGCCTACCTACCCGGCCGCCATTTTTCAAAATCGCAGCGCACGATGAAACATGTATACGTCGCAGCCAACTAGCTTAATCAGCCGTTTAATTAAAAACCTAGCCTTTTTCATTTCACTGCGTTGATTTTTCAGTGACCTAAGTGACATCTTTTTTTCAATATCGTTTAATGACTTGCCCATGTCACTTATGTCGCAGATTAAATGGCGCAGTTAAATGAAAAGGCTAGGTTTATATATGGATGCTCTATGCTATGAATATTTGGGTATAAAGTCGTGGTGGCGCCTGGTGGCTGTACCAGCTCCCATAGGAAAATGTTCGAACCCCTTTCTCATATTCCTTGACACAGAAAATTCTCAATGTATGTATTTACAAAATGTTGGAGTACTTTGTCTCTCATAGGGATCGAGTATCCTCAGTCTCCCTATATAAGGTAAAACAAGCCTTATTGAATTAGAATTTACCCTAATTGTCTCCACAAAAATAAAATAATTTAAAAATACTTTTATGAGATAAGTACCTACCTACGTGAGTAATAATATTTCAAACTAGTCAAGTCTGAGTAGAAATTTAGAATTTAAAGATGATATACATGTGTTTAATATAGGTTCACTGTAAATACTTAAAGATTGTAATATGTGGTTATAGTGGTGTCTCAAAAGACAGATGTGTAAAAAATATTTGTGAAAGTCATAGTCCATCCTTCATAGTCATGTACATCAAGTTTGATGTAGATATTATGAATGAATTCAACTGGTCTGATCGTGGTCGCGGCGAAGTCGTTTTAAACGATTTTTTGAAATGATATTAAGTACAACAATATGAATTATTTTTGGGGTCTACAATAGTTGTCGGCTGATAATGGTGCAGGAATCATAATACTAACTGTCAAATATTTCAGAGACCACAACCATTCAAAGAGTTTCTTTGTAATATTGAGAAATTAATCTGGTCGTTGACGTGTTTGAATTCTGTGAATCATAAATACCTAATTTATTTCATATTCTAGAAGTTTTATTTTAAATTGAGTTCGATTCTAAGCTAATGTTTATTATGTTTTTCAATCTGTTGGTATTTTTACCAAAACTGATCGGCTAGGCCCGCTCCCTATTTCATTGGGACTTAAACGTTACTGCTGAAATGCGAGCGTCCTTTGCAATTCCTACAAAACATTTGGATTAATTTCAGAACCTATATCTTTGCGTAAAGATATGTTATGTTTTAATCCATTTGCCAGTAGCCAAGTTTTTGACGCTCTACCATTATTTTAGGTTCTGATTCAGGTGAAGAGCACATAGAAGAATATTATTTTGCTAAAAGCAAACATGGGAACCCGATATTGGTATTATCCGGACACCGTTTCAAGCTGATGAAAAACAGGGGAAAATATAAACGATGGATCTGCATCAAGACCAGGGAGCGATGCAACTCGTTCATAGTCACTGAAGATGAAAACATAGTTAGAATGAATATTCGACATACTCATGGTTTAAAAATAAAACAGGAGAAGTGCGACTCACACTCGCCCACCAGAAGTTACGTAATTTGGTAGGAAAAACATACACACTCAGCACTTGACCTAGAAATCCCGATGATTTTTATAACTTAATTTTTGAAAAGAAACGATAGAAAAAATAATTATTTGTCAAAGTGTAGGTACATCTGCATATTAATGATGAATTTATTTTGTATGCTGGATATAAATTCTTCATTACAGTATTAGTAGATAACTACTATCTAATAATGCTATTTCATTAATTAAAAATGTTACTAAGTCGAAAGCACAATCTGTGATAGACTGAATATACTACATGGATTCGGTTTTTACCATATTGGTTCCTACATAATTCTAAAAACGAATAACACTAGTGTTGTGAAATTACAAGTTTACGTACAATTTTCAGATGAAATGAGAAGATACCAAGGGTAAAACTTTTTTAAAACGATAATTGGGAATTTTAAATGCAGTTTGATGGCAAGCAATTAAGTTTATTTAAAAACAATTGTGTTTGTTATTATTACATTGTTAAGAAATAAAATATTTTTCTATATTGACGTTTTAATGTGTTTTCAGCATTTTTTTTTTCTATTTACACAAGAGTTTATAGAATTACATCAGCTTAGTAAAAACTTTTTTACAAAACAATACAACCGACTTCCAAATAAAAAACGTTTTTGGTTAGTCGGAGTTTTTTGTTGTGTTTTTTTTGACATAAAACGTTGTCACAACCAAAAACACCGAAATTAAGATAGGATAAAAAATCAGCAAAATCTCTGTGTGGAAGAAGAAAACAATCATCAAGCTCTGTACTGAAAACTAAACCCAAAAACATGGTTTCTTGAATAGAATTGTACTTTCGGGAACGTATGGCGCACATAATAGGTAGAGTATTCTATTCGACCATCTTTCATAAACATAGGTAGTGACATTAAATTTTATATGCGCATTATAATTTTATAGCGCGTTCTATAATTTACCATGACGTGATTGGTGCGTTCCGGGCTGGCTCCAAATGCGAGCAACTTGGGCAACTGCGGCCCCCTTCTACCATCGGATGTCTAGACGCACTGCAAGTTACCATCCCCTACCTATTCCACCAATTCACACTTAGCGTTTCCAAACGTCTTTCATAATGCGCACAGGAGTGGAACTCTCTACCTGCGTCTGTTTTTCCGAACGTATTTAATTCTAATCTTTTCAAAGTTAGAGTGGACAGGCTTTTTCCGGGTAAGCTCACTCCATCGTCGACTTTAACTCTATCACCTCTGACCTAGACTAGAGTGAAGAGCTAACGCAACTAAAAAAAACCTGACATTTGAGTTATTTGTGTAACTTTTAAAACGAAGTAAATTATAAGTAAATAAATAAATAAATTTATTCACAAATAAAAGATACACAAGACCTATGAAGTCCCTGACTTCTGATCTAGGTTCAGAGACCTGTGTTACAGAAGTCAGTGTCTTCTCCCATCAGTCACAACAGTAATAATGTTTTGCACAAAAACTTAAACTGACATTATAACATACATACGGGTCGAATTGATTTGAAGTCGGTTAAAAAGTCACACTATTCCTGATCCACCTCGCTTTACGACGTATTGTGGGGTGATTTTGATGGTCCCATGTTCTTTCAATTATATTGTGTTATTTTCAAATATTTCTGCATAATTAGTAAATATAACATGCGTGTTCTAAACGTAGACTAAACTATTTTTCCATGTTTCAGCGCCGGCTGTAAATCCTCTTGTGTTCGGGATGACAAAGTTTGGAAACCCTATCATAACTTGGGGTAACTACCGGTTCATTAAGAAGCTGGCTCGTCGCGTGAAGACCTGGTGGGAGTGCACGGCGAGGAAGTCCTACGGCTGCCGCTGCGTTGCTGTCACCGTCAACGACCGCCTGGTCAAGCTCAACGGGTGGCACAACCACTAAAAGTCAAGGGGAAAATGAACGAAAATTACGGTTAATAAAGGTTTTGGAACAAAATAACGGTTGAAACTTGTATGATAATATCATGTTGGGTACAAAAGTGACGTTTTACATATTGATTAAGTTTATCTAAGTCCTTGAATAGGAAGGTCTTCAGTGACCAAACACTAATGTCTTTCATTGATGATTTCCTGATGGACTATTTTATTTTGCTGTTTGGACACCTAGATCGCCGAGCCACGTTTTTGTTTGGTAGTCGCAATGTCGTCAGCTTCGTGGCTCAAGCTTCGTTATGGTTTTTGGTGTTTGGGCTTATTGAAAATTCTCGAGACTAGAAACACCTCTCGGTCGTAGTTGCTATGTGCTAGTCACACAGATTTTCCTACTTAAACAAAAAAAAAAAAACAAAAAAAGTAATAGTTGTAATTGTTTATCTTTTCCTAAAATATCTTATCTAAAATGACTATGATCATTTAGTTGTAGAGATACTAAATAAATAATTAGGAAGTACCTTACATACATATGTAAAATATATCTAATAAAAAATATCTAATTGATAAAACGTCAAAATTATAACTTATCAGAGTTTGATATGTAAATCTGTCGAAAAATACATCTCGATGTAAATATAATAGACAAAACATCGGTATAATTTTGTATATCTGTAGGTGTCACTTTAAGATAGAAAAGTATTTACTAATTTATTAGTGATTTTCCAGTGCTGTTGAACTTATCTACTGCGAACCTACGAGTAACTACATACATAACGTAGGTAATGTTTTAATATAATATTAATTGTAAAATAAGACATTATGTCATAGGTGTGGGTGTTGGTAGTACATAAAACATTATATTAATAGTATTTAGGAGATTTACGAAAACGTGTAAAAATGGAATAATAGTGGTTTGTGTAATTTCGAAAATGCGAGGCATTTTGTTATTTTACCATAATATATGTCAGATAAAAATGAGTACCTACCTGCCACCAGAGTATATTATAATATATTGGTACCTATGAAGTGTGGATGGATACGTTACGCCCTAAGATCGAAAACGCGAAATCGAAAAACAACTCACAACGCCCTCGCGTTCCCTCAAACCCAAACATTTTTCGCGAAGTGACACCAGTTAAGGCTCTGAACGTGTCTTCATTTCTACAACGCTTTGTGGCCGTTTTCGTGATGTGGAATTTGTGTGGCGTTGTGAGCTGTTTTCGGCTTTTGGGTGTAACAGATATACCTACCTAATATTTAAATAAAGATGGTTTTGTACAAAGTGGTTCTGTAAAGCCATTAATATGTACATATTTAAATGTTGAGGTAAAAAAAAAACATTGGCTAGACATCAAAATCAAAGGTTTATTATGTGATCTGTATTTACGTCATATTCTACAATAAATGTGTAATCCTTATTATTAAAGTTATTTAGTCAATTTATGTTTTTTTATTTGTAGCTTTGAATAAATGAAAGCAAACTGTTTAAGAATCTGAAACTTCCTTTTGCATGAAAAGGATCAAAGATGACTCTACAAAAGATGGTAATACGAAATTATGGTTATATTTCAGAGCCGAAGTTTGATTTATCTCAACGTGGCAACCTTGTAGTTCAGATAGGACCGTGGCGGTTCAACAAGCACGCCTGTTGGGGCTCCAAGGTGCGCTGGACTTGTATCAAGAAGAAGAACGGGTGTACTGCAGCCATCACCACAGTTGACAATGTTATCGTCAAGACTCTTGGCAAACATAATCATTAAGTTTTCTGTTATTTGAAGGGATTAATAAGGATTTATTTTCAGTCCAAAATGTATTGAGTTGAACATGTGACATTTCGGTACCTAAGTAGTGTATGTTAGTCCCGTTCTGGAATTTTCGACAAGCGTTATCGCTGATATAATATCACTTTGCTAAAGCCAAACAATGTTTTCCGATAATAAGCTGGTTTCGAGCAAGACATTTTTCGGCACGTTCCCGTATTCCGTAACACACTTGGAACAACAACTATTTTTTGTGATTTATTTAAATAAATAAATTCTCTAGTCTAGTCTAATGGCGGCAGTATATTCCAATTTTGGCTGTTAGAAAGATTCCTTGTATAAATATAAGCTTCCATTCCATTCCAAAGGTTGTCTTGAAAACATCGATTTTAGCGATAAGGCGGGCCCATTATGTCACCCTATACGTAATATATTTATGTACTTAGTTTTCTTGGTGTACATAACAAAGGATATTCTGTTGTATTCCATTTTCTCGTCTTCCTTCAACGATTAAAACTCTACAATCGTGAAAGTGATTCTTATTAAAACCTTCACAATAAGGAATAGTTTCCATGACTTACAGTACAATTATAAAGCAAGTATTAAGCTTATTTTTTCTAGAATCTCAAATGAGATATGTAACCTGTTAAAAAAATGCTATAATTATGATAGTAGTTGCTAGTTTAATATTGAATAGAATTTCTCATAAAGAAAGGCTAGTATTTAACTGAACTTAAATAAAAAAATCTTCCTTTTTATACAAAAAGAAAATTCTAATTTTAATCAAAAATACTGATTGCACAGCAATATAGTCACCTCAAAACATTATTATTTTAGCAGCAATTTGAGTTCGTGACGCATCGTTTAAACGTCATCGTTTAATCGTATATCAATCCACGTTGGGTCATATCATGAAATGCCTGGTCACATCATGAAATGCCCCGCCAACCAGGCCTCTTATTTCTGTCTGCAGAGTTTAAGGTTGAACTAGTCGCGGTCTCGAACTCACTGGTATGCGTGGCCAAATAGCCCGACATAGACAGTATCAGTGATGAGCAGCAAGACGCTAGTCTACACGAACAATGTCTAGTTCCCACGCACACAAACACCATTCCGAATGGAAACAACGATGGACGAAAAGTCTATTGGAAAGTTGAGTTTTAAGAAAAAAAACCACTGCATAAATCAATTACAAATAAAGTTTATTGCACTCTTCTATAATTGATGTTTGCAGACTTTGTTTTTGAGATTTTACACTTCTTTTGTTACTTATTTACGCCGAAAGTTGCGTTAAAATTAGTAAGAAAAACGAATCATTTTTGGCTTATAACTTTTTAATGGCATGTTTAACTTTGAATATACAATGTCAAACAGTGGAGTAATACCTCCCCGAAATTTGTATGGACAAAATATCGACTAGTGTAACCTTAAGTTTGAAGGAACCTATATTTTTTTCTTCATAGAAATATATTTATTGTATAATTATTAGGACTATTACTATATATACACACTTAAATAAAAGACTTAACTGAAACTAAAAATAATCTAAAACATGGTCGAAAAATTCCTCCGCATCGCAGGCCACTGGTAATGTACCCAGAAGGCTGGCAGCATTGCCACGTTGTATGGCAATGCTTATCCTTTGTCCGAGGTAAAAGCCAGCCCTAGGGTCACGCGAAGTGTCAACTAAGCGTCTTGACAGATCTTTAAATAAGTAATGAGCACTCGTACCCCACGACCCGAGAGTTTCAACCCCAAACCATGAACCGAAGATATGAAAGCCGGTAAACTGATACTAGTATTTTTTATTAAGAAATCTATCCGTGCAATCAGTATATTTGATATGAAAATAATATTTTGATGTAAAAAATATTTAATTGATGTAAATAAATTGATGGGTGATAAGTTTTTTGATGTGGTTTAAAAACAAGTCATTTTAATAAGGTACTTACAGTAATACATGAGGATTTGAACTTCTTTCGAAAGGCAACTACATAGAGAATTTTCTGTTCAGAATGTGTTTTAATTGTTGATCTGTTTTTGATGTATTACCAAAATAAGGGCTAAACCAAGACTTGTGGTTTGAGTAGTTAAATCGTGTAACATAGAGCAATAAAAAAAACTAATTTTAGTAGTGTTATGTTATGAGACGACGTTATTACCGTGCTTCTAATAAAATAAGTGCGCCTGAAATTCTCTAACTTAATATTAAGTCGTTACTCATTTGATCTAGCTAGTAGTAAGTGTGGTGAATATATTTAACACTGCCATGTAATAAGTTTAGGGCCAAACTGAAAGATCATCATTTAAATGTGTATTGGCAGGTAAAGGTAGCTATTCTATCATGTTGAGATTTTTTTGTATTATTATCTTTAAGACGTATTTAATGTACTTTTGCTAACCTGGCGTTAGTTCTTATATTAGTTCCCCTAAGTTCCTAAAATGCTTAAATTATTATTCGACGATGGTGTGTAGACAAACTTTTTCAAAATCAGTTGAATGAATTTTGAATTTCGTAAAAACTGACAAAAACTTTAAGTGTTCATGTTATTGTGATCAAATCAAATAAAGTCTTTCCCGACAGTACCTACATCGGGCCCTCATTGTATGCCTACGTTACAAGCACACACCCACTTACCGTATTAATGTTAGGTCAGTAGAGATTTACATAAACATAGAATATACGCTTTATTACATAGGTTGATAAAAACGTTTCATTTTGATGCTAATAAACATTTCTTTTTGTAACTGTTCCTTTTTATTTAATGAATTTCTTCACCTTTGAGGAATTTCTTTCAGGACACCTCCTGAAAGAAAACCCTGAATCAGGAATCCATTTTGTCAATTTGACATCTGCATTTTGCAGCCATGTCAAAATCAATAAAGATTATAGTTGCTGCTGATATTCCATCGTTCATATCAATAACATTACTTTTGACACACTTCTGTGACATAATTATATGTGATTATCTACGCAATTGTTCTGCAGAAAAATGCGCAATAATAAATTATAATAATCAATTCTGTATAGTCTCTTCTGGCTTACCGTACTCACAAATCTTCAGGTCATTGGTAAAAGGTACGTGGCTAGGATGCGTCCCTGACGGCGTTTTCTCGTTTGTACGGATATGATGAATCGATTTTTCTATCATATTGTTACAATGTTTTTGTGTTTATGGTATTTTTCTTCAGTAAATTATGTACATGATCAACTACAACCAGATACTAAAAAAACAATTATTTTCAGATCTGAATCCTGTCTTTGCGCAATCTCAGCGAGGTAACCCGGTCATCATGATCGGTCAGTACCGATTCAACCGCGTCAATAAGTACGGCAGCAGAACACGATGGGTGTGCGTTAAAGCCAAGGCTGGCTGCAGAGCGTCCCTGCACACTATGGACAACGCCATCGTACGAGTGTGGGGGTTCCATGACCCACTAGCTCACACTAGCGCAAATAGATTCTAAATAGCTGAAGAGAACCTGAATGGAACGTTGTCGGGGCTACCGGCCCAAGATAGATAAGACATGTCTCGTTGTTGCAATAAATATGCAATAATTCTTAGAGCATAAGGCATTGCATCTCTACGTAGAGATAGGCGTTTTTTGTATTCCGATACTGTGCACATTCCAGTTTCGGATAACATTGACGGTTTGGTAGCTCCAATAAAAAGTCAGCCGTGACTTAGTAAAATTATTTGACAGCTATCTTGAATTTGTTGACTTGATAAATATTCTAGTTATTTTTGCATAATTTGAAACGTAGATCTAACTATTTTTTAAAGCTAGCACACTCTGACAATGCCTTGTTTGTAATGTTCAAAAGCTGTACCTACTTATCATTAATCGTTCCTATGAACGGGGAACAGAATTAGATTTTGGATCTCAGATCGACCTCGACAATTAAAAGATATCGGTCTTAACTAAGAGTTTTAACCCCAAAGGTAAGGGGTTTGTAACTTAGCGTAAGTTAATCGTTTGTTAATTTATTGACTTTATCATTAACGAACAAAGTCAAGACGTGACTTAACCTGCATTCCTAGAAGTTGCATCGACAGCAATACTTCTCGAACCAATGCAAATAATTATGACAAAAGGTGCTTCCCAATAGATGTTGCTTGTTGCAGAAGTTTACATATTGAGGCTTATCTTTTTTTTCGGTGGATGAAATCGAATGAATTATGATTGATTGGAGTTTACATTGTAAGCAGTATTTTATTTAGTTTTAGGGTGGGTTTTAGTAGATAAGTGTTACAAATATAGTTTTAAAATGAACTCGTAGCATCGACTAACTTGATCAGTATAAGCTCTCGCACTACGGTTACTAACATAAATATTACTTAGGTTTCGGTGGTGGATAAAATAGAGAATTTTTTATTCAGTATTTAATCATGAGTAATGTTTATCTTTGATAGTTTACTACTTTAGATAAGATTACACGTGTATAATTTATGATTTTTACTTGGTCGTTTTATTCAATCCGCAGTCCTATTTTCCACTGGTAAAAATGTTCAAAATTCCTATCTGTATAAACCAGAAAAAAGATTTAAAAACTCATAGTCCTTCAAGGGCTTTTTGAAAAAGGGACCGGTTAAAAGAAAATTCTTCAAGTGAAACAGGCAAAAAATTGTTGTCTTTCGACGAAATTTACTTATTCAATCCTCTTTTATTTTCGACGTCAAATATTTTAAACTGTAACTCTAAGGGCTAATTTTTCAATCGTCAGTTATCTTCTAACTGAGGAATAAAAATGGCGGTTTGACAGATTTACTATACAAAAGCTGTCAAACCACCAATTTAATTCCCCAGTTAAACGTTATCTGACTATTGAAAAATCAATCCTAAGAAACATTTCTTTCCGTAACAGTCCCCAACGTGCTTAAACGAAATGGTTTGCTGAAGGTAATTAGTTAAGTTATACGATATTCATATTAATTTGACCTCTTATCGCGAGATTTAAATCTAGAAAATCAAAATTGTGATCTGTATACAATTATTTTTCATACGTGAATTTTGTGTGTACATAAACAATAAAGATGTGAGAGAATATTATTTGAAGTTTTTAAGTTACGGTAAAGGGTGAAATAATATCTTATAAGCTCATGTTTTGTCGTGGTTTTGGGTTTTTTCCAGTTTTAGTGGAAAAAATTCTTACGTCGACTGGCGCCACTGTCTTGGTGGCTGGCGGTGAACGCTTTTACAAGCATAGCATGAGGGGTGAGAAGACGCACTGGTACTGCGGTAAGAAGACACGCGGGAAGTGCAAAGCCTCCATCACGACCATAAGCGACATTGTCATCAGAACATTCCTGCAGCATAACCATGAGAAGCTGGGCTGGGGCGATAACGATGACGTTTTAGAAAAACGTATTATGAAACATTTTGTCTATGGATCATTTATGACTATGGAATAGAACACTCATTGTTGTATTTAAGTCAAAGTGAGATTTCGTAAAAATTGTTTTCTTGCTACTATAATGACATTGGATTTTTTAGCTTATGAATATTACCTATTTGTTATATTTTGTGTTTTGTTTTGGTTAGCGATAAGACGATAAGACCGCCATCGTACCCATGGAATTAAGTTTGAGTGAAAGAGTTGTTAAACTATGGTTTACAATAAAGTAAGTATATTCTATCTATCTGCTTATGTTTATTAAATTCCTACATTTTGATAGTATTATTGTTAACTTTTGCCTATTTAGTTCACGTTTATACGTTTTAAAATTTGAAATGCTGCTTGAAATTTAAAATAAAAAGGGATAAAACAAATAACAAATGTTGGTATGACAAGTAATACTGCCCTACTACTGACGTACGGAGATATAGACCATCGCACATCAATAGTAATGAGTTGACAGCAGGTAAAGACCTATATCTTAGCGGTTATCGTAGCGCTAATGCTACTACGGGTATGTATGCGGTTGACTGTTCTGTATCAGCAACATGCATTATTATTGCATTTTATTTCGCGGCAATCTAAAATATATTATTTAAAATGGTAATTAATGGTAGTTTTAAATGGTAACTCTTTCACTTTATTTAGTTATACCAAACACTTTATAGAAATCGCATTAGTCTAGAAGTATTAGTTCCTCGCTTTCCATGGATTGGCCACCGCAAATGTTACTTTTCCTTCAGCGCGTTGACGATATCTTAAAATAAAATTTATTTTTTGTCAAATTATTCATTTAAAATAAGTTTTCAATATGTGTTAGTAAAATAACAGTGTGGAAATTATTATTTTTTTCCTACTCCTCTGCTGTTATTTTCTGATTAATTTCGTTGCGGGATCCAAGACAGTTGAATCATTTCTCTGGGACTCATCGAGGTTCATTAACTCGGCGTTTTTCTGGTGGTCGTCAATGTTGATTCTGGATTTCAGGAGTTAAAGCAGTTTGGGAATGTGGTGTGGTGGGCTTGTCCCAAAATAAAAAAAGTAAGTGCAGTGTCTGGGCTGCGCGTTGTTTTTTCGTCAGGTGAGTTTGTGTGTTTTTTTACGTTTTAAAAGATTCCATTAAATTTTTATGCAAGTGTATCTCAGTCAGAACATTTAGATTGAACGAACAGACACCTAAGTATAATTTGTGAACAAATAGTATAATTTTATGCCATAGAAATTTTATGTAAAAATAACAGTTCTTTGACAGTTATTTTCTATCTAGCTTCAAAGTAAAATTTTATTAATTTTAGAAATTGACTCTGCAGTGTCACCCAAAAAGAAAACTAAAACGATCGATGAAATAAAGGAACGGAAACGAATTGCAGAACGACTAAGATACCAACGGCTTAAAAATAACCCTGAAAAGTTAAAAGAAAAAGAACGTCAGAGATACCAAAAGATGAAGGAAAGGGGTACTCGAAAGTTAGTAAAAGATATGAATCGTCAGGAGCATAAAGCTGCGATAAAAAAATGGAAAAAGTATTCTGCAACTTATCGAGCAAAAAGAAAAGCTATAAAAGAAGATACGATGTTATGAGACCTCTGAGTTTATTTAATTTTACGTTTTTTTTTTTTTTTTCGTTGATATTTTTGTTTTTATGCAGTCATGTTCTATAGCGTTTAGAAAAAGAATTCTTAATACAATTCATAAGTAATTTATTTTATACAGACGCTAATCGGATGTGATATTTTATCTTTAAGTAATGGTCAATAAATGCTTTACTTATATTAAAAAAAAATGTGTTCGTTGTATATAAATCGTTCTTTGGGTGGTAAGACTGTCCTATGACGCATATTTAAAAAAATACTCATAAGACAAATAAAAGGAAATTACTGTTGATTTTTGTAGACTTTGTTTCCTACTCACATTACCTTTGCAGACCTTTATAACCGATTTCAAAAATGGAGGTTATCAATTCGACCCGTATGTGTTAGTCTATACCCACCTTATAAACATGTGTGCCAAATTTAATAAGTGTACCTATGTTCGTATGTTTGTCCACGCATAATTCTACCATATCATTTGGTATAGGTAAACGATGTCAGTTGGTGGTCGTGTATCGGTATACCGCGACTACCGCAGTCAGGTACCAATCTCAAATAGATTGTTGGCATATTTACTTTAGATCTTTTGAAAGATAGAACTTTTATTTATTTCTGTTACATGGAAGAGTTTACCTGTTAAAAGAGAAAGGCCCAAATAAACCAGAAGTTAGAAAAAGAAAGAAGACTTTGTGTCTTCTCACCTCCTGAATGTATGGGAAATCCTAGGTTTTACTGATCACCGAGAACGAAATACTACTACGCTGAAATCTCGTTTTATTCCCAATTGTTCTTGAAGCTTGTTTTGGGATGCATGAAGGAGCCTCCTCGTGTAGCGCAATTTCTTCCATCAGGCACTCAACTGAACCGAGCGCTCGGCGCATCCTGGACAGTCTCACCTAACACCTTATAAGACTGACCAATCCTTCCCTTGCGGTGGTAGGGCTAACGCCTACCTGGTTCGTGATCACCCTCCCACCGCAGTCCGGCGTCAAACAGCCTGCTGTGTTTCGTCGACGCGTGGGAGTACCACTGCCTTAAGGCATCTTCTGGGCACGTTCACTCCATCATAGACCTCATCCATCGCTTTCCATCAGGTGTGATCGAGGGCAAGAGCTAGCCCTTTCCTCAATAAAAAAAGAAGCCCGTGTGGAAGGACATTTGGGCCTAAATAATACAGGACGTATAGCTCCATCTCTTTCCCACTGGAAGTAATAATGCTTTAAGAGTTGGTGGTTAGGCCCCAGGAACAGGTTTTATAATAAATTTATTATTGTTTTTTGTAGCTGTATAATTTCTAATAAGTACTATTGTATGTTTGTAGTGCAAATGATAACTTCAAACAGGGGCACTCCGATGCTGGTGGCAGGAGGCGTTCGTTTCTACAAGGAGAAGACTTTCGGCCCCAAAGTACGATGGCAATGCGCTTATAGAAAACTGTACAAGTGCAAAGCGTTTATAAGGACTATAGACAAACATGTTGTGTGTTTTAATGCTAGACATAACCACCAGACACCTTTACTGTAATAGTAATTGTTTTTGTTTTATATTTTATTCGTTTTTAGATCTTTTTTTGGAAATCGTTGCTTTTTATTGTGAAGGAATTGTCACAGTTTTTCACGGAATAGTACTACGGAATATTAAAAGCTAATTAAGAAAATACAGGAAGACTAAAGTGCTCACAATCTCACTAAAAACACTTAAACCTACAGACAGAGTGACTTTAAAGTCATTGGTTATATCTCAGATGTTGAAATTAGAAACTCATGAATAGGAAAATCTCATTTACTATGGGTCCAATCTGAAATCGTGATCAGCGAGTTATGCGAGCATAAAATAACTGAATACTGATTTCTTTCTGAGAGTTGATCTTATGAGATCAACTCTCAGAAGAAAAGTATATTACGCCAGTTACGTTATACTTATGTATCTTATACAGTAGTGGTACGTACATAGGCGAACTAAATGCAACAAGGCGTTTTCTATCTCTCATCATTTGGGTAAAAAATACACTGGTGGGAAATGTATTTTAATCATATTTAAAAGGGAATAAGTTTCGTAAAGGTTTAATAACTACCTACCTGTACTTATAAAATACATACATACATATAAATACGCAAGTTAACTTTAGTCCTCTGTAATATTAAAAAAAAAAATACAAGGGTAACATAAATATCACAATTCAATGACAACGAAATATAAGTGGTACGTAAGAACAAACATGTGTTATCTCAAATGAAATTACAAATCGTGAAAGTTTCTTCCATATATTTTATTAAATGTAGGTAAGTGCGCAAATACGAAATTAATTCAATTAGTAATAGGAACATATCTACATATGGTTAAGGCGTAGCTTATTTGGTGTTGAAATGAAATGTCGAGAAAAATACTTTGATGTACCTATAGGTACTATGTATATTGTACGGATAGATCCTTTGAGGAATGTATAGTATTTTACATTTTTTTAATAAACCTCAAACCTTTTTGTTGTCACTTTTAATTGAGAATTACCTTAGTCCAACGAGGCACCAATGAAGAACATAATTTGACACACCAAGAGGTGAGCAGAACAAGGCTCAAGTTTCATATATTCTGGAGAGATAAGTCGGTTTTTTATATGATACCTGATAACTAACTGATACGAAAAGATCTTAACATACTTATTATTTTTCTTCTCATCCTGATTAATAAAAAATATTTCCTTTTTAGTGTCAAGTTACACATCAGTTAGAGGCAACCCAATATTGGTGGTGGAGGGCTTCCGGTTTCACAAGGAGAAGGCTAGCGGACTGAATATAAGATGGCAATGCGGGGGCAGGAAGCGCTACAAATGCAAGGCCTTCATCACCACCCGCAACGGAATAGTTATTAAGAATGGTTTAGGTCACAATCATAATTGACCATGTAGGTGTAACTCATCATGAGCAAGGCACCACAGAGCACCGCACCATTGATGTTTTAAATAGTATACCTAGTCAATACAGAGCATCGAGATGCCTTGGCAGCCACAGCTAGAGATGACTATGTCAAAACATTCCTTAAATATGTATATGTTACGGCTAAAGGTGGGTGTAAACATAAACTTAAGATTAGCCGGCTAACCTTAGGTTTATCCGGCTACAACTAGTTCTAACCTAACATTAAAACACTTTGAAATTCCTATTTCTGTGTGGTTTAAAAAAAATAACCACGAAGGGGATGGCGGGGTCTGTGTTACTAGACCCCGCCATCCCCTTCTAACCTAACCTATCCGAGTCGGGGTGCCCAATGACCGGCTAAACTTAGGTTTATGTTCACACCTACCTTTAGCCGTAACATATATGTGTATAATTCTCTTGACCGATTTTGGCTATGGCTGCCAATCTAAACGGAGAATAGTCATCAACGCGGGAGATATCATAGTGTACAACTTGTACAAGTGTGGTGTGCAAACACAGATGCACTCCCACTTCCATCACTCTCATAGTCCCATGGGACGGCAATCCGATACAATCGGGATACACTCCTCAAACTCCGGGCTGCCTCAGAGAAATACCTGATGGAAAACCCAATAACACTTTGCCCAACCTGGGAATCAAACCCGGGACCTCATGGTCAGCCGTCGCGCTATACATCGAGAGTTCCATACATACCAAGCGTGTCAATGAATGTCACTGTTGAGTTATTGACGGGCCGACTACATAGTCAGAAACGTGACCAACGATAACGACGGACAAGTTTCGGATGTCATAGCCATTATGACTTCCGAAACTTATCCTCAGCGTACATTTCGTGGAGATGTAGGTATGTTATTAGTAGTGCCTCTCTGGTCGCTGCTCGGTTGTTTCGTGTATTGTATCGTTCATGTACTCTATGTAAATAAATTGTCATGAGATTTTATCGTTTCAACTCTGCTGATTGATATTATCCGTCTTATTATGAAACTAGATTTTTTAAAAACGTTGCCTCACACTAGGAATTTATCCTGTATCGTGGGTGCGTTTACAAACATACAAAGTCACATACACAAACAGCCAGACCCGGAACAACTATCTGTAGGCCATACAAATATTTGTTCCGTGTGGGATCGAACCCGCGACACGCAGCGCAGCAGCCGATCGCTCAACCACTGCGCCAACCGTGTCGTACCGATAATAGACTAATCCTAAATATTTGTGGCACCTTTATGCTTAAAGTTTTATTGCGATACAGGTTAAAACAAATAATACAAAAGAAACAGCAAGGCTCGACTATGTTTATTTATTTCAACATTACGTACAGTGTGGTACATAGGCCGATTTAATGCAACAAGGCATTTTCTACCATTTGTATTTAGAACTTGAATTACTTATGTCGGAATAAAGAACCTAATTCAAATTAGATGAATGTAATTATGTGATGATGAGGCTGTTAGTGTTCCAAGACATTAGACATCTATGTACATGATTTATTTTTGCATCGGTACCAATGATCTATCAAATATTAGATAGCAGTTACCATTAGGTTAATATTAACAAATTAAGTAATTAAGTCGGTGTTAAAGATATTAATTACGTATTTTTTTTTAAATAATACTCGAATACATATTTACGATTTCATTAATAGTTAAGAGGAACGTCCGTAAAATAATGTAAGAAGTATTTAATCATTTAAAAAAAAACTTGATTGTTAACTTTAATAAAATAATTATGAGGCAGAGTTTTTGAATTTTTTTTTGTTACATACTTACATAACCTCCTTTTTTGAAGTCGGTTAAAAATATTGATGTTCCTTATATACTCGTAGGTTGACAATAAATGATATAACCACAAACACCGCCACACCACTTTCTTGTTGGTTTTCTGGATTTCCTAAAGTACACACAATCAGCGTGCGTGTAAGACAAGATGTATGAACGTTAATTAAGCAAAAGAGTATGTGAGGATCGTAGCAGGTTTCTTCCTAACCACTTGGTAAAAAGGCGAGAGTTTATGGATGTGTATTTAACTAACAACACAAATACGTGATGCTTTCAGTAATGCTGAACAGATCAAAAAGAGGTACTTGGATAATAGAAGCTGGCGGCTATCGTTTCTATAAGCTCACTGTTACTGGCTGCAAGACCAGATGGCACTGTTCCACCAGACACCACACGAAATGCAAAGCTTTCGTTGTAACTGTGGATGGTCACCCTGTGAAGACTCATCTTGTACATAACCATCCTATACCTACATTTATGTAGGGCTTACCGCTGGAAGGTTTCTCATAAAGTGGAATGAAAACCGGGTAAAAGCCGCCAAAATCTGCTGGATGCGAGAATGTGTTGATGCGAGATACTCGTACTTCATAAGATTCAACTTATTTCGTTTTTGTATTCACAATAATGTAGATAACTTGAGGAAGGGGATAACTTGTAATCAGTTGATTTAAAAATACAATCAGATGATACAACTATTTTTTTTTCTATTATTCTTTTGTCAACAGTGAATGAAGTTTCATAAGTGAAATCGCCATGATAATGTGACATTTTGGACATAATTAATACTCGCTTTATTAAGTTATACGAACTTGGAAACGAGTATCGAAGTGCGATTTACTAAGAACCTAATAACTTACATTTATGTATTTGTAATTTTAGTAAAAACTTTATCGACAACAAGAGGGAATGTCATGATTGAAGTTGGTGGCCATCACTTTTACAAGAAAGTAATACGTGGCCCAAAAACTAAATGGACGTGTTCTACCTACGCCCGGACAAAGTGCAAAGCGTTCGTCTTCACTGTCGAAGAGACTGTTATCAAGGCTAATTACAACCATAACCATGGTTGATGGCCATTCATTTTTGACGTGTTCACAGGATGAAATAACTACCCTTCCTGATATTTTCTGGTCAGACCAGCCAGAAATCTTTGAGGTCCGGGTGAGGGTAACACTTTGCCCTCATAAGGACCTCTTTTGATGTTTTGCTTTGTTTTATGTGGTGCCTGATTGACGTGGAATCTGTCATTTTGTGGAAATAATGATAAGTTATAAACGATTTTATCAGAAATAAAACCATGTTTTAGTACTGCTTAAGCACATAAACTGTTTTTTTTTTTCGTTGTGAATAATAGTTTTTTCTTTGCTTGGTATTTATATTATTAAAAACCTATGTTCACAGCACATTGTTATTTGTGATCTCAGCCTTTTCTTCAACAGAATGGGCACCTTAAGGTGGAGGACTAAATCGAGATTTGGTTGGTACTATACTGGGTATAATAATAAATTGGTTTTCTATCTTACAGTCACGAAGTATAGAACAAGTAGAGGTACAGTCATGTTGATGGTTGGAGGATACCGTTTCTCAAAAGAAAAGACCATGGGTGTGAAAATTCGATGGCAATGCTCTGTGCGCTCTCGGACGAAGTGCAAAGCGTTCCTCACCACCATCGATGACCAGATCCTGAAGAGTTGTTTGACTCATAATCATTACGAATGACGATTATTTACGGTTATAGACTTTGAACTCATTAGCAACTTTTACGTGTCGTGAATGGGCCCAGCTCTGAAATAGCCAAAAAGAGAATCTGTACTGTATACATTTTTAAAAATGATGTCCGATCAAAATGTAAGCGACAGATTCTCTTTTTGGCTATTTCAGAGTTGGGCTCATACGAAAGTATTATTTAAAAAATATATTAGGTATATATTATATAAGTATTATATTATAAAGTATTATAGAGAAAATATCTGTATTGTTCGATATTTCATATACGTTACATACGATTTTTTGTCGAGTTTAAACGTGTTGAGTGTGTAGAAACGCAGATAGCTTGAGCGTTTGAGGCACATAATGAGCTGGGCTCTCTATTTATCAGAATCTGTTAAACTTGACTATTGCCTCCCCGAGACCGTCCTTCTACGGTGATCTGTGTCACCAATGTTGCCAAAATTGTGATAAATTGTATTATTTGCCATTGGTTCATTGAGTTACGGCAGCTTCTTGATACCTTTGCCCTATATTGTTAAGTGGAATCTCGCACTAGCGACTTCTTATTGCTATTTGACCGAGATATTAAGAAATAATTAAAATGTGAAATACAAACAAACAAACAAAAATAAAACATATACATATCTTAAAAGAAATATTTATAATAGGAATGTACCTAAGTTTAATAATTATGTAAACCCTCTAGAATTAATTATCTAATAACTAAATGATGATGAAATCGCGTCAAAGTTCGTAGTAGATTTCACAGACACACAGATATGAAAAACGACTTTATTTTTAATATACTGGTATATAATAAATATTATAGAAGATGATTTATTTACTGTTTCAAGCATTGTTGATGCGAATTGAGAAACCATATCCGTAAATTGACCTTAAAAGTAAAAAAGTGCAATAATCACCTGTATAGTATTGCCTATATATGCATAGATTTAAATAGTAATGATAGGGCCGTTCAAACTTTTCCGTTTTTTTTAACAAGTAACATGATATTTTTAATGTCTCGCACACAAGACTGCTCTTGAAGGTGGCCGACCGTGTGTCGACTTCACTGCGGTCTAGTCGGGCCTATGTCGCCATGTCGGGTCAAATTGTGGCGCAGAAAAGAAGTCGCCCTAGCTTTACTATTCAATAAGAAAATTCATAGGTATATGCCTATACGCCAATAAATTATTTCCACAAAAGAGGCCAGAAGCTCTCTTTTCCGAAGTGCCTTGATGTCTGTTGAATTGTTGATTGTTGTCGCTCAAAGGATACGCTCCATTTCAGGGATTTTATGTTGTAACTAGTTAGTAACTATAGGATGTATAAATAAAAGAGTATTTCTACCAACTTCATGGGATACCTATGCAGTTGGCAGTGTAAAGTTGCCTTTAATTGACGCCAACGTGATATTATCGAAGGACCATGAGTTAAGAATAATAGATAAATTATATTTTAAGGTAACTGGATAATACTAGACTAAGAAAGTTACAGTTTTCTATTTTTAATATGAAGTTGTTTACTATAAACATTGATTTTTCTATTGTATTTTGTAGATTTGCTTTCGTTAAATGAAGGAAATAAAATATTTTTACAAAACTATTTGCTTTTTTATATTATTTATTATACACCCCATATCGTACGTAGGTAACGAGGCAAACAAGTAGGTAACGATTTCATTTATCTATGGTCTCTTTCTTCTTCACTTTACCTTCTTCAATTTTGTAAAACCTGTAATCTAACCTGTATAGGCTTTCTTTCGACCTAATTGAATAGATTTAACTTTGTCTGAAACACTACATTTTCTATTAAAAATCTTGTTTTTTATTTAGTGATGCAGATGGGAAAGAAAGGAACTTTGTTGATGTACCTGGGCGGGTACCGGTTCTCCAAAGACCGGACGGTCGGCATGAAGACAAGATGGCGGTGCTCCGTGAGGTACCGCTCCAAATGCAAGGCCTACGTCACCACTATCGATGATAACAACGTTATCATCAAGTCTAATCTCGACCACAACCATGACAAGACGTCATTTAGGAAAATCTAAAGCAAACGCAAGCACTAAGGGTCTAGTTTTAAAAAAAATGTGAGTACCTAACCAATTTAGATTAGATTATTCATAAAAAATGGTTTATTTACCCGCGTAGCTGATAGGTGAAATAAATAGCTGACGAGTCATAGAAAAAAGTCCCAAACATTTGTGCTATCCATCACGTCTAGTTTTCAAGGTACATGCCGATCAATTTTACAAGTTGGTACCGTCAATTCACGAATGTAAGAAATAGTGTTCCAACGGGCTTGTAATCACCTAGCATGGTAGTGTTACTATGCTAGTTGATTGAAGTGACCTTTGGCGGTTAAAGCGTGAAGATTCTTCAGAACATGAAAGAAACAGTTAAAATTAAGGGTCAATTTTAATTAAAATTAGTAAATTCTTATTTTTTTACTTTTCTATCGTTATTTGGCACATTCTCGGAAAAGAAAAATTGTACATTATTGTTTACGATACGATACGATAGAAATGAACACGAAAAAATAACATTTCAAAGGGGGTTTTTTAATTTTTTTAATGCAGTGTTATCTACTAATCAGCAGATATAATTCAAGTTTTCGTCTGAAGAGAATTTGAATTTAGAATCATAATCATATTTTCTTCTATCTTATTTTACAATTAATCATTCATATCATAATAGACAATAATAAATAGTGTGTTATGATATTTTTATGAATAAGTATAGTCATGATTAGTTTAAATACTGATTCGCAGATTCCAAATTAAAAATACAAAACCTATAGAGATTTAAGGACCTGCTTATCAGTATTTACAGTAATGATATTTTATGGTTAGATTGTTTTTTTATAAATAGGTAAATCTTTTTTTTGACATTGCATAAGATTGCTTTTTTTTTAACTCTGTAATTTCTTTTTTTATTTTGTTTTAGAGCATTTATGTAATAATGTTGGCATAGCAAATAAGATTTTTTTATATTTTTTGTTACTTCAAGAGATGAAAACTTTTTTCTTTAACTTTATTTGGGTTTTGCATGTTAGGGTTAGACAATTTGAGTACAATGTTTTTAAAGCAATGTACCTTCCTACTTTTAAAAACAAAGTATCTGTAAGAGATATTTCTTCTATCGTGTCATAGTGTGTCCTAGGTTTTAGTTGTTTTAAAATTGTTTTTTTTGTTGTAAGGTGGGCATCAGATTAGTTTATAGGTTAGGTATATCAAATATCTATCAAAACTTGAATTTACGTCTTATAAGACATTAGAAATGTTCCATATTTTATTGCCAAAACCAACTTTGGACGTGAGAAAGTTTATGAAAAATGTTGTGTTATGTTATTATAGTTAATATTGTTTTCTTCTTTTTCTCTTTTATATTTTATGGGTGCAAATAAAAATGCTATTGTGCAATAGGAGTTATTTATTTACAATGCTTAAATCATTTAACGTTTTTGTTTCGCGCAAAAGGTTACACCAGCGGTACTGCTATCCAAGAATAAACTACATTTATGTCGCATTTAATTTTACAGTTGAAGAGATAATATCACGCAGAGGTACGGTAATGTTGCAAGTTAGAGGCTTCCGATTTTCTCAGCAGAAGAACGGAGCAGGGCACGGGAAAGTCAGGTGGCAATGTTCTGTCAGGCGCCGGACTAGATGTACCGCTTTCATCATCACCTACGAGAAGCAAATCTTGAAAAGCAGCTTGAAACATAACCATGAACAAAACTGTAGGTTTTAGAAGTTCTCAAGTAGATAAATGTGGATCTCGCATTTTTTTTTTGTTTTATTCTGAACTGAAACTGACCCAGATTAAAGTAGCAGTCTATAGAACAGCCGAAATTGCAGTAATATGCGTAATATATATTCATGCTTCATACTAGCTTCCGAAGACATCTATTTAAATACCAGTGCCAAGCAAAACATTTATGTTTTAGCTGAGTACCTACCTAACGTTAAGATAGATATGAACGGTTAGTAAGAGAGCACTCATTTTGAGTAGGTAGCACAGAATTCTTAACACGTAGGATCCTAAAATAACAAAAAACAAATTAAATCTATAAATTGTTTTACAGTCATGGAAATAATGACAAACAGAGGTACGATGATGTTGCAAGTAGGAGGGTTCCGATTTTACCAGCAGAAGCATGCAGCAGGCCAAAACAAAGTCAGATGGCATTGTTCTGTCAGGCAGCGGACGAAATGTACAGCTTACATCATAACTTACAACAAACACATCTTGAGAAGCAGCTTAAAACATAACCACTAGGAAACATATTGGACTTAAATATGTATGAAATTGTCTGGTAAATATAGAGTTTACATGATTAAGTTCCTATTGTTTTACTATTTAAAAAAAACTCATATATTTCGAACGTGTTGAAAAATAAATTTATTATTTAAGTACGAAACGAAATAACAAAAAAAATAACCTAAATAAGTACATAAATTGTTTTACAGTTATGGAAATATTGACCAGCAAAGGTACGATTATGCTGCAAGTAGTAGGTTCCGATTTTCTCAATAGAAGAATGTGTTAGGCTACGGCAAGGTGCGCTGGCAATGTTCTGCCAAGAGTAGAACTAGATGTACAGCATTCATTGTCACGTGCAAAAAACATATCTTGAGAAGTAGCCTGTAACAACCATGAGGAAACACATTGGACCTAAGTATAGATGTTGGAAATTATTGGTAAATATAGAGTTCGCATGGTTCAGTATATATATTTGTTTTATATTGACAAAAACACTAGGTACACAGTATAAACTAAGTTTTGTTTGGAAGTCGGTATTTTTGGTTGTGTCTGGTTTCTTGACACCGACTTCCGAAATTAAAGTTATTTTTATACTTTGTACCTAGTGTTTTTTATTTGAAAGCCGGTTGTATTTTTTTTGTAATTTTTATTTTACGCTTTTTAGTATTTTATAATTTTTCGTAATACGGAACATGCAATATTTTCAATTTGCTTTTATTTTGAAGAATTCTATGTAAAATAGACCATACATAAATGCTATAAATTTATTGCCAAAATTGCGGTTTTAAAGTAACAGTTTAAATTTTCGTGCGAAAACGGACGATGACACCACTCCTCTCTGTAACACCAGTAACAGACAGGAGTGACGTCATCGACCGTTTACAGTTTTCAGTTCCGTTTACAGTTCATGACCATATGAACTGTCTTAACTCAAAGAAATAAGGTCGTCTTTTCGTTGTCATAACCGCAGTGACGTCACTAGACGCCGATTGCTGTTTTTAAATACGTCTCGTTTCAGGTTATTTTAATTCGTAATTATTGCTAAAAATCAATATTAACTAAAACAAAAACGTTGCAGTGTTACCCTTCATATATACTTGTTTATCATTTTGATCACAAAATTTTCATAAATTCATTTGCATCTTCCCTATTCGTAAACACCACTGGAAAGTCACAGGGAAGTAAAATACTTACGCAATTTCTTTAACTTGGATGACGTATTTTTTCCAACAATTTTGATTGAAAAACCAAACTACTGAACCGATTTTAATGAAATGTTTATGAAACCAATCGAAAAGTATATCCTTTCACATAAAAAATATTTTTACAAATCGGTTCTTAAATGACCGAGTTATCAAGTAACAAACATAAAAAAACTTAAGCAATATCTTAAAAACGTGTTACAAAATTAAATAATCTACACTAATATTATTTAATAAAAACGTTCTAAATATATGTAAGTAAATTTATCAACACTTAATTGATACGAAATAGCAAAAACAAATTAAATCCATAAATTGTTTCACAGTAATGGAAATATTATCCAGCAGAGGTACAATAATGTTGCAAATAGGAGGGTTCCGAGTTTCCCAACAGAAGAAAGTGTTAGGGCACGGCAAGGTGCGATGGCAATGTTCTTTCCAAGACCAGGACTAAGTGTACAGCCTTCATCATCACCTACGGAAAACAAGTCTTGAGATGCTACTTACACTATACCCATGAGAGATATCACTAGAAAAACTGCTTGCGGCTTGAGTACAGCAGTAAAATAACAAGCGTATAATGTTTTGATAATGCATAAGTTTTTTTTTGTTTGTAACTTGATTATACTTATAAGTTTTACTATTAATATTTTTTCTAGACTACCTAGGTATAGCTTTTTTTATGGATGGGAAATCATCAAATGACTCCTTCCGCTCTGGGCGTGACTGACTAAAACCCATCCGTGTTCCTCCTCATGCCCTTTGCGCGTCGGGGCCGCGGTGACTCTTTCGACTGCCTTCGTGGTCGAGTGGTTTAGGCGTTTGCTTTGTGACCCGGTGGTCGTGGGTTCGATTCCCACAGGAAGCATACCTTGTAAAAGTTGTTTTCCAGTTTGGCTAGGACATTGCAGGCTTGAATCACCTAATTGTTTGATAAAAAGATGATTCCGTGCTTCGGAAGGCACGTATAAGCCGGTGGTCCCGGTCACCAAATGGCGGTCGTCAAATAAACCATGTCAGAGGCCCTTGAGGCGGTTTTGAAACTCTGACCCACACGATGAGAGAGAGAGAGACCGGCAATGTTCCGATGCAAAAATAAATTAAAACTATGATGTTTTCTAAATACAATTTATAAAAATCATTTTGGTCAAAGTGTTATGTTGCATGTGGAAATGGTCCACTTTCAGAAACTAGCAACAGTTGATTGAACTTCTTATATGAAAATATATGACATAATGGACCAATTTAGGAACATGGACCTGCCTAAAGAACCTCCACGACTCAGAAACTTGGTGACACACAAACTAGAAACACAAAATAGGTACATATTTTAACAGTTTGCAATTGCAGTAAGTAGTACACCCAAGAATCAACATAACTTTCTCTTTTCCTTATCTAAAACAAGTTCTAAATACTTTCAGTTATGGAAATAGTATCGAACAGGGGGACCCAGATGCTGATGGCGGATGGGTTTCGTTTCTCCAAATCTTACACGAATGCTAAGAAGATAAGATGGCAGTGTACCACGAGGACTCGTACGAAATGTTCAGCATTTGTCATATCTCTCGACGGCATGATTTTAAGAAGCAATTTAAAACACAATCATACTGATTAAAGATATTTTATAAATTAAAGATTTTACTAATTAAGTAAAAGTATTTAAGTTTTATTTTAAAATTCTTAGCTTGGGAATATCAGCACAGATTTTATTCTGCGATCGTCTACAGGTTTTGTCCTTAAAATTGTTTTGATTTCCCAACGGTCAGAATCCACTAGTCTACAGGTTGCGATTTTATTCCTAACTAAACTGCTGATGAAGGGAGATAATATAATTATTTGAAAGCTCGATATTCTTGACAAAATTGAATTGAGAGCACAGCTCACGTCTCATCTGCAATACGAGTTAACGTGTATCTACGTAACTCATACGAGAACTAAGACTTCGACTTTAGAACTTGGTAATAAAAAGGACGTTTCTTCTCTGCAAGAGATGATACACTGGATCTGTACTGAAACACTAATTTATTGAAAATCATCCTTCTGCCAAACTGCAGGTTGCAGGCATAAGCCTTTCTTTCAGAATACCTGTCTGCTTCAGGCTTTCAATGAACACCTATGTCTGAAAAACTTTGAAGCAAGATTTAGGTGCCCTTTTAAATTGCAACCGTTTAAAAATGTATTCATTTTGCAGTTGAATGGATTCCAACGAGAGGGGGTTACATGTTGCGAGTGGGAGCCCACAAGTATAGTAAAGCAAAATTTTGGAACAATAAAACTCGCTGGGTATGTTCTAAAAAGACCCGAACTAGGTGCAAAGCGTATATTACAACCGTTGAAAGGCATGTCCTAAAGAGTTGTTTGATACACAATCATGGAATTAAGATACAATTTGAATTAAAATAGTAAACATTTTTACGCTTTTCGCTCTTTTATTTTATCGCCTCCTTGAAACAGTTAGAGCCTGTTTTAAGACAGATTAAAAAAAAATACAATTCAGTTCCTAACAGGTTTTTCCATTACAGTTGAATGGATACAAAACAGAAGAGGCTATGCAATGTTGAAAATAGGAAAAAATAAATTCAGCAAGTCGAAGTCGTGCACTAATACAGTACGTTGGGCATGTTCTAAAAAGACCCGAACGAGATGCAAAGCATCAGTCACTACCGTCGACAATTTTGTACTCAGGAGTCATCTAAGGCATAATCATTGAATTAAATAATGTTTCTGTCCTCATGATCGTCTTATACTTTATTCAACGACCCAAAATCCTATCGTACGTCTTAATTAAGTAGTGTGCTTTAATTCCACATTTATTCCGCCAGTCCAGAGGATACTGACTGAGAGGAGAACGGAGCTGTTGGTCGTGAACGGATTTCGCTTTGCTCGCTCCGGGGTCGTCGGATTGAACGGCCGTGTCCGATGGCAGTGCACCACGAAGACCAGAACCAAATGCAGAGCCCGCATCACTACTCTTGGACAGTTGATAGTCAAGTCCAATTTGGACCACAATCATTTCTACTAGCCAAGTGTTTATAGCCACTAGTGCAAAGTGTGTGTCAGGCTGGCAGCCGCAATTTCGTGTTTATTTGAATTAAGCCTACTTTTTCAAAATTTTAATTTATAATGATTTAAATAAGTAAATCATTTTATGGTTCGTAACTCCAGTATCTGCGTTTATTGTTTTAGTTTGTAAGTAGATAGGCTAATTTTACAAGATAATGATTGCCTTTTTTTACATCTTGGCTTCAGCATGATGAGGGATTAATGTAAATGTTAAACGAGAAGAGAAGCGTCAATTATATACTTACAAAGGAATGTTACCAATGACTACTTTTCGGTCTCGTATCCAAGTGATTGATTTTTATTCGATTGAATTATGGTGTTGATTTTGCTGCACAGCATGTTATTAGTAGTGTTAAAATGATTATTTCGTGTTTAAACAATAAATTGTTGATACTTATTATGCTCATAGCTATAAGTTCCTATTCCAATTTTGTAATAATTAAAAGTCACATTTTTTATGATTCTCTTTTATTATTTCTAACCGAATTTATTACACAATACGTAGATTGTCCAAATATGTTGGGAACTGATCAAGTCGGTATTGAAAGAAGCTTATTTTTCAGTGCCTGTCTTCAGTGAAAGTCGGTATGGGAATCCTGTTATAGAGTTGGGTCCGTATCGATTTACGCGCTCAACCGTGTCGTCGTGCGGCCGGCGGCGGCGCTGGACATGTTCTAACAAAATGGCGTCGGGCTGTCGCGCCTCTATCGTTACTCTTGATGACGTCATCGTCAGGACATCCAATGAGCATCAGCATTAATTGTAATTTTAAGTCTTATGGTTTAGATCATAATCGCCTTTGGTTTTCTTACTACCTGCCTATTATCCTAATTTGTATGATTTGTTTTTATTACATTATGTGGTTTTTAGAAACTATTAATTTCGGTGTGAATTACATTTAGAAATTGTTCAGTAGTTCGGCAGCATGGCATTTACGACTTCTTACTTTTTTAATTCTTGTAAGTACTTACTGTCGCCTCGATAAGAAATCATATTATGAATTCTTATGCTTTATTGTGAATGCACCTCAACGTAGTAAAATGCATGCCCAATGCATGACATAAAATAATATGTCGGCATCTCAGTTAATTTAATTTGCCATTGTGTCGGAGCCAAAGCTTTGATTTAATTTTTGTGTTATGGAGTTTCATTACATTTTAGTTGATCTTTTAACGATGTTTTATTTTCATTTACGGAAGATTGTAATTCCATTTTGCACAGTTTAACAAGAGCTTTTCATCTTTTATAATTTATTCGACTCACCCTCGGCTTTTAGAAATGTTAACCCTAAACTTCTCTAAATCTACATCATTAATTTTATCAGTCTTTTCCATTTTTTTTTGTTTTCCTCCCCTAATTGGAGGTTTTTTCTTGTGTTTTTTTGCAGTGCCGGTGTTCGGTAAGAGTCGACTAGGAAAGCCTATGATCCTGGTGGGCCCACACAAGTTCTGGGTGGGGCCCAGGAGTGCAAAAAGTGGTCAACGTTGGTACTGCAGCCAGAGTAAATGCAAAGCCACACTCGTCACTAAAAACGACGTCATCATTAGAACTACTGGGGAACATAGTCATCCCTAATGTTTTGAAGGCGGTATTTTTACTTCAAAGTTACTGAGAAAGTCCATGCATTTTATTGCCCGATTCCTAAGGTCGTCAATATTGATGCATTTCATGACTCTTCTTTTGTAAATTTGGATAGACCTAGCCATAATTATTTGTTAACCAACTTGATATAAAAAGTATTATTATATGTATAAGTTTAAGATGACCGAGGAATTGTTACATAATATGTTGGCTAAGTGTTCAGAAGCCAAGGGCTCTTGACTCGGAGAGCAAGTGCAATAATACCTGACTCCTAAGTGCGTACGTACAAGTGCCATAAAGTGGTACGCGTTCAACAGAATAAGCATAAATATTTTTCATCTAAATTTTTACCTGTCAACGCATGGTGCATTTGTTTTATAGTTGTAAGAGAAAGTTCATATTCATTCAGCGTTTTCGACATCCAGTATGACTGAGATATACATTATTATACATATTTAGTTTAATTCGGTGTTTTTAACTAAGCAAGTATAAATAATAAAATAGAGATTAATGTTAATTCAGAACGATGTTCAGGGGAACATAAAATAAGTTTTATTTTGCAACCTATCAGTATGTTCGACATGTTTATTGATGTGATTGACCTAACTAGTTATTTTTTAAACAAGTTAAAAAGTGCCTTTAATAAACTTTAGTAACTAAGAAATACAATAACTAATATTGTGATTAATAACCCTAATAAGGTGGTTTTTACTAACGTATTGTAGCAGCATTGTGTGTACCTACTCTTAGTCCTTTAACACGTTTGTCTAATGAAAGTTTTAAGATGGTTATTCCATTAATATTTTTCGTAACATAGTTTATAACTCTGTTGGTGGCTGTTACATATTAAGTATGTACTTGTTTAGGTATATTTAGCTAGTTCGTGGGTATTATTGTCTAGTCTAGAGCATTCCAATACTTTAAGTACCTATTACTTTTTTATTAGAATGGTAGTAGTAATTATTAAAATGATTCATATCTTCTATCAAATAGTTTTCGATGTTGCTGGTGACTGCTTCTTCATGATTGGTGCCTAAAGTAGGAACAAGATGCCTTAAATAACTTGACCAAGAAGTACGAGTATTAAATTGTTCCAAAATATAAACGAGCTAGTGTAACTAGCTCATAAGTTTGTACGCAACTAAGTGAGCCATTAAATGTTGCCATTTATTTAAGTTTTATAATATTAAGAAATGGCATTATATTTTTCTTAGTTTGTGTTTTTCTACCGCAGGATTGGTTTTTTAGTTGTAATAAAATAGTTGTGTTTTTATTTTTTACGTTAATTTTGCATGTTTTTATAGCTATATGTTGTAATTTTTTGGTTATTTTGTCGTCTTGGTAGGGAATCGTTGCAAAGAGGTCGTTTTGTACTCGTATGTTGACGGTACCTAATCGCATCTGTGTCGTTGGACGCTGTTGCATTTTTGCTCTTTACTTACTCTGCGTAACTTGCTTTGTAGTGCCGTTTTCAAATTAGGACTTTTAAGTTGTAGAAAATTAACCTAATTCCGTTATTTTTGATAGTTTAAATGCTTTATCAATTTTTTCTCTACTTCGAACTAATACTATAAGAAAAGCATAAAAAGATCGATCATTAGCAACGACATTGAGAGGGTACACCCACTGATTTACTTACCTTTCTTTCTGGATATTTTCTTTTGTTTCTTTCATTATTTGTTTTGTGAAATAAAACGAGAATGATCATCTTGTATTTGAGTATTTATTTCTTTCTTAAAGAGATACAGTATCTTAACGAGAAGTGATTAAAATGTTAAAACTCATAGAATAAATCTTATCATGATACTACAGTACTACTACTACACTACTTCTACTTACTGTTTTTTATACTTACAATAGCTTTGGTGAAACCTGGAGCAACATGATCTTTTTACTTTATTACTTTAATGGTATGTTTTCGTGGTCTTCTTAATTACGCAACAGATTTGAATATGCGGTTTGCTCCATATCTGTTTATAAGAATTAACTCCAAGGTGGAGTGAAGGATGGGGGTATGTGTCCTTCAAACACAACATGCCTTGGATACGAGTAAAACAGGGTTTGGGAGTTTTCATATCTTTTTTGTTCAAAATCTGCCTTCGACCACATTGGAGAGGGGATGACGTAGCCCTTCAGATTCTTAGCTAAGGCTAAGATAACGTCATCCCCTTTCCTATCCTAGCTACCTTTCCTTTGTAACCTGTTTAACTTGTATCTTATTTTTTTGGTTACAAAGATTGATTCGATTTATTAACCTTTTTTTTTCTTGTATATTTATTTCAAGTACTGTACTACGAAAGATCTACGCGAGGTGGAAAAACTCTATGTTGGCGTGGTTACCGCTATGCCAAGCATAGTGCCAGTAACCCTCCAATGAGTAGGTGGATCTGTATCAAATATCCAATGGGCTGCAGGGCTACTATAGTCTTAGTCCACGACGAAGTTAAGAGGGTTTTAAATGACCATAACCACTGATTAATTCATTTTTATTGCTGATGGTTTTACTACTTGTTTTGTATTCAATAATAAATGGGGATGTAAATGTTATTATATTTGAGTTTCATTTTGTGTTAAAGCAATAATATTCGTCTAGTCTATATAATTTTTAGGTGTTTTAAATGTTAATAGTATTGGTTGTTTAGAGTTTTGTTGTGAGGTTAAACGAAACTGAGCATACAGTAGATTATGTCTCGGTTTTTATTTTTGATACGTCAAACGCACAGCAAAGGAGTGGAACTCTCTGCCTGCGTCTGTGTTTCCAAAAGCTTACAACCCTAATCTCTTCAAAGTTAGAGTGAACAGGCTCTTTCTGGGTAAGCTCGCTCCATCGTAGACTTTGTCTCTGTCATCTCTGACCAAAGACTACAATAGTATACTCTCTGACATAGACTAGAGTCAAGAGCAAACCCGATCTATCCGACTACTACGATCTTATCTGACGGTAAGTGTTGATGTCGTCGAAGATTGGTTTACCCCTTAGTAATTTTTTTATCCAGGTGCACAAATTAATTATTCTGTGACACAATTTCTACTACACCGGGCTCTTTTTGTGTATTTTTTTTATTTATTTTGATTTCGATTTCGTTTTTATTTCCTAAGGTCTATCGTACACCACGTCCCAGCGGGGGGCCACGTTACTCTGCTATGAGTCGTACCGCTTTACGCGACACAAGTCCAGCAGGCCCCCTATGACCAGGTGGTACTGTGTCAAGTCTCCCTCCGGCTGTAAGTGTACCATCGTCCTTTATAACAACGAGATCATCAAATTATTGCATCACCATAATCATAAGTAAGGATAGACAGCGGCAGAAATGATGAAAAATAAATATTTATCAAAAACAAGGTTTGGAAAACTGAATTATTTTAAATCCTCATTATGTTGTTGTACGACGTCAGTTGATAGTAAAAGATTATCAAATGTGCGTCTGTGATGTTTCACTTGAATAATGATTGAGCAATAATAAAATATATCAATGACAAAATAATTTTGTCAATGTTATAGTTATCCACTTTTCCTATATCGCATCTTGGGTGGTCCCTAGACGCGGTATAGGAAAAGTGGATTGGACTTGTTATATGTTTTTGAAAAATATATATTTAATTTATGATGTTTGTATATATTGCAAAATTTATCTTTTCTCTCCTTCTTCATCGTCGTTCCTTTACTACTGTCTTCTGCGGTGTGAATCGCTCGACCATTTTGCCGGTGCTCTGCCTTGAGCGCTTTACTTTCCACCCGGTCCTGTTAAAGTTCTACTGTAGATTGTTAAATTACAGTAAGTTAGTTAAAAACTAAAATGGATATTAAAATCGTCTTGTCATTCTTTTGTCTTCAAAGGTATCTTCTACGCAGCGTCTCGCCTTGGAAACACAGTTCTATGGTATGAAGGTCATAAATTCAGCAAGCACAGTTCTAGCAGACCTCCTAAGACCCGCTGGATCTGTTCGAGGATTAAGGAACGATGTAAGAGGACCCTTGTAGTTTTCGAAAATAAAATCATTAGAACCCTACACGAGCATAACCATACTTAATAAATATGTAATATGAAGTACCTTATTCAAACCTTTTACAGTTTCAAGAATTAATTTGCCATATTATATTATGTCAAGTTCTCATTTTGTTTAAGTTTTTAATTTTGCTAGCCGCTCATAATTATAATCATAAATCATTTATTTGCTGCTCAGTTAAGTGTGTTATTAATTGAACATTTTCTATTTTAGATCTTTCGCAATTTCTTTGTTTTATTTAATAAATGCCGAAGTCTCTTTATGTTGTTTAAGTAATACCTATTGTGACTCATGATAAAAGATAACATGGATAATTATGTTCGCATTGGGAAGCCTCTCCTAAATTGCGCTGACTTTTTCAGTCTTATAAAGGGATGATCGAAGAATCTGAAAAGTCTTCATGTGAATAAAGATTAACTGATGAAAGAAAGATTATACGATTACGATAAAACTGCCTTTGTACGTAATTGATCGTAAAAAGCGGTATGTTACAATGATTTACACTACAGATGCGTTACCCGCAGTTACAGATGAAAACATACAAAATACAACCGAATTGAGAACCGCTCCTTTTTGATGTCGGTTACCCCCCCCCCCCCGCGCGTGTAGATACAGTGGTATCTTCCTACCGATAGTAGTAGCAGTATTAGTAGGTACCGATAGCGCTTGCTCTGTTTTTTTAGAGCTGTGATGTTGGCGCATGACGCGTCTTTATTTAATGCGTCATTGGTATTTTGTAAATAAATACTCTATGCATTTCCTCACCTAGGTCTTTATTTCGGGACGTCACGGCGGGGAGGGAAGGTGCTGTGCTACCACGGCTACAGGTTCAGAAGGCATACCTCCAGTAGGCCTCCCATGACCAGGTGGACATGCATTAAGGACACGCAGGGCTGCAAAGCTACCATCGTCCTCATACACAACATGGTGCACAAAATATTGCATCAACACAATCATTGATTAACTTCTGGGAAAGTGTTGTCAAAGAATTTGATTTCAGTGTTTCTAGTTTTAGCTTGCTGTAATAAATGTGAGAAATGTCTGTCTGTTTTTTGTAGTTTAAAATTGCACCCTTTTATGAGTTTAAGATTATTAGGTATTTAGAATGGCAGCGGTTCCCCTTTTTCAATGTCGATTACTCCTAATTGATGTGGATCGGCGTAGCATCTCTTGTTTTCCCAGCATTCTATCAGCTTTAACTCTTATTTCAGTATTAACTCATATTGATGGCTTTATCTGTGTCGCTGATGTAATTCAATGTTGCCGCATTTGTCAACCATGACTTTTCAATTGTATTGTTACTTTCAGGGCTAGTGTTTTTGCAATCAAGGTATGGAAAACCTGTCATAGAGTACGATGGCTTCCGATACAACAGGAGAACTACCAGCAAAGGTCCGAAAGCATGCTGGGTCTGTGTCAAGGTTTCTCGCGGCTGCAAAGCAAGGATCTTCACAGTCGACAACCAGATTTACAAAGTTATGAAAGAACATAGCCATTTTCCTACAGCTAACTCCTTTTTAGGAAATACCAGTAAAGTTTTGTGAGTGCCAATACTTTTATGGTAATATAAAATTCTATAAAATATGTGAGAGATAAATTATTTAATGTTTTTTAAGAAATGTCACATATTATTTTGTACTACGTCCGGTCAATAATAGTATTGTAACTGACTTCTTTTTCCCCTACTTTGCGAACGAGTTGTGTTAATAAAAAGGGGCGCACTGTCTTTCGACAGATCAGAAGTTGTCCGATAGTGGGCACGGCACAACGGTGCTCTGAACTGTCAGGTATGTTTTTTTATAATATCTTTATGCTGATTTTTGATTTCTTTTATGTGTTATTTTAACCGTTGTTATTTTTAAATATAATAACGTGTTATTGATTATTCTTATATTGTGTCACTGTGTTATTTTGTTACTGAATATAATAATGTGTTTTTGAATTATTGTGAGGTTGTATTATTGTGTAACTTGAATCCTGAATTATTATAATGAACAAACCTATTTATGTCTATTATTCCACCGTTCTCCCACAAATATGTATAAAATTATAGTCCACGCTTTGTTCTATTTGAAATAATAGGGAATGGAGTATAAGAGTAAAGCTAAAAATATTTAAGATTTTTTATTTCAATGCTTTATAAAATTGGTGTCTGGTTAGGAAACTGCTACAGTGAATTGTTGTGTTATAGCACGCTTCCTAGTATTTATCCATGTATTATAATATACAGCTAACTATTTAAAGTATATTTTACAGGCTGCAAGTTCGAGACGACGCGATATGGTAATCCTGTGATAGTGGTTGGAAAATACCGCTACAATAAGTGGAGTGGCAGCAAAGGTGCCCAGGTCAGGTGGACCTGCGTGAAGAACCAGCAAGGTTGCCGGGCAACCATCACCACCATAGATAATATTATCGTTAGAACTAAGAACTATCACACACACTTGTGAATTTTGATAGCTGAAAGACGTAGGCATGCTGTCTATCTACAATTGATAATTTTATTTTATTTAAATAACTCTGTACTTACAGATGTAGTCAAAGATCATTCATGATTGTGTGCATATTATATCTCTTGTTTTGCTATTTAGATAGTTAAGTAAATGCAAAAAAAACGTAAAAGAAATACAAACAAACAAAGGCTTTCTTATATTTTAGAGTGAATTATTTAATAGAGATAGATAATTATGTGACAAGGTTAGTAGCAAAATCAAATTATTTTAATCTCTTAAAAAACATGTCTGCTGCCTGAAATAAACTTTTTGCATTTATCTGTCTGTTCGCTTTAGCGAGTCTGTAGGTATAATTTTAGGTACTTATTTAGCTTGAGTGATTCTTTAGGTCATTTTCGCGGGAAAACTCTCTCGGATTTTTCTCAGGATCGGCACAAACTAAGAAGAGCTTGTATTGTGTTGGCCAGTAAGAAAGAAGTTTACCGAACGTAGATACGCCGTATGATCATAAGCAATAAGCAAAAAGCTTCTATCATTCAGGATATTCAAAGAGTACGTACGTAAGCTAGATAACAAAATAGGCTATGTACAAGATGAAAGAAAAAGTAATCGAAAGCCATATTTTTAGCCAGGCTTTGAAGCAAGGAAGCATAGCAGTACCTACGCTTAAAACAGCTACCTACAAATCACAGAGAGAAGCCTAAAAAGTGTTCGATGCGATAGTGTGATATAAGATAGCGGTAAATCGAAAAGGTGTCAGAAGAAATACATACTATGTTGCCTACCTTTGTGATTTGATGGCACTGAATACTATGTGTATTCAGTGCCATCAAATCACAAAGGTAGGCAAAGAGCATTTTTAATGCCAATGTAGTTTTAAAAAATGCAATGGACGGTGTACACAGAGATAGTAATATTAAAATATTATACTTAGAATGTACTGAAGCATCACCTTCCAGAATCTTCGCTTTGTGTTGTTGTGAGCGTTTTCTTATAGATGCTGAGAGAGAGATGGGTTTTGTGCAATTTTATCTTAATTTAAACCGAGAAGCTTTATGTTATGTTTGTGTTTAGTTCTTCCAGTATTCAATTGTGATCTTATAATTTAAATAGTATTAATATTATTTGTTATAGTTATGACATTATTTTGAATGTATGTTTTATGCTGTAGAAAACATGTTTCTGAAGTAATAATAATATATTTATTGAAGTTATGTTGTTTTAATTTTATTGTTATAAATTGAACTGTAATAATTTTTAAATTTCTTCTCAGATGATAATATGCTCACAAATAAAATAGTGATAAATACTCACACTTACTACACTTTCAGTAATAAGGTTCGCGACATCTCAACGGGGTTTTCCGGTACTCATCATGGGTCACCATCGGTTTAACAAATGGGCCGGTAGCAGGGGGGCGAAGGTCCACTGGGTTTGCTGCAGAAGCATCCCCAACAAGTGCCGAGCGAAAATCACCACTATCGACTACCAGGTGGTCAAGGCTATGACTGAACATAACCATGACTGAACACTGCTTGAGGTGCTAAGACTATAATAATACGAGTATTATAAATATGTAACTAAACTGCCCCACTGTACAGGACTCGTTCAACTTCTCTTTAGTCCGGGGCTACCAAAAAACAATTCTTGTCGAAAGAGTCCAGCACGGTAGACTACAAGGATCAAATAAATCGAACAACATTTCAACCAACTAACTTTCAGTATTTCAAAACTTTAGATTTTATTTACAGAGTGTATTTTTGTATAAATGTATATTATGAATAAATCAAAAGAAATCAAGAGTTTGTTTTCATAGAAGTTTTAACAGGGTCCAAAGCATGTTTCTAGAATTAAAAGTAGGTATCATATATCTCTCGGGAATACTGTACCTTTCTCGGAGTTATTAAACATCGTATAATTATTTCTTCAAAAAGTATTTTACAAAATAAAAAAGTGTAAACCACTTCTCCTGAACATACATAAACATGATTGATTTACAGAAATAAGCTTTTCAAAATCCTGCCGAGGTCGCCCAATTCTCGTCATGGGTTCCTATCGGTATCACAAATGGACTGGAAGCAAGGAGCCGAAGATCCACTGGGTTTGTGACAAAAGCAAACCGCAAAAATGCCGAGCAAGGATCACTACTATTGAAAACCGAATTATGAAGTACATGAACAAGCACAATCATTGAACATACTGTTAAGAAGGAAGAATAAGTATTCAGTGTTTGGTGTCATTTCTATTTAGAAAGCCGATTATATTTCAGTGTTGAAAAAAAAGTTTTAAATAATTACACACGTGTATATTGTTAGAGAACAGAGTTTAACATTGTTGTGACGCTAACATTAAGAGACTTCTAAAATTAAATGTAAAGTAAAAGCAAACTGTATTTGCGATAGCGAAAACAGGTATTATTTACAATTATGCTTTAACATATCGTCGGCGTCAGTGCAGGACCTTGTACATACAAAGACGTATTTTTGACATGTGACTTTTTTAAATCTTACTAAAGACTTTAACATTTTCATTTGCATCTTAAATTTACACTTATGTCATCGCTATAAAATTTATCAGGTAAAAACGTAAAAAAGCACTTCTTGAATTTCTTTTATAGCAAGCATTTTTGTTTGTCTATTGAACCCTAAATATGGAACCCTACATTGTGCATGGCCCGAAAAGCCCTTTCCCGTTTTTTTTTTTTAATTGAACGCTTTATTTAATTTGTTGCCATTTTTCACAATAATTGATTCCATAGTCATTTATTGTCATACTTTATTTATTTATTTATTTATATTATAGTTTTATTTTATTTTTAGATACATTAATTATGCCTCTGACAAATGCTGAAAGGCAACGCCGGTATAGGGTAAGATTAAAAAATAATCCGCAAAAATACGAAGAAGTAAGAAAAAAGAATCTAGAAAGAATAAAAAAACGGAGAAAAAAAATTGAAGATCTGACTGAAGATGAAAAAACTGAAAAAAGAATGCAGTGGCGAAACCAGAAAAACAAAAAGAGAAAAAAAATGCAGCAAAGAAAAATGAAACAAAAAGGGAAGTGAACCAATTAATAATAAACCAAAATTCAATATTCGTTTCAGGAAACAACGTATAAATTACAAAAAAGCTCTTAGCACTATAGAGAAATTAAATAAAACAATAGCTTCTCTGAGAAAAAGAAACTACCGTCAAAAAATACTCCATGAGGTTCAGAAAAAAAAATTCGTATGTAGTTATTCATAGGTATGATTACTGTTTTTTATAATAAACCGACTTCCAAAAAACATGTGTTTTTTTTTCTTTTATGTATGTACACCGATTACTGCTAGGTGGCAGGTTCGAATTATGTGATTCTTGTTCTCTTTTTTGTTCGATGCAGTATACCTGCCATTTGGTCCCATAAAAATTATATTCAGTTTGGCTCAGCAGTTTTTATTTTATGAGTCTGTAGTTATTGGCATTACCACTATTCAGTGTTTTTTTTTACAAAAAATACAACTGACTTCCAAAAAATACTGCAAAGTCAAAAACGAGGAAACAACCAAACAAAATAAAAAAAAATGTTTTGCTTTTTGATCTCAATTTTACAGTAATTCTAAGAAATTGTGCACTAAGCTTTAGGATTTCCATTGCCTTACTGCAACTTTCTAGTTAGTAACCGTCTCATGTTTTTAGTATTGAATACTATTATAAGTACTTACCAGTTTATACTGTTTTTAAGTAATTGGTAAAACAGAAAAATCAAGTGATTTTGTAGTTATTGTGAGTTTTTAAATAGTTTAAGCACAAAGCATAAGTCAAAAATATCAATGCTTTTTACCTAAAAGTTACAAAGTGGATATATTTTGAGACCAAACGTTTAATTAATAAATGTCAGACACATAAAAGTATGTAAAAGGCAAAATGTTATGCTCTAGATATCTTGATAAAGCAAATTCATTTGATAAAAACAACTGTGTTATAACAAAATTTCGTTCCAAGAAAGTAACGAAGTGGAACCTCAAACCCTTCTCCTCTATCAAAAAAACTACAATTTTCGCTATAAAAGTTAATATTTTACATTTATTCCACTTATTTATGACACTTTATGTTATACTGCATCCTTAAAAACCTAAACTTTTAACATTTATTTTTATTTTACTCCTTTTTGTAACCGGGACATATTTTTACATAATGGCCCGTTTACAAGGTCATGTCGCCGACGATTTGCTAAAATCTCCAAAGAATTATTGACTCCTTTTTGAACAATTAATACAATCTAAAAATATTTTATTAATAATATGATGATAATGATGATGAGATTCTTATAATGGTTTATAATAATCTCATCATTATTATCATTACAGAAATTACGTTAACAAAGTCCCAACAAGGTTTCCCATTCCTCCTGAGAAACCTTGGGTGGCATTGAGGTGGTATCGGTTTAACAAATGGGCTGGCAGCAAAGAGCCCAAGGTCCACTGGGTTGGTGCGAGGAGCGTCCCCGATGGTTGTCAAAATTTTTACATTCAAAAGAAAATTGAAACATTCAAAGAAATTATACTTGTAATTTATAATTAAAACTAGTTATAGTACCCGATGGGATTTCTCTTCGGCACCTTCTACGGAGACTTAAGGAAGAATCCTCTCAAAGCATAAAATTGTGTCTTATCATAATAATAAATTCACTTTCAGTAATAAGTTTCGCGACATCTCAACGGGGTTTTCCGGTACTCGTCATGGGTCACCATCGGTTTAACAAATGGGCCGGTAGCAAGGGGCCGAAAATACACTGGGTTTGTTGCAAAAGCATCCGCAACAAGTGCCGAGCAAAAATAACCACTATGGACAACCAGGTTGTCAAGGCGATGACTGAACATAACCACGAGTGAATACTGCTTGTGGACGCTTATACTATATAGTTTTAGTTAGTTATAAGTTTATTTATTTATGTGTATAAAGTCTTCTACTACAATTTTATTATTGGTGACATAGTGTAAAATCACATTATAAAGCATAACAAAATTCGTTCTCAATGCTGTCAGCTGGCAATGTGCCCAAGAGACTGGCGGCATTGCCACGTTGAGTGGCAATGCTTAGTCTCTGCTCAAAGTAAAAGCCAGATCTTGGGTCACTGGAAGTGTCAACCAGCCGTTACGAAATTTCTTTGAAAAGGCTGTGAGCACAAACTGTGTAAACAAAGACATACCGTCTGGTCTTTTGCCATTGTCACGTACATACCAAGCGATTGGGTTCTAATGTGTATACTCATACATACGTAGTTAATTTAGAATGTTACAATATGTTTGTTGCATGTACATGGTTTTTTTTTAATATAGGACCACTTTTCGTTTAAAGAGTATCCAAACAGAAGTGTACTAAAATAAGAACCGGATAAATCGTTTAAACTTTTAAGCAACTTACTTTCAGTATTTCGAAGCTTAGTATTTGATTAAGGGATATTTTTAAATGCACATCTGTATAATTTTAATGCATACCAGAAAAAATAATGCTGTGCAAAAAATCCCAATTGATTAGAAAACATGTCTTACAAAAAAAACTAAAAATATCATCCAAAACGAGATGACCTTTTTATCGAATTCACACCAAAAATGTGGTTCATACATCGGATTTATGATTTATAAAACAAAAATACGAATTGTTTATCAAAAATACTAACTTGCACTCTAAATTGCACTTCCCTGAAATAGCAGGTGGTTATCATGGTTACAATAGTAGCCGGTCATTGGGCACCCCGACTCGGACAGGTTAGGTTAGAAGGGGATGGCGGGGTCAAGTGAGCGAGCGAAGCGAGCGAACAGACCCCGCCATCCCCTTCGTGGTTATTTTTTTTTAAACCACCCAGAAATATCATTAGCCAAATATTCGTTAAGTAAAACAGTTCTGCAAATACCATTAAACAGTATATCTAATATGATTTATTTAGTGTGCATAATTTGTGTGCAAGTCAGTATTTTTGATTTAACTTTGAAATATTTTGTTCGAAAAAAGGGAAAATACAGATATCGATTTAATTACATGCCTTTGATTAATATCTACTCGTATAGGGTTAATATTTAAATGATAATACGAACAAATATAGTAAGAGAAATCAAGAATTCTTATTCATGGTAGTTTTCATATGTACGGGAACCATGCATTTTTATTGGAATTAATGAAGTCTCACGGGAATATTGTGACTTTCAATCAGTGAAAGAGTTATTAAAGTCAGATCAGTATTTCTTACCAATGCCTTTAAAAACGAACAAAGTCACTAATCACATCACTTCTTTACAAGTTAACAGTTTACATAGATATATTATTATGATTGATTTACAGAAATAGACTTATGGAATCCCAACGGTGTCGTCCAATTCTAGTCATGGGTGGGTCCCTATCGGTTTAATAATTGGGCTGGAAGCAAGGACCCTAAGATCCAGAGGATTTGTGTTAAAAGCAAAAATGCCGAGCACGTGTTTTGTTATTATTCATATCTTTGTATAGTAAACACATCCCTTGTCTAGTAAATAATTCATAATTTACTGAATCATTGTTACATTAGATAGTTATTAGTTGATAACCATTGTTCCCTTATATAGTTAAATATAAACAATACAATAAATAGTCAATAGTTGTTTGCTACGTCTTGTTTACATACCTAATTATGTTTTTCCTAATTATTTATATTTATTTATTGACCCTAGCATTCTATAGGGCGTTAAAAAATCAACTGCAAGAAATTTAGGGAGTTGTTTAGAATAACATATAAAAATTAATCAAGAAATAATATATTTAATCAATTTCAAAGATGCAATATTTTCACTACGCAAAAATTTATTGATTATGCGCAGTGTACCTACTCCGCGTAGGTGCAGCACCGCAGTAAATGCACATAAAAATATTTTGCTAAATCATTTTTAAGTGTGACAATCACATTTTTGTGACAGCACTAAGCGATTTCTAAATGTGCAGTAAAAGCGAACTGCATTTGCGATGGGGAAAACGGGCATGCTTTTTTTTTCAATTGCCAACCTTAACACAATATATTATTAACTACTAACTGCCGCCCGCGGTTCCGCCCACGTGAATGTAGAAAATTATCCCAAGAGAACATACTCCCGGGATAAATTCCAAGCCAAATTTCATCAAAATCCGTTCAGCCGTTCTGACGTGCTTGAATAACAAACATCCATCCATCTATCCATCCAAACTTACGCATTTATAATGTTACTAGCTTTTGCCCGCGACTTCGTGCATATCCGTTTTTTTCCCGTTCCTCTTGAATGTGGTTATTACACAAATAATTTTCCAAATCCAACTGGTACTTTTAGAGATTAGCGCGTTCAAACAAACAAACTCTTCAGGTTAATTATGTAAAGTATAGATAGATAGTATAGATTATGATTTTACAAATGTTAAAATCTCCAATAATTTATAACTCTTTTGGGAACAGTAAACTTGTGTTTGTTTGTTTATGTGTGCTTGCATAAAAATGTATTATTAATAATATGATCAAGAAGATAATTAAGAAAGATTATTATAAAAATTGATATATACAGATATTATGTTAACGAAGTCCCAACAAGTTTTAACAGTCCTCCTGATATCGGTTTATCAAATGGGCTGGCAGAAAAAAGCCCAATGTCTGCTGGGTTTGTGCGAGGAGCATCCCCGACAAGTGTCGAGCAAGAATCACCACTCTCTACAACCAAATCATCAAGTCATCGGTGTATAATCATTATACACTGCCGCTGGATCTCGGAAAAAAACTGCCGATTTTGTCATCGTTAAGTAAATATAATGCATTCAGAATCGATACACATACCTGAAGCGAAAAAAAAATTATTTAAAAATAAAATATAAATATAAACTTACACTACATGACGAACTTCCGTAACTTCCAGCCCATGAATTTTGAAATGTCCTTGGAGCTCAATTTCGTTGTAATTCCAGAAATGATCATGTAAAGATTCATGCTTCTATTCCCAGCGGTTTAGGCTACGCGTTGTCTGTCTGTGAATGATTGAATTAAATAAACAAAAATAACTGGAAATAATTAATTTACAGAATTAAGGTTCACGACAACACTACAGGGTCGACCGTGCCTTCTCCTCGGCCCGCATCGGTTCACCAGGTGGGCTGGAAGCAAAGGACCGAAAATCCGCTGGGTGTGTGCTAAAAACGTTCACGAAAAGTGCCGAGCTAAAGTCACCACTATCAACAACCAAATTGTCAAGACCATGACCACGCACACTCATTAAACGTGTGTGGTAATTAGAAGAAATATGACGCGATGAAAATAACTGCAGCTTCATCTTTTATTTATTTATTTATTTTATATATAAAATTCGCATTGTGTCTGAACTTTGTAGTAGGTACTTTTATTAATTTATTACATGTAAAAATAATAAATTATGAAAACAATAAACACCAAAAATAATCAATAAGAAATGATAAACAATATATTATGTCAGTAGATTGTAGGTAAATTATTATGTAGGTAGTTATTATATGAATGATTGTAAAATTAAATAATAGCATGTCAAATGATTATAAATTTATTCTATAAATACAAATAGTCTAATAGTATGTTGAATACATATTTAATGTCATCAAGTAAATGGTAGGTACAAAAAAGTAAATTACTAATATAATAAAAACTATTATTTTACCATCACTTGTCTCCAATTCAGATAGATAATATAAGCATTTATTCAACAGGAATGCTTTAAGTTTAGCTTTGAATAGAGTACCTTTGTAAATCAGTTATCTTAAGTCAGCGCAGGCAACTTATTAAATAATTCTACTACTACTACATGAAATCGTTAGACACAATATGACAAATATTTACTGATTATATGTTGAGATTCCATGATTTTTATGAATAAATACCTCTTTGAATGCTGCTTGGGACTTTTACTGCCGAAAGAATTTTTTTTTTTTTTTTTGTTGTACTCGTCCAAAATCTGTACAAACTTGCAAGGTATAATAAACGATAATTATATATTTACAGAAATTAGGTTTACGGAATCTCAAAGAGGTACCCGCTGTCTTGCCATAGGTCGGCATCGATTTTACCGATGGGCTGGAAGCAAAGAGCCGAAAATCCACTGGGTGTGTGTTAAAAGCGTTCGGGAAAAGTGCCGAGCAAAGGTCATCACTATTAACAATCAAATTGTCAAGCACGTGCCCGAGCACAATCACTAACTTAGCTGAAGCGCACAGGCCTCCCGAAGCAAAGCAGCAATCTTTGGAGGATTTCAGACGAGCAAAGACAACAATAAATATTTAGTGTCCTTTAGGCGAAATAAGAGTCTACTATACTACCAGGGTTGCGGATTTGTTCGAAAGAGTTACCGCGGCCCTGGAACGTAAAAGGCACTAAGAGGAGCATGGGTGGGTTTTAGTCAGTAGAAGTCTGACACTCCCTGCCGCTCCACCCAGAGCGGGAGGGGTCATTTGATGATTTCCCATCCAAAAAAAAAAAGAGTCTACTATACCTATACTGTATGATATAAGTATTGACTGACTCTTGGCTGGACGATAAAAGTGTATTAAATAAAAACCGTGATGTTTCTGTATTAGTTTTATTTGTTGCAAATAAAACATTTAGGAATGCTTTTTGTGTAGCAGCTTCGGAGCTTTCGGCATTACCCGTTATGATTACGCCTTATTCTTTATTTGTAACAGTCAAGCCTGTCATTTTAAAACAATTTAATTAATTTCTAACACTTTTTAAACCTATCATTAGTAAAATTATTATAATTGATTTACAGAAATAAGGTTCTCGAAATCTCAACGAGGTTTCCCATGCATTCTCATAGGTTCGTATCAGTTTAACAGATGGGCTGGAAGCAAAGGCCCAAAAATTCGCTGGGTGTGCGCTAAGAGCGCTCAAAACAAATGCCGAGCAAAAATCACAACTCTCAACAACGAAATCGTCAGGTCTATGACTGAACACAATCATTGAACTGTACTTGCCAAGAGTAATGGCTAAAGGGTATACCTGTCTTATTTAATTTAATGTACTTATTTAGATGCTTTAAAGTATTACGATGTCTGTATTTTGTGTATATTAAATTTTATTTTGAAGCTTCAAAGTGACCGTGAAATAAATACCACCATTACTTACGTTAGCTTTATTTACTGAAAAAAAAAACAACAATTTTCGCTGTAGGTACATTGTCACTCTGTCCGGTTGTCTCGTGCGGCAGGGATGAATAAAATTAAGTTAAATTAAGTTTTTACTAACCCTTAGTTGATAAGTTATTGTTGTCTTAACCATTGGGCCATTGTTGTCAAATTAATTAAATAAATAATTATTATTGTGCAGCATCAATGTTTGAGAGATACCCTCTTTTCTGAGAGTGCAGCGTGCTGTGATGTTTGTTAAAACATTCAAATGAATTATTCTGCTTGTTTAGCTACGCAAATTCTCAACACCATCATAATTATTCATTATAAACAGATGAAATTTGATGATAGTTCCTTTTACCTATTCATTACCGATATGAAAATATATCTTACTGTGTTTATGTTTTTATTGTAGAGGTACTCTTCACAAAGACAAGACGCGGCTTTCCATGCCTGCAGATTGGAAGATATCGATACCGGTCATCCGGGGGCGGCAACAATTTCCCTCCCAAGACTCACTGGCGTTGCATCCGCAGTGGTTCAAATAAGTGTCCAGCGAGAACTACTACCATCGACAGCAAAATTGTTAAATTTTTACACAATCACAATCATTAAATAACAACATTTGGTATATCCCTAACAATATTATATGAAATCTTCAGTCTGAATCATCTTCCATTAACATGAAAACGATCGTTTTGATGATAATAGAAGATAGGCAGTAGATTTGAACTCTATTATAACTTTATTACTTCAAAAGTATGACTTAGGTATTATTACTTATATTATTTAATAATTTTCGCCAATGAGGCTGTGTGCAATAATTATATAGAAAAAAATATATACTACGTGTATCAGAATAAACGCAATACCCGAAAAGGGGTCATTGAACCCTTTTTCAGGTATGTCATGAGTTATGAAACTTAAATAAAATATGTAATATTAAGTAAATACCTAAGTATTTTATTTAGTTACCACCTATTAGAATAAGTTTTAAATATTTAAATTTAGGTAAACATATTTGTGTGCTCTGTAGGTATAGGTTTTATACGTTGGGTTGTTGGTATTTTTGTGGCTGTGGCTTTAAAAACTGTCACAGCTGGCCTGGCATCGCCAACTTTGTCTAACTAAAGTTGTCAAAAAATAAAAGGCCCGTTTTGACAGCAGGATACAACTATAACCTTACTAGTAAGTATGAAAGAGACATGAAATAAATCTCTGTGTTTATCCTGCTGTCAAAACGGGCCTTTTATTTTTTGACAAATCTAATTTATTTATTTAATCTTTATGTACAATAGTGGTACATAGGCGGACTTAATGCAACAAGGCATTCTCTACCACAGCGAACCTTTGGGTTAACAAGACTACACTGAACTAATGATGTAGCGCGCTAACTCTCTTTCACTCTAAACAATCTATAATAGCTGGCAACCCCTATTTGTGTCCACTTTTACATAGGCAGACGTAGTTTATTATGTACAGAAAAAAATAGCTTTAATTTAATATGTAAATGATGAATATACGTCATGAACGTATGAAACAAAATGTTGCTTGCTTACACCTTGTTGTGAAATTATAGGTTGCGGCCAAGTGCGCAAAGGCAACCATCACTTTTTAAGTTCTGTACGTATATTTCTGAGAAGTGGAGTATAGTTTATTTGAATATACATATAACTAGAGAATCACATTCTTTCCCCTTTTATAATTATATAAAAAAATCGCAGTCAGATCTCGTGCTATAAGTTAGGGATTTCAAAAAATGTAAGTTAAAAAGTACAATATTGTAATGACAGCTTCTGAGTGCATTGATAAATTTGAATAACGCCGAAATGTTTAATGTTGTTTATCTAATAGGAATATTTTTACAAAGACGCGATAAGGTTGTCTATGCCTCCAGTTCGGAAAATGACAGTCGAAAGACCAACACTCATTTGAAAGTTTTTGTGTACAAATACTCAAAAACATTCTAAGGCGTGTCGAGCAAAAGTCGCCGTAATAGTTACAAGTTCTCAAACACAATTGATAGTGAAGTGGTATAACAATTTAATAAGCGAAAGCGACGATGGTTATATTAATAGTTTCTAGCTTAATAAGTTGTCAATTAACTGTTTACACGTTTTTACTTTCGTAACGTACGTGTAATAAATGATCGTAAATTGTCTTTTGTTTCACTTTTACTGAAAATGGTCATTTAATACCTATATTGCAGATGACAGTGAGCCAGTCTTTTCAACATCTCGATACGGAAAACCGGTGATATTGATAGGCAGATATCGTTTCAACAGATGGAGTGGCAGCAAGGGCGCTCGCGCTAGGTGGCCTTGTGTCAAGGCTTGCTACGGCTGCAAAGCCACCATCATCACTATGGATGATGTTATTGTGAGATACGTCCATGAACATAATCATTAAATCAGTAAACGAATATAATTAACAGTAAACCCATGTAGGTATTTTGATATTAGACGATGCGTTATTTCTTGGAGCTTAAGGTGGAAGCGCAAGGGTAGCCCGCGGAATTCAAGTTTTCTTATGTTTTTTGCAATTTGCAAGTCAGTGTCAGGGTTGTATCTTGGTCAAAATATGATTCGCGGAACTGTAAACATTAAAATCATCAACACAAATCCTTCAGTTACAATTAATGCCAAATGTTATAATTAGAAATATATTACATTTGGCATCAATTCTAACTGAGAGAGTGGTATTGATGATTTTAATGATTACAGTTCTGTAAATACGTACTTGCTACGGCCGCGAATCATATTTTGACTAACATACAACCTGATACTGACCTGCAAATTACAAGAAACGTAAGAAAATTTTAATTTCGCGGGCTACCCTGGCGCTTTCACCTTAAAGGAGCATAGCAACACAACTAAAATATTTGAGAAGAAATTGCATGTTCCAATTCAACAATTGCAGTTTCCATCAAAGTGATGAAGGCACCAATGACATTGTCACGTGATAAAAACCTTTGACGTGGCCAAGTTATTTTTTTACTTACCGCAGTATTATTTATTAAATTATTTTATTTTAGAGTAAAAAGGCACTGACATGACACGACGATTTATTTAATGATACTTTTTTTTGTATAGCTATTTAAAACAATTGTGATGATGTTAATGTCGCAGTCAACTAGCTTGATCAGTCGTTTTGTTGGCGGCCTATACATTTCATTGAACGGCGCCGTTTAATCAGCGGCCTATGTGACATAAATGTATTTAATTGAACAGCTTGGCAAACGAATTGGTTCAATACCGTTTAATGACTTGACTAGCCAAGTAGCGGGTTATAGGGCACAGGGAGCTTAGGGCACCCCGACACGGATAGGTTGGGTCCGAATGTTATGACGGGAGTTAGAGTGAGCGAGCGAACTTAGAAACGGCTGATTAAGCCAGTTGGCTGAGACATTAACATTGTCTATGAAGGTATATTTTTGATAATTTTTCTAATAAAGTGGTTGCAAACAATTATGTAAGTAAGTATTATATTATTGATTGTTATTTATTTGAGAATCGTAGCATAAAAGGAATAAATCAAAATTACTCAAATTTCAGACAGTTTGAAATGATCTGATTTTTTAAATATTTGAGTCGATATTATTTGTTCTAATTAGAACAAATAATATCGGATGACGGCTGCCATACCAGTCGTCAACTAATGAAAACCTGTGGCATGCTCAGATCATGATCAGGTGCCCTTAAATTGACTTTGGCAATTGATCTTTTCTTTTCTTTATTGTGGAGCAAATAAATTACTCTTTTTAGTTTGTAAGTCACCCACCCACTAACTTGATATTTGTTACAATATAGTGAGTTATTTCAAGCAATTCTGGTTTTAAAATGATTTGCATGATGACCTTTTTTTTGGATGGGAAATCATCAAATGACTCTTCCCGCTCTGAGCGGAGCGGAAGGTGTCAGACTCTTACGGACTAAAACCCACCCGTGTTCCTCCAAATGCGCTTTAAACTAGAAAATGTAAATCAAAGCGTAGTCAGAAATACACGAGTAGTTTACAAGAGCATGATACATCCGATTTGGCTGAATTTAACCTGCTTTAACGAGGTAATTTCTCTTGACAAAGGCATGAATTCAGTGAAATACGTGTTACAGATGCATTTTTCGTCAGGTCTACTCGCGGGAACCCAGTTATTCAGCTAGGTTCACACAGGTTCAATAAATGGAGTGGAAGTAGCGGTCCTAAAGCTCGATGGATCTGTATCAAAGACCACAGCGGCTGCCGAGCTAAGATCACCACCGTCGACGAAGTTATTGTCAAGTGTTATAATGTGCACAATCATTGAAAATAGATGCTGTTTCGGATGTATTGTGTTGCGTGTTATTACACTCTTACTAACTAAAACCTATCCGTGCTCCTCGTAGTGTCCTTTGCTAACCAGGACCGCGGTAACTCTTTCGAACAATCCGCAACCCTTGCAGGCTCTGGCCCTAACAGGCCCCGTATACTTTCTAAGCTTTCGGGGGCAACTTTGCATGTAGGTATTTTAGTTTTGAAAAACCTTAAATTTCCGTGTTCCAGGCCCTATATGTACCAGCTCTCGATGTGGGAAACCTGTGATTGTATGGAAAGGTTATCGTTTTAATTTGAAGTATTGTAAGCATCCAAATGCTCCGGCGCGTTGGGCTTGCGTCAAAACAAGACTGGGGTGCCGCGCTACGCTTTTAACTCTTAATGAGCAAATTGTTCTCGAAAAATTTGAGCATAATCATTAACACGACAAAGTGCTGATAAGTCATGTAAAACAGGATTTTGAAAGATATTTAGACAAAGAGTAGGTAGCTCTAAAATGTACTAGACAAAATGTATTAAATTAGCAATATATTACTACTAACTAATAAATGTGACTGTTTTTCTACGAATATATTTCATTCACGAATTAATTATATTCTGAACTAACAGAGGATACTTTTACCCGCATAATTGGTGAAATTATTTGATTTGTAAGGTGTTTTTAAGCTTGATAATTCTAATCGCTTTCATATCAAGTTTAAATGAACAAACGCTTACGTTTCAAGTTAATCATTTTACCTAAATAAAAAAAAATCCATTTAAACTTGTTCATACTTTGACAAATTTGTTTCAGAGCCAATATTTGCAACGTCGCAGCGTGGTAAACCTGTTATAGTAATAGGCAAGTACCGGTATAATAAATGGGTCGGCAGCCGAGGAGACCGCGCCCGTTGGATTTGTGGAAAAGTAAACGCTCTGAAGTGTTCTGCTTCTCTAGTCACAATTCACAACGTTATTATAAAACAAACGCCTCACAATCATTAGTCAGTGACTTGGGACAAGAGTATCTTGGAATGATGTTTCGACTCCATTCAAAGAATGTATATCAAAGCTTAAATATCTTGAAGCATAGGTCTTGTTTACTTTTAGTCGCTGGATTCCTTAAATTCCTACGGGAATGGGGCAAAACGAGATATCCGCGTACGAAGTCGTTGGCAAGAGCTGGTCGTAAATAAAAGTCTTTGTTCTAGAGGTAAACCTTAATGCCATGCCGAATGGCGTCTATGAAAAGTTCGACTTTTACGATTCACCTACAAAATACACGTGCCTAATATTATTTCCTTGCCCCAAAGACACAGAAACAGTAACTTGAAGATATTTTGTAAATTTGATTATGTTTAGCGTAGAGTAAGAATCGCTGAAAGCAGTATTATAAAGGTATCATAGATAGGTACCTAATCGAGTGATTTGGAGCTTGTTTTAAAAGCTTTACTCGTGTGATTTTTTTTAACTTTTAGTTGTGGTTTTACATTGTTTAAATGTAGAAAGCAACTTCCACTATGATAATATATGTGATAAATATATTCAATATTTTGCATTTGAACCTTGGTTATTTCACGATTGGCCAATACCTACACCTACAATACCAGGAGTATCAAAAAGTAAGAAAATGAAATAAAGAAAAAGCGTATATTTGCGCTCAGCATGACGCATACCATAATATTGTGATATGGTATTATGGTATAGTTGAGCACACCTGTGTTACGTCTGGTATAGCAAGTGTCCATAGGCGTCGGTGACCACTTACTAAGAGGTGGGTCGCCTGCTTGCCTAACAATTCCATGACATAAAAACAAAATGCTACAAATGGCACTCAGAATTCTGATAACATCAACACGGGCTGTGTGTTGATGTTATCAGAATTCTGATTGATCGTTACAAATTGATTTCAATTTCTCACTATTCTTGCTCAACAAAATAGCTTAAACAAATAATATCGAAGTAAAGAACTACCGCTCCAACCCCGACATGTGAAAATCCCAAATTATATAATATATCTTGCGTAATTGTAATAATAAATATAAAAATCGCGAAAATCAGGCGGCACACCGGTGTGCCGGCAGTGCTCGAGCGGAGGTATATTGGTGGAGTGTAAGAGCAAGCGCAGGTTGCCGAGCCAGAAACACGACGGCGACGTACCAAGACTGTATTATTAAGAGCAATAATATACATCAGGTGAGATAGTGGTCAAGCGCGTGCCTATTAAGAATAAAAAAAATCAACATTGAGATATTTCAAGATAACACAAGAAAAGCGACTAATTGAAAAATACATTAAAGACCGTCCCTGTAGATATTTTTTGTGAGAACCTGATTATGGGCATGCTCGCGATTACGATCGTGTATGATTTCAATCATTTACTGGAAGTTATCGAAAATGAAAGTGACTGTGTTGAGATATTCCTTCTAGTAATTTTGTAAGCGTTATTTTGAATCCACCAATCAATCATCAATTCAGCATATCGCAGTCCTCTGCTGGACACAGGCCACTTTCAAACTGCTACAACACATTCCTCTACCTTCCGTCCGCATCCAATCTGTCCCAGCTACCTTTTCAAGGTTGTTGGTTCATCTATTAAGGGGGTATCCTACCTTGCATCTGCCTCCACTCTAGGACTCGTTTGGCAGTCAGTCCTTCGGAAAATATGATCAGCCAACTGAAATTTCAGGTTGATAGCTCTGCAAACTCTAAATCGAGTTCTTTTCGTATACATAATTATATTGTTCTTATCCTTCAAAGAAACTCGGGTCATGGCTCACTTCATAGTGCGCTTATTTTAGTCTGACATTATTAATTTTACCTATTATTTTTTGAATAATTTTGTTAATAAAGCTGTTTATATTTTTGGTTTAAATAAACTATCGGCGAAGGAGTTTAGTAGTGTTCTATTTTATTTATTTCTATTATTATTTCTGAAACGAGGTAAAATTTCTTGTAAGTATTTCATTGCCTACTGGCTATTATAATTTTACGTAAGTACTGCTTGCACTGTTTCAGAATATGTTTACTCAACATCCAGAAAGGGCAGACCTGTTATACAACATGGGCTGTATAGATTTAACAAGTACAGTAAATGCAGGGGACCCACGGCTTCTTGGAAATGCGTCAAATGTACGAGAGGGTGTAAAGCATCCCTTTATACCGTTGAAAATATCGTCATAAGATCTAACAATACACACAATCATGACTGACTGTATGATTGTGGAACAAAATCTCGGGTTTTGCACTAAATTTTGAGACTAGACCAACAGGCTGCCTTATTTTATATCAGAAAGAGAACCGTGTGATTCATCTCTCAGAAGCTTAGCTACGAAGAGATAAACCAATCAATGGTATAACTAAGAGAATTTGCGACGTTATTTACATATCATGTATATTTTGTATAATTTGAGTTTATTAACAAGTAAAACATTTTTTTAATATTAGGCTAAAGTAAACTTAAAGTAATAATAAATACAGCATGTAAAAGCAAGAAAAGGGCAAAGGTGTTCAGAGGGTATCAAAAATGCGCCCGCGTCGCTGTCAATGCGATAAGTGCCTAAAACACTCTGGTCACGTGAAAAGTCAATTACGAGTAACAGCTTGCCTTGAATAAACTAGGTGGAGACCTTGTTTATTCAATGTAAGTTGTTTATTTATGCTGTTTCAAACCCAATCGGTTGAAACATGTAACTCACAAGAAGTATATATTAGTATTATATTTGCGTCGTTTGCGGCATACCCCTGCTGCCCCTGTAGCTTGAAGATGTGATGGCGCAAGGTTCGAAACTTTATGTTGCATCCCTTACTAAGGACCTACCCAACTTTCAAGGCATTATGGTCATACTGTCTGGTTTTTTCCTTGGGTGCATTGCCATTGGGTTCTAAAACAGCCGGAATCCTGGCAAAAGAGTTTCAACCAATGCTTCTTCTACAGTATCCTATATAAGGAGTAGGCTTCACTACATTTTGCAGATATGTGGAGCTCAGCATGGAGCGCCCAGGCGCAGAGATGTTTTACCTAGATTTACAAGTGTTAAAATTATTTGTTATACAAAATATATTTTGTATAACAAATTATTTTTAGTTTAAATTTATTTTCCAATCGTTTCATTTCATTTTATTTATTATTTGAAATAATACATCAGTTCTTACGTTACGTGTTATGTTATTTTTATTTATTAAATGTAATTACACACTAACTCATGCTGATGCAATATGTTGATAAAAGTTTTATCGCAATCGGATGAACGATTGAACGATCAAACGAACAAACGTTGAATTTTACATAAATAACCAATTTTTTCTCAATTATTTCATCTTTGCTGTCTATGACCACTATCACTGTATGGCAAAGTGTATGCCTTATCTATTCACACTTTGAATAATCAATCGTAAATCCATATTATACATAAAAGGATCAATAATCTTTGATTACATTTACAGGTCCTCTATTCACCACTTCTAGGTTTGGAAGACCGGTGATGCTATTAGGAGAGTATAGATTCAACAAAGTCAGTCACTGCACCGGAATGAAGGTGAGATGGAAATGTGTCAGAAGTAGTTACGGGTGCAGAGCAGTCATCACGACCGTCGGCGAATCAATTGTGAATCACAATAATAAACATGAACACGACATTAAGGCATACAATAAACTTCTAAAATGTAATAGATGTTAGTTCCGTATGCAAAGATTATAATAATCGCTTTAGATGCTAAAAGTCGCCTAGGGCTTTTTGTTTCGTTTTATGTACATTCTGTTTCTACCATTTTTCATGTTGACAGTGTTTCGTTTATTCAAGTTTTACACTTAAATTTATACATTTTAAAATATTTCTTAAAAATACAAAACACAAAAAACATCTAAAAATATGAAAAATAGTAGCCCACCGGTCTCGGGAACGGTCCAAACAACCGGCGGTCAGGGCTCCAGAGTAGTCCAGAGAGAGAACCTTCCAACAACACGAGTCATGTCCAGCAGTACTGCTTTCTGAATCAAGCCCTTGATCTAGCTACCTAACGAGAGCCTCCTGAGGTGTTGGTCGAGGCTCGTGGCTTTTAAGCCGTCGGCTGACACGACTATCGGTACCTACAATGATTGCCGAATGTCGACAACCTCGCGAGCCAAGTCAAGATATTTATTTTTTTATCTTTCTCGGCTTTCACGAGGTTCTCGTCATGCGGACGGTTTGACAGTATTAATATTATACTCTTTGCAGCCCACCATAACCTACCACATCTTGCGCTTCGTCATTTGTCTTTGATATCGACAAATGATACTGGGGCATTGGGCCTTTGCGCGTTGGTCGATGTTAAATTATTTATTGTACGGGTGTGTATTTCATGTTTACAAATAATTTATAATAATTATTATATTTGTATCTTTATATTTCTATTTACTATGTGCTCCGTGAGTGTATGTATCCGTGGCATCACTGGCTTTATCAGAATTGGTATTCTATAACAATATTTTCTTAATTATTCTTATTTTTAGCTTATTCATTGTTGTTAGCCATGTTCATTAATTTTTACTGTTATTTTTTTTTTGTTTGTCTTTATTAAGCACAGTACCAACATCGTTTGTTTGCACTAATTCTTTAACAAAGAATTACAATTACGATTTGTATTTATTATTAACTTAAACTTGATGGTTTTGCTAAGCAATCATTTTCTTGGATTTCACAATATTTTTATGATCAACCATGTATTTTTCAATACACTCACTTTCAACGTTATCATTTAATAAGTGTCAATAAAATAAGCAATATTTTTTGTTTCGCATTTTTTTTGTGAAAATGTACCTTTTAAAGTACCTGTTATGATAATAATTATGATGTCTTCTTACATTAAAATAGATTTTCACTTGATTAATTTTTTCAGACTTGGTAGTTTTTGGAACTTCAAGGTATGGGAAACCAGTAATTACTATGGGTGGGCACAGATACAACAAGCATCCTCGAATGAGCGGTCCCAGAGCCCGCTGGTATTGTGTCAAAGCGAGGTATGCAGGCTGTCCTGCGTCACTCATCACTATAGATGACGTCGTCGTAGTAGTTAAGAATCACCACAATCATTGATTTCACAAATATGATCGTAATTAAGGTCTTCAAGGGAAAAGGAAGCGTGGCCGTCCCCGTCAAACCTGGTGACACACCGAGTTGGCAGAAGCGACGAGCATCGGAATGACGTGGAGCGAGGTGAAGCGTGAATCTCAAGATCGCTCGAGATCCAGAACTAACTGTGGTCGCACTCTGCCCATATGGGACTAATCTTAAGTCAAGTTAGACAGCTTGTTTAAGGTTGACGGATGTCATTCTGTTGTCTAACGCACTTGTTTAGATAGTACTATAATACATATTGCTAGTTAATTGTTTTACAGTATTAAATGATAGCTATAATTAACCTTGTCTATAAAATGTTTAGATTGTAATTTGTTGTATTAATTAAATATGTAAATAATAAGAAAAGTACATACCTAGAAGAGTTTGTGTACAATTTACCATTTCCCGAAACGTTGCGACAATAATTATGCGAGACATCATCTGCCTTTTTTATGGATGGGAAATCATCAAATGACTCCTTCCGCTCTGGGTTGAGCGGGAGGGAGTGTCAGACTCTTACTGACTAAAACCCATCCGAGCTCCTCTTAGTGCCCTTTGCGTTCCAGGATCGCGATCGGATCATCTGCCTAGCCTTTTCTCAACTTTATTGGGGCCAACATGTTTGCCAACAACGAGAACTGGGCAGCTTTAGGGACTAGTGTCAAGCAACAGTCATAGGTGATTGTCGATAGATAGGTATGTATGTGTACTTGTTATAAAGTTCAAAAATTGTGGCTTTCCCTACATCAGATTCGATTTTTATACTGAAGTGCTAGTCATATGACCCTGAAAATGTAAAATGTCGTTTTTGTTCCAGAACTAATTTTCACAACGTCAAGATTTGGGAGTCCAGTGGTGATGGTTGGTGGTTATCGTTTCAATAAATACTATCGTTCTAAGGGTCCAAGAACACAGTGGACGTGTACAAGAGGGAAAGGTTGTAAGGCTATGGTCGTCACAATGGGAAACCGCTTTGTTGCCTATAGGAACTGCCATAATCATGATTGATGTCACGGCGAAAGAAAGAGATGGAGCTATACATAACGTGACCATTAAAAAAAGAGCTAAAAAGGTAAACAGGTAATGGTAGGTGACCTCATAGTATTTTTTTTTTTAATTTGATTAAGGAGCTTTGTCGCTTAGCGACCACATCGCCTGTAGTAATTCCGAAAAAGGGACAGAACTGTTGAAAGCGGTACGTACGGTCACGTTAGCTATATCTTAGGCTCTAGACAAGTGAAATTCTGCCAGGCGGTACCGTGGCGAAGGCAATTGTCAGAAAGTTCAAAATGAATGGGATTGACAAACGCATTTACTGTTTTTGGTCGAGAGGCAGAGAAAAAGTCTTTAAACTTCGATAACTCGAAAACAACCCAATATATAGATGCAAAGTTTTTGGGGTCAAAATCGTTACAATTCACGATTTAGTTCAATCCATTTCAAGGAACGCATTCAGTGACAATCGAATTCGCTGATAGAATAGCACTTTGTTGAGCCTCTCGTCTTTTTTGCCAAGAAACATGACCCATGCCGTATTTAGTAGTAGTTTAGCTTTCTAGCACTGAGCGTAGTAGGTAGGTACAACAACAGCCCGTTAGTAGCTCAAATGAACTAATGAAATGACACGACACAATCAAATGAAATGACCTAATTATTCTATCACTGACAGTAAGAACTCTTAGAAGTAGTTTTTTTTCGTGATGGATGAGTAATTAAGTAGAAAAGTGTAATATGTAACCATTTCACACATTATTTTTCGATACTTACAAATAAAATATAGATTAATGTAGTAAATATAATGTTGTGACACAACCATTGTTTTTCTTTTCTCGTTATTTTTGTAAATTATTATTTTTAACCGTATGTCAAAATAATGCGTTATCTTAAGCGCGTAAGCAGACAATTAAAAAACAACAGTGTACATTGAAGTTTTATCATTAAAAATACCTTTTTTTGAAATGTTTAAATAGGTACTCAATATGACATTTATTTACATTGAGTTCACATGACACAAACTCAGTTTGTTTTAGGTCGTGCTGAATTTACAATGTCAGCGCGAGGCAACTGGATGCTAGTGTATGAAGGCCACAGGTTTACTATCAACAAGAGTCGGCCTGGATCTGTGAAACAAAGATGGCTGTGCAGTAAATGGTCACATGGCTGTAGAGCATCTGTTACCACGTTCGAAGAAGTTATCATCAGGGTCAAAGGTATTCATACTTGCCCTTGCAACCAGTAACTGATAGCTATGTATTATATTCGTACCTACTCAATTCTTAAATTCCTTCTATCTCTAAGCAGTTGTGGTATCTAGTCAATGTTAATAAATCAAATTAAATCAATGTTGTCAGTACTTGACAGTTTGTTTTTATTACACTTTACGCAACTTAGCAGTACCAGGCCAGCAGAGATGGTGAAGAGTTATCATGGTGTTCACAGTATCCACTCAGATAATAAAGAAAATAAGGCTTCGTTTCTTATTTTAGAAAAGCTAGTGTATGTAACATCAAAGCGAGGGAACCAGATGATCCTGTACCGTCAGCACAACTTTAGCTTCAACAAGGCCACGATAGGAGTCAAGCCGAAGAAGAGATGGGTGTGCACTAGATGGGCTCTCGGCTGCAGGTCTTCCATCACTACCTGCGGAGACCATATCGTCAGGAGTCAAATCAATCATACTCATTGAGGACTACATCGTAAGAAAAACACTAAGGGCCTGCCAGCGAATCCTAAGCAGTCCACCAGGGTACCTAAATTCTTGACTATCAATATTTGAAATGCAAAGTATTATTTATTTAACATTTTTTTTAAATTACTGTTTGATAATAATATTTAATTGCATTTATTATGTTATTTAACATTAAGACTTGTTTAAAAAGATTAAGTGGCTGAATAATGATAATAAACCACTTATTTTCTAGTTACAAAGACCCATGGATTTGAAATGCAAAGTATTATTTATTTAACATTTTTTTTAAATTACTGTTTGATAATAATATTTAATTGCATTTATTATGTTATTTAACATTAAGACTTGTTTAAAAAGATTAAGTGGCTGAATAATGATAATAAACCACTTATTTTCTAGTTACAAAGACCCATGGATAATTGCCATTATACAATAACAATATTATTGTGTTAGTAGTTATAAAACCTAAAACTATGTTAGAATCGAGGGAGGTGTTCGTTTTAGGATTGATGTAAAACGAATGGTACTTGTACGGTAGCTGAGTAATACGATAATTAAAAGTAAATTTTTTATGGTTATGCAAAAACAGTTTTTTTAATTCCCCTATGCACTGACTAATATAATAAAGACAACGGGACGGCGGACACTTTATAAATGACGTCTGGAAACTGTTAAGACTTCCCGAAGTGAAGGACGTGATTGTTCCTATAGTCAGTTCAAATTTTGTTTTCTCAGTTCCAGTTTACACTACATCATGTCATGGAAACCCCGTAGTTGAGTTCGGCGGCTACAGGTTTTTACGAAAGCGCACAGGGAAAACTGAAAGTAGGGAGGTATTTAGGTGCAACCACTGGAGTCGCGGTTGCCGTGCCGTCATCATTATGATAGGAATGGAAGTTGAAAAGATCAGAGCTGAACATACTCATTAATTTTGTTTTTTTATTGTACCTGTGTGAACGGTGACTTGAAACTGTTCTGCCAGTGGCCATATCTTATACGAATTAAGTAGTAATAATAAAAGCCTTTAATAACAATCTAAGTATAAAATATTTTACAAAGTTTAATTTTTGACATCGGTTAATATTTTAAAGTTAAAGTATTATGATAAGATTTTAAAAATGTTTATTAATTTTTATTATGCCTAAATAAACAGAGTTTAATAATAATTAAATGATAGGTTTTAAAAATGAGTTAAACTTTAAAATTCCAGTTAGAACCCTGCTTATTTGGTCATCACTGTAGAGTGATGAGCTAACAATAAGCCCTCATTTAGGTACTTAATGCTGGTTTTTAAACTAACAACAGTTTCATATCATCATGATAAGGAGAATAATCTTTCATTTTTTATGTTACAAAAGGTAAGTACCAAAAAAAATACAAGGTATTATCGCATAATAGTTGTACTCGTATATCAGTTTCAGTATTTTGCAGATTGTAGTGATTTAGTTGTATTTAAGAACAAAATTATAAAAAGAACAACTGGGAAAATGTGGGTGTACTAACAGATATCTGCCCTTAAAATCCTTTGGGGATAAGAATATTATGATTTTCTTATTGTTTTGTTTCTTTCCATATTATTTTCAGAACCGGTCGTCATTTTACCGCGACAAGGAAACAAAATGTTAGCGTACAAGGGTAACCGATTCTGTTTGAAGGACAATAAATCGCGCGTCAGACAAGTCTGGAGGTGTATCAAGTGGGGCAAAGGATGCAGGGCTCGGATCCTCACTCTTTACGGGGAAACACAGTCTCTGAAAGTTGAACATTCTAATCATTAGGTATTAAATTAATTATATCAATAAAGGGGGGAACTGTGCTTTCTATTAGAAAGAAAGAAAAATGCGTGAGTGTCGTGGAACACTCGGTTGGAACGAAGTTCCTATCGTAGTATAATGTATTGATAAACGTATTATATTACACTTACCAGGCGTCATTCTTATTATCTTCTAAACCACTATCATAATGCAATTGATGTATATTAGCCAATAACAAGAGTTATCATTAACCAACAAAAGGGTTTACAAAAAAATAGCAAAATGGTGACGTAGCACGTGTTTTGTTAAGAAAAAGGGTCGTGACGGAAATTTGTGACGAAAAAATCTTACAGTTTTTCGCCTAGCCCCCATCCGCCAAGTTCGTACCGTGCGATAAGTATCTTCGTTCCAAAAACTTATTTCACTACAGACCTATAAATATATTTAAATATTTGGCGCACGGAGGAGAGTGCGATTCTGAGTTTATATGAAAAAGGAGTGTAGACAGCTAAAATAACGGTCGAATTTTGACCACTTCTGGGCGAATTTTTACCACTACTTTATACATATTATTGGATTAAAAATAAGAGTGCCTTATTATACTAATGTTAAAGTGCCTTTGGTTTATTAAAGTTTATATTTCATAAGTAACTGTGTTTTCATTTACGCTTATCTATTTTCCAAATGTTTTTGAAGTGAAAACTTCTTTAGCGGCGCTGTGCACTTTTTGGGATGGGTAAAAAATGTTTAACTCGCGTCAGGACACGTGACCTGATCGAAATTCCGTAACACTGATAACGTAATATGTATGAATATTGTATTTAACCACATAAATGATAGGTAGTACTTTTATACTGATAAGTAAAGCAATTCGTGCGAAATTATTCCCTAACCGTTCCAAAATATTCAAAAATGCTCAACTTTAATGTTCAAGTTTTCACTTCTGCCATGTTGGTAGGGACAGCGTCATCATTTCCTAGTTACCCCTTACTCTAAGTTAATGCGTGAGGGGTAACCAAAGGACGACGCTGACAAGAACATCTTTAAGAAAACTAAAACTAATGAACGAATTGCTTAATGAGGTACTTAGGTGTGTGATTAAAGATTGCTGAATTATCTACACAGTCTAAGCCTTGTAACACACAAAGCCAACCACACGAGATAAGATGCTCAGATTAAGCTACAATACACATTCAACAAACAAAACATAATTTTAAGGTACAACTTTCTTTTTCAGCCCTATTTCTGACGTCATCAAGATACGGGAAACCGAAGCTGGTCTATAAACGCCAAGAATACAACTTGTCAAATCCTAACTCTGGTGCGATGAAAATATGGCGCTGTGTGAAATGGTCCTCGATACATCACTGCCGAGGCATGGTGGGGACTATCAACAATGATATTGTTAAAACAAGAGAACACACCCATGACTAGGAAGTCATAAACTTTAGATAACCTTTTAATTATAATTAAAACTAGCTTCTACTAGCGGCTTCGCCCGCGTGAATATCGGAAATAGGAAGGTTTCCTGATTTGTACTGTAATTTTTTTACTCAGGAAAGATCTACCCTACCGCTACCCTACCCTACACATATCCAACCGTACACCTACTCCACTCCTACCCTACACCTACCATACACCTACCCTACACCTACCCTAAACCTACCCTACACCTACCTTACATCTACCCTACACCTACCCTTCACCTACCCTACCTACATAATTATACCATCCCAAAAATACTATGACGTGTTTCTGGTCTCCTGGTACTTGTGAATCTGTAGTACTAAGGCAGCAGCGGCTCTGAAGTTCCACTTCCTTCCATTAATCCATGCCACTTATCGAAATAAAAAGTAGCCTATTTTTTATTCCAAGATACGAACTACATGTGTGCCAAATTTCATCCAAATCCCTTCAGTGGTTTTTGCCTGATTGTTACACAAACATACAAACATTCACATTTACAATATTAGTAGGATAGTAGGATTATGTTGATGAACTTCTTGGCACAGTCATGAGGCCACACGATACTGTTAATATAATTGAATCCTATTGTTTTTAAACTGGTTCTAATCTGGGTGAAATAAATTCTATTCTTGAATCGATTGTTTCTTCTATTGTTCCAAATTCCTTTATTAATGTTTAAAATCTTTAGAAAATAGTGCGTTTAGCAAAATCCAACAGAACAAAACTCTGTAGTTCCCGAACCTTAACTTTATGTTATTATTGAAAATAAGTACAATTTTTTAATGTCCATAATAATTATGTTATACAGGACTAGTACAATATGGGCTGTCCAGACAAGGCCGACCAATTGCAGTATACCGTGGACAGCGTTACACCAGGCAGATTACTTACAATAACAAAGCGTGGTGGAAATGTAGTAAAAAAAACTTGGGATGTAAAGCCACCCTCGTACTATTGGAAAATGATAGGAGGATTGTTAAGATAATCAATGAACATAATCATTCACTTAGCCAGCCTTCGAGTCATCCTCGAATGAGGACGCAATCCGTTAAATCCGAACAAAATACATCATTTCTATATTAAAGTTATCTATGAATAAAATAATAATTTATGTTTTGGTAGATAGAGCTAGAAGCGTAGAATAATATAATTATTTACTGACACATACAAACTTATGAAATAGTAAATACCAGCCAATAAAAAAATATGTACAAGCGGGATAAAAAGGGAAGGGGTACTTATGAGTGCCCCTTCCCTTTTTATCGATCCTTCCCTTTTTTTCGATGTGGACGAATTTTTCTATGCCCTATGGGCATAGAAAAATTCGTCCACATCGCTGTCAACGGGAAAAATGACCAGAACACTGGCAGCATTGCCACATTTTTTGTTCTTTGGCCGAATGAAAGGTCAGTCCTCTGATCACTTGAAGTGTAGTTGTATATTATAATACATAGCATCGTTAGTAAAACGTAGGGGTGTGTGCTGGGTAGTGGGTATTTAACAGCATGTGCATCGTTTTAATGTGTAGGAATTTATTCGGTTATATTGTTCTCTCATAGGCAACTTGTTTTCTAATAATCGCGGATCTGTATTAGATTAAATATACTTAGATATTAATGTAGTTATGACATATTAAATGTTTCACTGTTGTAATTTGTGTTTTTAATGAATAAATATACGAAAAAATAATTGTCTTTATTACATTTAATTGTTACTTTCTGTACAAAAATTAAGTTGATTTTATTGGTAGATAGCGCTGCATCACATCACTGCCACGTTAGCAAACGGGGGTCGAGTCTGCTATTGCAATCGTGTCTCAATGACCGGTCAATGATCGATTTTTGACGTATAACGTCAAACTTATGACACATTTCCCATACAAAAACTGTCAAAGTTGTCAAATATTCGATCACTGACCGGTCATTGAGACACGATTGCAATAGCAGACTCGAGCCCCAGGTTCACTCGTTGGCGCTATCACTCACGCTGGTGTACATTGGTACGAAGAAATTTTGCCTCTTCAGACTTTCATAATGTTTTGGTTGATATCGATTTGATAACGGTGACGACGACTCAGATGTAAAGGATTTTTCAGTTGAGGCTATCGATGATAATGACAAATGTTTCCATTTAGGTGGGTAATGCTTTTTTTTTTTTTTTTTTTTTTTTTTTTTTTTTTTTATAGAATGGGAAATCATCAAATGACCCCCCCGCTCTGGGTGGAGCGGCAGGGAGTGTCAGACTTTTACTGACTAAAACCCACCCTTTAGTCCTCCTAGTGCCTTTCTTCCCAGGGCCGCGGTAACTCTTTCGAACATATTCCGCAACCCTGGAGGTGGGTAATGCTTACGTTGTGTATTATGTTTCCGCTTCAAAAAAGTTTATGATTTGTTCTTATTACGCTAATACATCATTGTGCTGAGGTACCCAATAACTGTGTGCTTAAAATACTTTTTTCTTTACTAACGTACTTCCCCTCTATGAGACTTTTAAAGGTGAGTAGTGTAGACGTACCTTAAAACTCTGTATTCTACCTCCTTATAAGCTTTTATGAAATAACTTTCTTGTGATAAGAAACTCCGTTTTACAGACTTCATTTTCTCGACATCGAAGTTTGGTAAGCCCGTGATCCTGTACGATGGGTTCCGTTTCAACCAACACAGTAACAGTAAGGGAGACAGGGGCTACTTCGTCTGCGTCAAGTGGGGGACGGGTTGCAGAGCGGCCATACGAACACGTAACAATGAAATTGTCTCTATCAGGAACTTGCATAATCATCAGTACTAGAAGCAGAAGATGCGAGTGAGGAAATGCTTATTTCTTGATAGGCTCTTCTTACCGGAAAAAAATAAAAATTGTACCAGAATTGATATGATAATGTTTGGCATAGACTTACCTTTTGCCTTCATATGCACAACGTTACCGAGATGCAAGAAAGACCGCGAGGAATTTAATGGTAAAGTGAGCATCGCCATGGGTGATACCAGGTGACACATTACACGTACCTTCGATGTCCAATTAGGAGACATTTTAATAACTGTTTGAAACTGTGATTGTATGTGCATTATAAGTATAGCTAAGAAGTTTATTTTAAACCCGAATAGAGATTTATTATGTTTACTTAGGAACATTTTTGTTGAATTTATTTTAGTTATTATATTATCCAGAATAAAATTGGATAGAATTAAGAATTTTGTATTTTAACAAAATTAAAAGTGAAATTTAATAGTTGTTTCATTTGAACAGTGTAGTCTTTTTAACCCGAAGGTTGACTGGTAGAGAATGCCTTGTTGCATTAAGATCATGTACCAATATTGTACCTAGGTACATAAAGTTTAAATAAAAAATAAATTTACTTGATTAGTTTTCTACAAGAAATGCAATGAATCCTTTGTTGTCAGTTACAATATTACGCTTCAACTAAAACCACACACGTCAAAAAAATATTTTCCTTTAAAAATAAAGTTTATGTTGCTTAGCGGTTTTTAGCTTATTAAAGTAGAGATTATTCTTTTAGAAACAGAGATAACTTTCACGGAGTCACGGAGAGGCAAACCAATGCTACAGATGGGGGAGAACCGGTACTACAAGCACAGTTCGAACCGCGACGGAAACCCGAAGGTGCTGTGGGTCTGCATCAAGTGGTGTTCCGGCTGCCGGTCCTCGATCAAGACCTTCAACAACGAAGTCATCAACATCAACGGCGAACACAACCACCAGCGTCAGCGGAATGCTACGGATTATAATTATTATAACTCTTAGGAGAAGACACTAAAGCTTCGCGTAGTCGAAGAGTTGGTTTAGGATGAGATGGAAGTTATAGAATATTTTGTGTACAATAAAGAGTAAAATAAAGATATTAATACCCATAAAGATTCAGTATTTGTATAATCAAGCTGGACTTTCTACACCGGGGTCGTCCGGCCAGGACAAAGGGTCCGGGCCGGCACCCGCGAAGCCGGTGTCGGGAAAACCGGACCCGGCCCCGGGAAGGAAGAGGAAGGGTGGGGCGGCTGCGCGGACGGCGAAGGCTCCTGCGCCAGCCGTGCAGCAGCTCCCCCCGGCTTCCTCGCCTTCTGAACCTCCCCCGGCTCAAGCCGAATGGCAAGTGGCCGGGGAGAAGAAGAAGGCGGGTAAGGCAGCCAGGGCGGCAAAGAGGCGGGAGAGAAGGCGGCGGCAGCGAGCGCGAGGCGTCGCGGCTGCGCTCCGCGCCCCGAAGACCGCGGCTGTAGTTTTAACGCTGCAGCCGGACGCGGTCAAGAGGGGCGTGACGTATGCCAACACGCTCACCAAGGCCAAGGAGGCCATCAACCTCGGTGAGCTTGGCATCGTCGGGGGTCTCCGGCTCAGGGTCACCATGACCGGGGCCAGGATGCTCGAGATCCCTGGAGCAGGCAGCGGTCCGGCCGCGGACGCTCTAGCCGAAAGGCTTAGGGCGTCCCTGGGCGCGGATGACGTCCGAGTGTCCAGACCCACGAAGTGCATAGATATGCGGGCCTGGACGACTCCGTCACGGAGGAGGAGGTGTTGGCCGCCGTCGTCAGGACGGGGGGGTGCTCTGCAGAGGAGGTGAAGGCGGGCACCATCCGTCCTGACAACACGGGCATGCGAACCGTAGTGGTGAGCTGCCCCGTGTCGGCGGCCAAGAAAATCTCAGAGGGCCGAAGGCTCTTGGTGGGCTGGGTCTCCGCGCAGGTGAAACTGCTGGAGCCCAGACCTCTGAGGTGCTTCCGTTGCCAAGTTGGCAACCATGTCGGAGCACTCTGCACCTCGGAGGTGGACCGCAGTGACCACTGCTTCCGCTGTGGTCAGCCCGGTCACAGGGCCGGCTCGTGCGACGCCGCGCCGCACTGCTTCGCATGTGCGGCAGCTGGCAAGCCGGCCGATCACTGGGCTGGGGGCAAAGCCTGCGGTCCACCCGCCAGGGCCGGGACGAGGAAGAAACCCTCCTCCACCGCTGCCGCCGCCGCCGCCGCCGTCGCTTCCGCCGCAGCCGCCGCCACCGTCGCCGCCGCTGCAACTGCTCGGGAGGGGGCGAGAATGGAGTGCCAGTAATGGCCCCATTTCGCCTCCTCCAGACGTACGTCGGTCGCTGCGCCTCTCAGGAACTGACGCTCCTGGGCAAGGCGCAGTGACTGACGCCTGCGGACAGCGAGCAATGGGTAGCTCGCTGTCCGATCAGGTCAGGCCAGAGTCGACGGCGCGTTCACTCCAAACGCGCCGTCAGCAACGAGCAGTCAGCAACGGAGACGGGGCCCGCCAGGGCCAGAGCCTGCCAGGGTTGCGGAATTGTTCGAAAGAGTTACCGCGGCCCTGGGAAGAAAGGCACTAGGAGGACTAAGGGTGGGTTTTAGTCAGTAAAAGTCTGACACTCCCTGCCGCTCCACCCAGAGCGGGAGGGGTCATTTGATGATTTCCCATCCTATAAAAAAAAAAAAAAAAAAAGCTGGACTTTCTAACCTTCTATCGTTTATTGGTCCTGGAGACTACAGCATCTAATTGTTGTTAATATAATTATGTTTGTGTGCCGGATATTATTATGTGAATATGTTGTTGATTTCTGTCTGTTATGTTTATTTGTACCTATACAGATTTATTATTTTAAGGATACGAGTATTACCAGTTATATTAGTTCTTTAATTAGCTTCGGTGTTGGGCACCAGTTCTAACAAAAAAAATGTAAATAAAGCCATATGAACTATTGGAGAAAATTAAATTATTATTGAAAGGTATAGTACCTATAGTGTAATGAAATTGTTTGAATACAAAAATATGCAAATTTATGGTTTTAATTAAAAAATCCTGCCTGCCTAATAGCTGCAGCTTCAGGAACATGGCGGTATTATTTCACCAACACTGTCACAACGAAGGTAAAGGACTAGCCATAACTAACTATCACGTCATCAAAATTCGACATTGGAATTAAAAATCAATTCTTTCAGCAGAATCGTCTTCACATCTAAATAATTTACCGAAATTTTCCTCTTTTTCAGCCATAGTAAGAACTATATCCAGGCAAGGAAAACCGATGTTGCAAAAGGGTCCTTATCGCTACTACCAACACAACTGCTATAGAACCGGGCCGAAAGGTCTTTGGCTTTGTCTCAAGAAACAACAAGGCTGCCCGTCCATCATCAAGACAATTGACAACGAGATTGTTCAGTTCATTGATCAACATAATCATTAGAATCTGTATAGAGTTTAGAGTATCATTAGCATAGTAACTAAACAAGTCTTTCAGCTCCTCGAATTCAGCTGCTACCAGCTCATGCGAAGAGCATCTCACTATACGAGTATACATAAAGGATTCTTTATTTATGTGATGATGTTTTAGAGCTTTCAGAATAGCTTCGTACTCAAATGAAGCTAAGTCTTATGAACTCGCGAAGAGTTTGAGAATTATCTCAAAAGTTACAAATATAGGTGGTCATGTGTGTGGTGGTCATGGTTGTGTACCACTACAAATAAATACTAAATCTAGTAAGTAGCTCTTGGTTTTCGCCTAGTAGTTTTGTAAATAAGTATCCAAAATGTGTATTTGTGGTTATTGAAACTTAGAGGTTTCTCAATTCAAGGCAACTAACATACTTACCTTTGAAATTATATCTACAATGTTATGTTAATATTTTACCAATTTTTTAATTCTAAATAAACGTTTTATTACGATTGACTTGATTACTCTCGATCAATATCAAACACATGACATATATCTGAAGAACTTAAGGAACCGCACTGAGAACTACTTGAAATAAGTCTAAGCGAGAAATCTCTACTTCTAACAATATCACACCATTTCAGGCGCATGATATTCTCAATCTCGGTATGGTAAGCCGGTTTTAAAGCAAGGGGGCTCGAGTCCTGTGGATCTGTGTAAAGTGCTCCTCCACCCACAACTGCCGAGCCACCGTCACTACGTATGATAACGTTATCATCAGAACTTCTGCTAAAGGACACACTCATCCGTAATGTTAGGAGATGGGGTCTATAAGTCCCGACGCAGAGTTTTTTTCTGTGTGCGGAGCGGGAGTGTCCGACTCTTACGGACTAAGACCTACCCGTGTTGCTTCAATTGCCCTTTGCGTTCCAGGACCATCACAGTCCTGGAACGCAAAGGGCAATTGAACAATTTCGCAACCCTGGATCGACGCAAACTTGGCGTTTTCATTGAAGAACAAATATCCACCTTCCTCCAGGCCCACTAATATTACTACAAATTAGGCTGACAGCCAGCACTCATAATACTTAAAAAGTGTTGTTTAGTCATTTCTTCAGATTATTTTACAATATTTGTGACAAGTCTCACGACGTCAATGAAGCTGTATATCTTTAACACTGTACTTGTACTGTGCAAAGACATTTTACCAATGAACACATAATCTCAAATATTTCCTTGTAGCACTAAAATACACGAAATCTATTCGAGGTAACCCTGTGATTGAGGTCGGGAGGTATCGTTACTAGAGGTCCCGGAACTTCACCAGTGCCAGGCAACACTGCGAGCCGAGCGAGTCTCATAGTGCGCGAGGGACGACTGGCCCAGTATGTCAACGACCATATCCATTAAAAGTGTACGATGTACTTTAGGATGAATTATGCCTTATAGTTATGTGAGCCTAGTACCTAGTAACTAAAAATAATGAAAGAACTAGTGCCATATCTATGTATAGATAATAATAGGTGCAATAAATAATAATGGGATAGGAAAAATGAAATGGGTGGACAAAAGGCCAGGAGGCCTACCACAACCTCTTAAAACAAGATTATTTTAATATTACTTTGTAATTTCTGTTGTTGCATTTTCAACTCTCGGCGCTGATCCGAGCGTTGAAAATCCAACAGAGCGGAACGCAAAGTAATATTAAAGTAATATTGTTTTAAGAGGTTGTGGTAGGCCCCCAGTTCATATGATTTCTACATGCTGCAATCATGATTTGACGATAAAGAATACTGGCAAGACAAGACGAACTACCGGAGAAGCAATTAAAAAACCACAGTGTATAATGGTAACAAAAAGGGTATCGACTTCAATGATCAGGATGTCATCTCATTACACAACTCTAAAGAGAAATAAAGTGGTATCGAAAAGTCATACTTCAGTTGCTATTTGGGACAGCTTTGGTAAATAGCTGCGTGGAGCGCAATATTCAGCAGCGCAATAATCCAATACCAAAAAAAGATTTCGTCGAAGCAATAATTGCAGCATAAGTATACCCCAGAAGCAAATTTTGGAAAATGATTCAGGTAAGATTTTTTTATTTTTGTTTTGCTGTGGTTTGATTTCTTATTATTATTACTATCTATGATATAAGATGTTAATCCTGACAGCTGTCACCTCAGAAGTACATGCTATAACCTAAAAGTCACTTTAAGGTTATACAATGTATTGAGATGACAGCTGTCAAGATTGACATATGTGCTGTCTACGAAGCTTCAGGTTCCGGGTTCGAAAACCGGTAAGTGCATATATTTGTGTGATGAGCTCAAATATATGCTTCTGAGCCATGGATGTTTTCTATGGCTGCAGGTATATAAGTATTTATCTATATAAGTATGTTCATCTATCATCATCTAGTTCCCACAATACAAGGCTTATTGAGCTTACTGTGGGACTAGATCTATTTATTTTTTTATTGAGGAATGGGCTTGCTGATATTTATTTCAAATAATCTGGGAAATTGAATAATAACAAAGTATTATTATAAGATTATTACTTGTGGAATGAAATCTGTCTAAAATCACATTATTCTTTCAGATATTCAACACGATGTTGTCCTCAAAAAGAAACACACCTTCCAGAAAAAAAGCGACAAAAGGAGAATGTGTGCTGGGTGTTACTTAAAGCTGCGGCGTACACTCAGTAGTCGAGAGGCAAATAGAAAAGTAAAGAAAATTAAATCTTTCTGTGTAGAATGTAAGAGAGGGTACTGTCTCTCATGTTTCTACAAAACCCATGTTTCATTTTTGAATAAATGATAATATACGTAATGTAACGATAACTTATTTTCCATCACTCCTTATTCCTTGAATAAATAGCAGGATCCGGGGGCGAGGCGAACACTATGACAGCCAACTCGTCTACTAGGAATATTGATGAGTACATGTATCTAATATTCAAAGTTTTCGTATACTCGTAGGTATATTCATTTATATTCATCGACAGTTTACTACGTCTAAGAGCCCCATAACACCCCCCTCACCGCCCCAAAGCACCCCTTCCACATATAACCCGTCGGCCTTCAAAGCAAGAGTGAACAGGCATCATCTGGGTACGCTCGCTCCATCATTGACCTCATCATTATATAAGTATGTATATCAGTTGTCTGGTTACCATAACACAAGCTCTGCTTAGCTTGGGATCAGATGGCCGTGTGTGAGTTGTCCCAAGATATTTATTTATTTATTTATTATTATTTATAATTATCTATGGATTTCCATCAGGCGTGATCGAGGTCAAGAGCAAGCCTATTCCTCAATTAAAGAAAAATATACCAGAGTAAGTATAACTGCATCTCACGACCATAAATCAAGATTTTTGGAGGAAATTCGGATCGCGTGATGTATAATTTTTTTTTTTATTTCAGTGCCATTTTTTACTACAACTATATTTGGAAGACCTCTGATACAAATAGGCCAGCATCGTTTCTATAAGCGGGCTGATTCAAAAGGACCCTTAATTAATTGGATCTGTAAAAAATGGGGGTCGAAAAAGTGCAGGGCGTCAATAACAACGTGTGAAAAAAGGATTGTTAGAACTAAGAACGACCACACGCATTGATTTTTTGGAGCTCGTTTTAGTAAGTGTTCTACTGTTTTTTTAACCTTATTCTGTATAATATGCACCTAATGATTTAATATAAGGGTTTCTATTATGTTTGTTTCAAGACACGTTTATTCACAATCTGCACAAAAATCATTGTTATTTTTTAACCGACTTCTAAAAAAGGAGGAAGTTCTCAATTCGACTGAATGTTTTATTTTTACAACCGACTTCGAAACAAAAAAACACTACAAAGTATAAAATAACTAGGTATAATTTCCGAAGGCGGTGTTTTTTAGAATCGAGAGGCGTGCAATGATTGTAGACAACCGTTCCGCATGACGAGAACCTCGTGAGAGCCGAGAAGGATAAACAAATCAAATATCTTGACTTGGCTCGCGAGGTTGTCGACATGGGGGATGTGAGAATCATTGTACCGGTAGTCGTGTTAATCAACGGCTTAGTAGCCACGAGCTTCGACCAACACCTTAGGAGGCTTTTTTATATTTTCAAATGTTTTTTTTCTCATTACAAGTCACTAGGATTATAGTATTGTATTAGGAAACCTATACCAAATAATATTGTCTTGAATTTGATTGATTAAGTACCTACCGACATAATAATATTAATAAAACTAGATTTTTTCATTTAAATCTGTGATCAAAATTAAAAATTGTGATAATATTAGATTTATTAATTTATTTAATTAGAACGGCCGAAGTCTATTACACTATTTAAACATTTAATTTATTTAACACAGTCATGCATTCTTCTAAAAAAAATCAAACATTCCGACAGTATCATCTTCCATTCATTTAAATTTGAGCAACTCAACAGAAATTTAGTGAGATACAAGAGAGAGAAAACCCGTGCATGTGTATGTAAGGAATACCTTTTGAACTTTTTCTAAAGCTTACGCATACTACTTCTCAAAAGGACTCCATACGCACGCACGACTCAAGTTTGCTACGGACCATAATAAATGAATTGTGGTTCTTGATTAGCTACATATTTTATTCCATAATTGTCTTTTAATTTTGTAATTCAATGTTTTTTTAAAACGACTAGATTGTAAAAGAAACATCAAGTAATACAATATACAACGTAGAATTAATAGGTATGGAGACAAAGTCCGATTCTATCCGGATTTCTGGCAATCATAGTTGCCGGCGACTAGTCCAGTTTTAATCCATATAAAGAAAGAAAGAAAGAAAGAAAGAAAAATATTTATTTTGTACCTCGCACAAGACACAAAAAGCATATCATAGCATAGCATATCGTATTCATATTGTAGTAGTATAAGCATGTTATTCCATATAAAACAAAATACCTTGTAAATTCGACGTAGTATTATAACAATATCGTCATAGAGTTGTTTTTATTTTTTGGAATCAACAGGTTATAACATTCACAAGGTGGGTTCTACTAACGGTATAAGGGGCCTAGCCGGTCCATTCTGTCAACGTCTCACCGTGTAAACTCAGGTGGAGTGAGCATTAAGTGAACTGTCATTCCATCTTGTTGTATGGATTGACAGCTCACTTCATGTTCATTTTACCCAATTATAGAATCGCATTGTTAAACTCAATGGGATTTTTCCAAAAACCGTTGAGTCTTAAAAGTTATCACATCTCCCCACGCGATTTTTGGAATTCAAAATAACCTTAACCATTGATTTTAGTAGTACCTACTTCTGTTTACTGTATGGTTCCTAAATTACTAGAATTGTCTATAATAAGCAGAAACACAACATGAGCAGGTTCTCTAACTCAGTCAAATGGAAGTTTAATGTCGGTGGTAATAATGGTAGTTTAAAGCTCATGCGCTGGACACACAGAATAGACGTAAGACGAGGACGGGGCGCGAACATATGTCTCTTCCGCATTCTTTTCATACAAAATTTATAGAAGCGTCGAGACGCAAAACATATAGAAAGGACAGGGCGAGGACACGACGCTTACTCGTCTGCGCCCTTTTGTAAAACATACAGAAAAGACGGGGCACGGGCGCGACCTAGCGAGGGACGGGCGAGAACGAAGGTGCAGGCGGATGGGCGCGGGTGCCGGGACTCGCGCGTCGCTGCCTCTAACTAGTCATGTATGTAGGGAATTGATTTATCATCAGGCAAATATTTTGTCGTATTATCGTGTATCCTTTTTAATAATTTATTAAACGATAGATATCATAATCTGCCATTCAAAATGTTTTTTAATTGTTTTACTTGTATTATGTTTTACTATAATTGATTATGTTTTAGGACATTGCAGGCTTGAATCACCTGATTGTCTGATATAAAGATGATTCCGTGCGTCGGAAGGCACGTATAAGCCGGTGGTCCCGGCCGCCAAATGGTGGTCGTCAAACAAACCATGTCACAAGCCCTTGAAGCGGTTTAGAAACTTTGACACTAGGGTGTGTGGGGTCGTTAGATCTTACTGCCCACACGATAAGAAGAATTTTTTTTTTGTGGAAGTCTGATCTGAATTTTGAATTCTTTGCAGCTCCAGTGTTCTCAAAATCTCGGTATGGCAAACCAGTGATCCTGTTCAAAAACTTTCGGTACAACTGGTACGTCCCGTATCGTTCGCAACACCTTCACCTGACCAGCAGTCGGAAGCAGTGGAGGTGCTGCAAGTGGACCAGTAACCGCTGCAGAGCAGGCCTCATCACCATTGATAACGTCATTGTCGAATTCATTCGCGAGCATAACCATGGATTGAAAATACAAGATAAGAATGACTGAAATGGGTTTATTGAAGTGAAATGTGTAAGTCTCTTGTTGCTTAAACGCGATAATACCGTCTACAGGAAATAATTTATTTTTTTATTTATAAGTGCACAACATTACGGATAAATATTATAACTAAGGCGTTGTACAGTGCAAATAAAAAAAAATGTTTTAACATTAGTACTTAAAACAAAACAAATAATGAAATGACGGCAGTGTGGGTACCTATATGTAGAGTGCTGCAAGCGGTACCTATTTTATCGTTATCGATTCGGGAATCGTACGTTTTGCGACTTAATAGCGGCGACATCTAGCCTGCCTTAAAGAGTCTGCACGACAAAATAACGCAACTATTCTAAGTGCCATAAAGTCTCACTTCATTTTTCACGTGATATTTTAGTTGGGTCTTGTGGACAGTTTGCCGAATTCTGGTTCAGGTAACATCTTTTATGGCTCGTATAATATTCGTAATTATCAAAAGCGTCGCGGTTTAAACGACTGTCTTAAGTAAAAAAAGTCGGGGGAGTCCCGCCCGCTCTTATTTTGTCTGCAGGCTTTAAATAACCTAAGGCCCACTTGCGCTGCTGCGTTTAGCACTGGGCTAACGGTCTTGTCCAAGGCTAACTTTAAAAATTTGCAGAATGGTCTTGACAGGCTAGCACGTTAGCATACGCAAAACTGTATTTTTAGTTTTTTTTTAAACGTTGCTCGACACTAGGAATTTCTCCTGTATCGTGGGTGCGTTTACAAACACATAAACTCACATACACAAATAGCCAGACCCGGAACACCTATCTAGACCATAGAAATATTTGTTCTGTGCGGGAATCCAACCCGCGACTCGCAGCGCAGCAGTCAATCGCTCAACAACTGCGCCAACCGTGCCGTCAATTTATTTACCTTACCTTTCAAAAACAGTTATGTTAAATTGACACAACTTCTAGTGGTCTAAGATAAGTTTTTACATATTTTCTCAGTTACAAAATGTGTGGGATAGAGTTGTGTTAGTATATTTTAGTATTTATGTACGTACGCATAGCTGCTAGCTTGGCCCGACGGCCTTATACAAAGTATTAAAAATTAACTGCGAGAATTTCGTGTGCATGCTGTATCATCTAAATAACCATATTCCTGTGTGCGATGGTAATTGTTCACATTTAAAAACAATTAAGCAAAATATTTTTACGTTCACTGTACGCAGGCCTGCGCTTACGGCGCGGCGAGAGCGCACCGCGGCCTTCCTTCCGGCTTCCGCTCACTTTGTCGCTAGCGAAATTAGTTCATAATGGTGACAATCATTATGAACTAATTATCGCTAGCAAAATTTTGTGCTCCATACAACCTACAATTCTTTAGGATAGCGGTACAATACCGTTTGCGACACTCTATACTCATCCTGAAATGTTCAAACATGTTCTGTACCAACTTGGTAACCGTATTCATTACTACTTTATCTGCCGACTATCGGTATCGTTTTTACGTGTGTACATTTGACTAATTTACTTAAATAAATTTATCAAATCGGGCATTCAAAATGTTTATTTAATCCACGTAGGTAGGAATTTTTTCAAGTAGTTTCAAAGTTTTCTGTGTTAATGTTGCTTCATTTTATATTTATCGCGTTTATTTATTTTCTTTTTAAATGTTTTTTTTTAAGTGGATGGAATGATCTGATTTCCGAATGCTTTACAGGTGCTGTGATCTCAACATCTCGGTTTGGCAAGCCAGTGATCTTGTTCAAGAATTACCGGTACAACTTGTATGTGCAATATCGTTCCCAACACTTGAACCAGACAGGTGGCAGGAAGCAGTGGAGGTGCTGCAAGTGGGCTGGTAACCACTGCAGAGCGAGTCTAGTCACCATCGATGATGTCATTGTCAAATTCACGAACGAGCACAATCATGGTGGTCCGGTCAAGTTAGCTCAATTAATAGGGGTAAGGTTGCAATAATTCGTATAGAGGTTAACTTGGTTCGAATGTTGGGAACACCATTGTAAAAAAATGTGAAATGTTCCTGTCGATTGCACATCTGCAAAAAAACGGTCAAAGTTCGCAAATATGTGTTTTTTGTAATTTTCAGCCAAACTGAACAAAAGAATTAAAATAGGTCAGAAAACAAGTGTACCTAGATCATGCAATCACGTGTAGCTTCTTTTATAACATGTGTTCCCAACATTCGTACCAATTTTTAGCCCTATGCGAATTATTGTATCCTTGAGTGTATCATAGCAGGAGACACATAGAAATAGCTGAAATGAGTTTGTCGCAGTATTAGAATACTTATTTACTAGTCTTTTTTAAATACTCATACCGTGTAGAATTTACATATTTTGAATAAATTAAATTCAACATTTTTACATAGATCATAATTAAATTATTATAAATTATATCATGTTTTATTTGTAGTTTGTATTTAAGTTAAATAGTAGTTTAATTGAAGGACAAAGTATTTATAGTAGGTATAAATAATTAAAATATCGTTGAATCAGAGTACCAATTCTACAAATTTCAAGCAACGTTCACATTCGCATCTCAATCGCAAACTGTCAAAAATGTATGAAAATTAAGGCTTTTTTTACAGTTTGCGATTGACATGCGAATGCGGACTTTGTTTAAAAATTAGTAGAATTGGCTCTCAGGTTGTCGTACTAGTGACTCCTCAATCCGTGCTAAAGCGCACATCTTTGGAAGATTACAAGTTATGTAGCGAAATAGATTCATCAAACGTAGATGCATTCACTGTTGTGAAAAATATAGAAGTGCAGGGTCACCATGTCTGGAAGCACGAAAAACATAAGCAAAGTTAACACGATCTGTCTAGTTTGTCCCACACAACCCAGCGTGTGTGCTGATTGCATAAGTGCATGAATAATATTTTTTACTGTGTGACAATTGTAATGGTAAATAAAAAGTACCCTGCCAGCTTACTTCCTGGTTTTATTTTATGTTATTTATGAATCTGTACAAAATTAATTCTTCATCCGTGGAAATAGCGGTCAGGTGTCAGGAGAAACTCATTCAACGTTACTCGCAATCCTCAATTTTTTCTCAATCTCAATTAATTCATAACTAATATAAAACGTGTATCTACGAACAAAAAGAGAGAAATAAAAGTTTAATCTTGAAATAATCTGAAGTTAATATGCCAACTATTTTTTTGAGGTCGGTGCCAGCGTAACTGCGGACACCCCGCAGTATACGACATATTATAATATACGACTACAAACTGACGACGTTTCATATTCCAAATATTAAGGCTGGCACCGACCTCAAAAAATTAGTATAATTTACTTTAGAGTTTTAAAACATAAAACTTTTATTTCCCTCCTTACGATTTTGAAGTCGGTTTATATTTTTAAATAACTTTTTTATATCTTGATATTTTTAATTTCAGTTGTCATTGAAATTAATTAATTAATGCATAGAACGTAACGTTCTCGTGACTGATACACACTTAACTGTCTATCTCAAAAACTACTATACCAATTTTGATGAATCTTACACTGTTCCATAAGTTAGACTATACCTAGTCCAACTATTTTTTGCAATTCGACTTTTAGTTTTGGAGATATGCGTGGACAAACAATATATACAAATAAATTTCTTATTCTTATTCTATACACTTATGAAATTTGGCACGCATTTTAAGAAGGCAGCATAGACTAATATACAAAAACTGTGCAATTCTGACAATAGTTGGTACATACATACGGGTCGAACTGATAACCTCAGCAGAATCTCATTTATATAATTTATTTTATTTTCCGTTGCAGTGATCTTCTCGACATCTCGTTTCGGGAAACCGGTCATATTAATAGGTGATTACAGGTTTAACAAGAACAATAAATGCCGAGGCCTCAATGGTTGGTGGACCTGTAGCAGAGCCAGGAGTAGTGACTGCAAGGCCACCATCACCACTTATGACAACATCATCATCAAGACCAAAGGATTCCACAACCATTAGTTCAAATTCTAAAAGTTTGAAATCAGTAAAAAATAACTCCCTAATCGGATGAGTCGTACAATACATATTTCGTGATTAAGTTTAATTTTGTTAATATAATTTAAATATTTTTGTTAAATTAATTTTTAATTCATTGCTCAGCAAAATTTGTAAAGTTCATGTTTATGTAATATATTATAGATAAAATTGTTACAAGACAAAAGCATTATTATTGCACCATCGATTTCAATGTCAGTTTTGAAACTCTCAAAAGTGGATTTTAGAAGTTATATGGGTACTTCATAAGTGCCTAATTAAATCTATGCTAATACGTCTTTAAAACTTTCAAATTATGATTTTTAATTTTTCTTGTATTCAATATATTATTGTAACACTTTTGTTCAGGTTTACAGTCTTTGGTAAACCTGGAGCCCAGGTTTGCGTCAACTAGATTCGGGAACCAAGTGCTGGTGTTAGGCAAGTGCCGCTACCACAAGAACAACAAGAGCAAAGGAGTCAAAGCCGCGTGGTTCTGCAGCAAGAGAAACAGTGGCTGTCGAGCGTCCGTCATCATTGCTGATGGAACTATCCTACGTGTTAAGGATACGCATAATCATAACTTATAAGTTACTTGCGTGGTAGACGTGCTAAAAATTCTGCTATATTCTCATCCAGCACAAGTTCTATCCGTGTAACGTGCTATATTTCGTCTTCATTCGTTCAGGGGTGATTAATTAACGAACATGTAAATTTGATTATGTTATGTATATTCACAAGTTTGTATGACTTTCACATGTACATAACATAGTAAGATGGTTTTTCTCAACGAACACCAGTTCTGTAGCCCGATCGCAAAAATCGTGAGTTTATTTTTATTTGAACTTACGTAGTTAAGGTTGATCCTTTGGATTTCAATCCAAAATCGATCTGCTCGTGGACGAGTAAAAGGAGATTTTGTCGGTATGTTGGAAGCTGCACGAGAGTGCATTAAATTATTTCTTATTTTTTTTTAAATTCTCTGGAAATTTTGGTTGGTTGTAGACCGTTTTACTTAATGTAAAATAAATTGTATTTAGCTTACAAACGTTACGAATTCAGATTTGAAATAAAAGGTACCTATATAACGGCTTTAATATTTTTGTTTTATAAACATTTGCAAAACTTTGGTTTGTTCAGTACCTAAGTAATCATTTTCTTAATTATAGTAGTTTTCACGACGTCCCGTTTCGGACGGCCGGTGATCATGTTTGGAGAGCATCGCTTCAACCGCGTCAGGAGCAATGGTCAAATCGGCTGGTGGTGCTGTAGCAGAGCTAGAAGCAGCGGCTGCAAGGCTACCATCACCACATGCGACAACGTCATCTACAAGGTTAAGGGACAACATGGTCATCTAAGAGAAAATTAAACGAGACCGCAGTACTGTCATACAGGGGTTTTATATTTTTTCTGAGTGGCTTCCTCCTTTTATTAACCTACTTTTATAAAGCTCTATGAACTGAAACATCAAATAACTATGTTTTAATCCGATGTGTCATGCAAGCTATTATAAATCTGGCCTAAAGCAAATCATTTTCTTTCTTATCAAATTCAAAACCTCTTGCGCTTGAAAGCAGATTGAATAATTTCCTGCCAGCATGTACAAATGCTGCATCACTTTCCCTTTCTTGCCCTTATCTATAGGTACCCATCTACTTAAGAATAGTAATTTTAAACGCTACCGTTTTTACAGACACTCTGTTTGCACATACAAAGACAGGCCGACCGATTTTGTTTATAGGCAGCTATCGTTACTATAAGAACAATAAGTGTCGAGGAGCCAAAGCGACGTGGTTCTGTATGAGAAGCGGTACACGAAGACCTGACCAAGATGGATGTAAAGCCTCCGTCACTACTGTAAATGGGACTATTGTAAATTATAATCATGTTCATAATCATTTGTAGTAGGACCAAAATCGTATAAATGATTGAACTGTCCGATAGTTGATATTCGGGCTGTTGTATCTGTTCGAATGCCACGGTAAACTCTGACATCTCGATTTAGGATTTCGTTGTTAGTTCGCAGCTGTCGAGATAGATGGCGCTGCGCGTCTTATTGTTGCGATGTAGATTCTGCTACGTTGATTTTTGTGGCGATATTAATGCCGCTGCAGTAACAAACATACTAAACAATATAAATCTATATTTTGTGATCATCTCACTGGAAGATGAGACAGCACAAAATATATTATTTTTATGAAATCCCAATGTAAGCAGGAACCAATAGTGCTGTTCATACATGCGCACTCTTTACATCGGAGAGGGTATAATAAAATTATAGTTAACAAGAGTCAACACATTCCACGCGGACGATACGGGCAGCGAAGCTGTATGAGAGGTTAATAAACATATTTTTACAATCTTAAGCTTTTCATTATCACCAAAATCAACAAAAATGATCCATTTTAGTTTTAAGCAGTCTTGCAGTATTGTCAGTATCTCTCCTTGCCCTTTATAAACTACCTTATGTTTGTCTCCTAATTTTGTGATTACCTCTTTTGTAGAGCATTTTTGCCAAATTATACCTTTTAAAGCAGAGTCATTATTTTCAGATCGGACACGTCGCCTTTTACCAAATTCAAAGTCTAAATACAAAGTAGTCTATGAAAATTTCATGCTGTGGAAAAACAACAACAATATTCACGCATTCACTGAGGATGTATTTTTAGCTTACTTCAGAGAACTGGCAGTAAAATATAAGCCAAGCTCGCTTTGGAGCATGTTTTCCATGTTAAAAAGCACAGTTTGGACCACAAATAGTGTTGACATCAAAGGGTATCTCAAAGTTACTAATTTTCTTAAGGAATGCTCAAATGGGTATGAGGGTACGAAGATCAAAATATTGTCACCAACTAACGTAGAAACGTTTTTGAGTGAAGCTCCGGATCGTCAGTACCTGGCAATTAAGGTCAGTTCAACTGCTAACACAGCTGCAAACTATTCTCAATATACAGTGTGTCCCTGGATAAAACGCATAAATAAAAAGGGGTTAACTTTCCGAAATTTCAAAATTTTTGGTTTATGCACTTTTCCATAAATAAACGGCATGCTGTTATTATTTTGTCTAAGTAGATAATGTCTTCTGTCTTACTAATAATCATACCAAATGAATGTTTTTTTTTTTCAGGTTGCATTAATATTCGGGATTGCTGGGGGATGTAAACGTGTAGAACTACAGAACATTACTACAAACGATATAAAAGATGACGGCGTAAGACTTTTGGTCAGAGTAAAAAATTATAAAAACTACTATCGAACGTTTCCAATTCACAGTCCTTTTTATGAAGTAGTCAAGAAATACGAGGCTTTACGTTCGAATAAAGCAAAAGATGCTCGATTTTTCCAAAATTATCAAAAAGGGAAATGTACGGTTCAACCTATTGGTGTGAACAAGCTTGGTTCTATGCCGAAAGAAGTCGCGAAATATCTAGGATTACCAGATGCAGAGTCATACACCGGGCACAGCTATAGAAAAACATCAGCTTCTTTGCGGGCTTCTACACAATATTATTGACTGAAGCGTGATGGCAATGACATGCTTTTGTCACCGCTAAGATCGTCTTAACAGCACTATGTATTTTGATGTAGTCTTCCCATACGTTACGTTCTACGTAAAGTTTGTGTTAATATTTACCGCTTCCAAGTAAAGTACGTTTTTTACTTATTACTTTAACATTAATTAAAATATTTAGTAACATTTAACAAAAAAAAAACTGTTAAATTAGTAGGTAAATAGTTCATTAGTATTTTTTTTTATTTCTATTTATCTTTAACTTAGATCGGAAAAAACGATGTTTGGGCATGTCGGTCGCCGTTATACCCGTGTAGGGGCGGGTCGGTTGCTACGAGTAGCTAATACTAATAATACAATAGGTATTGAAATTTACAATTATATAAGAGTAAGAAAATTAACGCAATACATGTAAAAGGGTCATATGAATAACTTTTACTATGGGACCAATCCAATTTATGAAATCACAAAAAAATCTGTTGTTCATTTTGTCGAGTTATGCTCGGAGAAATGTATGGAGCAGCCGATTCTTTTTCACTATTTGAGTGCTGATCCCATAGCAAAAATGTTCATAATGATGAGTACAAAGACCCCTTTTTCAGGTATCTATTGCTTTTATTCTGTTACATGTTGTTTACATCTGTCCCTATATTACTTACAACTATTACATAAACATAATATAAAGTATATGTACATATGTAGGATTGTTATAAGATTATTAAGAATTTGCATAGGATAGTAATTTTCCTTACTCGAAATGCCAACATTTTATTAACAAAATGATTTATGTTTCATTTTATATGTAGAAACGTGTGAGCATATTTCATTATATATTCATTAGATATTTCGCTGATCGCATTCGGCTCAAGCTTAGCTCACGTATCATTCATTATTTACTATTTTCTGTTAATTCGGTAAACTCTACTTACTCTGTTACTTAAGGAAATTCAACTTATGCTGGTTTAAAGATAAATTTATTTGTAAGTTTAATTTTTTCATGTGCTTAAGATTCAGTAATAAGGCCAGATTCATTGATAAAATCAATTAAGTCACAGCCAGAATGACAACCTGTTACCTGGTAAAGTTTTTAGATTTAGGTACAACCTTATTATTATTGTTGTTTTCTATGACTTCTTTAAGAATTGATAGTGCCGTTACTTTAATAAATTAGTTTGAAAAATAAATATGGAAAATTTTACTCTTTCGAACGCAGATACTGTTTTGAGGCAAAAAATTCAGTTCAAGTTCTAACACTTTTAATTTACCCTTTTTAGTTCTGATATATACTAAGACGCGCTATGGTAAGCCGGCGATCCAGGTGGGGAAGTACAGGTTTAACCGGAACAACCGCAGTTCTGGAGCCAGGTCCTTGTGGATCTGTTGTAGGAACAGCATGGGATGCAGAGCTACCATCACTACCTTTAATGACGTCGTAATTAAACAGAAATGTGTGCACAATCATTGAGATGGGGAAAGGGCAGAAGCATACCTCGACCAGTGAACGGTGACCGATTAACAAGAATCGTGAACTTAGAGTTGTAGACAAAGTGACGTTCCATCAGCGAGAAGGTTTGGCACAAGTCCGAAATGTTTAAGATTGACCTCGTGACGTGTATGTATGTGCGCACGCATGTCAATCACATACATTTTGAACATCTACAAAAAAAAAACAAAGCGAAGCAATAGCAAAGCAAAGCAAAACAAAGCAAAGAGGTGAAAGCTGAAGAGTTTGTCTGTTTGTACACGCTAATCTCTGGAACTGCCAGTCGGAATTGTAAAATTCTATATATATAGCCTCATTCATGAGGAAGGCGGCTATACCAGAAAGGGAAATTCCTACGGGAACGGAAAAAAACGGGATATGCGCGTACGAAGTCGCGGGCAAAAGCTAATTTTGTATAATAGTTATCGTTGATTTCTAATTCGCACATCAACCTCTGTAGCTAGCTGGCTCTAGCCAGCCAAAGATTTTTTTTTATCTATAAAAAATACATATCTTTGGCAGCGTCAACGCATTATTTGCAAAAAAAATATGTTTGCTAGTCGAACTGTGCTTATGCCTGCTCTGATAAACTAAACTGCTTATACCATATACAGATTATATTTAAGACCCATATAATTCGTAGATATTGTGTACACTAGTTGCCTGGTTTTGTTTATTTGTTGAAAGAAACCGTCCTCAAAGAGCGATTATATTGTTGCTTCCAAAAGTAAAATTATATTTACGAGTACTGTAAGTTAATTTGATAAGATAAATAAACTTATTGAAGATCATATAAATTTAGAAATTAACTTTTAAGGTAGGTATAACGTTCTCCATTTTATTCATCATTTTGAAGTAATATTTCTTTTCATTTCCTTATCAGCAAAGCTTTTTTTATATTTATTATATGAAGAATAAATTATATTATTATTTCTCACATAGTTGTTCGTCCAAGCTTTTTAATTTTAATTTCTGCTTATTGTTTAAATGTTAATATATTAATTTAGCTTGAAGAGTGTAATTTTTTGTAATTAATTGTTGAAACCAGTACCTTAAATTATTGAACCAGTACCTGATGTAGTTTTGCGGGCATACAGACCTCCTTGCGATCCCAAAGTTGTCCAAAGATGACATCAGATTGCCAATTTTACTATTTTGTATGCAACATTCGCAATCGCATGTCAGTCGTAACCTGTCAATAATGTATGGAAATTAAGGCTTTTTCGACAGTTTACGAGTGACAAGCGAATGCGAACGTTGTTTATAAATTAGTAGAATTAGCCCTCAGTTTGCTATAAGCGTTACGTTAACTAAAGTATCACACGAGCGTGATCAATAATAGTACATAACAAATTTATTTACTTATATATTTAATACACACATATTTCTCAGATCAGGATGGTTAAACCTTAAACTCCTTTATTTCTACAAAAAATCGTCTAAGAAGAATAATTTTAAAATTTCGGCTGCGAATCTTTTATTGGAACATTCTACGAATGAAAAATTTAGTTGATTTTATAATTTTTTTTTGCTTTACAGGTGCTCAAATTTTAATGACGAATAGAGGCACGCCGCTTCTTCAGATCAAAGAGCACAGGTACAATTGTAAGCGGAAACTAGGTGGAAGGATCTACTGGGTGTGCAACAAAGCTCCTCAAGGATGCAGGGTCTCCATCGTCACGTATGATGACGTCATCGTCCGAGTCAAGAATGAACACAACCACCCATGAAAACTTTTATGATTTTGTCTGTGGAAATACCATCGATATTTTTGTATAATTATATGTATACCTATGTTTCTAGGTTCTTGGATGGAAAGTTCTTTTTATTTGTGGGTATGAACTAAAGGTATTTATTATTATTGAAGGTAATGATTAAAGTATAACACTTTGGAACAACTGTGAAATAGGAACTGACATGCATAAACCGTTAATTTTTTATGACTTTGTCTGTGAAAATACCATCCATATTTTTGTATAATTATATGTATATGAATGTAGATTCTTGGATGGAAAGTTCTTTTGTTATACTAGGTAGGTAGGTAAATTTATTTGTGGGTATTGACTAAAGGTATTTATTATTTAAGGTAATGATTGAAGTATAACACTTTGGAACAACTGTGAAGTAGGAAGTGTCATGCATAAAACGTTATCCGGCTCCCAGACAAATAAAATGGATATACTCTCATATCCATTTTATTCATGTTTGGGAGCGGGTTGCCAATTCTACTAATTTTTAAACAACGTTCGCATTCGCGTGTCAGTCGCAAACTGTAAAAAATGCCTTCATTTTCCTACATTTTTGACAGATTGCGACTGACACGCGAATGCGAAACTGCTTTAAAATAAGTAGAATTTGCCCTCTGATCGTAGCATTCGTAGCGCAGCATATGCTACGGCGTAGCACGAAGCGTAGCGAGACGCCTCTACGAGAATACGGATTTTGTTTACCTCTAGAATTCAACTGAAATATGTCAAGCTAAAGAAACGATCACTAACTAAGAATAATAATAAATATATTAATGTATATTTTTATATGAATAACTTAGAATAAATTGCATCTCAACAGCTTATAAGGTTTTAGACTGAGTGTGTTTTCATAATAATTATGTTTAATTATATTGTTTGTCGTGGTCATTAAGCGTCGTTTTTATAACAATTTTATAAAGTATCATAATGTTTCTTATTTGTTTAGATATTATGTAGATAAAGCTTTTTTTACTTAAAACATGCATGCCAGGTAATGGAAAACTAAATTAATAAATTAAAAACAACTTATTGTTTTGCTTCTTCGACCTATTTTCGTGTCTCCTATAGAATGACTACTTTCTTGAAATTCGAAACCTCGTGTCCACAAACTTCGCCATTATTAAAATGTTCTACATGGACCGCAGGTACGTCACGTTTCCCAACTCGGTCCACATCCGAACCGGAACGTTCCACGCTGGGAAAATGGAGCGGTCAGCTGAAATGGACGCCACACAACTGTATCAAGTGCTCGTCTGAATTACAAGACCTCTGGTTATCCTGCAGTGCTACAAAAATAAACGTCACAAACAAAGACCCAGATATAGTTTGGCCAAAGACCTTGATTTTGCGCTTGATTACAATAAGATTGATCAAAAAGTTCCATACAGGTGAAATTAAGGATAGGCAAGAGTTTCAGTTCCGAATTCAGCCATCCGAGAATTACGACAAACTGTTAAAACTCTGGGTGGGCGGAGTAATCCCAGTCGTAGAGATCGCGCCCCTATCGGGCGGCAAAGTGAAGCTCATGCTGTTGATAAAACTCAACAGCAATACTATCCTTGGAGTTATACCCAATAATCAGACTCTGGTCGATAGGCTCTGGGAGCAGATCATTCACCTAGCGAGGTGGTAGACTCAAAACTTATTACTATGTTATAATTTATTTTCATAAATGCATAATTTACAAAATTAATGGAAACAGATTTATGTTTAATTGTAATTGACTACTTTTGGATGGTCAAAAGTATGTAGCTTTTTGATTTCAAAATAAATGTGCATTCAATATATTATTATATTGTTTTTATTTTTGTGTATAAGACTCAGTTGTAATTAATTCATTGATATTCTGCAGATGTAGAAATATACATGTCTTTTACGGTGACAACATGATTTTTCTACTAAAATTAAGAATACTAATTATAATCATAGTATATTATATACTACTTGAACGTTTGTATTAATAAAACATTTTAATGCAGAGCCTGAGGAAATTGCAGAGGATGTTATGGCGAGTTCATGGCTAACCAAAGTATGGACAGGAGTAATCAAGTGGAAACGTCACAACAAGGCACCTGGCGACAACGTGTCGCTGGTCTGTTGCGAGATATTAGCTGCCACGTGTAACGTGGAGTATCTACCGGTGAACGCTTGGGCAGGCTTGTTGGAACTGCTCCTGTTGCCGAACGACGCACTCGACCGTATGGGCGGATGCAACTTCTTAGAGAACAAACTGTCGGTGTTGTTTAAAATGAGACCCTCAGTTGAACTCGATGAGCTCACTAGAGCTCTGGAGAGTGGAATGGTCGGCTGCGTGAAGTTCAATACCACGCCCGGCTGCAGCATCAGGATGCTAGTGCTGGTGTACACACCTAAAACCAAAATGTATTTGGGCCTTATTCCGCACGACCAGAACGGCTTTATCGCTAGTCTTCACGAACTGATACTGTCAAAATTAACCAGATTGCAAAATAGGAATGCTGAAGCAGAATAGGATTTCTGGAGCGACAGCTGCATCACAATATAAAAACTAATTTAACTTTTCTCATAATTGTTTGAGGTTTTATAACTACCACTGCATTTAAATGTTTCAATTTGACAAAATTACTGAATGTCATATTTTGTAGGTACTTGAATTGTAATCAAACTGTTTGGTCGTATCACAAAAACGGAATTACACTATGATACGACAAGGAATTTATTTAAAAAAATCTCGTATGAAAAGTTTTCAGACGAGATTTTTTAAATAAATTCGTTAAAGACCATACCTTGCAGCCTATTTTTTAATTCAAAAAGATCAAAAATTAATTATATTTGAGGTAGGTTCGTCAAAATCATTTTCCAGCGTTTATAATTCTAGTTTACATGTAGGTACAGGTACTATATAAAAATATTTTAAAACTAATATAATCATCCTTTAATGATACTCTAGTCATCTTCTAAATATTTATAAATATTGAATGTAGCTATCCGCTTTCAATTTAGGTAGGTAGGCAGGATAGGATAGAATTTATTTAATTTATTAATAATTTAATATTTAAAGAGAATGTCATTAACGTAAACACAGAAAAGGACGTATAAAAGTTAATATACCTACATTTTTCAAAATATACAGAAACATAATGTTTTTCAGCAATATATTCTATTACGAGTATTCAAATATACGTTCCCAATATAAATTGATGGAGTATATTTATTAAAATGCAACCAAAAAATGTGATGAAAAATATTGTATTATAAAAATCAATGTTATTCTTATTATTACTTGTTTATCATAATAAGAAATCAATATTTCATATCTGTTACAAAAATAAATTATATTCACAATTTTGGTTATCAAAATAAGTGTTACATAACAAACCATGTCTTTTATTACATTTAAGATTTATAGTTTTGGAAAAGAACTCTTTCAGAAAGAACTCATCCAGGGAAGAACGTCCGCAATACTGTATGTTGCGAAAAAGTTAATAGTAACCTTAAATATTTTTTGTTACTGATATTTACATAATATATAATAGGTACAAGTATATAAATATATTTGAAACATAAACTTTTGCCTTAACAAATAAATTTGTTGCAGTGATCCCAGGACCTTCAAGGGCCAGTGTGGGCAAATCTTCTTCGATGACCAAAGTATGGACAGGCACAATTGAGTGGAAACGACATAACAGAACCAACGCGCCGCTACTGTCTTGTGACGTCTTAGCTGCCTGTAGTGGGCTGACAGATCTCAAGGGTGATGCTTGGCCGGAGGCGCTACAGCTTCACTTGATTCCGAAAGATACGCTCATTAGCGTCGGAGAAGAAGTCCTTCTGAAGGGCATGAGAACGGTTATATTTAAAATGAAGCCAAGCTTTGAACTCATTGAGCTCACCGAAGCCTTGCGGCACGGAATGGTCGCCAGTGTGAAGTTCCCCCCAACACCTGGCTGCGACATCAAAGTGATCATCTTACTATACCATCACCACACGAACAAGTATCTTGGCATTATACCCAACGAACAGAACGAGTTTATAGGCAAACTTCATCACCTCATTCAAGACAAAATTGAGCGGATAGCCAAATCAAAAGGTTAGAGATCCATTCTTTTCTTAGAGCACCCAGCTTGGAAAGATCGTCTCGACTAAAAAAATCATGTTTAGACATAACTTTGGACGTTGGCGAATTAACTTCATCATATCAAAAAAATGTGCGTAAATTATCCTTAAAATAGTATCCTTATTCTTTCAGTGTAATAAAATAATTATTCTGAAAAAAAAAGAAAATTATGCCCAGTTTGAAGTGTAATTTATGTGTATTTTCTATGAAAATCTTGTATCAATGCATATTTGAGTTATGCACTCAAGTCTAGTCACCTTTTGGAATCTTCAGCACTAGTGTGCAGATATCAATTAAATTGACCTTGCTGCTACAATGTAGATCATTATTGTAATTAAATCTCAAAGATTTGATATGAAAGTAAGTTCTCTATACAATTTGTAACAGAATAAACGCAAAACCACTTTCAGGGATCAGAACTGAAATCGCAAAAATAAAATCGACTGCCCAAACATTTATTTGCGTATAACTCGACAAAACGTACTGAACAGCTGCTTTTTTTTCGCGATTTCGGGATTGATCCCATAGTAAAAGTTGTTCAAAATGATGAGAATAATGAGCCCTTTTTTAAGGATGGGAAATCGTCAAGTGACTTCTTCCACTATGCGCGGAGCGGAAGGGAGTGTTAGACTCTTACTGACTAAAACCCATCCGTGTTCCTTCTATTGCCATTTGCGTTCCAGGGCCTCTTTCTAACAAATTCCGCAAATAATGACCCCTTACGAGGTATTGCATTTATTCTGTTACACGTTATATACGGAGGTTCTAAAGAAGAGAGGAAGAAATATCTTATGTATCTTATGTAACGTATCTGAAGTGTAACATTCGATGTTTCGTGTTCTATATTGCATATTAAATACATCATGTAAACAATTTTCTCAAATTAACATTAATGTATCTGTATATAAATTAACATAATGTTCTTTTAAAGAACTGCAATTTCTGCAGTTTTTTTCAAACAGAACACTGTTGTTGAACACAGCGTAGCTGTGTTGTGCTTCTAAATGAATCTTTGGTTGCTCGAGAACACACCCAGTATGCTTTTCAGCGACCAAAGCACAACTCAACCTTTCCTCTAGGACGCAACAAGTGGTAAATTATAGCGATATATTTCTTAAACATATAGATATTTAGAAATTGTTTCACTAACATTTTAAAATACATTTAGTTTTACCATACTTATTAAGTATCTAATCTTATTTATAATTAATTATTAAAATTATTAATTACTTTGTCCGTGGGAAGTAATCTCTTGAGGTACTTAACCGATAACGAATTGTTTTACTTAAAAAAAATTACGATATCTCCGCGTGACATAAGTTTTTAACCCGCTAAAGTGCACGGTGCGGGTAAAGCTAGTATTAAATATATACTAATTGTAATAGAAGCTACATAAATATTTTTCTGTTGCAGTGATCGTAAAGTCTTCAAATCCCAATCCGGACAAACCTGCACGGCTGACCATGGCATGGCGAGGAGTAGTACAATGGATACGGCATAACAAGGCGCCAGGAGAAAACGTGTCACCACTAAATTGTAGAATACTAGCTGCCAAAAGTACGCTGCCAGATCTGAAGGTGGGGACTTGGCCGAAGACGATAAAGCTTCACTTGATGCCGAAGAAAGTAGTCCAAGATATTAATGACGGAGGGTTCTTTAAGGATAGACAAAATGTGATGTTTAAAATAAATCCATCCATCGAGCTTATTCAACTCACTCACGCCATGCAGCGTGAAATGCTTGGCTGTGTGAGGTTTGATCCCTCGCCGGGTTGTCACATCAAAATAATACTGTTACTTTACTTGCCACGCAAACAGCAGTTTATTGGCTTAATACCAAAGAATCAAAACAAGTTTGTCAGTAAACTACACCAGTTCATCAAAACAGCTCTTAATCAGCTTAAGAGGTAAACATGTTTGACATACCACCAAACTTGCATTCTTGTTCGAACAATTTATTGCAGACGTTTATTCAGTATTAAATATACATGAATTATGGTCAGTGTGACGATTAATGTGATGTAAGATTATTCATTAAAACAGTTTTTTAGGTAAGGCTTTTGTCTAAAAGTAGAACAGCACAGGTTGAAGAAACCGTTCGAGTGATGAAATCTTGTTTGTGCATTGTCGAGAAAGATGTTGTTGAATAACAATATAATCTATAATTTTCCTTACTAATGCGTAAATATGTAATTTTGTAGAACTCATTTATAATTAGATATTATAGTTATAAGTTTATAATAAGTAGCTATATTACTTGGTAAGCACGCATTCAGCTTTTGTGTATGTACCTTACAATCACGTTGTCAAATATTTGATCGATTTTAAATTATTTGTCATAAAAATCACCCGATCATTTCAGGGATACTATTAAGGAACTACCAAAATATAATTTTGTATTAACTACCTACATAATATATATGTTACTGTATTATGTCTTTAAAGGGTATCTATAAAATTAATTACTGTTCGGGGCATCACTACAAGACGTCAACGGGCCTTCGAGCCGGATCACTGTTACGGCCGTGCCGTGGTTCGATAGCTCTGTGTAGTATTGTAGGTCTGGAGGGAAATAAAAAATAAGCTGGTTCTACAAATGAAGGTGTATATTGTAATACATTATAAATACAAAATTGAGGGTTACCTATCATAAATCCGAAAAATATTTGACCGAATTTCATTTCACCTAAAACTTTTTTAACTATTATCGTTTCGTTTTTTTTACTTCATCGTAGTCACGTCTGCCACTGTATCAGTCTTCACATATGTCTTCTGCCAAACTGCTGTACAGTTTGTCGGCAGTGTTCTCGAGGATACAGTTTTAGTTTTATGTACTTATTGACTAATCAATTCTGCATATCGACGCAGTCAACACAAAAATAAAAATAAAAACAGATAGGGTCACACACACCAAGCGTCCAATGATGGGCTCTGGTTTCATTCAAAGTATTACTCGTATGTTACCGAACATTCAAATTAATTATTTAAATGCACATAATAAAACAGTTGATTATGAACAAAATTGGTTTTAAGTGGTTCTAGTAAGAAGCATGCAAACAAGGATGCTTGCTTCAAACATGCAGCATACAAGCAGGCATGCAGCATGGAAGCAGGCATGCAGTATATAAGTTAGCATGCAACGTGCAAACAAGCATGCAACATGCAAGCAGGCAAGCAACATGCATGATGCAGCAAGCATTGTTTCTGACACGGCTCCGGCGCTGCGAGGTTTGGGCGGCCCCACGCGAGCTTTTCGTCGCAGACGGTTTTAACGCTCATTTTAAGGCCTTCAGACCACCTGCTCCTCAGCTCGCGGGTCGCCCCACCTCTCCGCGCCTACGCGGGTTTAAATTACACTCTAGGGGTAGGGCAGACAAGACTGCGGGAAGTCGGTTTTGCAGCGATTTGTTTGTCTCTAAATTTTGTAGCACAACATAATATATTGACTTTTTTAATGTACTATTGAAAATGCTACCAAGTAACCGGCTATATATTTGTGACCAAATAATATTCCGTAAAATGTTGTTTTGGAGTGGTGAAAATATAGCAAATGAAAAAAGTTCAAAAGAGGCCAATAGCTAAAAATATGTCAAATAAAGCATAAGACAAAAAAAACGTCGGTCAATAGTTTTCGGTAAAATGAAATTCGAACAAAAACAATTCGGGAAAGTGATCGGCAAAATTGAGACTGTCAGACAAGTTCTGATCTTAATCTAATTTTTGTAATAGTATTTTGGTTTAACCAGTCTAGTCATGCTAGTTGAGGTCTCGGTAGACCAAGACAAAGATTGCGGAACGTACTTGACTCCTACTGATAAGAGGACAGACGAGAGGAATCCCAGTCTTTGCTCAGCGTTGGGATATAACAGGCTGGTAAGTATCTATTGTTTACTGGTCCAGTTGGTAACAAATAATTGGAGACACCTTTATCTTTCAGTAATCTTTCATTAATATTGTAGAGTAACATCATAATTGAATGCTTCCAACAGGTCCAATTTTTACGCAAACATGGAAAGGCAACCGCCTTCTGCACTTGGGGGACAAACAGTTTTACTTCGTCAATAGTAACGGTCCCAAGATTTACTGGTACTGCACCCAATCAAGCAAGGGCTGCCGAGCGTCTGTGCACACTTTAGATGACGTGGTTATTAAGATGAAGCCACATAACCATTTTTAACCACAGATTTTATTGGAAAACTCCTTACGACACAAGATGGTTATATTAAGCAAAATATTTCCAGTATAACCTGACCTTGAATTGAAAGATTGGTTTGATTCTGATCTGATTCTGCTTAAAATACAATGAAAGGTGAGCTTATACTGGTAATTTTAAACTTGATATAATGTTAAGCCGGCGACGACAGCAACTAGAAGTTCAGCAAATATTTCAGCATAAAGTATAATATAACTCACTCACACTAGATACATAGTTTCTAGCGACATAACAGCAAAAGTTTGTACTTGAACTATACAAACATGCAGTTTTATTGTTTCACTAGCTTCTGCCAGCGGCTTCGCCTGCGTGCATGTCGGAATATTCAAAAATAAAAATAAAAGTAGCCTATGTCTTTCTCCAAGGTCTAATCTCTTTCCCTACCAAATTTCATCAAAACTTAAGTTAAGGGTTAAGTGGTTTAGATGTCAATGTGTAACGCATTTATAATATTAAGTAGGGATTTTAGTAATCCGAATATTTTTTAGTTTTTAAAACTATTTTATAAGTTGTAACTAGATTTTTCAGTGGTGTTGTATCTATCACTAGTCGACTACTGAGTAGATAGTGGCATATTTATACGAATATGTTCAATAATATTCAATATCATATAATCAAAATTTGCGTTTAATATTGTAATAAATGGTACTCATTTTGATGCTCGTTTCCCTGTAGTTGCATAGTTTTTGTGTTGTTTACACACTTTACACAATTCCCAATTCACTAATCTTACTTAAAAACATGAAATACAGTTTATTTAATGTTTTCTTTTATTATATTTGTTGTTCCACATACAGGAGAATATTTCTAAAGATGTCAACATAACTGGTAAAAACAAATATTTTAACGCAGTCCATCCCTGCGGAGCACTTTGAAAGCGTTTATCAACTCGTAACGCAATGGCAATAGCTTGCAATTAAAGAAACGTGGAAGATGCCATATTTGTCTACGAAATAATGACAGAATCGTTCCAATAAATATAAACCTGTTCCAAAATGGAATTAATGAGTCATCTGTTTAACAGAGAAACCAGCGTTCTCGTACACTAGACACGGCACGTTGCTGCTTGATATGAACAAATACAGATTTAACCTCAAACGCATGTCAGGTGAGCGGCGATACTGGATGTGCAACAAGGCGTGGCGCGGCTGCAAGGCCTCCGTGACCACGATCGGCTCGACCATCATCCACACTAGGAACATCCATACTCACCTATAGATCGTTTTTAATTCTTTGTTGTACTTCGTCAATTCCTAGTTTGTCTAACCAAATTATAAGCGTTTACATTTTGAAGGTCTTTATTTTGAATTGTCAAGTCTTAATAAAATATTTTTATTGTTGACTGTATTTGCAGTGCAGTTTATTCACGCCAGGTCTTGCGTCTTCATGTTTTGTAAGCTATTCATCCCCTGAAGTAAATGTTGCTTTAATTTTATTTTTTGAACTGAAAATAACTTGACTATGTTTTAGTGGATGCCACGGTTGCGGATTTTGTTCGAAAGAGTCACCGTTTCCCTGGAACGCAAAGGGCACTAGGAGGAGCACGGATGGATTTTAGTCAGAAAAGACTAGATTTACTAGATTTAGATAAGAGTCTGACACTCCCTCCCGCTCCACCCAGAGCGGAAGGAGTCATTTGATGATTAACCATCCATGAAAAAAATGTCTTAGTGGGTATTGGGAACGCAAATATTAGCTTCAGTTTAATTTACTTCAGTTTGATTATGTTCATTTTATTTTTTATGGATACTTGCCTGGATCTTCTATCGGAAGCATGCAAGTAATTGTTAAAAATTAACTAATACCAGTTTAAGTAAAAGTTCAAACTTGGAAAGCGGCATTTTTGGGTTTGCAGCCAAGCTTCAAAAAGTTACCGGGTTAAAGTATATTGGCTGTGACATCATGCGTATTCCTAATCTGCATCATCATCATCATCATCTCAGCCGAAAGACGTCGCCACAACAACCGGTCCTGTGCGTCTCGCATGCATCGGCTACCAGCGACCCTCACCAGGTCATCGGCCCATCTTGTGGGAGGCCTTCCAACGCTGCGTCTTCCGGTACGCGGTCGCCACTCCAGAACTCATCTGCATAATCATTTTTAAATATTGTATCCGAAACCATTACAATAATATACTTATAAAAAATAGTAGTCTAAAATTGTATCATATTAAATGTGTTTTACTTTTTTAAATACCATTCGATTTTCTAATTCATCGACAGTCACGCTTTGGTAATATGGACATATTTTATGTAATAAATATATGTGCCGATGTACCTACTGTTTAGAAAAAATACAATATTGATGCTGATCATATAACTAATAATTGACATCTCATTTCAATTTAATGGGGTATGTAATATAAACAACCTTCCGTAATAAAAATATTGTAGTGATTTCCTAGTTTTTTTCTAGAACCCTACATGGCTGCTTCTCGCACATATTTTTCAATCAGGAAGCAATGCAAGGTTTGTACTTATGGTAGGTTAATTTCTCAACATAGTTCATTTTTCATACTTTGCGTGTAAACTGGTAGGTACTCATAGTAAACATCACCTAGGAATTAGTCTAAGAACCTTTTGCCCTACAAAAAATTACCTTTTGTATTATTTTCTGTTTGTTACAGTTTTCTACGAGAACTGCTGCGGTAGGACCTATCTCTGGTACAAAGGGTTCTGGTACCGAAAGTATAAGGAGTCAGGGACTACCATCTGGTGGGTCTGCTACAAGAGGTCCTCGTTAAAGTGCACCGGCTCCATCATCACAGATGCTGGGGAGCTGGTGAAGACTGTCCCCCGTCACTCCCACGAGCAGAATCTATGGCAGAAAGCTTTCAATGGGCTCCTAAGCTGAAATTAAGCGTGATACTTTAAGCCAATTTATTATTAGTGTTAAAATAGTTTTGCGGATTATTTTACTTTTCGACATGTATTTTTAGGGATTACCCTTCTAGTTTTGGACTCGATTGTAGTTTTTTCTGTTCGAGACGCAAATTCAGCACCAGGGCGGGAAGTCTCGACATAGTTAACGATCGCTTAACGACCGAATTCAGTCATTAAGTCTTAAAGCCGCCCGTACACTGTTAATTTTGAACGCGATCCACCGATTATATTGATTTTGATCGTGTATCGCGTTCAAGATTGATTGTGTAAGGGCCTTAGGAATTAACGACTGAATTCGGTCATTAAAAATGTCGAGACTTCCCGCACAGGCTGGTACTCGAGTGTTGTGATGGAATCTGAAACTAGTTGCGCTGGACCGCTTTTGGGGTATTCCGACAATTTAAATGATAGATATACTGGGTGAGTGGCATATCGGCGTTTAAAAAATCGTGTATAATGCCTTATAACCAAAACAGATAATTCAATTTTAACAGATGGAAGGAATGCACCGAATTACCAGTCACCTTGTATGTAAACCAACGTTTTATCTAATAATATTGTAGTACATACACATATTGACGTTTATCATTCAGATCTTTCTAGTGAATTCATATAGGTACATAATGGAATATTTACTGTTTTTTTCCTCGTGACTTTTTTGGGAATTGATGCAATTATCGAAATAATTCGTAAAACTGTATTTTTTATATGTTTAAGTAGATTTTAAGTATTGTTTTTAGGTTCAGTTACAATTTTGCAAATGTCGTTATAACTTTTCTGGTCTGACCTGCTTCTAAATATATCCATTTGGGCATTGAAAGCAGTTAACGCAAGTCATGTTTTAAAAGTTATTCTGCATGATATAAAAATACAGGCAGTGATAGAATAATATATCTGCCAGTATTTTTATATTCTGCGTTGATTGCCAATAAAATAAAATGAAGACTTTTTACATCACTTAATTTTTGTTTGGGCGTTTGTCCCTATAGCTAAGGTTTATTAGCGAAAACTCCTTGTTGACACAAAGACGGTTTAATGAATGTCACAGGGACTATATTTTTGAGTGTTTTAGAAATGGGAACCCTTTATGTGGTATGTTTATCTTTCAGGTTGATAAAGAATCTTGAAGATATACATACTCGTACATATTTGGCTGTAATTTAGATGTTAACTATTGTTTGAATGTGGTGTATTTCTGTTTTAGCGCTTATCAATAACAAGTGCTGAAACAGAAATACATGTAACGATTGGTATGTTTTTCATGTTATACTCTGAAAATTTGTAACTAAAGCGCCTTGTCCGTAATATAGCAAAATTATTCTGATTTTTTCAAGTTATTGTGCTCTTAGCTATGTGCATTTTGTGGATGGGTTGCAAAACACTATCTGTCTTAATTTTAAGTATAAATAAGGCCTTAGGAGTCTTATTCTAAAGGTGGGTACTGACCGGTGTTACGGCCCATTCGACGCTAGCCTGTTACGTTACGCCATGTCCTAAAATCCGTGTTACATGCTCGTTTCGAACTATTTGCTCGCCCGTGCTCCAGATTCGCAAGACACTCTCCGTCAAGATATCTAACGATGAGGTCGAATTGATATCTTTGATTCTTTTAAATTATTTTTCATACCAAATTTAATTTTAATCCAAATACAGAGTTTTTTCCACTCCATGTGTTAAGAGTTAAGATTAATCAATTGCGTACACACACGTGTGCTCGTGGCGAATTGTCGCGGCGTATTGACTGAACCGCGTAATACTCAAAGGAATTCACCAAAAATTCGTCAGCGGGTGGAGCACTCGAAACCAGCAACGAGCGGCTTGTTGCTCGCGTGTTCGTGCCTTTTTCCACGTACTGAGTCATGACTGCATGAATGCTGGCTATGTAACTTACATTACGCTCACCAGTCAGTTACCTGACATTCTTGAACACGAATCTCGATTCAAAATTGATTCTTCTGTTTTACGAATTCAAGTCTAGTTTTCTAGAGATTATTTACAATCGAGTTTCATGCTAAAGATATGTTTTGGAATACAGACGCGTCTGTAGAAAAGTAGGCAGAGTCAATCTTCCACTTCTCTAGTCTTTTCCAGTTCCAATATTCTAGTTTTAAGTAGGTACCACAGCTTATATGTCGCAATAATTTTACGAAATTTTATTAAATTTCTATTTGTACCAATGGATTGTCTGTAAATATCAAAAGTGTGGGAATTAATAAACTTTTCAATGTTTTTTAGTTGTTTAATTAACGATTTTATGCCAAATTGCTTTGAATTTAATGACAACTTTCAAAAGCTTTTCTTCATGAAAAAAAAAAAAATATCATCTGCTTTTTTAATTTTATTTTGTAAGTAACGATTACTATTTCTACGTATTTCTATCAAACGCTTGATGTGTTTTTGCAGCAACATATGTGGAGGAGAACGGTAGATCGTACTTATATTGTGAAGGTTACAAGTACAGAATAAACAATCGATCCGGTGAAAAGGTGTGGTGGATATGCACCCAAAGAGCCGCGAAGACTTGCTGTGGCTCCGTGGTCTCACATCAAGGACAAGTTTTTAAAAAATCTGCGCACACACATTGATAGGATCAGAACCTGCTAATTTTCTCCCGCGGTTTCGCTCCTAATATCTATCCCACAGGTATAGACCAGTTTTTCGGCAAAAATGTATCTATAAAACACACGCACTCGCGGATCATTGATGACATTTTCACAACGGACAAGCGAACCAATAGTTATTTTTTTCAGAATGGTACATACTCATGTACTACTACTACCTAGGCACTGTTAAAAAATCTCAGGCTAAGGTAAAGGTTGTGTTTTTATGTGCTAGATTTTGTTAGAGCTTATTTATTTATTAAAGCATTACCGAAATCTCAGAGGTGTTTTTGAATTAGGTAATGGTATTTATAACAAACTAAATGTTTTTTTGTTTAAAAGAAACTATATTGGATCGTTGTAAAGACCTAGCAAATGTTAGTCTAATAAACTTTTAGAACTAAAAAAAAACATTATTTGTTTCTTATTTGTATTTTTCCCGAAAAAAAAATAGTCAGTATTATTACTATAAACATTTCTATCACTTACCTAGTTATTTTTACAGGCGTGTACATGACGGAACTTAAAGGCAAACCCAGGCTACATTGTGATGGCTACTCGTACAGAAGAAACAGGGCTTCTGGTGGAAGAGTGTTCTGGATTTGCACCAGTAGGCACTCCAGGAAGTGCTCTGGTTCCGGAGTTACGTGTGGAGGATTCTTTATAAAGAAATCTGGTCATTCACATTGAAATTAAGTGTTTTCTTCGATAGGTAATGTCATGAATTTGTGATAACGAGTTTCTTTAAATGTCAAGTACTACCAACGGTGATTATACCGTAAAAATAAAAATGAAATATTTTGTAAAACTCACTCGTCTCTTGTTAAAGGCTTCTTAAGTCTTAACCACTTTTTTAATCTTTCAGAGGCGATTTACGTAACTACAGATTTTGGTAGAACGTACCTTGATTGCGATGGCTACCGTTACCGAAAGAACAAAACGAGAAATATGAAAGTGTGGTGGATCTGCACTAAGAGAGATTCGGAGAATTGCTCGGGATCCGGTGTCTCCATCGGCGAGACATTTTTGAGGAAGAATGGGCATACACATTGACAATTATAATTGTTGATTTTTTTGACGTCTTAAACGAATGTGGTGTTACCGATCAAGAACATTTTGTACGGTTATAATCTTGTAGAAATATTTACAATCAAGTTCATGTGTACACCTTATAAATACATCCATTTTCTCTTCCCATCTTCTTATTTTGACTTAACGTTTCTTTTTCATAGTATATGGTCTAGAAAACTTTTGTTAATTTGATTGAACACGACTAGTTTTCTAGAAGTAAGGAAAGTAATTGAAATATGTCGTCGGCTACATCATCACTTAACTACCATCAGGTTCAAACGCAATACTGGTCGAATGCGAGCCTTTTAAATAATGAAATAGAAACAACTTCGTGACGTAAACAGATAAAGACCTCCACCGCAATTTTTAAACAAGAAAAGTATAAAAGCATCCTTTTTTCTGCAGCTGATAGCGTTGTCATACAGGATTGTGGCGGGAACTCATACTTATGGTTCCATGGGTACCGATACTCGAAGAGTACTATATCTGGAGACAGGACGTGGTGGGTTTGCAGCAGACGCAAGTCCCTGAGATGCCCAGCTTCCATTGTCACATTCGATGGTCATCCGATAGAGATCAGCGTCAAGAAACATACGCATAAGAATTATTGAGACCAGAGCCTCTAGTCAAAGTATAATTTTATCAGCAAATAGTTTTTCCCGCGACTTTGTACGCATATCCTGTTTTTTTCCCGTTCCCGTATAGCCCATAGCCTTCCTCATGAATGTGACTATTATAAGTGTACAAAAAGAAATCCGACGAGTAGTTCCAGAGATTAGCGCGTTCAAACAAAGAAACAAACAAACTCTTCAGCTTTATTATATACTAATAGATTACGATTGTTATGTTTTAAGCAAAGTGACAAGGGCTACCGAATATCATGTGGTCAGTCACAAACATTTTGTCATTACCTCAATCGCTATCGCTGATAGAATAACACTTTCTCTAGCTCCGGAATCAGTGCATATTTTTGTATTGTGAAGTATTTTATAATGTGTGTTAACATCTTTAAGAGAAATCATTAGGCAGTTAAAATTAGTGAAGTTATTGCATTTTTCCTATTAATTAATAATAATAACTAAATTATATTTGTTATGCTAGTCATTGAATCTCTAAATACTTGTTGTGAGTGTGCTGTGTGCATTTATTAATGTTTAACAATGCATATTTGATGTGATTTTTAACCAAACGTTTTGAAGTTATATTAATTTATTGTTACTGGTGTGTGTTGTTGAAGAATAAAGTTGTTGAAAAAGTATTGTGTTTTATTTCATTTGAGAAAACAGGAAAACAAGTCACTAGCCGGGAATTCGATTCTTGTAAAGACTAAATGGTTCAAGGTCCAAGGTTCTTCTGAAGAAGATACAGTTTTTTTTGTTAATTATTCATAAGTTTGTTGGAAGATTAGTGATCAAAATAATGATTTAAAATAATATTACAAATCCAAAAACACGTGAAGGTTAGTTTAAGTATGGTAAGCCTTATACGATCTACTATGTAACTTACTCACTAGAATCCAAAAATTTCTTGAAATTTCAGTACCTCGATTCGGGAAATCTATAAGAGGGAATCCAGTAATCCTGGTCGGCCATTTTAGATTTAACAAGGAACGCGCCATTGGGAAGAAGATCCGATGGTCCTGTGTCAAGAAGAGAACTCTTAGATGCACATCATCCCTGATGACTGTCGAAGGCGTCATCATCAGAACGAATGGAGTACACAATCATCAATAATGACGTTGTAAACAAATAAGTGACGAGAGTATAATAATATATTATTTATTTAGAAACTCTAAATATGTATATATTATAATGTAAATAATATGAGTATTATTTATTTAGAGTTTTTTTAATAATTAACAGTTAATTAAAGCAAGTGAAGGCTAATTGGTGAAATTGTTAAATTATTGTTTCTTTTTACCTCAAGATATTGATGATATTCTTAAATGATCTGTATAATAAAATGAGAGACGTAACAAAAACAAATCGGTGGAAGTCTTCCAATCCTCGTATTTCTTTGTACGAAAATTTGAGCTTTCTATTTTTAAGTTGCTTAAGATAATAGTAGTTGCTCCTTAAAATCAGCAAGATAAGGTTTAATATTCTCCCAGTTATGTTTAAAAAAATAAAAATAAAAAATGTAATACTAAATTGTAGTTTTTTTGTCTTATTTCTCTCTGGCTTCACTTACAAAACTTGAAATAGTATAATTTGAAACGTTATATTTTACGAGCAAAATGGTTTTGGAACAAGTGGAAACTTATTTAAGCTATTTTTAAAAGTTTATACGATATGGTAAGAGCGACAAATAAATAAATCATCATTTCTATTTTTTTATTTTCATACTAGTTATATCTTTTAAAATTTCCAGAATACTCTGAGCCTGTTTTCTCAACGACCAGTTCTGGAAATCCTCTGATGGAGATGGGAGGTTATCGTTACTATAAAAGAAACTGCAGGGCAGGGGGGATTAACTGGGTTTGTATCAAAAAGAGGACGTGTAAAGCTTCTGCCATTACCTTTGGGAATAAGTTCATAAAGCTTAAAAATGGGCATAACCATTGACAAATATCTTTACTGAAAAACATCAATAGTTATGATCATCAACAATTAATAAAAAAATATCTGTCGAAGGCATACCTACTAGGTATTCTTTCAACGACTACTTAAACGGCAAGAATTGAACACAAGACAATTATAATGTTCTTTCTCCAATATGAGCTTAAGAGTTCATATAATATTATGTTTATTATAGGTCAATTGGTTAGTTTTACTCTTATTTATTTATTGACGTGATTTTAATGTGTTATAATATAATATTTTCCCGTGTCATGTAATGTTAATTATTACAACAGAGAGATGTGTTCCAAAGGAGTTTGTTGCGCCACTTCGTCGTGTTTTGGTTTTTGGGAACTGTCTTTACGTAAAATTGAACATCGCTTCCAGCTTAATTTGAATATATTAAATAACATTTGAATTTTGTTGAGTTTGAATATTTTTTTGTAACTAATACGTTGCTGATAGGCAAATACAGCTAGATATTGTTTAAATTAATATTCACGTATTTATGTTTAAAAGATAAGTGATTATTTATTAAATTATAGTTATTCTTTATTTTTCTTTGGGGTCAATTACGAAATATTAGTTAAGATTATAAATTACTTTTTTTTATTATGCTAAGTATATGGTGCTATGTGGTAGTGGTGGTTGGTAAATATTAGATGATTGTATAATACCTAAATAAATAAAATTTGAAGAAAAAAATTCCGCGTTTGATAAAAAGCCTTGGCCAAGTCTACCCTGCCCTGCAGTAAGCAGATGTCTCGTGAGTGAACCGCTTAATAAAATTAAATAAAAACCATCTCAATGAAATGTGCATAATAATAACATATTTAATTAATTGTTGTTTTGGCTTGATGAAAAAGTTTACAGATAGCTTTACTTATGTTATTAAAAACTCCTTTTTTATTTATCTGCGCCTTATTTTCTGACAAAAAAAAAATACATTTTAGTGTCTATTTTTCATTTTATGTTATAGATGTCGATTCGGAACTACTCCCAGTGTACTTGAAATCGAAGTTCGGGAAGCCGGTCATAGAACTAGGCGGATATAGATACAACAAACGGTCAGACAGATCAGGTCGCCGCGCAAGCTGGCGGTGTGTAAAGAAGCGCCGACTGCTTTGTCCAGCGTTCATCGTGACTATGGATCAAGAAGTCATTGATATTAGAAATCGTCATAACCATAACTGACACTTTCTTTCACTGAACTCGAATAAAGGTACTTACTGATAAACCTGAGGATTATTTTAAAGTTGCAACCTTCGATCAAGACTTCACTAGATCTTAATCTAGTGAACTCTTAATCGAAGGTTAAAGGTTCCAAGGTTGTGAGACAATTTAATATACTTAATAGGATAAAACATCAGCTACCTAAATTTATTATAAACCTTTATGCTCGAACATTAAGTTTAATTTCGATTACAATAGATGATCTTGACAGGGCTGTCAAATTTTCAAAAATGGCTCTGACAGCGAAGAGGATACTTGTATTCGAATTGGTTACGGTTGGACGTTCCTAATTAAAAAAAAAAGACCTTTTATTTGTGGTCTTATTTCTCTGGCCGTTTCCCAAGTGCTAATCGGACATAGTGTGTTCGATCGAATTAATTTAATCTAGTGAACTCTTGATCGAAGGTTGTAACACTACATTTTAGTAGACGACGTAATGCGTGGAGAGTTGGTCATAATAGCAAGGAATCTAAATGACGACACAGATTTGCTACAATGCCCTTTTAATGCTCATATCCTGGGAGCACATTTTAATTATCTACTACAATGTTACAATCGTAAGAATACTACATTAAAATGTTACATTCGCAAGAATACTTACATACATTAGGTACAATGGATTGAGTTTTGGTACACAATAAAACAAGTAGGTATTATCAACATCATCATCATCATCTCATCCGAAAGTAACTCTGTCTGTCTATCTGTTACTAAATCACGCCATAACGCCTGAATGCATTGGACTTCATCTCAGGAGTAGGTATGAGTTTTTGGAATAAATTTTGCTTCCATGCGGAGAAGGCCTCTGACGAGTCTACAATAAATAATCAGGTTTATCAGCGCCTTTATGGCAGTTTTAACATTTATTTCTTCTCGCCACATTAACTTCTTTATTTCAACTTAATGAGCGAAAGATTGGTGAACAGTCTTTTAAAAGTGCTACTAATGACTAGAATTTGTTATTATTTTCATCAAATATATTGATGATGGAATTGATGGATGATTGATGTGATGGTATTGTTATTTAAAATGTTTTCTATCAAATAACGCTCAAAGATATTCTAATTTTAAACAATACTCTTATAACTTTTTTTTAAGGATGGGTAATCATCAAATGACTTCTTCGGTTCTTGGTGGAGCGGAAGGGAGTGTCGGACTCTTACTGACTAAAAGCCATCCATGTTCCTTTCATTGCCCGGTGGTAACTCTTTCGAATATATTCTGCAACCCTAAAATTATTTAAATTATACTTGGGGTTTCTGCGGAGATGCTCTACAGCAAGTCATAATTCAGTTGTCTGTACCTGTTAACCTATTAAGGTACTTCTTATTTTAAGTATGTACTAATTCGGTACATATTTTATGGGGTGAAAATAGGGTCCAGCCCTGACACTGAACAGTTGTTTTATTTCATAGTTGATCTCGTAATAAAAATTGTTTGTTGTATTCATAAGTATACACTTAGGTACTTACATCCCATCAAATACAATAAAAGTCAACACGATATTGAATTAACAACGTGCATTTATTTATAAGGCTATTTTTAATTAGTCATTAATTATGAAAATACTATTTTATTAAATTTCAGATGTACTTATGATTCCTACTACTAGAGGAACCATGAAACTGGTAATGGACAATGCTGTGTTCATCAGAAACAAGAAGTGGGGAGACAGTGCCCACTGGGTGTGTCGCCGGAGGACATACGGCTGCAAAATGACTGTACTTACCAAAGGCACCAATGTCTCCAAGGTTAAGGGTGAACATTCTCATCACGATTGATGATGAACTGTGACTGTTTTTCTCTTATCCTTACCCCTGTGTGTCATTTTGACACAATGCAGCCAAAGTCACCTCCATGTTGCCACCGTCGTCAATGGCGTGGGAGTGGCGAACCTTTGGGCTAGCAAAATCTGATTGACTATGCCAGCGACACGAAGAAGAATAAATTGCTTTTGATGTTTTGTAAGGATTAAAGGCGATAGAAGTTGAAGTATACCGTTGAATTCTCGTGACTATGTACGAGTATAGTGGAGTGTACGCAATACTCAATGGAAAATAATAAAGAAGCAAAAAACGAAGAAGTCTTGTATGTTATATTAAATGGAATATATTTTTTAAATGTTAGTGTGGTTTACTTGTTGAACCAAGGTTACGTTAGTTATGCTACTATTATTTTAATTGAATGTTAACATTTAATTTAAAAAAATACGAGTGCTAATTTTTATTATTAAACGTGCTATTCTTTTTTTATTTTTTGATAGACAATTTTGAATATTAATAAATATAACACGGTACATCTAGTAGCCACTACTAACAGGTAATATTAGTTTTATTTATTTCTAGACCATTTATTAATACCAACACCCCGAGGAGGTCTGAAGCTTTTGATAGAAAATGAAGCATTCTTCAGGAATAAGACGTCGGGAGAGCATTCTTACTGGGTGTGCAGAAGAAAGGCCCACGGCTGCCGAGTTACTGTTCATACGTATGGACTGAACATCATCAAAATTAAGGGTGAACATAATCACCACTGAGAAACTAAAAGCCGTTTGTTTACCGTTACCGATAAACTGTCAATGTCGCATTTTTAACCGACCGAACCGACATATCGGATGAGGCGGAGGACAAAAGCATAAGAGGTACCTATCCTAATATTTTTTTAATGTTCTTTTTCTCATCATTGGTACTGCAATGTTATTTTTTTGTTGATATTTGTACTGTTACAAAGGTACAATTTATTATCATTTATAAATTATATTTTTTATTTTTTTAATATTATTTTTTTTTACTTAGACTACATAATGTTTACCACGAGGACAAATAGTGGCCAATAGCAAGCCTAACAATGATATGAATATTTGTCGAATAGAAGGATGTTACACTTGATCTATAAAAATCGTGTTTAAAGATTATATAATTATAAAAATCAAGCATTCTTTTTATGAAATGTGATTGGGAGAAAAAGTATCGTATTTAGTTTGATTCAATAATGTTATTGAATCGAACTAAATACGATACTTTTTCCCCCAATCACATTCTCATAGGCACGCATTATGACAGCGGCTCATATTAACAAACATCAAAATCTTTTGTTTCATTTATAGATTTCAAACAAATAGTTAGTAGGTAGTTACCAAAACACCAGATTTAGGTGTGCGACTGATAGATAGTATTTTCTGCAATAATGTCTTTTTTGTACTTTAAGAATCGAGTTAATCTTTTAGTGCTTATGATACAGTATAATATCGTATTAGAATAATTAGATAAAAGTTCTAGTGAATTGTAATATTGTTATTTCAAACCGCTCTATATTCAAATGTATTTGTTATATCAATGAATTAAATATTTTATAAAAATAAATGTCGTGAGCTTTATTTAGAACCTATATCTTCATCGTTATAATATAATCTCACAGTTTTTTTTTGTTTTAATAAGCAAATATTATTTTCAACATAAGTGTATTTATGTAGCTGATGAGAACATCAGCTCTGAGAGAGTCTGTTGTTTCTGTCTATCCCTATGCATTTGCAATATTTCAAGATTCTTTCGAATCAGCGAATTGAAAAGAGTCACTTATTTCATTTGAATTTATTGTTTTCGCATTTGGCAGGTATGTTTACTAATATCTGCAGTTTGGTGGTTCCAAACAGCAGATATTCTTTTTTCAAAACAGAAAAAAAAATCTGCTATTACATATATTTTCATCGGGTAAATATTGCATTTTGTAGGAAATTGCTGATTTAATTTTTGATATTTCAGAGTTGGTCTTATAGTAAAAGTTGCTTAGAATCATGAGTACTTTCAACCACTGAAAGGTTGTTAGTGTTATACAAATGACCCTGTATATGCTAAACTAATAAATATGATGTTTTATAATAATTAATCTTTCTGATTAAGAGAACTCATAATAATTATGCGAAGGGAACTGAAGAATCTGTTTTGACGGATAGGCAACCATTTGAGCTAAGAACGGAAGGAAGAAATGTGATCATATTTACGAAAGCCAAAAATGAAACGAATACAGTTGTTAAGAAATCGATCCAGTTTGTTAAGAAGTTCTTGGGATAGGTCAGAGCAGCAAAACATCAGCATAATCAATTATGGGAAGCACAAGTGATTGGACCAAAGTGGTTTCAGTGCTTGAAGGAAGTGTTTAAGTGCTTGTACTGTCTGGCTAACCCGAGCAATCTGTTCATTCCAACTTAGCCTGTCGTCAATGTTTAGGCTTACGTGTTTAGCGTGTGGCGACAAAGGTGTTGTTGAAAGTAAGTGGCAGTAGTTGGCTGACGGCCAAGTTACGTAGAAAATATGACCTACCAATAAGAATAGCCTGACATTTACTGACATCTGCTTGATCAATCATTGATAGCTAGCAGGTCAGCATTCTGCAATGGGATGCAGTTTTCCTGGTTGTCAATCTCAGTTTGCGAGTAGAGCTGTAGGTCATCAAGTACAGGTTGTAAGAGCATTTGAGGATAGTGCTAATTTTCGTTTTAGTTACATATTATATTACGATGTGTTTCATATTATGATTTATTTTTCAGGAATTCCTCTTAGTTTCGTAATAACTAAGCGTGGTGGATTTTCTCTCGTACATGATGGTAACGGGTTCTACAGAAATAAAATACAAGGTTGCAAAGAGTACTGGATTTGTAAAAAACGACCTGATGGTTGCAAAGTGACCCTCATTTCTATGAATAATACCGTATTAAACATAAGGGGTGAACACAATCATTGAGTAATGACTTAAGTTTTCACTTGTCAGAAGCTTAGGAAATTGAAATTTAGATACATTACGATTTTCTCATGGATTTGTGAAAAGTATTGTTTTTGTGTGTAGGTAAATATTATTCGTTATGTGTTGGGGTATATTTTCCTAAATTTTAAAATAAAACAAGTGTTTTGTTGAAAAATGTCGTTTCATTGAACAAACAGCTTAGTATAGCAATATTTGCCTGATACATTGAAATAAGTGAACATATTTTGTTTTTTTAAAGGTGCATGTTTTGTAACAAGTAAAAAAGGCAAACCTGTGATTGTGGTCGGCAAGCACCGGTACAATATGCGAAATGACAGGAAAGGCAGGAGGGTGACCTGGAGATGTGTCAAGAAATTAATTAACTGTTCCGCGCACGTTGTCACTTTGGACAACACTATTGTGAGCATAGTAAACAAACACAATCACGATTGAAATATTTTCATCCATTGAAAAGTTAAACATATTTGCACGGTATGTTATTTATGACGTTATAAAATATTTTAATTATTTTTTATTAAAAAAATAGTTTTATAAAACATGTGTTTTAGTGTACCGATTGATGACTCAAAAACATAAAGCTGAACATCATTTATTTTCATACTTCACGTCAATTCAATTTATTTCAATAACCAAACAATTTATAATTGCAGCGTTTTTTGGGACAACAACTTACGGCAAGCGTTGCTTATACATCGGGCTTAATAGGTATACTGTTCATCAAAACGAGGGTCCTAAGACCAGGTGGCGGTGCGTGAAGAAGAACATCGGATGTCAGGCGTTTGTGATGACTATCAACAACATCATCATCAGACAACGAGAGTGTCATAATCATGAGTAAATCGTCTTCACTCGACTTATCAACGAAGTTGGTAGAAACGGCAATATTTTCATTCGTGGGGCACGAACTGAGATGATAGAAGTCGTGTAAAATATTGACCAGTCAGCTATTCGGATAGCTGATTGTATATGAGACGTAGGAACTTGTGGAGGTTTTATTTACAGTTTCTTTAAATTACCGATTATTTATTGATGAGCTGAATATATAAATTTGTTTAAACTTTATGAACATTTGTGATAAGAAGGCAGACTTAATGCAACAAGGCATTAACATCTTGGAGATTAAGGTGTGTCGCCGCACATTAAAAAGGTCTTCCTGTAATTTAAGTACTTTGTATGAACTATCGCACACTACAGGCGAACCGCATTCTTCGTTTTTGTACTGGCGTTTTTGTAAATCATAAAATGGTTTATAAGAGTGTCCGTGGAGTCTCTTGCACGTTCTTCTCCATAGATATCTACGCTTTGGAACGTACAAATAGCTTGATGCTTTTGACGGACTGACTGATAATTCTATATAGCTATAAATGGTTTATTTGAAATAAATCCTTTGACTTTGACTTTGTTCGACGATGCAGTCCGATGCAGCTAAAAGGTTCGCTTATCTTTATAGAACAATATTTGAAAATTAAATCTATTTATCCGTACCATTTTTTGTGCCAATCAATTTATTTCTATCAAAGGTGCTATATTAAGACTAGACACTATTTAAAGCAAGCCATCGTTTCGAGTCGTCTTCAACTTTTTGGATGTTTCATTAAATAACCAAATCAATTAAAATGGCTTTTAATCGCTGCTAATTAAGACTCTAAATAGGAAATACTAAAATTTTAAAAGATTGTAAAAACAAGCTTGTGAAAGTTTTGGCAATAAAAGTAACCTATACAATGTTTTTTTTTTCTTTTCACAGTAATAAACTGAACCAAACACTTGTAATCTGTGGAATGCACAAATTTATCTCTATTGTGAGGCGAAGATAGTAACGTGAAACGATTTTCATTTTGTGGTTCAGGCGGCGGCCCGTTTCAAGTTTATTGCCAAATTACTGCCATTAGGTAACTAGGTATAAAAATCATTATAGAGTTACTCCAGCCACTATTTTGAGATACATTCTATTGCTCCGACACAGATGAATGAAAGTTCCATCTAAGAGAAAACGAGGATGATCACCATAAGCTTGGAAAAGCAGCTCTATAGAATTAAAATGCGAATAAAATCACAACTTGCTTAGTAGAGATTTGAAACAAAGTGCGTTAAGTGCGTTATGATGATAAAACTGTGACATTATCCTATCATTTTTATTGGTTATCCATACTATTCATATCCAATCATAGGTTAATTTTTTCATTCATTACTGCACCATAACTACTGTTTGTCTGTTTAAATTACTGTCGATAACGATTTTGATAAAATACTAAAACTTTTCTGTGTTTTAATAATTACCTACATACCAAGACTAGTAAATACCTGATAAAGCCATTACAGAAATCACTGGCCCTCATGGCTTCTGCTTTTCGGTATCGGTCACCAGGCTGATTTTTAACTGATCGTGTTTGTTACAGGTAAAGAAAAAGATGTAGCACAAAAGGAAAACCCGAGAAAAATTACAATATTAGAAAACAAGAAACTAGAAACCATGACGCAAATACAAATTGAAACCTTGAGAGGAATAGAAATTATGGCAGAAATAAAAAGAAATCGAGAAATGGAAAAAAATCAAGAAATTGAACGGAAGAGATCAATTGAAAAAAATAGAGCAATAATGAGAGAAATAGAAAAAAATATGGAAATGGAAAAAAACAAAGAAATAGAAAAAAAACGAGAAATAGAAAAAATGAGAAAAAGGAACGCAGAAAGAAGAATGAAGTATAGAGAAATAGCAGAAGAAGAGAACAATTTGATGGAAGCAGAATTACTAAAAGAAGCAGAAAAAAAGAGGGATTTAGAAAAAATGAAAGAAATAGAAAGAATAAGAGAAATAGAAAGAATGAGAGAAATAGAAAGAATGACAGAAATAGACAAAAATAAGGAAACTGAAAGATTGAGAGAAATAGAGAAAAATAAAGACACAGAAAAAAATATTGAAATAGCCAATAAGAAATATGAAGCAAAGCAAAGAATCGAGGATAACAACGTATTATACGAAGAATTCAACGAAGAAGTTGACGATGGAGATGTTGAAGTTCAAGAAGGAACAATTATACAAAACGTGTATGGAAAACAAGTACTGATTGTCAACGGCAACAGATTCATCAACAATAGGGAACGTGGCTGGAAGATTGAATGGAGATGCTCCAAACGCTCACTTGGCTGTAATGCTAATATTGTTACTGTAAGGGAGAGAATAGTTCGTCATCAAGATGTACATAATCATAGTAGCGAAAATGACTATTTAAAATATGGTAATGGTTCACAGAACTCATAAACGCTTTGAAAATAATAGTTTTTTTTTCGTAGATCATTTTAGTAGTGGCTTTTGAGTTAATCATTTTATTTGAAACTCAAATCATGATCTCCTTTTCTATTATCCTTATTTAGACTTATCTTGAACCTGTAAGTTGCACAAAAGATAGTGCCCAAACTGAGTGTATGTATCTGCGCGGGAGCTGTTTGTCCGAATTGCTTCCGCAATGGAATTGCTTGTACATGATAGTTATTTATCTACTAGGTATATTTTAAAAGTGTTATATCCGTTTTTACTAACAACACAACGCAAATCTGATGATTTCGCTAACTGTAGCGTGACACCTAAATGAAATGTCTTAATTTTTGTTAAGACATTTCATTTCCGCTTGTTTTGCATTGCGCAATCGTGCAAATATGAAATGTCAAATGAATTAAGTTTATGAGTCGTCTTGTCTTAAAAACGGGTGATATTGTCGACGTGTGTGTCTAGTATTAGAATATAACGATAAATTACGTAATAATGTTATATGTTTGAGAAAAAATATTGCAAGGATCTTATTACTTAATATGTACTGTCTACATTCACCTGTGCATTTTCCCTTGCTTAATAGGAATTTGCATATCAAAGATTGATCTCAAGTCTATCTATGATTAAATTATTTTATTCCCGTTTTCTGGGTGGGCGGAATCTAAATAAAAGCACACCGGTATGGCACTGCGCAATCGTGCAAAATTATTGAGGTATTACAATTATGTGTCATCTTGTGTCTAGAAAACGGACTTTGGTGTCGACTTTTCGACGCCTCCCGCGCATTTAGTCGTATGTTTAGTTTAGTTTAGTTTATTTGTGATGAACTATTATTGGGTTAGAAACTCGATTTTTTGTGAAAATACGAAATATCGTTTTTAAGAATGTAGTATTTTAAAATATTGTATTATAGTACCAAAATCTTATTTTGCCAAAAAAACATGTTACGACTTTTTGCGTGGGAGGCATCGATTTGTACGTAGTAATAGAATGTAGCGACTAATCAATGTGTAACGTTAAATAAAATATTGTATGTTTAAGGAAAAAATATATACCAGAACTCATTATGTAATATTCTCTATATTCGCCCTAGTTTACCAAAGATTAATTCCTTATTTGTGTAAAATTTATGAATAAATATACAGCTGAAAAAAACACAAAGCATTGAGTTGCATGATCACGTTATATTTAAGGCTCTCACATACGGGCTCGACGCGTAATGTATTCTTACAACAATTTTGTTTTTTATTTTGGTCGCCGCATCGTCTTGACGCGCCTGTCGGTGGGTCCTATAAGTTACCTTTATTTTCACTGACCCGCAAATACCTAATGAAAAAAATTACTGGAATTTTGAAGTTATTTCAAACACACGGCAAAGGAGTGGAACTCTCTGCCTGCGTCTGTGTTTCCAAAAGCTTACAACCCTAATCTCTTCAAAGTTAGAGTGAACAGGCTCCTTCTGTGTAAGCTCGCTCCATCGTAGACTTTGTCTCTGTCATCTCTGACATAGACTAGAGTCAAGAGCAAACCCAACACTAAAAAAAAAAAAACACTTTTGACCTGAATTCGTTGTGTCACAGAAAAATATACTAATAGTATTCTATGTTTTTAGATTACGTGGTGAGGACATCCAGGGGCTGTTTTCTAATGGTGAACAACCACAAGTTCCATAAGAAAAGGCAGAGAGCGCATAGAGTGGAGTGGAGATGTGCGAAGCGCAAGACCCTTGGCTGCAGGGCTGCTGTCACCACCATCTATCGGGACATTGTGAAGAGAGCTGATGCACATAATCATGAGTAGGTCATTTACATCCGGCTTCTCGGAAGAAATTATAAATTTATTTTTAAATACGTAAATACGTCGTAAAATGTATCATTTCGATTGCCCATGTTAATACATTTCAAACGTTTCCACAATCGTTATCGCTTACTGATTATCCCTGTCTCCAGGCTGTTAGGTCAACTTGTAGTTGCATAACTTGAGCTGAGGTGTTATCCCATTCTTTAGCATTTCATTTTTTAGGATCCCGTACCCAAAGGGTATAAACAGGACCCTATTACTAAGACTCCGCTGTCCGTCTGTCTGTCTGCCTGTCCGTCTGTCTGTCTGTCACCAGGCTGTACTTATCTCATGAACCGTGATAGCTAGACAGTTGAAATTTTCACAGATGATGTATTTCTGTTGCCGCTATAACAACAAATACTAAAAAACAAAATAAAATAAATATTTAAGGGGCTCCCATACAACAAATGTGATTTTTTTGCTCGATATTGAAAACGGCAACAGGTAGAAGCTGAAAATATTCAGAGTATTTAATATACTCACTTTTAAAATAAATAGTTAAATTTAATTAACCAAATATTTAAGGGGGCTCCCATACAACAAACAAACAAACAACAAATACTAAAAACAGAATAAAATAGATATTTAAGTGGGGCTCCCATACAACAAACAAACAAACAACAAATACTAAAAACAGAATAAAATAGATATTTAAGTGGGGCTGCCATACAATAAACGTATTTTTTTTGTCGTTTTCTTTTTTTATAGATGATTTACGGAACCCTTCGTGCGCCAGTCTGACTCGCACTTGACCGGTTTTATTTATTTAGTACCGCCATGCCTAAATGTTCTAAATTTTTCTCGTTTTAGTTCTCTCTCGTTAGCTAATTCTTTGTTTTTCAAGGACTGATCAGGGACATAATTAGCCGCTTTTAAATTGGTATCATCTGTTATGTTTTGTCACTACATGAAGTTTGATATAAAACCAAATGGGAGTTAGGAGTTTCCAATATGAACAAATACGTACTTACTTTTAATTGATTTTTTAGTTTTAATTTAATATTGTAAGGTTTTAGTAAATAAACCTATGTGTAAAAAAATATAATAGGTATGTTTTGATAAAATGTGGAATCTCACTTGAAACGCAGAAAGTTAAATTTTTATCTATAGCTTGAATGGAAAATACTTGACTTAAAATATAAAAATCAAATTAAATATTGTAAAAATACCTTATTATGATTGATTATGATTCATTCTTTTTTTGGAAATAAGGAATCATGTATTTATTTATCATGGTTCATATTTTTTATGCATTTTTTTAACTCTTTATAATGTTATGGTGTTGGTTGTAATACATTAAATAAATTTATGTATGAAAATATGTTTTTTTTTTAAATAAAACAGTCCTAGATAGATGTATCAATAAAATAAAAGCAACTATACTGTAATTAATTTGTTTGCTGAAAACCTAATCAAACGTAATTAACGTTGTTAATTTTCATATTTTTCCCTTATAGAGAAGCATCATTTCTTCATAAAATCTGGAAGACAAAACGTTCTGGTCTTAGGTGACGTCAGATACAACAGATACAAGGAATTAAAAGAAAGGACCTTCTGGAAGTGTGCAATGAAAAGGTGCAAAGCGTCTGTCATTACCGCGAGAAATGAACTTCTACAGTTCAAGAATTTTCACAACCATTAACATTGCAGTGTCATTAATATCGATCTCGTTGAATATAAATATCGCTCTCATTAATTATAATTATCATTCTTAATAATTATAATTATCATTCTTAATAATTATAATTATCATTCTCATGAACAATAATTATTGCTCTCATTTATTAATTATCATAGGACGTATTTTACTATCAATTATCATTCTCGAAACACATAATTGTGTCTATAACCGAGCAGCATCTTAGTAAGTACCTTTATAAGTGTGTACATTAATTTAACGTTTTTTAATTAAACCGTAGGGAGATGTTAGGTGGTTAATATTTTAGTGATCTCTGTAGATATGCTGTGATTTTATTTAAAAAACATTGTACGTTGGTCATTAAAAAAATAGAAAAAGAAGATAACTCCTAAACAAATATGAGTCAAAAACGGTAACCTATTATAAAGTGCGTTAATTTTTATATAAATTAATTTAATTTTACACAATATCTTTTTGCGATGCGGCTATTAGTATTATCGTTCCTGTTTACTCCATACCTAGGGTATGTACTAATGTAGACAATGTTCTGTATGTAATAATATAACGTTCATAGAAGAAAGAATGTAATACTTATTCCATGTCTATTTTATAAGAATTTTAATTCCCAGTGATCTCAATATAATGTGTGTAATTGTGTTAGTATGTAATTGTATTTTACTATTTATTGTTCAGTGTTTATGTGTCATACATAATTGTGTCACTGTTACTTGTAGCATAAAATAGTCGTGGTGATTCTATAAAATGTCTAGTCGTAGCTTTAATGTATTTTTTGAAGTTTTTTCAAGGCATCGTTTTGTGCAACTATTTTATGAATATTAAACAAATCGTATTTAATACCCTACCTACTGATTTTGTTTCTACTCCACATCCGTAGTTTAAAACTCTTTATTTATATTAACACTATTCAAGGAATGTTGAATAAATAAGAATAATAAATATTATTATTTTTTATTATTAATCCATCTAGCATGAACTAAATATATATATTTTTTTAAATGATTACAATCTTGAACATAAACTACACCAATTTTGGGTACCTTTACATATTATCCTACATAATGTGTTTTTTTTTTAGAAATATATTACGTTAACAATCGTTACGGCAATAGGACCCTGGTATTCCTCGACCAACGTTACAATAAAAGCCACGAGCGGGAAGGACGAGCGTCATGGAGATGTGTCAAGAGAAACAACGGCTGCAGAGCAATTGTCGTCACCTATTTGAACAGTGTCATTCAGTTCACAGAACACAACCACGCTGTTATCAGTAAACAAAGGTTAAAGCTGGATAAAATGAGGAAAAAATTACTTCTTGCAAAAAATCAATAAAACTTAGCGAATGTTTCACGTTTACGTGAGAGCATGTTCATCATAGAAATAGAGGATGGTCTAAGCAAAGCCTCACAAAATTTACAACTCTGTGGTATAGGACAAACATGTGCTGCCTGTGCAACTCATCTTCTGAAAGGCTGTGAGGTGTCTCAATCAGATTTCTAGAAATAGGTTACTACTGACTAGATATTTATTCAGTTTGTACCTGAGCGGCAGTTCCCACATGTTTAAGAATCGTAATGTGTCAAAAACATTTCTATTCTATTCTATATTTTTATATGGCAAGCAAAGCCGATGTCGACTATTCTGCCAATGTCTAAAGTAGATTGTAAAAGTAAGTGCGTGAGCACAAAAAAAAAGAAAAAAATAACATTTCTAATTTCGCTATATACACACACTTAAAAAAAGACTCAACTAAAACTAATCTAAAACATGGCGTCGAAAAATTCCTCCGCATCGCAGGCCACTGGTAATGTACCCAAAAGGCTGGCAGCATTGCCACGTTGTATGGCAATGCTTATCCTTTGTCCGAGGTAAAAGCCAGCCCTAGGGTCACGCGAAGTGTCAACTAAGCGTCTTGACAGATCTTTAAACAAGTAATGAGCACTCGGACCCCACGACCCGAGAGTTTCAACCCCAAACGGCTCGAAAATATAACTACCTACAAGGTTATTATATTTCCGCCGCTTGAGGTTCTCCGCAGCCGCAGCGGCAGCGCCAGCGCAGCACGAAGAGCTAGGAAGATGGGATGGCGCAAGAGTATCGACACAAGTAGCGTCCCACACTAATGGCCTACCCATCTTCCATGGAAATAATGACATGCCGTCCGGTCTCTTGCCATCGTCGCGTGCCAGGCCATTGGGTTCTAATACAGCCGGAACGCCGACGGTGACAAGAGCTCGTCGGATGATGTCGTTAATGTTCGCGTGCCGCGCTATGCGACCAGCGCTACGGCTGCATGACAGGCCGTGGTGTCCGAGACTGTTGACAGCTTCGCCACAGTGGCAGCGATGAGGAGAACAACACGGAGCGCCAAGACGCAGGGAAGCAGCGAGGCGGAAAGTAGTATCATCGAACAAGGTGCCTATGTTCGACGACGGTAGTGCGTGAAGCCAGAGTCCCGACTCCCATTGACCCACAGCCAACAGACGAGCACGCTCAGCAGCAGTACCAGATGTGGCCAAAAGGTTATTCTGAACCTCTCTGCAGAGTGGCTCGTCCCAACGTCTCTGGGATGATGGGTAGTCGGGTGGATTTAGATTCGGGCAAGCGAGTCTCCAGGCATCCATAGCCTCAGTGAAGCAGGGCACATCAAAACTAGTCAGTGAGGAAGTTAGGATATTCCTGACTAATTTCTCAGTGCCATGAACCGAAGATATGAAAGCCGGTAAACTGATACTAGTAATTTTGCGGACGCCGAGGCCTCCCATACGGATGGGAAGAGTAGCTTGTGCCCAAGCTCGGTCATCCATGGCCACATTTAAAAGTGAAGTAAGTGTATTATATTTCGCTACATTTTGACAAACTTTTGACATTTGTTGACACCGAGGTGATATTGTAGTTTCCTTTAGAACGTTTTTTTTTAACGCGAGAATCGGCTTGCAGTATAAAGCTCTGGCATTCTCTATCTATAATGAGCACGCATTGTGTCAAACCAAACTGCGTTAGTTTGGGCCTCTTTTATTAGTATACGTACTTAAGCAATGTTTTGTCTTTGGCTTTTTAGCTTAATTTACTTAGGTTTATTGATAAGTGTGCCGTGGCGTTGTTCGACTAGCTCGGACATGCAAATATTTATAAAAGCAATAACGTAACGGATGATTGTAATACATATTTTTTTATGTAATTTATTTCTGAATGAAAATATTTATATTATATTATAGTTTCTAGGAATTAAATATTAAATTGTACGTAAAATAATAATCATAAAATGTTGTGACTAGGTAATAAATGTTGTCTCAGTAATGAAATGTACAAGAAAATATTTTTTTATTTTTATTATACCTATGCACTTAGAATATTCTTGCCTCGTGCTTTCTACGCGTTAGATCTGCGCTGACTTCCCAGGGTGCAGCCTATTATGGTATTTTTTAAAGTAAATTCTAAGTTTCTAAACGTATTATAAAAAATATAGGATTTTGCAACGGGTATTCTCCTACGAACGCGGGACACTCGGCCTCCATGACGGATGGAGCGTGTAAGAGGTTTTTAAGAGATATTTAATTTTACCTACATAATTATAATAAAATACATTTACCTACTACTTACAGGTCCCCAATTTTTGGATTCTCTGCGGGGAAATCTTGTATTACTGTACCAAGGCCATAAATTCAACAAAGACTATCAGAATAAACTCGGCGTTCTGGTTTGGCGCTGTAATAAGAAGATTAATAAATGCAAATCGATAGTACGCACCCTGGGCAAAGTTGTCATTGAATATAATGATAATCATAATCATTAATTATACTTTATGTATTTTCTTATATTTTGGTTCGGTATATTGTATAAACTAATAATAATAGTACTAGGTAGTAGTACTTATAATGTTAATATCTACGCTAATAAAATGTTGTACTTCGTTTTCTACTTAAAACGATAAATGGCTCTCATACTTCAAATCAATTTAATTAAAATACGAAAGAGTTTACTTATACATAGAGTATCATTGTTCCAGATACATGAAAATTAAAGTTTTATTCGTTCAGAACGATAAAGGACATGACGTAGGTACTTAATGATGAGAGTCCTGCTCAACAAAATAAGTAATCTTTTGTACATTTTATATTTCTTTCAGTCTTTACCAGACTTTTATCAACTGAGGACACCCCTGGAAATCGGCCGATCTCTAGTTGCATAAATAGAGGTAAACCAACGGTCCCAATTAAAATACGATTGAAAAGTAGCAAGCATAAACCGGTTAAAAGTACATCTAGAAGATGTGCTAGGTGTAGTACGAAAAATAAACCAGCTCGCACCACTTTCATCTGTGCAACCTGTAACGTACCGCTGTGCTTACCGCAGGGAAGAACTTGTTTCTATGACTTCCATCATGATTTGTAAAGCTCAAACGATTTATTATTAAAAAATATATATTTTCAATGTTTACATGTTTCTCTTATTTCTGTATGTATAGTCTACTTATTAGAGATAGTTGACATTATTATCTGTATTGTTAAAACACTCAGAACTGTTTTGGACCTGAAATTATGACGTATTTACAGTGGCTCTACCACCATGCAAGAGAAAGATGAAACATAATTTCGCTTTAAAAACGAATCGAAATGTCTAAAACAGTTCACGTACTTAAAATGTCATTTCAAATTTATAGAAAAACGTGGTTCAATGAGTTAATATTTGCTTCTTCCAGAAGAAGCAGCTTTTGTTAAGAACTCGCGCGGCAATATAATGTTACTTTATCGTGGACAGAAATACTGTAGGGATCGTGCTAAGAAGAATTCTCAGATTGCTTGGAGATGTAGCAAGAAGAAGAATAGGTGTCGGGCCACGGCCACGACCTTAGATACTATCATTGTTGAGTCGTACGATGTGCATAATCATAAGTAAAGTATATCCAATGCTGGCTCTGCACGTACATATTTTGTGCATGTCCAAATTTTTTCTATGATTTAAATGGATTTGGGCTGATTTTTCCAACGTACTCGTACGATGTTGGAAAAATATGAATGTCAATATTTAATCCGTAGAATGAAATTGACGTTTGAAAGTTTTTTATATCATGAACTTGGAAAACATCAGCTTTTTGTAGGAAAACTTTTCTTTTGTTATTCTTGAAGAAGTGTTACGTTTAATTCAAAGTTAGTTTTAGTTTGTTTCTGAAAACGGAAGCGGCGTCTCTTGTTGTATCACCAGTGTTAATTCGACTCATTTTTATGCAATGAAAATGCAATGAAAAATGTATGGAAATTGAGGCTCTGTTTGTTGTTTGTTGAATTTAACTTTACAGTCAGGTTTTTAATCAGCTGTAGTAAAATTATAGCTTCTGTCACTTAATAACGAAATTTAAAAAGTGATGTCACAAAAGAATCGATTCATTCAAATAACAAATACCTAGGTAGTTCGAAATCGATCAATGTTAATGTCATTCTAGGTATGTAAAACAGGATTTAGTTACTTTATGAAAATGAAATGAAAGAAAATATGTTTACAATAAAAAATGCAATGCTTGTTATTGCGACAAATAAATCTGTAGAGTACTTAAATGTTAAATTCACTAATACTTTAATTTATTAAAAAAAAAAATGATCGCTATTGTAGGATTTTTAGATTTAATAGAACGGCAATATTTTCTAACGAGATGATAATAAGAAGTGGAATGTTACTGCAGCTAATTAAAAGTCCTGTAGATCATTTTTATTTTTTGTCACGAAGCTTTAACAAATTATTTGTTTAGAAACAATTGAGTTTAGTTAATTTAATGTTAACAATTCAAGACTGAATAAGTTAATTAGGAAACCTCACGTGTCTAGTGATAGATGCTAAGAACTTGCTATTAAAACACACATTTGTTTGGTTGAGACTGTGTTTTTGTAAACTATTTATCAAAATCCTATGAAGGCCTCAAAAGCAAAGTTTTTTTAATCAATTTTTCTTCTGACTCCTATGTTAGAAACATTTATTTCAAGCTCCATGTAAATATTAAAAATAAAAAAAGTTTTTTTTAAATCATCAGGTATATTATGGGTTAACTTGAACTGAATCACGGACCTTAATGACGTTAAATTACTAGAAGTCAAGCGAAGTATGAATAATGCTGGTAGCGCTGCAGCTTCTTGCAAAACATATGATGAAATCGATGGTGAACCATTGTTGTGTCAACAAATCACGGAAAAGGTATTTGTAACTGAATTCGAACACTTAACTCTTTAGTTACTTTTTAGGGTTCCGTACCCAAAGGGTAAAAACGGGACCCTATTACTAAGACTCCGCTATCCGTCTGTGTGTCTGTCTGTCACCAGACTGTATCTCATGAACCGTGATAGCTAGACAGTTGAAATATTCACAGATGATGTATTTCTGTTGCCGCTATTCGCACTTATCCGGTTTTTATTTACATGACTTCATAACATGTTTTTTGGAAATCAGATTACACCATGTCAACAACACGTGTCAGATGGGCAGAAAAATGTTTTGAAAAGTCAATCCTAAGTTTCATCAGTAGCTAAGAAAACCAAGAGACTGAACTTCCTTGAAGCCACCTTGTTTGATGTCAAACTAAACGCTACAAATAAATATGCGAAGGGGAAAGGCGAAGAGTTTTTGGTCAGAGCCTATACATAGAAGCAAAGAAGACAGTAGCCAAAAAGGTCAAGCTTATAATCAAATGTTTTTTCGAATAAAAAAAAATAACCGAGTCAGGTTATTTTTTTCTCTTAGAGTTCTCATAATTATTGGTTGTACATCTCAATTCTCGTACAGGTAATCTGAAATCTGATTAAAGCTTATCGAATAGCGTTTTGTTTTTTTTGTTTGCCAATCAAAAGTAAAGACGCGTCCCTTGTTTTTATTCTGACTTCAAGAATGACTTATTAAAAGCTTTTATTTTTTTAGATTTTGGTCTTTGGTTTGATTTTTCATGGTTTCTTTAACTTAATGATTTTATTTTCTACATTACCTACTTCAGTTAATATGCAAGTAATTTTAATTTGTTCGTGTGATGTGATACATTTATTTATTCTGAAAACTGTTTACAGAATTTGTAGCATCACTCCTTCGGGCCCGATTCTGTTCCAGAGAGACCACAAACATATACATTGGCGGACATAAATTCTTCAGACATTCTCGATCATTGGTTGGTAACAGGATAAGATGGACGTGTGCCAAGAAACATAAACACAAATGTAAAGCCTCGGCTGTTACTATCGATGGCGTTGTCATATCAACTACAGGATTGCACTCTCATACCTAAATTTTACCCACTGGAGATACATATTTCCTGCTTACCGGATGATGGGAAGCGATCAATGTTTTAGTAGGAAACAAGTGCTTGATGCACTATTATTTTTTATTCATTCGAAGGAAATGATGTTGAATGTATTGGAGCTTATATCGTTTGAATCTTAAATAAAATTAAGTGCTTTAAATCTCAGTTGAAGCTGAGTATAGAAAATGTATCATGCTATATCAAAATCGTTGTTCAGGAATCCTCTATCTTTATGTTATATTTTAGAGAATAAGGACTACGTGAAAATAAAATTTCACCTCTCGGTGCGTGTTTTGGTCGTAGAGACTTAGTTAAGAATTTTGACGTGCCTTGAAAGTTCTGAACTATTTATGAAGAAAATATCAAAATTATCTAGGAACGTAATTTATCAAATATTTAAGATATAAACAACAAGCTGGAATCTATTGGAACTTTATAATATTTCCTAAACTTAGGAAGGGACCTCACGGAAGTAAAATTGTAGTATTATTTATTTATTTTATACCTACCTACCTTTTAGTACCTACTTCATTAAATTTATCTACCTACTATTCTACCATCGGGTAGAATTTCAAAGCAAGCAATTTAAACTTATTAGGTGTTTACGTAAGAATCACAGTGAATTGATCTAAATGTAATATATTTTTATAATATTTAATGTAATAAATTGCACATTCCAATATCTACGTCGATTTAATGTATAATCTATGTAACTTTCGTTAAAATGTTTGAGATAATGTAATCGTTGTTATAGATAAAGAAATGTTACCAAAGGAGCTTTGAAATTTACTGGTCAACAAACTCATCATGAAATTGTTTTATAAATTTTGTTAAATATTTAATGTCGTTTATGCGCCACGATATTTCATACAAACTTAGTAGAGAAATTTTTCAAAAAGAGGTTCATGAAATATCGTGTCACAAAACGTTTTAAACAGTATTTAGTATTTGATGAATTTAAAATAAGTCGGTTATAAATAGCATTATTTTAATTATAATCTCGTAATTTTTGGTATTCCGGAAAGTATTGTTTTACCTATTTAATGAACTATTGGTATTTAGTGATTGTAAATAATTATAAGTAGATCGTGTATTTATATGAAATGTGTTTACAGTTTGTCTTTGCTTATAATTGTTTTATATTTTGCACTTTTGTTTTTTGTTTTTAATGGTGCTTTTGTTTTATGTTAAGGTCACATTAATGTGATTAATGTTTCGATGACATTAAAGTTTTTACAAAATCTCGTGAGTATTTAAACAATAAATATTTAAAATCAAATGTTTTTAATTTGTGACCAGCGTCATTTTTTGATAAAAACACCTTTGAGTAAAGTACTTATATCAAAATAAACTCTTGCTGAAAAAGTAAGGTGCAAAAATGGTGTGCATGTAAGCATTTTGAATTCTTTTTGAACAATTCATGTAATCATTTCTTGTTGAACACTATGATTACATAGCGTACTTTTTTTCAGGGAAGCTAATAAAAATGAGCAGAGGCGCTCAGTTTCTTTATGCTCTTGGATATATCTATAATCGGAAGCACAGTGCGAAGGACAACAAACTGCGGTGGTACTGCACGCGCTACCACCAGGGTTGCAGGGCGGCTGTACTCACTACTTCCAACCACATGATCACGGCTTCTATTGGCGAACACCAACACGATGCCCCGAAGTTGATACGTTCCACTGCCGGTATTTACCACATCATAGGAGAGAATCATCATTAATAAACCTTAGAGATATTGGATGAATTTTTGGGTTTGAGTATCTGTAGCATTAAGGGCCTGTCTGTGCACACCACGTTTTTAAACGCGCCGTTGACGCGCCGTGATGTGCACAGGCCCTAAGACATGAAAATAAAGTTCGTAAAAAACTGGATTTCGTGGTATTACCACAATTCCGCCATATTTTGGTTCAATATGCCAAAGTTGTGATATTCGTAGCGCTTTTGAAGGAATTGAAACATTAAATCTTAGAGTAAAATTATAAACGATGCATTTTGTATACCAATGTAGTTATCACATATAACTTTGATTTAATTAAGGCAAGTTTAAGTAGATGTACTTAATTGATACAGTTTAGATGACATAGATTTAATAAATTTACCGAAGTGAGATGATAAAAGCTTATTTATACAAAGCAATAAGTAGCTATAACATAATATATTGACTGTATTGTTTTCCCAATTTGAACTATTACATTTTATAGTACGTCACTATTCAGCTGTATGAACTGTAGTATTTAAGAATTCATTGCATAACACGCTTAATTAATATTATTATTTTTTACCAAGCAACATTAGAATTATTTATATTATATATTCTAGTTTATTCTATTTTAATAAATTCTAGAAATAATACTCAATCGCTATAACACACCAACATATTTTAACAATTCAAACCATTTTTTTTAAATGGAAATAAAATCTCATTTTAATTTAAGTTTTTAATATTATTCGTATTGTGCATACCTCTTCAAGTTTGTCACCGTTATTATTTAATTGTTAATTAAACCTTATAGACATCTAAGCGGTACATGGTGACCACTTACAATCAAGTGGACCCCCTGCTTGTTTGACAGTCTATAACATACATAGAACTCGACTTTTATTTAATAGTTCCTTTTGCACAGCATCAATAGGAGAGACAAAACATCAACTGGAAAAAATAGAAGATTATAAACGAGGGTCACGAAAGAGATGTAGTTTTTGTTATTAACGACTATCTTCATTTAAGGGTTCTACTCTCGCTGCCAGAAGAAAAGCTGAACGTACTACCACATTTTGTAGTGGATGTAAGGATAAACCTATAATGTGCTTGAAGTGTTTTATTCATAAGCATTTTTAGAGTTCCGAACGTCGCAATGGAAATAATACCACTCGTTTTATATGGTGATGATTAAAATGTATAGCTCAGTCACTTTTTTTTTTGCTCCTGAAATTGACTATTTTTTAAGTGTATCAATCGTTTTGGTGCAGCCTCAGCATGGTTTTTTGTTACATGGTAGAATTAGTGGCCACAGCCTGTGTTTCATACCCTTGAACTAACAACTAACGCTTTCCTACTTCTTCCAGCTAAACTAATTAAAGCTGGAAAACACACGTCTCTGCTTGCTTATGGGTACCTGTATAATCGCAGGCACACCGCCAGGTCTGGGAAGTGGGGATGGTATTGCACCCGGTACCATCGCGGGTGCAAGGCTTCTGTGGTCACCGATGAACGCCTGGTCATCGATGCTTTCCATGGAGCACATGATCATACGTCTCCGCAGTTACTCTCTAAGTTTTTTATGAGAATGTAAGGTTGCTGGTTTTACAAGCTATGTGAACTCTTTTTTCTATCCTTTTTTCTTTAAAATATCTGATATTGATAATCGTAGCAACCGCACAATCACCGTAACATGATTGTTTTCTTATTCCTTAACTAATATGGACACTAAGACTGACAGTAGGTACTTATAGACTATAAGTACTTTCTGTTACTAACCCATCATTAGGCAACCTATGGACTGTTCATGTATGTGTTCATGTCTGAAATGAAAGTTTGTTTGAAGTGAGAACTTCTTTACCGGCGTTGTGCACTTTTTGGGATGGGTAAAAAATGTTAAACTCGCGTCAGGACTCGTGGCCGTCAGGACATGTGTCCTGATCGAAAATTCGTAAGACGGTTAGTATAATATGTAATATAAATTGTCATGTTTGTGTACTTTGTGTACAAAAGCGCAATAAATGAATATTGTATTTAACCACATAAATGATGGTACTTTTATACTGATAAATAAAGCAATTTGTTAACCATTCCAAAATATTCAAAAATGCACAACGTTAATGTTCAAGTTTTCACTTCTGCCGGCACTCCCGGAGTGCAAACCCGTAGATTTACCATTAATTGCATTGTTGCATTCTTTAAGATACGTACTGATTTAGTCAAGATACTTATGTTTTATTTGTAAGTACCTATATGTAAACCTGATTCTATTCTAGTCAAGTTTTGATTAAAACATGAAGCGTAAACTAGATTCGTAGTTTAAGGCCCAGTTTTTGGAGGAAATTATCGCGAATTTAAACTGTCAAAATGTCAAAGACAGATTAACCACCAATTAAACTAAAAACCGGGGTACATTTAGAATGTTTAAATATTACTTACGATGGATATGTCGTAGCCAACTAGCTTAATCATTTTTGTTTCAATATCGTTTAATGACTTAGTCACTTACGTCATGATTAAACGGCGCCGTTAAATGCAAAGGCTAGGCTTTTAATTAAACGAATGATTAAGCTAGTTGGTTGCGACAGATATATGATTACATTACTTTAGATATAGACGTTCACAGATATTGCCGTGACATTAAATTTTAAGCATAAGATAAGCCAAAATTATAAATATTTACATCGTAATATTTTCCTTACACTTTGAGTAAAAAAGTAGTTCATAAGTTCACACATGTTGTATGTCTACTTCATCTACAAATATAACTTAATGTGTGCCATCTTTTAAATCATTTAATCAACCTGTGTAACAGACATCATTATAATAATATGTATTTTGTTTCCTTTGAACCAAAAGATGAAACCTCTAAGTTTCATCTTTGGTTTTGCATTATTTACGGGAGGACCGTTACTATTAATCAATCAAGCCATGACTTGTCGAGTCGTGGAGCTCTTTACTGTGGTTGAGCTACTCGTCCCACCTTATTGATTTGTATTGAGCTGTGCCAAACATTTTTTTTTCTTATTACAATTACGGAAATTAGCAAAATCTTTTCAGACGTGCCCATATTCATCACTTCTCGTACTGGTCAACCAAAAGTACTACTTGGACCCTATAAATTCATTAAGGACCGTGAAAGGGACAACGGCAAAACAAGATGGCGGTGCAGTAAGAAAAACTATAACTGTCTTGCATCAATCACTACTGTGGAGGATTTTATCATCAAATATGGTTGTGAACATAATCATTAATATTAATATTAATATTTATCAAAATCATTATTTATACCTCTAGACTACTTGAAAGTGTAATTTAAACTTCATCATGTTTTTTTCTTAACTTAATCATATGTACTTACATCCTAAAATCATTATGTCGATTATTTCAATGAAACTGTAGTGCAAAACTTGACTTCAGTAGGTATTTTTGAAAGTATCTGCTCTAAATATATTCTGGTTTTCAGCCTTTCGTGTGTTTTTACTCAGTAATCAATTATATTTTGCAGCTTAAAAACACTTAATTTTCTAAATTGAGGCAATCTACTTTTAACAAATTATATTTTTGTGCTAAAATTGAAAACTTGACAAATACTATGTCAAGTTCTCAATTTTGGATGCCCAATTCAGAAAGGCCAACCGATTGCTAGTGGAAGCTGCCTCGGTTTTGCTAGAGGACCAGTTTGAACCATACTCTGGCAAGCAAGCATCAACAAGAATCAACCCAAAACTACTTCTGATCCAGCATTAATGTAACGGCGGACACTAAATACAGCCACTGACAGTCAATGCACTTTCGAAATAGCTGTGGATAGAACTATGGAATTTGCACAAGAGTTCCTTTGGTAAAATTTAGTGGGTGTACTAAGGAAGAATTTAAGAAAATAAAGGGGTACCAAAGGGGATGAAATTTCATTGAATGAATGTATGAAAGCTACAGCCGAGAGTAGGTACAACTTGTGTCTACAATAATGACTTGGGCAAAACATAATCATAAATATGTTTTATATTACAGGCCAGATCATAAAAGTGGGTAGAGGTGAATGCCTTCTCGCTTTCGGGTACACTTACAATCGCAAGCAGAGTGCCAGGGACCATAGATGGCGTTGGTACTGCAGCCGTTACCACCAAGGATGCAAGGCGGCTGTCGTCACCAACGTAAACCTGGTTATTACTGACTGCCTTGGGAAGCACGACCATATGCCTCCGAAATTTTTCGTCAGTTCTGGAGGCTTTTATACATTAATAGCTTAAGATACCCAGCCTTTTCGCAAGTATGTTAAGGTGGGCCAGTCCATCCTAATGCAGCTGAATGCTTTACATGGAACGAGTGGAGCAAGGGGTTTCGTGTTACCCAGTAAATGAGAAGCATGATACCCCTTTGCAAAACTGTTGTCATATCGGCGTTGATCGGTGCTCGGCGCTCGTTTTGGTTTGATTTTATTTGCATTTTTGGTTAAGTTTTGATTAACAGTGAGAAGGTTAAATAATTAATTTCATCACTCCCCACATAAAATTGTATATTTTATGTGGGGAGTGATGAAATTAATTATTTAAGAGCAAGTTTCATCAATTAAACTGAAAGCTATCAAATAATCCTAAATACGTTTAAGAGCTGTCGGTGTCAATATTACAATGCAATGATGACAACTGCGGTCCAGGGAGTCTACTCTTAAAGCCCGAAGTCCGTAGTTTCGGCCTTAGTGTTTTTCACTCCGTATCACCTACGGACTCAAGATTAGTCCCAAACGCGAACTAAGAACAACTGTCTAATCGTGTTGTCATTCATTCTTAGTACAACAAGTCCAAATGTGACAATCGAAGATTTTAAATTATGATAATTATTTACCAACCCCTCAACAATAATTATCATACCTCCTTGCTATTTCAATTTACTTTAGACATGCTCTGCTTACCATTACTTAATAAAAAAAAACCGGCCAAGTGCGAGTTGGACTCGCGCACGAAGGGTTCCGTACCATTACCTATAAAAAAAACGGCAAAAAATCACGTTTGTTGTATGGGAGCCCCCTTAAATATTTGGTTAATTAAATTTAACTATTTATTTTAAAAGAGAATATATTACTAAATACTCTGAATATTTTCAGCGACAATATCGAGCAAAAAAATCACGTTTGTTGTATGGGAGCCCCCTTAAATATTTATTTTATTCTGTTTTTTAGTATTTGTTGTTAAAGCGGCAACAGAAATAAATCATCTGTGAAAATTTCAAATGTCTAACTATCACAGTTCATGAGATACAGCTTGGTGACAGACGGACGGACGGACGGCCAGACAGCGGAGTCTTAGTAATAGGGCGGGACCCTATTACTAAGACCCTATTTTACCCTTTGGTTACGGAACTCTAAAACTAGAATAGATGACATTGGTAGACAGCTTCGCTGCAGTCATGCGCAAGCGTTGTACCTCCGTCCTAGCACGCATGCGTGTTAGGACGGAGGTACATCGCTTGCGTACCAACAGCATCCTGTGCGTATTGTCGGACCGGTGGGATTCTCCAATGCTCGGGCGCTGGATACGACTACACACAGTCAAGTAAACACGCGCACACGAGTATTGGAGTATCCAATAGGTCATGTTATTTTATTGTCATGTCTGGTCTTTAATAACATTAGTTTTTCATAAGCATTTCTGTGTTACTAACAATTTTATGGATGTATATATCTGAAATAAATGAATAATAATAATAATTGATGAAATTCGCTCGAAGAGGACATTTTATGTATTGACGATGAAGTTATTTATTGATGCTTTGAGGTTTAACATAAGTATTACTTTTATTTAAGTAAAAGTTCATGAGTAGGTACATGTTTTTTTGTGATTTAGTAGAATAAAATCTTGCAGCTTGGCATGTTTTGTTTTTATTTTTTTTTCGTACTATTAGTAAGTACTTTTGTTTAAATGAGATGGGTTTATTACCTATAAGGTAAATGCGGACATTTTGCTGTAAGGAAAGATATCTATTTGTAACTCGCACAAGATACAAAAAAGAAAAATAAAATAAAATTAATAGTACGTAACACACATAACAAAAGCATTTAATAGGTATGTGCGAGGCCAAAAAGGTCTCAGCATTATGCTGCGATACTTAAAAAAAATATCACAGTGCTGGTGCTGTAAGCACTGTGGCGACTCAGTTTACTAATAAGTAGGTACTCCATTTGTTGAAACTATTTTAACATACCTTAATGTTACTTAGCAGAACTAAGTTAAAGTACGAGCTATGAATCGAACCGCAAGTGTATGTTTTGTGACATTTTTTCTTGCTGTATTTTGCTGAAAAGGTTAAGTAAAAACAGGTGTTTCAGACGTGCCATCATTTGTTGAAAACCGGCGAGGACAACTTCAGTTACAATTAGGAGCACACCGCTACGGCACTCACTACGTTGCGGGCCCGAAAACTAGATGGCGCTGTGTGAAGAAAGACTACAAGTGCTACGCGGCGGTATACACCATTGGAAATAACATCGTTAAGTTTGTGTCGAACCATAATCATAACTGAATAACTTAATTGTTAGATAGGTATAGAAGTCGTTACCTTGTAAGTAGATTGTTAATTTATTAGTTTAATGTATGTTATTTTTTAGTAAGAATCCATTCCTGCAAATTTTTACTATAACCAGTACAGTCTTCAACCAAGGTGTGTGTCTATGTTATTTTACGTTATGTTTTCTATACTTCTGTTTGATCATGACCATACATTTATTTACGTTAACATCATCAGCCAAAGTTGGCCACTGCTGGACATAGGCCTATCCCAAGTGTCGTCACAATAACTACATATATTAAGTATATTTACATACTTGCTCTAAATATAAACTTTTTTTTTAAATCAATTTTTAAGTTTAGGATTTATTCTCGTAGTGGTGTGAGTTACAATATTTATGCAAAAATAAAGGAGGCATAAAAAAATGTTTCCACATTCGTAGTTAATTAAACCTCTAAGCTCAATTACTACTCACTAATATTATAAATGTGAAAGTGAGTTCGTTTGTTTGTTACGCTTCCACGTTCTAAATTGCTGATTTTGATGAATTTTATTACAGAGATAGATAGAATTCCAAAGGTTACCTAAAAGCTTCTTTTTTTCGGGAGCAAAGTCGCGGGCAAAAGCTAGTTTGTATATATTTTTAATTTGTATGCTTAGGGTGTAGTCATTCCCTTAGTTCTTGAGTGTATTAGGTACATGCAGGGTTTGAAGCTATTTGTTGCTGCCGGAAAGTTTCTGGGGGGTCAGCTGAGCCGGGATCATCACCGATTTCCGTGGAGGAAAAATAATAATTCTTTCAGACTATATTTTATATTTTCAAAGGAATATTTAAAAATTAAGAGCTATACTTACGTGTTAAAAGTAATCATAAGAATGTAATAATTAATATTTCAAATAATAAATACATACTCCTGTTTCAGAGGTGCCAAAATTTGTTATGAATCGGCGAGGACAAGTTCAATTACAGTTAGGATCTCATCGATATGGCAGATCGGGCGACACTTCGCGTGCAAAAACTAGATGGCGCTGTGTTAAGAAACACTATAAATGCCGCGCGGTTTTGTATACTATTGACGATAATATAGTTAGTTTTTCATCCAACCATAATCATGATTGACTTACATTATTACTCGTTTAATTAAAACAATGTACTTATCGATCGGAAAATGTAAATAATTTTATTCCTTAAATTCTCCGTGAATTTTGTAGAATATTTGTGTAAATAAATTTTGTTAGTTTAATAAACAAAGTATTTCAATTTTTCAAGTTTATTGTTCAAAGGGATCTCTCTTTTTTGTAAAAAAAGTGTCTTCAACTTTATTGAAAGTTATGAAAATATTTATTTTGTAAGTTTCACTCATCGTGTAGCTCAGCTTGGAACTTTGGAGAGATAAACGATTGTTCTAACGAACAATACCAAAGTGAGCATTTGGGAAGCCACATTATGTACTCAAACTGCCAGATTATCATGAAGTCCTACATGGTCCTCACACTTACAATAATTATGATTTAAATAAATATAAATAAACATAGTACATTGATATGTATTATGTAAATTATCAACTTCAAAATGTACCCAAGATTAGCAATATTTTATAATGTCATTGCGCATACTCCAAAATCTACAATAACCTGATAAACGTGTTTCAGACGTTGCAGTATTTATTGCAAGTTCACGGGGACAAATCCATCTGCAGGTGGGACAACACCGATACGGCAAGGACTATGTTGCGGGCAAGAAAACTAGATGGCGTTGCGTTAAGAAACACAGTAAATGCCGTGCGGCATTATATACAATTGACAATAATGTCGTCAAGTTTACGTCGCAACATAATCATGACTGACTGATTAAGCTGCCGGAAAAATAAACTAAAATAATCATGTAAAAGATACCTCTCACATACGGAACTTTAATTAAAACTTCATGCACAAAGGCACAATTGCAATGGTGATCTTAATGGCTTAGGCATTCTCTACAAGTCAACCAAGTGAGCTGAAGAGATAACATGGCAGATACTCGTACTTTTACTTGGTACTTTCTCGAAATATAATTTGTGTTCCTACAGAAGATATCAAATATATTAGTGAAATATGGGTCCTCAGGAACGATTTAATTTTGTAAATAATTTACTTGGCAAGCAAGTACGGTCTGCAAGGTGTTTGTGTAGGTTTTTCAGTTATTTTTTTATTCAACTTTTAAGAGCTGTCTGTGTGTGTGTGTGTGTGACTGTTGTGTGTATGTGTGTTACTAACATAAGATAAGTTTTTTACTAACAAATGAGTCATGGTTACTTGCATTCATAAAAATAAATTGGAAATTGAAATACAATGGATTAATTAAAACTTTATGCACTGGTAAGGAAATCTGTACCGGCATTAAATATGGCTTTAAGGCGATAATGTACAAGTAACTTTTATTGAATTACTTTTTTTGAAATGCATGTTTCAGGTTTCTAAATCTTTAAAACTTATTAAGGTAGGTATTCAAAAATAAATGAGATTTAAAAAAAGGCTAGCTATTCTTATTCATACAATAATAAAACCTTATTTCTATGTCAGCGGGTGTACATATTTCTAAAACAGTTTTTTTTAATTCCTGATAAAAAAATACGGTGTTTTATATTCTGTCGTCATCCTTGGTTCCTCAGCGGAGTTCGTGCGCAACGCAGCCGGTAAGGAATTGGCGTTGCTCCAAGGTCATTCTTTTTACTCTGGAGGCAGGAGTGCCACCACCAGCCAGTGGCGGTGCACCAGATGGGCACGATGCCGGGCCAGGTTCAGTACTGATTCCGCTGGAAGAATTGTATCAGCTCAGCTTGACCACAACCATGTAGCTCCAAAACTATTGTTACATCAGGGAGTGCTGTATAGGGTGTAGTAAATGTGTGACGTTTAATTTCGTTTACCTAATTCTTTTTACTTGTATTTTTTGGTTAGACAATATTTTTTTTTATTTGTACCACAATAATTGTTCATATAGTTTAAATAAATAAATAATCAATAAATATTTTTGTTTTTTCAAAAAACTATTTATAAGTCTAAGGGTCAGTTCAAAATTATTTGGAATATCCAAATAATTTAAATGATCCAAAATAACGAGACTAGATGTGGATTACTTGTTTTAATTGTATTTTTCATTTCTTTCGATTCATTTCTTTCGTTTCATTTCATTTTTAATCTGGGAGCATGGTAGTGCCCCCTTCAAGATGTCGCAAAATATGCTCGTATTTGGAGGGATTCGGGGGAAAATTATAATAAATAACAAAGAATATTGGAGGTCTACGGGTCGGGGCTGGCTCAAGGGTACCCACTTTTTCCTCTATTATTTAACATCGCAACTTACAATATCTGCGAAACTATTACGAACGTTGATATATCTCAGTATGTTGACGATTTCGTTTTATTTAAATCAGGTTCCGATGTCAATGCAGTCGTCTCAGAACTGCAGGTTGCTTTAAATACCTGCCTTTAATTAGGAGATAACTATGAGTTAGTATTCTAGGGTTAGAAATATCTCTGTAGTTTTAAGAGAGGTCTGTGCAGACTACCTAGTTAATGTTAGTAATATTTGTACAGTTAATAACATTAAATACCTGGGGATGTGGTTGGATCGGTCGCTTAGGTGGGGGAAACACATTTATGAGTCGGTACAAAAAGTCTTGAAATTTGTAAATATTTTATCATTATCATTATATTATATAGCATTTATCTAAATTGGATGAAGTGCAAAATAAACCTCTTCGCGTTTACAGGCCGTGACAGATGGCATTCCCGTAAACATTCCTCCTCTTTTTACAAGCTTTTATTTAGTTTCACCTGTCCCGATGTTTGTCATCAAATCGGCAGTGTTCAGATGTGTGGAGTGAATGTTTTAACCAGAGGTCAACAGAAAAGGTCATTTGGTACAAGACCAACCACAGCTCCCAGTGTATAATTGGATTGACCTAAATGTGTCAAGTCGAAGAGATTAGTTATGCCATTAGGTAAAACTTCGTTCCGGTCACATTCCATCAAAAAAGTTTGGTTTTCTGATGAAAAAGGTTACGTCACCCATCTTTGAAGAATGCGGAGTAGTCGAAGATGTGCAACACGTTTTGATGTAGTGTGTCCGGAATGGAACTCTAAGATTTACATTACTTGGATCCACATATAATTACGATGTTGGAGAGTGTAATGCCATGCTGGCCTGTCCTCTATCGGATCAAGCTAAAATCATATACAAACTGGCATTTTTTGTTCTAAATATAAATAACATTATAATTTTAGTTAGTACTTAAGTGATATGTTGATGTTACAGGGCGATGTTATCGCTTAGCGATAAAGCCCTTAAAAAAAGAAAGAAAACGCTTACACTGTGAAATGTCTACAAAATTGTACTGCTGTTCACTATAAGCTCACTTCACTTAAGTGTGAACGGTGAGATGCTCATAGAATAGAGCGGCAAGCCAGCCAGAACAACGAATAGTAAAATAATTTAAACATGTTCTTATGTGTAATTCGTAAATAAATATTGAATACCTAAATATAAAATATAGCTAAGTTTCCTTATTTGTTTTATTTCCAAAATACGGTTATTTTTACACGTTCCACGTTGATTGCTCGTCAAATTCATATTTTTCTCATAAACTTCCAAAATGAATGTATTTAATTTGAACCCTAATAAAATTAGAGAATGGTTCGTGTTTTTCAAGCCTTGAACAATCTGTCTATGTCTATACAATAAAATTAAATTGTCTATTTGGAATATCAACATAACAGCTTTTACTAAATGCACATATAAGTTTACAGGATACTGACAACAAAAAAAAACATTTTAATTTGTTTTGTCTGTCTCTTTGTTTCGGCTCATCCCCAAAACGGCTGGATCGATTTTAACAGGACTTTCACTGGCAGAAAGCTGATGTTAGCTGATGTTATAAGGAGTAACTGGGAATACAGTGAAAATAAAAATAAAACCCCTGAAAAACTTTTCACGTGTGAAAAGTTAGGCCGCGGTCATAGGCTTGTGCTTAACAATATTCTGTGACTAACATTATTCGTTTAATTTCAGTTGTATGGTATCCAAAAGAAAATGGGAGAAAGATAGCTGTGGTACAAGGATACACGTTTGGCACTGACGGCCGGACTCAGTCAACTTATAAGTTTAAGTGCTCGACAAGTAGGCAATGTAAAGCTCGTTACACGACCACTATGTGCGGGGGGATCATCAAATCATGTTATCTGATACACAATCATCCTCCTCCTAAGTTTGAAATACGTAATGGTTTTTTTGTTAAACTGTAAAAAATGTAATTGTTTAACTTAGTAGAACAAGGAACCTTTAACCTTTGCCAGTTCTAAATTATGTGGATTAGGGAGAGAGGTCTCTGCCCTGCAGTAGGACAATACGGCTACTGGCCGCTTTGGCTTCGACCAAACTTTGGACACAGTATTAAGAATAGAAAATACATTTATGGCATTTAAGGGACTTTTTAAACAAAGAGCTCCGGGTGCGCTGCGCGGCGGGCGAGCAGCCCGAGCGCTGTGACGAAAATGTATGACATATAGCCGCGCGCCCGCGACTTTTAGTATATTTTGCTCCTTTGACGCCATACATTTTATCTTGTCAGCGCCCTGTGCACGCGCCCTGTCCGCTTTGTATATCCCTTAGGTTTGGATTAGACTAGATCAGAAATAGGTAGCTATAATTTAACTTTTTTATTGCTATATGGTAATTGTTCTCCAGTGGTTTATTGAATCTATTCGAAAAGCTTTTTGAGTCGTCAAATATTTAGAACTGATAAAAATTAGCATGTTGTATAAATAAAAAAAATAAACTTTAAAACAATGTTGTTTTATTTTAAACAAGATCAAGTTGTTGGGTAATCTTCTTTCATTGCATATTTTTTCACAGTTCATTGGTACCGAAAGCTGAATGGGAGAGAGGTAGCCGTGTTGAAAAAATACTCATTCTGTTGTGACGGTCGAAATAAGACAACCGTTAAATATAAGTGCAGCCTCAGCGGGAAATGCAAAGCGCGCTTCGTCATCTCAAACGACAGAAAATGTATGAAATCAAGTTATCTGGTACACAGTCATCCGCCCCCTACGTACGTGATAAGGGATGGTGTCTTTATTAAAATTTAGGAATAACTCCACACAAGTTAATATAACGCGATGCCAAGAGTCGAACAGGCTGAAAAAGCTCGTGGTTTTTTTTTGGCATTTTCGTTAGTTGTATTTTTACATTTTTATACATTTAAAAAACATTATTATATTTTTTTAAAGGGTTCTAAAATTCTTTATCCATTTATAAATCACCGGAAAATTGCAGACTCCTTAAGATTGTATTCGACCTTCGTCGACACCACACACCATATCCTATGGATAGGTACGTTTAAAATATGAGGGTGTGCCGAAACCATTTTTCTATCAATCCTTTGATTGAAAAGTTTTGGCATTATTTTCGGCGATACGGCATTTCCGTTTGCGAAATATTAAGCTTTAAAGTGCTAATTTTTGTTAGAGTCAAGTGTTGCTCAGCCAGTTAAACGATTGTTTTTGGAGACGTGTAATAAATTCATGGTAGTGGCTTAGATAACGAATTTAAATTAAAACTATCACAGCTAAGTAGGCTTTTAGAGGACATATTCAGTGATTTAACGATTTAACAAAAGATGTCATCTGTAATGGGTTCAGAAAATATGGACTATACCCTTTTGATACCAATGCAAAAGCTATGAAGACTAGGATGTTAGAAAAAGAAAATCTAATCATAGAGGTAGATAAACGTAGATAATTATTTTGTGTTTTTCATTAAGAATATTGTTTATTGTTTTTGGTTAAGAACTTTATTTCTTGTTTGTCTTTTGTAATAAGAAACTAGTTTTATCTTTTGATTGTTTTATGAGCGTCCTTTTATCGCGCTTAGTTTTCTTTCTTTGAAATCGACATTAATCGCTCATTTGCTATTGTAATCGACTTCAAGACGTGATATTAGTTTTGTAATCTGTTGTAGCGCAAAATGTTAGCAGATTACTGTTTTGTTTTCGATCAACTTTTGATTATTTTTGATCACAGTAATTATAAGAGACTAGATTTGTGACATTTACGATTTTGGAGTAATTAAATTTTGAACTGGATTTGACTTTACATTTGTATGGTTTTTTTGCTTGATCTATTTCACTCACAGGCACAGGCCTATTTATTTCGAATATGATGAGGTATCTTTTGATCCCTTTAAATACCATAATGAAAACTTAATGCATTTTACTGAATCGTTCTGAATCGTTGTTATTTTCTGCAAAGATTATGCGCCACTTTTTTTCCAGTTCACTGGTACCGAAAACAGAATGGGAAAGAGGTTGTCGTGGTGCAAGGATACACGTTCTGCCTTGACTATCGATCTCATACTACTGACAAGTACCGGTGTACCCTAGGAAGAAAATGCAAAGCAAGCTTCATTGTGACAAAGGACAGAAAGACAATGAAATCCCTCCATCTTGTTCACAACCATCCACACAATAATTATGTTATTCGAGACGGTGTTTATTATAGAATATAAATTAAAGAGTCACTTAAACATTGAGGTTTACACAGCTCCGAAATGTTTTCAGATACCAAAAGAAGTGAATTGAGTTTTTAAAATGTCATACTGGGCAGTTGGTAAAAACTGGTTTCATAGATATAATAAAATTATGTGTATTAAATAAATAAATAAATAAATAGATATTTGAATACATGTAGGAATAAATTTTGGAAAAAAAAAAAAAAAAAAAAAAAAAAAAAAAAAAAAAAAAAAAAAAAAATAAAGATACGAGTCATAAATCAGAGAGCCAATTCTACTTATTTTTAAACAACGTTTATTTCCATGTCAGTCGCAAACTGTCAAAAAACCTTAATTTTCATACATTTTTGAAAGAAAGCGACTGAGATGTGAATGCGAACATTGTTTGAAAATTAGTAGAATTGGCACTTTGATTTATTACAATTTTGGCAAGAAATTAACATTCAGAGACTTCGCTCCCAGGTATTTTATTTTTATTTTTATTTTTATTATAAAGCATTTAAAAGTTGTTAGGCTGCTTTGGCACTGCAGCGCTTATGGTGTATTCGAATAGGTTTCAAGCCATAATTAGTAGCAACAGTATTCTATAGACTAGTGTGGTCTGTTTTGACTGCATTTTCCTAAACCAGTAGTTAAAGACAGCTTTTAAGTTAAGATACTAACAAATTAACAGAATTAAGTTTTATAAAAAAACGATTAAATTATGATGTGAATAATATGTAGGTAACCAACCAATGAAGAGTTTCTCTGAAACAAATGAAGTGAACATATAAAACAAACACATTCTAACATTATTTCCTTATTTAAAATATCAACGCAATGAATAACTTGGCTTTGCAGCCAAGGAGGTTACAATATACACACCTCACGCCATTCTCAGAACGTTGGCTGATAGGTGACTCTCCGATCTTGAGGCGGTGGATACGACTGCACGCAGTCAAGTAGGCTCCCCAGGGTCGGCGTGTCTCACGCAGCTTAGAATATATGTTGATTACTAACACTAGTTTATGAGTTTACATAGTAGTTAGTAGTACACATTTGTTAGTACAAATGTGGATGTGATTCTGAAATAAACATTCATATATATCTTATTAAATATTATACATCACAGAAGCTAAGAGCATTCTGAACGCTATTGCTGTCCTTTTGACTTTTAATTTTGGTGTAATATGTGTTTTTTTTTTCGACCGAAACCGAATTTCAACAACGGTCTCAGTTTCGGCCGAAACCGAAACCGAAACTTCCTTACAAGGATTATGTGTTGAGGAAAAAATGAAGAAAACGTTACTTATTAAAATCAGTGAGTTTTATTTTTAAATCACACAGTCAACATAACAACTCCTCTTAGGTATATGAAAAAAGATATTAATTGCGCCTTAAAAATACTTAAAATAAATGAAGAGTTTATTTGAGTAAGTAGATACTTCTTTTGTTTATTATTCATGGTTTAAAAAAAATATAAAATATAAAATTACTTATTCAAGTTTTTACATATCACAATAGATATAGGTACATAATATTTAAGTAATAAACAAAAAAAAAAAAATCAGTTTTATCTGAATTATGAATAAATTATCTTCTTCTAATCTTAATTCGCCATTTTGTATGACACTTCAACCAAAAACAAAAGCTAAACGACTAAACAATAAACTAGTCGTAATCATAATAGTGCAAGCCAGTCACGACATGATTAGGCACGTGGACGCGGCAAAATGTCTTCGTCGCTTGAATTTACTGCGCCGAACATGACCAAGCACAGCGCGAGAACTCCCGAATGCAGTTTCGGTTTCTGTCGTAATTTCGGCCACTGAAGCCGAAACTAAACAGAAACCCATGTTTTTGCCGAAACTCGACCGAAACCAAAATTTCGGTCGGACACTATTTTTTTTTCTTTTAAAATTATTTTTTTATATGTTACGATGTATATTACTTACGTGAAAAGTTCCTGAAATAAATGTAGTCCGTTCGATCAAAGCCAGGCCCGGGTCGACGGCGCGTTGTGTTCCACGCGCGCCTCAAAGAGATGTCGGCAAAGTAGACGGGGCCCGTCAGGGCCAGAGCCTGCCAGGGTTGCGGATTTTGTTCGAAAGAGTTACGGCGGCCCTGGAAAGCAAAGGGCATTACAAGGACCATGGATGGGTTTTAGTTAGTCAGTAAGAGTCTGACACTATATGACTGATTAGACAATTTTCATTGCCATAGTTTTATTATTTTTGTCTGTTTAGTTTTCTAAGGTGAAAAGAATACAAATTAAACGTAAAATAAAAATAACCGGTAAACACTTACAAAATTGTTTTATTTTGATCATCAGATATTTTTAAGGCGAGCTATTATATTTTAGTCATCTATGTGTTTTAATTGTCTAAGAATAATCGTTTCTTTTTCACAGTTATGTTTTACCGAAAACAAAGCGGCAAGGAGGTTGCTATGATACAAGGATACACATTCTCTGTTGACCGTATGAATGAGTCCACCGACAATTACAAGTGCTCCCTAGGCAAATCATGTAAAGCTCGCTTCACCATCACAAAAGATAGGTCTTGCATGAAGTCCAGTAACCTGGAACACAATCATTCACCGCCTAAGTTTATAATACGCCAAGGTGTCTACATGAAACTGTAAGAAACAGTCGACAAGCTTACCCAAAAAATAAACGATGTATAAATTTATTAGTCTCAGATTTTGTTTACAGATAACTCGAAAAGTTTTTTTTTTGTTAGCCAACTTTTGTGTCCCACTGCTGGGCAAAAACCTCCCATTTCTCCCTCCAAACTTCTCTGTCTTGGGCGATCTCTGGCCAAGTTTTTACCCGCTTTTTTTAAATTTTTTTATTCGAAATTTACAGGTGAATAAAAAAAAACATTTCAGTATCGGTATCAATTAAAAAATAAACATAATTGTAGTTTTGGTAAATTCGATCATTTGTAGTTTCGACTGAATTACTTTGGATTATATTTTTTGCATTTCGATTAGATTGTAACCAGCCAAACATTCTATTTTTTTATTGAGACGGTTCTTTTTGTGGCATAATTATATACCTATCAGTAATACCTAACGTGACCATTTTTTTTTAAATTTCAAAACGGGACATCTTTACGATTTGCGACGTTGGTTTTTTTTGACCACCAATATTGATAGCATTTGTCAATACAGATTCTGCGTTCTTAATTTTTTTTTAGGATAATTTTGGAAGCTCGCGAATCACATTATATTTTCACATAGTATTTCATGATAGTTCGACGATTTTAGAGTAAGATTCTTTGCTTACTTTAAGGTAGTGTACCTACATTTAGAAAATGTTTTATATTTTCTGTTTTTGAGTTTTTTTCTCTGTGTTTTTCTGTCACTGAAAGGGACTATTCTGTGTCCCGTTCAAAACAGGACGTATGGTCATGTTAGTTGATATGTAATAATTAAGGGATGATCATTAAAATACTGATTTATAAAATGAGATTTATTTTATTTCGGATTATTTCAGCTTGATTTACGAGTTATCAACAAAGTTATTCTCTGAAACAAATTAATTATTTGAACCCTATTTTGTTAAAGTACAGGTTTTAAACTATCGAGACATTGTCTTGTTTCTCAAAACCTGAATATTATTGTCATATTTCTAATTGTTTCATTTTTATAGTCGAATGGTACCGAAAACATAATGGAAGAGAGATAGCCGTGATAAAAGGATACACTTACAGTATTGACGGTCGAAGCAAGTTCACCGACATGTATAGGTGTACCGTTAACAGGGTATGTAAAGGTCGCTTCGTCATCACCAAGGACAGGAAGTTCTTAAAATCATCACATCTGGAACACAATCATCTGCCTCTTCCTTATATAATACGAAATGGAATCTATATAAAACTTTGAGAACCACTTCTTATATCATAGATTCCAGAGAGTAATTATTGGTGTCCGTTCAACATTTTTATAGAATATTGTTTTGGTTTCGATCAACTTCTGATGACTTTCGATCACGATTTAATAATTATTATTTCAGAATACATTTGTGACATTTGAACTAGCTTGAAACTATGATTGGAAAATTTAAATAACAGCAGATTTTTTAAGGAAAAATAATCGAATGCCAAAACTGATAAGGTACTCGTACCTACTTATTTTAGGATCTTATGTTAAAACATGAAATAAGTCTATAATTTTTTAATATGTTTATTATTTTTGTGTTTTACTTTATATTTTTATGTGTAATATAAGTGTGCAATGAATTAAATGCTGAACTTACTTCATTCCAAAGGTATTTTATTTTGAATATCGTCAGATTTTTTTTTGCGATAACTTTGTAGGTTTATTTTTATGTTCATATGATTGCCAATTGTGTTCCTTTATTTTTATAATTTTTTTTTTTACTTTTTGTTTATAATAACCAACTTGAATTCACAGTTAAAACACACAAACAAGTTATTAGTCTGTACAAAAAATTAAGGAACAAAAATCATTATAACAAATTTATATAAAAATAAAATAGAAATTATAAATGTCTGTTAGTAACTTTGTTGTTCGGTTTCTGTAACTTTTGATTCCAGCTTTTGTATTCCGATACTTTCTTAGTGGTTCTAGTTATTCATGCACTGGAACATTGTGTTACGTCTTTTAATTGTTTTAAGGTTAAGTACTTAATTGTTTATTTTACAGTGACGTGGTACCGACAACAAAGTGGCAAGGAGGTTGCCATTATACAAGGATACACGTACGGTCTTGACGGTCGAAATAAGTCCACCGATATGTATAAGTGCACCTTGAGCAGAAAATGTAAAGGTCGCTTCTCAATCGCAAAGGACAAAAGGTTTTTAAAATCTTGTCAACTGGAACACAACCATCCACCTCCTAAGTTTATAATACGCAACGGTATTTATTTCAAAATATAAGAACATCTTTACAAGTTTACCTGGTACAAACAAGTTACTAATTTATAATTCCGTGTCTGTTGAAAATATTTTTTGATTTTTCCGAAGTTGGAGCTAAAATATTTAATATTCTGCCTAAGTAAGTATTATGATTATACTAATATAAAAAAGAGTAATTATTTATTTATTATACAACTAATTGTTGACCGAGAACATTATAAAAAGAAAACTACAAACTAAAACACATTTAGTACAATCAACTAATTAAAAATCAATTAATTATAATTATATACAATGTTACATCTTCGAGTCGTTTTATTTAATTTTGATAAATGCCTGCACAATAAGGTGAATTTTAGAGACCTAAACTATGTCTTTAATATTCAATTCATTCTTATCTTCTATAAAGTAATGACGTTTATTTGTGTTTTTTTTTTCATTTTTATTTACTGCTTTTTAAACAAAAATGTTTTTTTTTTTAATTAGGCACCGAAGTGAAATGGCTACGAAGGCAGAATGGAAAAGAAATAGCCATGCTACAAGGGTATACGTTCAGTGTTAACAAGCCAGGAAAATCGACTGATTTCTATGGCTGCTCAGTGGGAAGAAAATGCAAAGCTCGCTTCGTCGTGACAAAGGACAGGGAATTCATGAAATCACGTTTTCTGGAACATAATCATCCACCCCCTCAGTATATAATACGTAATGGATTTTATATAAGAACATAAGGACCATTCTGTGGTCACCTGGTTTCTCAAGACATCGTCGACTCGCGTGACTAGAAGTCTGACCTTTTTTTGATCAAATAAACAGCATTGCCGTTTAATGTAGCAATGCTGACAGCCTTTTGGACGTTTTTTTGACAGCGATGTGGTCGACTTGTTGATGCCCTATGTGTACTACCTTTTCTTATTTTATGGCTACATATTAAAAATATGTGTTCCTTGTAAATAAGACTGTCCCAATTTACGATTTAGGACTAATGGCAATTATTTATTCAAGTACGGAAATACTCCGTTGAATATTTTGTAGTTTTTTACATGTGTATTTAAGGACTGTCTGCGTCTGTTAAGAATGTTAAGTCAGCACCAATCCATTGTATAAAAATAAATAAAATATGTTGTTTAATTTTTTGTTTATTTTATATTTTTCGGTCTGAAAATCTAATTACGTATTTGTTTAATTTTTAATTATAACCTGTAACAAAAATAATGTGACCAACCAATGCTGCGAACAGAGTCCAAGTCAATAGACTTGGACTCTGTTCGCAGCATTGGTTGGAATTGGCTGGAACCTCTTCACAATTCGTGCTGTAACGTGGAGAACTAGGATTCTGAATCCAGGCTCTTCAGCCATCTAACGAGTGTCTTAACATATGTTGATCTCGACTGGCCTTGCAGCAACAGTTAGTAATAACTGTCGTATTCAGCCCTTATTTCATTTTGTATTTATAGTTTTATCAGTAAAACAGTTACCTACGTTACAATTTTGGTAGACTTACAATAAAGTATACTTGTATATCTCTCTATTGGAATCCTTCAATATTATTTTTTCATAATACATTTTTTTTAAATAATTACAGTTCGATGGTACCGAAAGCAGAACGGAAAAGAGGTAGCCATACTGTTAGGATACACATTCTGGTGTGACGGCCGAAAGAAGTCAACGGATTTGTTTTGCTGCAGTTTTGGAAAGAAATGCAGAGCTCGCTTCATAACTACAAAGGACAGGGTATTAATGAAATCTTATCATCTGGATCATTGTCACCCACCCCCGAATTATGTAATACGTGACGGTTTTTATTTTAAAATTTAGGAATTATTTCACATGTATGGATGAGATTGTCACACATACAGCGCTAATGTTTTCCAATATCTACTTGCACTAACTGTTTTAGTGTTTTCGTGTGATTTGAGTATTGATTATGTATTTCTATTATAAGTATTGTTAATATATATAATTTATTTAATTGCTTGTATTTAAATAAATATCAATCACCTGTTTTATTCTCAATATTGCAACATCAACTATTTGTCTCTGCATCACCCAAATGTTGACTGGTAGAGCCTCTGTATATTTGTGTGCGTATGTATTAAACAAATAAATAAATTGTCAACACTTATTCGATAACAAGTACGAACCCTGTTAACCTCATAGGGGGGCGAATACAATAATTTTTACCCCTAACCTGCAAAATACAACAGGGACTGTCAAGCGTCTCTGGCACACCGGTGTTCCACCCGATTCACGCGTTTTAAAACTCTATTATTACTATAGGAAGGTATTTTATAGGATTTTGACGTTTGACAGTTCGGTCCATGCAAAATTTAATGATTTTATACCTACTGTTATAGTCTGTGCGTTGCTAGTCAGATAAGATAATTATTTTTAAAATTGTAATTAGTGCATAGATCGGTGTGAGATCTGGATTTTAAGACAGTGTACCGTATATATATGTATCTCTATAGTAATTTAACTTTTCATACTTGCCCGAAAAATAAAAACATCAAAAGTAGAAATGGTTTTATTAAAAAAAAATAACAAGTTACGTTTTTTAAAAGCATTCTATCCGTTGTGTTTGATTTCTGTGCGGTACTGCCAAAGTTAAAACGTTTCATGTTCTTGATACATAGATTGTGCCTCGTTTGTCAATCCCCTGAATATTTTTGTCCATTTTTTTTAAATACATAGTCATTGTTTTTTTAACAGTACAATGGTATAGAAGAGATAATGGAAAAGAGATAACCGTGTTACAAGGATACACGTTTTGGTGTGACGGTCGGAACAAGAAAACCGATTTGTATTGCTGCTCTGTAGGACATAAATGTAAAGCTCGCTTCACCACCGCAAAAGGCAGGGGCGAAATAAAATCTCGTTACCTGGAACACAATCATCCACCCCCTAGGTATATAATACGTAATGGTATATATTTAAAAATTTAGGAATTAATCGTAATATTAAGTGAAGGACGGAATTGACAATTACTGAATCAGCTGTGTCAGTTTACAATGTTAAAACAGTGAAAAATAAAAAAAATAAATTTATTTTACTACCTTTTTCTATAATTTTATCCTTTAACGTGAGATTTCCGTGCCCTGCTTAAGTAAAACCTTTTCATTTTACTGATATCAAAAGTAAAGTAATCATATTCTCTCTTTCCTGTGTTTAACAACGACATAAGTGATTTAATTCATCAAAAACAAAAAATACATGAAATACGGAAATACGTCGGTCAATTAAATAATCGGGGCGCCAGCGCCATCTAGTGGCGTTCGACGGAGTCTAAAATGTCGTGCTCGACCGAGGCTGAGTTCAGTTTATTGGTAGCGACCGAACAGTGAACACGTTAAGAAACTGTAGCACGTTCCGTACGTTTGTATTGTATCGTGTATAAGCGAGAATATTGTTATTGTAATTTTGAGTGCACTTTATAATTAGACCAACATTTTCCTTAGTACGCCTACAGTAGTTCCAATATCATGGCCCATGTTACCTAGTGATGTACTATACAGTCTCCGAGATCCATGCTATTTATAAAAAATATAGACATTTTTTTTTACTTTACTAACTGATTACATGGATGAATCCAGATGAAATCTTTCATAACAAAAAACTTCTTTCATTAAAAAAACTTGATGATTATATGACGATACTGATGTTATAGAATGCATGTATAAAATGATTTTCATTATTCTTAGTTTGTTACTTCATGTTTTCATAATTTACTTAGATACTTATTTCACAATCCCCTAATCATCACGATTTTTTAACGTGTACTAAATACCTATATTTTTTATTTTTACAGTCCAATGGTTCAAGAAGAAGAGTGGGAAAGAGATAGCTATGCTGCAAGGATATACGTTTTGGTGTGACGGCCGAAGTAAGACAACCGATCTGTACATCTGCTCCTTTGGAAGAAAATGCAAAGCTCGCTTCAGCATCACGAAAGACAGGGGACTAATGAAATCCTGCCATCTGGAACACAGCCATCCACCTCCAAGTTATATAATACGTAATGGTTTTTACGTTAGAATGTAGTATGGAATAATCTCATATTTTAAGGACGTCATCTTGGAACAGTTCCTTATCGCACGTTGCACCACGACAGATACTTGCCAAACGGGAGCTAGGCTTGTGAACCTCGATATTTCAAGTCATATCCTCCAATTCGACTCCGCTTTGAGTTATCAAATTGACAGTTATAGCTGATATCGACATGAGTTGAGTTGACATCGTGGGTTTTTAGGAATATAGAACAATATAAATACAAAGGTATATTTTTCTAAGAAAACCGTCGTTAACGTCGACCGTTTCGATCGTCACGAATTTCACTTCATTACTCTCAAACGTTGTTCATTTATTTGTTTCTGTTTTTTAACACAAAATGTAACATAGCGAAACTTCGTTCTAATTGGGTGTCTCACGACACCTTTCTTTTTTTTTCATAATTTAATAGCGCGTAGGTATTGTCACTCTCATAGGCTAAGACTTCTTCCAAGAGAAGAATACAAATCATTTAATTAATAAGCTGGTAGTTAAATAATCTATACTATAACTCATGTTATAAATGCGAAAGTGTGTTTTTTTGCCACGCTTAATCGGCTGAACGGATCGTCATGAAATTTGGCAGATATATAGCCTGGGATGTGGAGAAGGATATAAGCTACTGTTTTACGCGACAACCGACATATACGTGGGCGGAGCCGCGGGCAAACGCCAGTAACATTTTAAATATCTCTATCTGTTCGGTCTGGCCTAAACAGCTGAACCGATTTTGATGGAACTTGGCAGCGAGTAGAGCATTTCCTGGAATAGGACATAAGATACTTTTTATCCCGGGAATTTGTTCCCTTGGAATAATTTTCGACATTTACCCGGGCGGAGCCGCGGGCGGCAGCTAGCTAATTATATTATGTAAACAAAGGAAACTAAGTTTTTGAGGATCGTAAGTCGTAACAGATGGCGTTCGGTAGACTCTGCCTACTCCAATGGAAAAAAGGCGTGAGTTTATGTATGTACATAAGTACCTATGCTAACTGCTAATTTTTTTTAGTTTTGTGTGTCATATTTTATGTATAAAAGCTTACTAACTTAGTTAAGAGCTTTGCTTGCTTTCAGTGATTTTAATGTATTGGAGTACGAAATACATATAATTTAGTATTATTTCGTGTATTTGTTTCCCTACGAGCTGAATCAATAGATACTTATAACTTTTTTAAAGAAATTAATATGGCAGTGTGACGAACGTGAGCTTTTGAATGAAAAATATGTTAAATGGTAACATTTTTTCTTCAGGTAAAAGATATGTGACGATTGAAAAATCGAACCTTATCCGCGCAATTTAATTAGTCCTTTAAAATTATTTAAGTTTGAAAGGAGGTGTTCGAATAAGTTGGGTTAAGAGCAATGACCTATTATAATACAGACGCGTCATGCACCAACAACTCAGTTCTTTAAAACAATAAATAAATATTTCAAATAATATTTCATTAATTATAAATATAAATTTTTATTATCATAAATATAATTATCATTGGTTAAAAGCAGGAGGATGATGAGCAATGCCTTTATTTTACATTAATTCCAATTCCTTGCTTAGGTACCTATATTTAATCGTTATTTTTTTACAGTACAGTGGTATCGAAAACAGAATGGAAAGGAGATTGCCGTCATACACGGATTCACGTTCTATTGCGAAGGTCGAAGCAAGACAACTGACATGTTCAGGTGCACTGTGGGAAGAAACTGCAAAGGCCGCTTCAGCATTACAAGTGACAGACAAGTCATCAAATCCGGGCATTTCGAACACTGTCATTCAGCCCCTCAATTTATAATACGTAATGGTATTTTTATCAAAATTTAAAACTTTAAAATATCACTAGAACTCCCTAAAAATCTGTACTAATTTTAAGTACAGATTTTTAGCGAGTTCTAGTGATATTTTAGACTGTTGCATGTACACGTATATAATTAAATTTTATTCGTTAATTTTATCTTAAATTTGTGTTTTTCTAATCTAGTGTTACAATATACCTACTTTAAATAAACAACTAGACTAATAATCTAAATCATTAATAGGGTACATTATGCAGTTTCTGTAATTTCCATGATTTTCTTGGAAATTCATGAAACGTCTCAGTGAAAGTTGGTGTCACATATATATATAAATATTCAACTTTTAATAGGTATATTGTATATTGCTGATTTATGATATTTTCATAAAATTAGTCTTAATTGTATAACTCATGATTGTCTAATTGAAAAGTGTTGTGTAAATGTAAAATAAAGAATAATCGAAAACGATAATGTCATATGCAGTCATACCTTGACTTGATTATATCATTAGGTCAACAACCAGTCTGCCTGCCCTTTTCCTAGCTATGTTGGGATCAGCTTCCATGCAGTTTAATGGGATGCAGCTGACTACTTGTATTATTCATCATCATCATATCAGATCAGCCGAAAGACGTCCACTGCTGGACAAAGGCCTCCCCAAGTGTCGCCACAACAACTGGTCCTGTGCGTCTCGCATCCATCGGCTACCCGCAACCCTCACCAGGTCATCGGTCCATCTCCCACAGGTCTTCCAACGCTGCGTCTTCCGGTACGCGGTCGCTACGCTAGAACTTTTCGTTCCCATCGACCATCTGTTCTGCGAGCAATGTGCCAGTATTATTATTAAGTAGATTTGTGTTGTTAATCAAAATAATAAAATATTCACGTTACTGTGTCAATTTTTTTTTTGTCTTTCTGTACTTTTGTAGATTTTATTATTATATCTGTAGTTATATTTTACTTATCTTATTTTTCATCATGTGTATTTTCTTAACGTCTTACGTACAGGTTACATTACAATAAAATTGGTGGTGGCGCTAAATAACTAGTATTATTTCAAAGAAATGAGTTACTGATTTATTAAAATTAGTGCAGTTTATAAACGACGCGCTGTATTGTAGGTTACAGACACCCCAAAAACGTGTTTAATAATAACAGGTTTACTAATAATAATACCAGTAAAGTTACCTTTCATCAAAAATGTAGGGGCTGCTATTATTTCACCCTAAGCTACTTTCAAACGCTGTGATTGGTGTATGGTGCAGCTGTCATTCGTGTGTCAGCTGTCATGTCATGGTATAATATTGTTAGTCCATCCGTGATCATTCATGATGCAAACCGTTTGGTATCTATTTCTAAAAGAGTGGTGTTGAATTCAATCAAAACAGTTGCAAAAATATGCTTGAGGGAGCCGAGTAGTTTTTCCCGTCATTGCTCAGGACCATGCTTAGGATATTAAAGGTTATGATTACAACTTTTTTGTCGTTTGATTTCTGTTACATGTGCCGTTGCATGCAGACATAAACACAATGTTAAGTAGTGTGTAAGTGCGTTACATAGTGTTTGTTGTATTGTATGTGGGAATGGCTATGACTTCCTTAAAGAAAGTTGTTCATGTCCATATACATGAACAACTTTCTTTTAAAAATTGTTCTTTCCGTTACGCCCTGTATAGTAGATTTAGGTGTCGTAAAAAGAATAATAAGTACGGTAAAGAAGCAAAAACAAATTTGATTGATGATGCCATTTTCAGCATTTTAGATGAGAAATACAAAGAGATAAATTTAAATTAAATTTTAGCGATTTCAGTGTTGGTCCCATAGTGAAAGTTTTTATTTTTATTTATTAGGGAAAATAAACAGCGAACATTTTGTAAAAATACAAAAAATATGATCAAATGAGTGACCAGCAACATTTTCCACGGAATACACATAAAAAATATTTGCTAAGCATGCGATTTTAATAAAATCCTTAAATGAACAAAAACTTTTATATAAACAACTGCTTTTTGGGTGCCAAAACCAAAACTAAAGCGAAATTTAATACCTATAATTTAAAATGGAAAATAAAAAAACAAACGATTCAAATTAACTACTTTTAAAGTGATTGCTACTGACCTAGTATTTTGACAAAGACAAATACATTTATTCGCAAATATGTGAGAACATTGCTTTTGAATTTACCAGCAGAAAGGACAAACATATCAATGTGATGGAAACTGTTATTATAATTATTGGTTAGTCGACGCAGAGGTGCCGCTCACCTGCGTGCGTGCGACAGGGAGGCACTGCAAACAGGGGACGTGCGCGAACTCCGCGCAGAACTGATGTCCGAGGTACTAAATAACTTATTTTATTACGGATATTAAAACAGTCATAACATTGCTACACAAATCAAACAAAAATACCGTCTCCAGAAGAATGCGTTTTGATTTCAAATTAAGTAATTTATAAGTTGTTCATAATGATGAGTACAATGACCCCTAAAGAGGTATTGCGTTTATTCTGTTACACGACGTATAATAATTCATCCATCCTGTTTTTCAGAAGCCGTTTTTAGTATGACGAGGAATGGCAATCCTGTTATCAATGTTGGTAACTATCGCTATAACCGATCCAGTGGGTACAGAGGGTCCAAATTGCGATGGGTGTGCACGAGATATAGTATGGGATGCCGTTCGGCTATCATCACTATCGAAAATGTCATCGTTCATCATAGGAAAGAGCATAACCATTGATAAGGATTTGAATTATTGGTAAATGACAAGTGCAGTATAATAGTTTTTTTTTTTTATCCCGAACTGACTCACTCCTCGGCAAAGGCCTCCACCATTCCTTCCAATTTTTTCTTAGGTGGGTTTATTCACGCCAATTCAAGGCGTCCCGACATCACCCCGGTCTGCCGTGATCCCGTCTAGCAGTGTAAGAGATCCAGTGTTGTGAAATACATACCCACAGCTTCGATGGCATCCGGCAGATGTGGGCTGCCCAGCCCCACTTCAGTCTTGCAGCTAGCTCTGAGCTACTAAGTCGGCAATTTGCGTTCTATGGCTCCAAATTGTTAAGTCTGTCAACCTTTTGAATATAAGGATAGGCTTGAATTTTGAGGGTCACTTGAGATTTTTCATAACTGTGGATACTAAGTCTTAAAATTCCCAAAAAAATAAATTTCTCTATTTCAGGTCCGATTTTCAGCACCACGAAACAAGGGAATCCTGTGATCAACCTAGGCAGCTACCGGTACAACCGGGCCAGCGCGTGCAAGGGGCCCAAAGTTCGGTGGTACTGTACACGGTATCCGTTGGGTTGCCGGTCGGCCATCTTCACTCTCCACAATGTTATCATTCGCCATAGATCCCAGCATAACCATTAGTCCTCATTTGTAAAAGAGTTTCGTTTTCTTACGACACGTTTCTATGAAGAAGAGAAATATTTTGACATCACAGTATTTTATTTTATTGTTTTTATGAGCTGCAGCGAGAGCCGTTGGAGCGTGTATTTTCGTTTCATTGAATTTTTTTAGTGACAATATGAATAATATTTTAATTTAATTGAATGAAAAATTGTTTTACTTCTAAACATAGTATTTTTTAATTGATACTCCACGCCTCATCCTATTTTTTGACCATGGGATCTAAAAAATTAATTAGAAAAATATCTGTGATTATGACTGTCAAACTGTTTCTGATTGACCACGTGTTATTGCGGTAGCCCATACATTACACATTCTAAGCCCTCTTGCCTTTAATCAATGTCTACATACTCGTACTACTCATTCAACAAATTGAAAAAGGATTGTATTACAATTTGTTGGGTATACACTATTATTATTATTTATTTGTTGTAAAATTACCACAGTATAGTCTTTTTAACCCATCAGTTAACTGCTAGAGCATACCTAGTTGCTTTAAATCCGCATATGTACTTCTTCTTTTTCTTCTTCGTGTGGGCATTAAGGTCTAACGACCCCACACACCCTAGTGTCAGAATTTCTAAACCGCCTCAAGGGCCTCTGACATGACATGTACTACTGCTGTACAGTATACAATTTAAATAAATAAACAATTCTTTTTCTATTTCAGAACCTATTTTTAGCACCACAAGAGCTGGCAACCCTGTCCTGATCATAGGTTCTTATCGATTCAATCTGGCCTCGAAAAAAAAAACTTTGTCCAAACTGCGTTGGGCCTGCACTAGAAAAATGAATGGATGCAAAGCAACCATCTTAACACTGGACAATGTCATAATTCATCGAAATTTTGAACATAACCACTAAATTCAATGAATGTCTCTTGATGTCTTCAAGAGGAAAGTAGAGCATTTCCTTTCGAATTTGACATAATATTCAATATTTATCTGTATACTTATATTTATGTATGAAGGTACGAGTATGTTTATATATTATAAAATATGCATTATTTTAATGTGCATTGGATCCTAACCTCTATTGTGATCTCTCTCTATCACTCAAAGGTTTGCTGGGAGAAAACTCAACTTTGAGTTATATAGACAGCAATTAAAATACCACCCTATATCACATATTTTATACCTTAGCCTTAAAGTAAAAATACTTTTTTAAGTTGTTTCTAGATTTGTGGATGTGAACCAGTATTTCGATGTAAGATGTTAGTAGGTACTTTAGTATCAATTAAAACTAGCCTCAGATAAAAACAAGTTGTCTGGCTTTTTATGAACTATACCTATTTTGCGGAATCTTTATTGTGATGTAGAATCAAGATTTCTTATATGTTATACGAATGTAGTAACGTTGTATGTTTGAATCACACAATGTAGGATGTGTGTGCCTAATAAACTTTATTTTCTTTTATAATAATAAAAAACACCTTTTTCTTATAATCCAAAGGTTAACAGAGAATGCCTTGTTGCATTAAGTCCGCATATATAGTTCCACTACTATACATAAAGTTTAAATGAATAACACTTTTTTGTCTATTTCAGAGCCTATTTTTAGCACCACGAAAGCTGGCAACCCTGTCCTCATCATCGGGTCTTGTCGATACAACCTGACCACAGGCTACAAAGGGCCCAAGCTGCGTTGGGCCTGCACTAGAAAGATGAATGGCTGTAAAGCGAAAATCTTTACTTTCGATAATGTCATAATTAGCCAAAATTATGAACACAACCATTTAATTCAATGACTGTGTTTCAAGTTTAATGAAAATCTGTATGGACTTTTTGTACGGTTTTTAATTGCCAAATGTACGTGTTATTTTCTTGGCTTGACCCGAAATTAATGCGAATTTTAATGCTTGGCAGCATTCATACAGCATTTTAAATCGTGACAAAATGTATGATGCCTCAGTGCTTTCTTATTTGCCCACGGATATTTGTGGAAAACATACTACTTATATTAATATTGTTTTATTTTATTATTGTTTTTGTATATTTTTTTATCCGTTTGAGAGCATTTTTTTGGACGGGAAATCATCATTTACTCCTCCCGCTCTGAGCGGAGCGGAACGGAGTATCAGACTCACTATAGTTAACGCGTTAGCCTTAAAATAAAAAGACTTTTTTAAAGTATTTGTGGATCTGCGGTTGTGAACCAGTATTTATTTGTAAGATTTACCTAGGTATCAAATAAAACCAGCGTCAGCGTTGTCTGATTCGTTGCAGGCATTGTGCTGAACTGGTCCTATTTGGTACAACCGTGAGACACACAATGTTATTTTATTAGAATTAAGTTATCTTATATTTTATAAAGAACTTTATATAATGTCGGAAACACGATGTAGATCGTGTGAGCACAATAAACGTGATTTCTGTCTTACTTAAATGCTTAATTTATTATGTCATAAAAGTTTTTTTAGTAAGTAAATAAAAGTAAAAAACATGTTATGGTAACATCTATTTTTATTTTCACAGAATTTTTGATATTCGGAAAAACAAAATCTGGCAACCCTGTGCTCTCCGTAGGTCGTTACCGGTACAACATGACCGCGGGCTACAAAGGACCCAAGCGACGCTGGGCCTGCACCAGGCGTAATAACGGATGCAGAGCTTACATCTACACATTAAATAATATCTTCATTAGGACAGCTAATCAACACACCCACTAAGGGCAGATTCATCAATAGTCAGATAAATTTTGACCATTTGATGATTTTTGTAAAGAAAAAAGGTATGTTCTACAGCAAACTGCAATATTTATTCTTTAGGCAATAGATATCTGTTGATTCAAAAATCGGGTCTTTGACTTAAACTTTTTTGAAAATTATTAAAGTCAAATATAGATTAGGTTGTTAGGTGCCGAGATTGATTCGTATAACTTTATTCTTTGAATTAAGTCTTAAAGACTTTTAAGAATGAATTCGTTGAATTTTCATTGATCTGAGAGCCAAATCTACTATTTGTAACCGACTTCAAAAAAAGGAACCTCGCATTCGAATCTCAGTCGCAATCTGTGTGTGTGTGTGTGTGTCGTGTCTGTATGCCTTATTGACTGCGACTGAGATGCGAACGTTGCATAAAAGTGAGTAGATTTGGCCCTCTAGTTTATAAACTGAGTGTCTAGACCATAGACAAAGTGACATTCTGTCAGCGATAGCAAAATAATATAAACCAACGGTTTGACACGTGATTATCAGTCGCGCAATCGCGCGTCATTCCTATACATTTTCAAATAGTCGTAAGTTATCGTCTGTGACATTTACGTCACAGGAAACAAAAGAAGCGATAAAATAATTTATTATCAATAAAAGGAGTAATATACCTAAGTGTTTTATCAAATTCAATGTTTTTGTTTGTTTTATTTTCTTACATACACTATGTCATAATCATTATAACAATTGAAAGGCATATACTGCTGGACATTGGCCTTTCCCAAGCGTCGTCACAACAACCAGCCCGGTGCGTCTCGGACCCTCGCGGCTTTCAACAGGTCATACCAGTTCACCTTGTGGTCCGCTTTCCAACGGCCCCATTTACAATCCGTTCTGCTAGCAATGTGCCCTTCCTACTGCCACTTGGCAATAAATAAATAATTCTTTGGGCTATGTTGGTAACCTTGGTCCTTTATTTCTGATTCGATCACGCAAGAAAACTCCGAGCATAGCCCTCTCTATTGCCCTTTGGGTGACTTTAATCTTTGCTTTTTTTCAGGTCTCCATTTTGGTAAAACAAAATCCGGCAATCCTTTGCTCTTGTTGGGATCCTATCGGTACCACCTGACCTCGGGGTACAAAGGGCCCAAACTTCGTTGGGCCTGCTCTCGGAAGAACATGTGCCGAGCGACATTATTCACAGTTAATGATGTCCTCGTGAGCCAAATTAATGAACACAACCATTGAGGATGGAAGCAGAGCATCATCCTACGCTTGCCATCAGACGAGATCGACGTCAGGAGCAAGCACGATAGGTTAAAAAAGATAATCTGAAATATTTTTTAAGGCTGATTTCTCAATCGTTATTATTTCCTTTACCTGAGGAATGATTATAGCGGTTTGACTCATTTTGCAGGGAAAATAACTGCCAAATGGCTATATTTCCTTCATGAATTTATAAGTTCTTAATATATTGAATCAATTATTGCTTGTAGCAATGGATTCAATGTACCAACGCGAGTATCGACATTAATTATCGTTTTGTAATTTAGTTTGGGTTCAATGGAATTTGCCCACTGTCTCGAAGACATACATAGTTTAATTTTATGTTTGGTAAAATCGGTAATAAAAAAATCTTTAGTTTTATACTATATATTTAATTCATATATTTGCAAGTAAAGTGGCAATGCTGTCCGTATTCCGGGCACGATGTGGAGGAATACTTCGACGCCGAAGTGTTTATGATTTAAATAGTTATATTTATTTCATAAATATGTCGCAGCCGATCAACTTAATCAGCCGTTTAATTGGTGGCCTAGCCTTTTCATTTGAATGTGCCGATTTTTCAGCGGCCTAAGTGACATCTTTTGTTTAATATCGTGTGATGACTTGCCCATGTAACTTATGTCGCTGTTTAAACGGCGCAGTTCAATGAAAAGGCTGATTCAGCTAGTCGGTTGTGACATATAAATTGTTGTTAACCACTTTCCAAAAAAAACAAAGAAAGTTTTTGTTAATTGTGTCAGTTTATGCAATGAATGTAGTCTTTGCATTCGTCCACTTTCGTCATTGATCTAGTTGAAGTGAATTCAAATGAACGACACAAATGTAGTATCAATTTATATTATTTGTTGAAATACTGATTGGCAATTGGCAGACTCTTAATTAAAATGTTCTCTAAGGAATTGGAATTGTGAATCCGCTAATCAATTTAAACTAATCACAGGGTTTTTTATATAAATATTTAATTGAAGAAGACTGCAGCTTTTAAAACTTTAATAACATACACATGTTTAACTAAATAAATATTTCAATAAATCAAATGTTCAAATAAATTAAGTAGGTACCTACTTAAATTGATTGTTTTAATAATTTAAGTGTAATATTTTTTGTTATAATTAAAAATGTTTATAAACACAATATAAAAAGCGAAATCTTATAAAAACAATTTATTAAAAAAAAATCTTTTCTAATTGCCCCAACATTTATTTTTATAATTTAATTCAATGGTCTGGGTTGGTTCTTGCACTCTTCTCTGTTTTCTTTCTTCACAAGAAGTATTAAATATATTTATCACAATATAGTTTTTTTTTGTCAATAACAAAATCGACATAACAACTCGACTTTTTGCAGGTGTACCAATATATTTTGGTCGATCGAGATCCGGAAATCCTGTCATCTTCTTAGGATGCCATCAATTTAACTTCACTTCAGGTTATAGAGGGCCCAGAAAGCGTTGGCACTGCACTAAACGGAATTTCGGATGTAAAGCCAACATCTATACAATTAAAAATGTCCTCGTTTCCATAAAGAATGAACACAATCATTGAATCGAATAGATAGAAGACTTGTTTGTAGACTGATAAATTTAGTCAATCTAGAGATTGTCTTAGGAGATTGCCATAGGGGGGGATACGACCGCCCATATCTCACTTTTTATGTGTATATATTTGCGTATTATGTGATACAATAAATATACATAGTAAACAGGTTTTTGCTTGATAGGTAGGTCGTGGGTTTGAACCCAGACCGACACTTTATGTGTAGTTTTATTCATCACAACTTCGGACAAAAAGTCGAAGGAACACATCGTGAGAAATAAAGAAAATGTTCTAGAGCAAAAGATTCTCTCAGAAGAGAAAGAGACCTCTAGAGCTCTTCCACTCAAAAAGAGCAGACCTTGGTTTGGTCCCCAGCAATGGGAAATTGCTGATTATTATTTATATGCCTACCTAAATGAGATTATTGCTTGCCTTAGAAATAGTTGGTTTTGGCTTCCATGGTTAGATTAAGATACCTAGCTCGTAAGACCTAGATTTATTTTTAGGTATAACCTAATATGTTAACTGACTAATTCATTCAGTCCTATTTATCCATAAAAGTCGATGAAATAACTGTTATGCTTAGGTAGTGGTTTTATCCATTATGTTTTAATGGATCTGTCATTATATCATAATTTTTTTAATAAAAGTAATCAATTTTTACACATTCGTTTTCATTACTGATGACGTCGTTTGTTTACCTACCGTAATAGAAAAATAAACCTTACAAATTTTGGTGTTTTGATAGTTTTGCAGATCCAGTTTTTGGTCAAACTAAATCCTGTTCTTTTGATAGGCGACCATCGGTTCATTCTGTGTAATGTAGCTAAGTAGGTATGAATTTTACAAAAGTTCCAAAATGCGTTGCGCCTTTAAGCTAGATCTAAATAAAAAAAACAGTAAATCTGCAAAATTAAAATGTCGAGCGGTTGTTATGACTTTCCAAAATTTCATTTGCGATTTGATAAAAAAAATACGGATAGGTACATAATTTTTTATTTTTAAATGTGTATGATTTATATCCTGGAACCTGGAGACGGTTGTCGGCTACTTTATTTTGTGAGAAACAACGTGAGCGAAGCCGCGGCCAAAAACAACTTTCTTCATAATCTTTGTATTTTACTCGACATTAACTGTAATATTTTTACCGGGTGTGTTTTCTTTTTTGTAAATTTTCCTATTACTTATTGATTACTCGTTTCTGTGTGCAAAACTTAAAATTACCAAGTGATTCTATTACAGAGATCCTAACATTCAGCACGACGAAGAATGGTAACCCTGCTCTGAACCTAGGTCGGTACCGATACAACCGCAGCAGTAAATACAAAGGAGTCAGAGTTCGCTGGATATGTACCCGGTACATGAGGGGATGTAAATCCTTCGTCGTGACAAACGAGAACGAAATCGTCACTATTAGGAATGAGCATAATCATTAGAAAACCAAACCAACAAAATGTAGAATGGTAATTGACTGATTTATCCGAAATAAATATCTTTTTATCCGAAAAAAATACTAATGCTGACAGTTTTTTTTTAATGATTACCTGAGTATTATTTACCAGCCATGATATCCAGTTATGCCTCCATCACCCGTGGTTGAATGGTAGATATTTCCGCCTTTGTGCCTACGTAAGTACCTATATATTGCATTAATAATAAATTAAATATTCCAAAAAGCTGTCAGGCATCAATTTGATTTCACGGAAAAACAATCTGAAAGTGCAATATTTAATCTTTACACAATCATTATTGTTTTGGTAATTTAATTTGTTTTAAATTAAAACGGCACATTTTAGTTCAAAAGAAAGTCAAAGTATTATTTGTCTTTTAGACGTGTACCTATTCAAATGATTGTGTGCCATTTTTCTCAGCTCATTGCATGTTCTCCATATAGTGGAATCCGTTTATTATGACATCGCTTGTATTGACAACCGCTTATTTTCAATAAATGCAGTGAGAAGTTTGGTTTAATATAAAATTCCTAACAAGAAGCTCGGATATATAATTATGATGACTGTGCTTATTGAGATGTCATTTATTAGGATCTATTTTCAAGAAATTATGTTAACTTTGTAGTAAGCGACATAATTTCTAACAGGTTTTTGTTTAAATTGATTTCTTGTTTTTGAATCTTACATACAATTTGTAGTATTTTTCTCTAGTTAACTAAATACCTAAGAAACATAGGACGTTGTTTATTTTCTAAGAATATGTTTTTATGACGCGTTCGTCACTTCCCTTCGATGTCAATATAAACGGATTCTACTGTACTTCTAAAGTTGACTAATAAATGTAACAAGAGGTCGAATTTTTCATCTAAGTTATTTAAATATTAATTAACCAACTACATAGTTGGTTAATTAATATTTGTCTACTTAACCTAACTACGTACAATACTAATAAACTAACCTGTCCCTTTATTACAGTTCGGCCAATTTTTGGCTGCACAGCCAGCGGGAATCCTGTTATCACAATTGGATCTTATCGGTATAATCGAGCAGCTAGCTCCTCAGGAGCCAAAGTCCGCTGGTACTGTACCGGGCGCACCAAAGGATGTCGATCAAATATTTTTACCGTAGATAATGTCATCGTTAGCCACAAGTCCGAGCATACCCATTAAAATGTTTGATAAAGGCAAAAAGGCCGAAATTCACTTAAACGTCCAATGCAATTGTGTGAAATTCACTTTATTGTTTGGGACCATTAAGTGAATTTCGATGTCTGGTGAAATTCACTCAATTTTCTAATATGTTGGTACTATTGAGTGAATTTCAGCCTAAAGACAGGTGCGACAATGATGCGACGATTCGTTTTTACAGAAATTATTTTAAAATTGCTTCATCGCATCGTCGAGTCGCATCTGTCTAGAAAGTACTAGAATACTTGTAGGCACAGGATGCATCAAATAATATGTGTGTGCAAGCATATTACATTTAAACGTTAGGTATTTGTGCTATAGACATAACAAAGTGTAAACTGTGTACTATAATGTATTGTCTATGTACGTATTTTCTAGCATCTATTAATTAATATTGTTCTTATGATTTAAGTAAGTAACTGTGTTTTTGTGTATTGTGTTTTCTTTTCTAGTTGTACCAAATAATATTTTTTTTAATCTATACTTACTTATAGATTAATTGACTGGCCTGTTGGTCTAGTGGTTAGTGACCCTGACTGCAAAGCCGGAGGTCGTGGGTTCGATTCCCACCCAGGACAAACTTTGTGTGATGAGCATAATTGTTTGTTCTGTGTCTGGGTGTAATTTATCTATAATATGTATGTATTTATAAATTATATAAGTATGTATATCAGTTGTCTGGTTACCATAACACAAGCTCTGCTTAGCTTGGGATCAGATGGCCGTGTGTGAGTTGTCCCAAGATATTATTATTATTATTATTATTATTATTATTATTATATTTAAAATAGGTATAATAATTAAGTGTTAAACTATATCATCTTCAATTAAAAGGATTCTTGGACAAATAAGTACCTACCTAATGGTTTTCCGATATCGTGAATCACCAATATAATTTGAATAATTCATAATATTCTATTTATTTGGTGAATCTCATTCGCATTCATTTCAATAACGGAAATAATTATAACAAACCCGTGTACAATATTGTGTGGTTCTCCAAATAAATAATACTTCTTATTTTTTTTGTATCAATTTGATGTACCTATAATGTAGTTTTACCCGTATTTCTCGGCGAATCCAGCTGTAAAGAGAATCTTATCGCTAAATTATACTCTTAATTTTAGGTTTGGGAGTCACGCCAAACATTGATACACCTTCGACCAGTCAAGGAAATATTCCAGATCACGATTACTTCGGCAAGAAAAAGAAAGATCGTGAGCCCAAAGTAAGGAAAAGAAGAAAGAGGGATTGTGTGTATTATGGGAAAGATTGTAAATCAAGTCGCAGTGTATGCATGCATGTTCATCAATCTTCGTTTTATCAGCGGAGATAACTCTTTTGAACTAAGAAAGCGTGATTGTATTACATTACCTACTTAATTATTTAGGTACCTACTAATGTGGACAAAATAATTCCACGATTTGGCAATTTTTATGATTTTTCGTTTCGGTCAGTGGTAGTAAATTGTGATAAATTACATTTATTTTGTAAGTAGGTTGAAAAAATAAACATGAACATAGATATAGATAAGGCAGGACTAAGAAAAAAGGTCAAAGAGCCAAAACTAGAGAAAAACGGCGGAATTGTTCGGATTTTGAATATAAATGTAGATGGAGTAGTAGTATGTGCCTGCAATGGCATCAAAAGTAAAAAAGTTTAGATAAGTACCATTTAATTTCAATCCATACTTCTAATATTAAAAATCCGAAGCTCATCATGTCTGCTGGAAGACGTCCACTGCTGGACATAGGCCTCCCCCAAGTGTCGCCATTACAACCGGTCCTGTGCGTCTCGCATCAATCGGCTACCCACGACCCTCACCAGGTCATCGGTCCGGTCCAACTTGTGGGAGGCCTTCCAACGCTGCGTCTTCCGGTACACGGTTGCCACTCCAGAACTTGCACTTGAACATGCGCTGGCGGAAGTTAGTTTTCTATAAAATTAAGTACCTACCTATCTTAACACAGTCATGTTCAATTTTTTTTCACGGTTGGTGTTCTAAAATATACGGGGGATCTAGACAATATGACAGTCTATCAGGATTGTTAAAAGTCAACAATTTGTAGGATTGATCACGAGATATTTTGGTAGCGAAAATTTTCTCCGTAAGTTTTGCACTTTTTACAATCGTTTTCGTTGATTATATTGTAATTTTTGTCGAGGCATATTGATCTTAAAAAGTTAATACTGATAATTTTTAATTTCTTTCCTGTGTTTAGTTATCAAGTGGTCGCTTGTTTTATCCACTGTCGTCATTTCAGTGTTTAATACTTTATACAACGTTTAACAGAATAAACGCAATACCTCTTAAGGGGTCATTATGAACAACTTTCACAATGGGACCAACACTGAAATCGGGAAAAAAAAAATTGACTGCCTGCACTTTTGTGCGCGCAACTCGATAAAATGTACTGAACAGCTCATTTTTATTTCGCGATTTCGGGGTTGGTCCCTTAGTAAAAGTTGTTCATAATGATGAGTACAATGACGCCTCAAGAGGTACCTATTGCGTTTATTCTGTTACACGTTGTATTTTATAATTTGCTATTATTGTTTCGTGTTCTTTTTTACCGTTGGAATGTTTGATTGATTTAATTGTTAAGTTTCTTAATACAACCAACGATTTTAATTATTTTCAAGAATTTGTATCTTTACGTTAAAAGAACTTGCCCATGTAAAAATAAATAAAAATTCTTTTTGTACTTATTCTTTGTTCTTTTTGGGTTCCGTACCCAAAGGGCAAAAACGGAACCCTGTTACTAAGACTCCGCAGTCCGTCTGTCTGTCACCAGGCTGTATCTCATGAACCGTTTTCATAGATGATGTATTTCTGTTGCTGCTATAACAACAAATACTAAAAACAGAATAAAGTAAATATTTCAGTGGGCTTTCCCATATAACAAACGTGATTTTGTTGCCATTTTTTTTTTATACATAATGTTACGGAAACCTTCGTGCGCGAGTTCGACTCGCACTTGGCCGGTTTTTTTATACTTATTTGCACTACACGCATTTTTCCCATGAGTAGTAGGTGTAGGTACCTGGCCTTTCCGAAGAACATTACCAATAAGATCTGTGGTATGTCGAGCATCTATCCTTAACGCCTGTGTACCTACTAATATTAAAGTTTTATTTCAGATCCAGTTCCACAATTCAGCACGACAAAGAATGGGATTCCTGTGATCGTTATAGGGAGCTACCGATATAATAAAGCAACTAGATGTAAAGGTCCCAAAGTGCGATGGTATTGTAATAGATACGCCAATGGATGTCGATCGAGCATCATTACTTTTGATAATGTTGTAATTAGCCATAAGTCTGATCATAACCATTAAACTTGTGCAATATTGTATTCGAAGGTGTTACATTAATTAATAGTGGAGATTTATATAAATTATGAATTTAAATGTCTTTTTTTTTCATGTTTATAAAAAAATCAGAATCATTAAATATGTTTTTGATTTGTGGAAACTTTTGTGGGAGTGGAACAGGTATTTTTATAGCAAAACTGCGATAACTGACGGGGCAGAAATGGTCCAGAAGTTGCGACCAGGAACTGGAAAACACAGCGTTGGAAGCCCTGCCATCAATCTCCGCCACAAATCTAGCGAGGGCCGTGAAAGTCTCCTGGATGTGTGACGTATAGGACCGGTCAATATGGCAACGATTGGGGTTTTGTATCTTGCAGTAAAGACATTTAATTGAGATGTTGACTCATTAGAAATGAGATGATGCTGCTGTATTACTTCAAGTTAACAAAAATAAAATAAAACTATTCAACTACCCATCTATCCTACAACAATTAACTAATCGCCAACATAGATGTATGTAAATACTTATACGCTTTTGTTTCAGGTCCAGCGCCAATTTTCTCCAGGACATGGAATGGGAATCTTGTGATGACTCTAGGATCTTACCGGTACAATCGCTCGAATAGATGTAAGACTGGGCCCAAAATGCGCTGGTACTGTAACAAGTACCCCAGTGGGTGCCGGTCGAGTGTTGTTACTATTAATAATATCGTTATTAGTTCTAAGTCTGTCCATAACCACTAAAATAGGCTTTTGCAACAGCTTCAGCAGTAGAGTCACTTTATTTTTTATACATAGTATTTAAATGTTCGAAAGTGCCGTTTAATGGCTTTATTAAAATAAACGTTTTGACTTTCACTTTATAAAATGTTGTTGAGATATCAATAGTTTTTGTAAAGGCATGAATGATATCATGCGATGGACTTGTAAGTATTATGGTCAAAACAGATGAAGAGTAATTAGGTATCAAATGACAACTTTGTTAACATTGGGAACAAAGGAAGTAGAAGTAAAATGTTAAATTGAACATTATTTTCTCTTCAATATTGGACAGTCAATAAGTATCTATAAATAGGTACTTACCTAATAGTTTTCGATATCATGAATCACCAATCACCGAAGTTGATTGATTTATGATATTCTGGTAAATTGCATTCACCTTCATTTCAATGCTTTTGAAGTCCAGATGTTGTAATTTATAACAGAAATGTCTAGAATTATGTGTGGTGCTCTAAAAATAAACAATACTTTTTATTTTGATTTATCAATCGATTTACCTTTTTTTAAGGATGGGAAATCATCGAATAGCTCCTTCCACTCTGGGCGGAGCGGGATGTAGTGTCAGACTCTTACTGACTAAAACCCATCCGTGTTCCTCCAAATGCTCTTTGGGTTCCAGGCCACGGTGACTCTTTCGAACAAATTCCGCAACCCTAGTAGAATTGATGTACCTAATAGTATCTCACGACGAATTCTGCTGTAATGAGACCTTACCCTTACTATTTTAGGTTTGGGATCCACGCCGAATAAACCTTCGAGCAGGCAAGGAAATATTCCCGATCAAGGTAGCACCGGTAAGAAAAAGAAAGATCGTGACCAGAGTACAAAAAGGCCGATTTGTTCGTATTTTGGAAACAAGTGTGCGTGGAGTAGCAGTATGTGCTTGCAATGGCATCAAAGGTCAAAAACTTAAGATATCATTTAATCTAAATGTATAAGCTGAAATTTTGCTTAAAATAATAATACATATTTGAACTAAGTTATGTTCTAAAATGTAAAAAAAATTGACAGATGGAGTTCTAGAGTTCCATCAGTGGTAACGAAAATCTCAAATGTGGTTGCGCAAGAGACATTTTAGTGTCGATAATGCACTTTTAGACAGTCGTAATCACTGGTATATATTGTCATTTTCTTAGGTCATTAGAATATAATAGAATAGAATAGAATACTCTTTATTATCATACTCTTTGTTGTCATTGAGCTTTAATAGTTAATAAGGATTATTTTTGTGACTTCCCTGTGTGGTGCCATGGTGATACTGGTTTTAAACCGACTTCAAAATAAGGAGGTTATCACTCGACCCTAAAGTATGGTGTATTGTCAGAATTACACAGTTTTTGTATAATGTCAGTTATATACTTATTTGTTATTTTTATTTGTTATTTTTGTTTGTCTTTTTGTTTTTTTTATTTGTTATTTTTTTGATAAATGTCTTGACTATTTAGTACTTTATATTTCGACGATTGTCTTCTTAACTGTTAATGTTTCTACTAATCTTTATTTTTAAAACAAACCTAGATGTAAAATATTCATGTTTAAAAGCTTTTATTTGAGTTCCTACTGCTTCCCTTCTTATGTGTGTAATAGACTGCGAGGGAAATTGATTATGTTCCCCGTAACTACCTGCTCAGTGCTCATTATATTTGCCTAGCAACAATCCCGACGTTTGATATTCTTGTATTTCAGCATGTGATTAGATTCCTTATTAAATCTACCTGTAAACAATTGAGATGACTAATAATATGAGTATTTCTCAAAAGAAATGTACATCTGTAGAAACTAAAGTACGCCTAGAAATAGTAAAAACGTTACATGCTTTTATTTAATTAAAAAATAACATAAGTGTGAAGGAAAAATATTAAACTTTAAAATTAAAAATAGTATTTTTTTTTTCGCCTTTTTACATACATTGAATTGATACCCTACCTATCTCAGTGACACTTTTAATACAAAAGCCCCGAGCAGCTCCCGTAACCAAATCGATCAGAGCATCATCCAAGATTATGTTTAGCCTTAGAAAATCCGTATCAAACTCAGAGTTTGTTACGGAGTTTCTTTTCTCTTTGATTTGAAAACATCGACCTGTTGTTCTTTTTTATTTAATCTATAAAAGTGTTTGTTTGAACTAGTGACAACTGCAACGGTTTAGTGAGTTTAATTAATGTACAGGTGTTTGGTTCAAAATTAACGTTTTATTATTGTTGCAAGTATTATATCGCTAAAATGTACTAATTCTGTTTTATTTTAGATCTATCACCTGTATTCAGTACAACAAAATTTGGGAATCCTGTCATCATTCTAGGATCGTACCGATACAACGGGGCCACTGATTGCAAAGGGCCTAAAGTTCGCTGGTATTGTAATAGATACAGCTACGGGTGCCGATCGAGTATTGTTACCATTGATTGTACCATAATAAGCCATAAGAGTGAACATAACCATTGAAGTATTTGACAAAATTTCGAAAGATTTTAGTATTAGGTTGTTGACGATGTCGGTATCAATAGGTTTGCACTTATGTAGTAGATTTAAAATGATTGAAATGAACAAACAGTTATAGGTGATCTGTATGTTATACTTTTATACTTACTTTGAAACGGATTTCTGTACGATTCCACAAAAAAAGAGGAGCGTATGTTTTTCTTAATAGATCATAGCATTATACTATGCATTTTTTATTTAAAAAGCTTTTTTACAACTCTCAAATTTTTCGTACCTAGGTACATGAAGTCCAATAAAATAAATATTTTAGACCAAAATGTACTTACTGACTTTGTTTAAGTTTCAGGTCTAAAACCAATCTTCAGTACTACAAAGTATGGGAACCCAGTGCTCATTCTAGGGATCCATCGGTACAACCGGGTAATGGATTGTAAAGGGCTGAAAGTGCGATGGTATTGTACCAGGCATAGTCAAGGATGTCGATCAAGTGTCTTTACTTTTAATAATATCATAATTAACCATAAATCCGATCATAATCATTGAAATTAAGATCTAACACAGCATATGCTGAGATAGGCATGACGTATTATTACCTCTAGGTATAGACGCGTCATGCACCAACATCACAGTTCTAAAAATCAGCGCAAGCACAGCTGTGCCAATCGGTAGCACGATAACAAAAAATAAGCGCGCGGGGTATTGGGTCGTAGTAGTTACCTTATTTTTCTGTGCAATTTTAGAGTGCGGACAACGAATCTATGCTAGTTTATGAGATTATAACCTCTGTTTTCTCATTTTTTATGTCTTTAGGTTTTTTTTTACTTAGTTATTTTTTTCTCGTTTATTAATTTTATTTAGATATCTATTACTATGTTAAATATTAAAAAAAAAAACAAAATATATTGAAAAAAAGGTTTAGTTTGTTTGTCCTGGGCTCGTTTCGTAAAACATATTTCTTTCGATTAAAAAGTATGAGGCTTTATTAAAAAAAAAAGAATATCGTTCTTCTTCGTGAAACGGATTTCTGTACGATTGTATAAAAAAGAGTACCTACCTATCGTATGTTTTTTCTAAGTAAATCATTGCATTGTGTTGTGCATTTTTATTTAAAAATGATTTATGACAACTTACACTCACGGTCAAGGATATCGTGTCTTTACTTTTAATAATGTCATATTTAGCCATGCATCCGAGCATAATCAAGATCAAGAAAGAACACAACCTATGTTAAATATTATAGACGCGTCATGCACCATAATCGCAGCTCTAAAAGACAGTGCAAGCATTATATCGGTACTAATCGGTAACACGATAGCTATATAATATACGCGCCCGGGGTATAATAGGATTGCAGTAATTAATTTCATTTTTCTGCTACAATTTTAGTGTAGAAAACGCATCTATAGTTTATATTATTAAATGTATATCATTGAAGATCAGAGCCTTTTTGGCCTTACACATGTATTTTTATGTTGTTAGTTTTTATTACTTAGTTATTGTTTTATTGTTTATTAATTTTCTTTACTCTATTCCAATTTTCTAAACTTTTAATATTAAAAATAAATAAAAAAATATTTTTATTGTTAGTTGTTAATTTACTTTAGTTTGTCGTTTTTCCTGTGCTATTCTCAAATAAACATACTTCTTTGTAACAAAAAAGTGTTTCTTTTTTTTAATTAAATTGAATAAATACCTACTCTTCTTTTTTTCATGGGCTTATTCTTCCTAACGTGCATTTTTTATTTATGAAAAGCTTCTGACAAGTTACACTGAAGTTCAAACATCTTGTGAACGCTTTTTACTGATAACTGTATTTATTTATTTCGGAAGAGATAAAATTCCAAATAAATGAATGTCGTAATTATGAGAAGCACATGATTACGACTGGTACATTTATTTGGAGTATTTCTCAATCAATCCAAAAAAAAATCATAACTGCGTGAAGCCTATAAATTAAATAATTTTAAATCGAAATGAGCCTACTGACTTTTTCTTTAAGTTTCAGGTCTAAAACCAATCTTCACTACGACTAAGTATGGGAACCCAGCGCTCGTTCTAGGGTCTTATCGGTACAACCGTATAATGGATTGTAAAGGGCCGAGGGTTCGATGGTATTGTACCAGGCATGGTCAAGGATGTTCATCGAGTGTTGTTACTTTCAATAATGTCATAATTATACAAAAGAACGAACATAATCATTAAAATCAAGACTGAAGATAACATCATAATGTTGAGATATGAGCCTTTTTCGCCTTAAACAACTCTTTTTATGTTGTTAGCTTTTATTTTTTTAGTTTTTTTTTCGTTTAATTTTTTTTTACTTATCTTTTACATTTTGAAATATTTCTTAAAGAAATAATTAAATAAAGATTTTAAAAAACTTAATGATTAGTTATTAAATTGCTTTACTTTGTTGTTTGACCTGTGCGAGTAGCCTAATATATGTTTTTGTTTCTTTCTAACAAAACAATTTTTAGGGTTTTATCGCTGGCACGACAGTTAATTAGATTTGAGTGGATGGATTTTTATTTCTTGTGTAAGAATTCGTTAATTTAATTACTAATCTTGTTCTACAATAAATTAAATGTAAAAAAACTTTACGTTTTAAATATGTGTATTTTTAACGAAGAAGTGTCTTGTACAGACTTTCGAAGATTGGTGAGAGACGCAATATTGCTTTTATTATGTAGTTACCTATGCAATGTTATTAGTGTTAATGTATAATCCGTGTTGCTTGGCAACTGGGCTTAACCTAGTTGTATATGTCCCTTGGTGCCATTTGGCCTAGCTCTGTTCTGTCTCCTGCTTATTAAGGAGGGAAGTGGAAATTATATACCTAATTTATTTTTTCCTACTCCTCCGCTGTTATTTTCTGATTAATTTCGTTGCGGGATTTCTCTGGAACTCGTCGAGCTTCATTGACTCGGCGTTTTTTCTGGTGATCGCCAATGTTGATTCTGGCTTTCAGAAGTTGCAGTGGCTTGGGAACGTGATGTGGTGGGCTGGTCCCAAAAAAAAAATGCAATGTTAGTCATTTGGCAGTCGATTTTATTTATTTATTTATCCTTTATTTCACCCAACTAACACACATAAAACACAATACATATATAAGTATTAAAACAATAACTAATACCTACATATTTTACATACAAAAACTTAAAAACTACTGCACATGCAGTCAATTAGTGTAAGTAAAATAATTCTAAACACTATTTTCATTTGGCGTAACAAAATTAATAAATAATGGACTAATACTGAACTTTTTTCTTTCAAAATTGACAGCATTAATAGTTGATTTTGAATAATCCGTAATTCTAACACTAGACTTTTTACAGGTCCAATGCCAGTTTTTGGAACGACTATGCATGGGAATCCTGTGATATATCTAGGATCCTACCGGTACAATCGCACGAATAACTGTAAGGGACCAAAAGTGAGGTGGTATTGTAATAAGTACCCCAGCGGGTGCCGATCCAGTATCGTTACTTTCGAAAACGTCGTCATAACCCATAAGTCAGAGCATAACCATTAAAATACATGTGATTCATTCAAAAGTGTTTTGTTTCTTTTACCAAATTCTCAAAAACAAAGATAGGATTTTTTTTTTATTTTGTGATTAAACTTTGAGTAATTAAAAAAAAACATGGTGTTGAAGCTTGACAAGGAGTGATGAATCTGATCAGTTTGGAATTCTATTTAAGTAAAAATCATCTCGATTTTTTTATGAAGGTTAATTTATGGGTAGACAACCCATAAATTAAGGTTGTCGAGTTTCCTTTTCACTAACATCAGTTTACATTATTCATAACACCGCACATAAGTATATATTTAAGCTTCCTGTACAGTAGCGGTATAAGTTTAGTCAGACTTGATGCCAAAGACTGTACTAAGAAAACTGACACTAAACTTTTGTTTCAGAGCCAATCTTCGGCATTACTAAGAATGGGAATCCAGTGATTTTTGTAGGAGCCTACCGGTATAATAGGAAGCATAATCGTTGTAAAGGCCCTAGGGCGCGATGGTATTGTACAAGGCATAACAGTGGGTGTCGATCGAGTATACTCACTTTCAACGATGTCGTTATCAGCCGCAGTATGTCTGCGCATAATCATTACTAAAATATATACGATATTATGTTTAAAATCAAATGATAATTTAGGCTTTAAAACTACATGCACTGCCTATTTTCTTTTTGTTTTTTTTTTTGCTATATCTCATTTATTATGTTACAAGTTGGTAATATGACTGGGAAATATCGTGTGAATGATTATTAATTTGAAATGTATTAGCTAAGAAACGTAAATGTGTGTTTTGTGTGAATTTTGTAATAAAAATATTAAAAAAAGACTTTCATTTAGTTTTAACTTTTTTTGTATATTACGCGTCGCCGTAAAATGCTTATGATTATGCTCGTCAACAATCATACATGTGGTAAGTACATGATATCCTACTAGAATTATCTACTATACATATTAGCTACTAAAATTTCATGTGCATGGTCAATCCCTTGTATCTATTCTCCTTTTTAGGGTTCCGTACCCAAAGGGTAAAAACGGGACCCTATTACTAAGACTCAGCTGTCTGTCTGTCCGTCCGTCTGTCTGTCTCTCACCAGGCTCTCATGAACCGTGATAGCTAGACAGTTGAAACTTTCACAGATGTTGTATTTCGGTTGCCGCTATAACAAAAAATACTAAAAACATAGTAAAATAAATATTTGAGTGGAGCTCCCATACAAAAAACGTGATTTTTGCGTTTTAATAAGTACGGAACCCCTCATGCGGAGACGAGCGCGAGTCCGACTTGCATTGGTTTTTCGGCTGAAATGATGATGATGAATCGTTATAGTTGATATGGGTAAACATAAAATCTCTTATCATCGCGTACAGAAATAAACAACGATAATCGCTGTTGGAATGCTTTATCTAATCTGTTTTAACAACTTTTGTATTTCCAGAGCCTATTTTTAGCACAACCAGTAAAGGGAACCCTGTAGTAACTCTGGGCTTCTACCGGTATAACAAGGCGTACAAGTACTCAAGACAAGTTTCTCAAAGCAAACTCAAGTGGAAGTGTACGAGGTACTCGTTGGGCTGTCGAGCTACCCTCGCTACGATAGGAAATAAGATTGTTCATAAGACAGAGCATAACCATTGAGATTACTGATCCTGATATTTAGGTATAAAAGGAAACGTGTAAAAATAATTTATTGATATTAATGTTAAAATAAATAATATACATGTTTTACAGTGTTATTTATCTGTTTCATTCAGCAACCTGTCAGTGAGTGAGAGTCATGCGGACATATGCACGATTATACGCCTCACTTCATTATTTATTCATCACCAATGTAACATTAGTACGCCCATGTGGTAGAATGTGATGCGACAATCTATATAAACCTAGATCATGTAATATACGACCATGTATATCTGACAAATAAATGATTGTGAATATGAACACCCTTTAACTCTTTAATTCTCAACTCTATTTCACTTGTGATCGATTTCATTATCAATTGTCAATAAAGAAGAGAGGTTTACTACTAGTATAGCACTGAATGTTCTCGTGCTCTTATTTGGAATCAGTTCAGCATTTGCCGTTATCTCAATAGTCACTTTCATTTTTCCTACTCTTGTTCCACATGCATACTTAAAACTTTTCAGTCACCGTTTCCACTTTCAGGCTTACTCTTAGGTACACTTTTCGCACTCTCATCTTGGCTGCATGCAATTGCCTTGGCAAAGGCCACAAAAGGGATGAATATCCTTTTCTTACCGAAATAAAAAAAACTAACATTAAAATTATATTTTTAGTGACAATGCCACTTTTCTCTACGACAAGAAATGGGAATCCTGTGCTCATTGTAGGGCCCTACCGGTATAACAGGACTAATGCTAACAGTATCATATCAGCGAAGACGCGGTGGTATTGTAGCAGAAGAAAAATGGGATGTAAAGCGAGTACCGTTACCTTTGGAAATACCATAATTGGTCATAACTTTGAGCATAACCATTGAAGAGACCTTTAATGGCCTACATGGTCAAAGTTTATGTTAGATGAATTTTAATAGTTGTATTATAAGATTTAAAGATAAGTATTCAGTTATCATCTCTCAATGTACAAATCAATGTTTTCATGTCGAATGTATCAATGTTTTTATGCTGTATTTTATTTAATAAAGGTTTACAAACTACTTCCGTTTATAATGTTTTATTCCGTACAACTGGATAAAGCACATTCTGCATGGCGTTTGAATATATCTCTATCACAATTTCGTAATTGCACAATCTTACGTCACAATTGTATTTTCAGAGCCTGTTTTCGGAACTACGAAGAATGGGAACCCTGTGATTAACTACGGTCCCTATCGGTACAATCGGTCCAGTGGATACAAAGGGCCCAAAGCTCGATGGACATGTACCAGGTACCCATTGGGATGTCGGTCTACTATCATAACTGTCGATAGTGTCATTGTTCATCATAAGGTGGAACACAATCATTGAAGAATGAAGATAAAAGAGCAGCCACGAATTGTCATTACCGTAACCGAAAAACACTGAGCCTCCCCGAAGCATCGCCACGTTCAGCCGATTCTGTGCCTTTATCGGTCTCCCTTGTAGAAGGCCTACCAATGCTGCGTCTTCCAGTTTAGCTATGATTGCCTAAAACCCATACCGAGCAACTTTTTTGCCCGATACATGTATGGTTCTCATAACTGATATGTATATAAATGTAAATAGCAAGTGTGTATTTTGTGTATAAACTCTATCAAGTATACATCATATTTTACATTAAAATGAATAGACATGAGTGATTTTTGCCATTAATGAAAGTTTTACGTCCTACCGTCGTCCTACGTCCTACCTATTTTGTCCTTTCAAAGTTTCGTGAGATATAAAAAGTGAATAATAAAGGTGTTATGTCCACTGAGTACGCGATTAGTAAGAAGACTCTGCGATTGTTCATAGTTTCTACATATAAAGCTGAGCTCAGAAGAGAAAAGGGTAATGGCGTCTAATTGGCGGTTGACGAGCGAAGTGCACAAAAATAGTTCCAAATGCAAAATAATAGTTTAAAAAAATGTTTTCACAGGTGTCGAACCAGTTTTCAGCACGACAAGGAGTGGCAACCCTGTGATCATCCTTGGTCCCTATCGGTATAATCGGGTTAATACTTGTAAAGGGCCCAAAGTTCGATGGACCTGTACGCGGTACGCAATGAGATGCAGATCTACTATCGTTACTTACAACGATGAGATTATTAGACATACCACTGAACATAACCATTGAGACGTGATTTAAGGCTTCGCGATGTCCTAATAGCAAGCGATCATTGCCTGAGTACACGATTGTTGCGTTGTTTGGTTTTGCAAAACCGAAAAACGTACTTTATCGTGCTTTCAGGTTTTATCGAACAAATAAACGCGCCGGTGCAAATCTTAAGTTGCTGGACACACAGAAAAGACGTAAGACGAGGACGGGGCGCAGACAGGGCACAGACGGGGTGCCGTCGTGACTTTTAAAACATATAGAAAAGACGAGGTACAGACGAGGCACAGACGTGCCATGTGTTATGGTGGTGTAATTGTGTGTGACAGCTACGCGCGAGTCCTCTCGCTCGTCGTTCTCGCCCGTCCCTCGTCGGCTCGCGCCCCTGCCCCGTCTTTTCTGTATGTTTTACATTAGGGTCAGATGAGTAAGCGTCGTGTCCGTGCCCTGTCCTTCCTTTATGTTTTGCATCGCGACGTTTCTATACATTTTCAATGAAAGGGACGCGGAAGACACATATGTCCGCACCCCGTTCTCGTCTTACGTCTTTTCTGTGTGTCCAGTGCCTAACATGGCTTTAAAAATCTTAATTAGTTGTAGTGTTGTCTGAGTTTTTCTTTTTCTTTTTTTCATGGTATGCGTCATACCTGGTGTAAATATACTCTTTTTTATCTTCTTTTCTTTTTTAAATAGATTTTTAAAAATGTATTTTGTGCTTTCTTCTTGGTTAGAATAAATATTTTAAAAAATTATGTTTTCATTCTTCCCACTAGACTTGGGATTTCTATTGCAACATTGTTTTTTCACGAATATTATAAACACTCAATATAAGGATGTAATTGAACTGTTTATTGCAATAGTTACAGAAAGGCAGGGGGCAGTTTTGTTCCTACTTTTTTTCAACATAGACAATGGCCTATAATTAGATAATGCTGTTCGATTTGTAATGAAGTCAGTGGCTAATGAGTTTCATTACACTGACTTTATTACAAATCCAACCAATAATGAGAAAATATATAAATTACTTTTATGGTTTACAGACAAACATCCTGTGTTTAGTACATCGAGGTGTGGCAACCCTGTGATCATCTTTGGTCCCTATCGGTATAACCGGGTTAATACTAGTAAAGGGAGCAAAAAGCGTTGGACTTGTACTCGAGTCTCGTTGGGGTGCAAATCTACTATCGTGACTATTGACAGTGTCATTGTTAGCCATAAAACGGAACATAACCACTAAGGTTCGTTTTAGAAGTCAAATTTTATTATATTACTGTTCCTCATATTGTGCTTGCTGTAGTCACATATAACTGAAGGAACACTGTCCTGTTGTGTTTGTAACTTTATGTTTTTGTGTGTGCAAAAAAGTATAAAATAATTAGTATTTAGTACATACTAATAAGTATTAGAAACTGTATGAACAGTAAGGTGGTAGTCTAGTTATTAATTCTATAGTTTAAGGATTGCTTGTAGGTTGTAAGTAAATATTTTTGTAAATCAAATGGCTCTTCTTTTTTATATGGTAACCCTTGGTTTCTCCATAAATGATTTAGCATTGTTTCAAGAATTTCCTACACGATGGTATTTGTCAATTTCCGCGTCCAATTATAGATTTTATTTGTTGACGAATCTAATAAAATGCTCCTTATAAATACAATCATATAAAATTATGTGGTAAGTTTGTTATTTATTCTGTGTGTTCATTAAAATCAGCTTATTTGTTCAAATCACATAAACAAAAGACCAAAATAATAAAATACATTCGTTTATGTTTTACAGAAACAGCACCTGTGTTTAGTACATCAAGGTGTGGCAACCCTGTGATCGTCATTGGTCCCTATCGTTATAACCGGGTTAAAACTTGTAAAGGAATCAAAGTGCGATGGGTATGTACTCGTGTCGGATCGGGATGCAAATCTACAATAGTAACTATTGACAATGTGATTGTTAGCCATAAAAGTGAACATTTCCATTAGAATATTGATTTATATGTAGTATCAAATTCATAGTAAAAATAAACAATACTTTTGTGGTCTTTTCCCTGTGTATAATGATCTTTTGTAAGTCTACTTCAAAGCCATTTTTTCACGGCTCGCGTTGAAGTAGCCTATAGCTGTCCCCTAGGCCCGAGAGAGTAACTGTATCTCTGTGTCAAAATTAATCAGTGAAACAACAAATGAAGTGCAAACGTAACGAAAAAAAAATAAAAAAACTTACCGACTAAATATCGCATTTATAATAAACTAGCTTTTGCTCGCGACTTCGTATGCTCATATCCCGTTTTTTCTCGTTTTTGTAAGAGTTTCCCGTTCCCGTATATAATATACCTTAATATAGAAGTTACATTCATAAATGAAATAAAAATGTATCTAAAATAATTGTATTTATCAATGTGCACGTATGGTCAAGGCACACACATTTGAAATTCTCTCACTGAAATATGTATATTTTACTGTGGTATAAATAATAAAAATGTTGTGTCATATCGCTTTTATATTATTTTATATTTTATTTAAAAATTGCGCGCGGTGTCGTGTGACCTAACCCTTATATTAGGTAGCGGGAAGGTATTTTATTGATGAGTTTTAAAGTTTGCTTGCAAAAATATGTAGGTACCTATTTACTCACAGTAAATAGGTACATATTTTTCTATGTGAAATACCTTATTATTTAAGTAACCTACTTATTTATACATGTCTGCCAGAAAGCGATTCCTGTTACACAATTTCTTTTTTCAATTCAATTGTGACATTAAAAACCGAAGACGTATTTTTATTACCTCTGCCTTTTTTTCATTTACCAATAAAATGCAGATTAACAGTTTTCTTCGGTTCAGTTTCAGCTTATTCAGTTAGGCTGAATTTTTTAATAGCATTATGTTGCGTGATCGAATCAGGAATGATGATATCCGCAAGAGAACCAAGGTTACCGACATAGCCCGAAGGATCGCCAAATTGAAGTGGCAGTGGGCAGGGCACATTGCTCGCAGAACAGATGGTCGATGGGGCCGAAAAGTTTTGGAGTGGCGACCGCGTACCGGAAGACGCAGCGTTGGAAGGCCTCCCACAAGGTGGACCGATGACCTGGTGAGGGTCGCGGGTAACCGATGGATGCGAGACGCACAGGACCGGTTGTTGTGGCGACACTTGGGGGAGGCCTATGTCCAGCAGTGGACGTCTTTCGGCTGATATGATGATGATGATGATGATGATTGTGTTGTATTACAGATTGTAGGCCAGTTTTTGGCACGACAAAGAGTGGCAACTCTGTGATCATCATTGGTCCCTATCGGTATAATCAGGCGAATACTTGTAAAGGGGCCAAAAAACGTTGAACGTGTACTCGGGTCTCATTGGGGTGCAAATCTACTATAGTGACTTTTGATAGTGTCATTATTAGTCATAAAATTAATCATAACCACTGAAATCAAAAGCATGAAATAATGAGATTTTTTTGTTCAAAACTCCTTTGTTAATTGCATGACAGTTTAGTTATTATTATTTGTTTTAAGGTCTTTTGTAGGTACGAGTAAATTATCTTCTGACGTTTTTATTCGGACTCTTTTTCCAACACGAATTGGTTTTATCTCGGAAAAAATATTTTGAAAGAAAGACCACGTGAGCGAAGCCGCGTGAAAATGCCAGTTCCATATATAAACAAAAGAAAAGGTAAAAATAAACTTGTTTTATTACAGGTCACGTGGCAGTTTTCAGCAAATCGAGGCATGGTAACGATGTCATCGTCTTTGGACCCTATCGATATAATCGAGTGAATAGTTACAAAGGGGCCAAAGTGCGTTGGACCTGTACCCGGTATCCGGTAGGATGCCGATCTGTTATGATAACTATCGACGGTCACATTGTTAACCATAGGACTGAACACAACCACTAGTATTATTTTTTTAATAGTAGACAAAGATTCTGGCTTAGTTTTTATTATTGTTGTTTAGCTTAATGTTTAATGGATATCCATTAAAAGAGTATTAATATGTGAATTGTTCTTAACCTCCACATTTAAGTTGATTGCATTGTGTGGCTTTATGTGTTAGTCATAAATTCCGTGTTTTAAGATTTGCTTGATGATGAGTAAATGACTGTTTGACTTTCTAAAGTATTTTCATTTAGACTCTATTTCGAATCCATCACAAAGAATCTATCAGGGTTGTCTCAAGAATTTTCTGTGAAGGTGTTATTTACAATTTTCGCGACTGTTGACTAAGCTCCGAGAAATTTAAAGTTTTGTTTTTTCGTTTTTCTGGTAATAATCAAATAAAACCAGGAACCTGTTCTCGATACCCGGATGGTTGCTGATGAAATATTTGTTTAAATAATATATATTTAGATATCTTGTTTCTAAACGCGACATTAATCAATATAAGAATCACATAATATTTTCAGCCATGTGTGTTGTTTTTAACCATGGTAATTTACGCGAGTGAACCTTTCAACAGCTAATTATAAGACATTAATGCATTGAATAGAAACAGATGCATTGATGTATATTTGTTATGGACCAAGTAATTTGGGCAGTTTTCATTATGTCCGGGCATTATGAATAATAACAAGATTCTTAGGGCGAAGTAAATAAGCCTCCGTCATCAAGGTTAGACTTAAAATTTACTGTGGTTTGAATTTAGAATGCCCAAAATTATATCCATAGTAAGATTCGCCGTCCTCGGTATACTATCGTCGAGTCCGACGACGAGATCACAAAGATTCAAAAAAGCTGTAGGGAAACCAGCACTCTTAGAATAAACAGAAACAGACCGCGTTCCATATTCCGACCTCGCCGCCGAGGCCCGTCGCGACGATCCATTCAAAACTCTCCCCGTCTCTTGCCTAACGAGCCAGCCCGCGTCGCTGAGCCATTAGCTTTAATATCCCCTAATTAATGAAACGATCCAGCCTGTTGTTCCTTGCTGTCCCGAACTGACGCCGCTAAGCCGAGGTCGTATCCCACAGGGGATGCCCTTAGCAAGCGGTCAGTAGTTTTAGTCCGGTTAGTCCGGTTAAGCAGTTGATATTCCATGTGTGTTAACTTGCTAGTGGTCATTCATAAAAAAAAAAATGTGCCAGTGAGTCTTATCTTGGATTGGGCTCATTATAGAGCTCCTGTTCTCGACAAAACTGTCGGTTTACCTGGTACAGCACTGCTGTATATTCACATAGTTGTATTGGCTTGCTGATACACTTTGTACTTGGGTGGTTTATGCCTCTGTACGAACTGTGACCTCTGGTCAGGTCTGTTCGAGTTATGTTACTTATCGTTTATATTATTTATTTATTTACTTATTTATGTACACACAATAAACTTAAAAAAGAAAATTCCATACAGATAAAAGAGCACAAAGGTAAGACTCTGTTATTGATATACTGTCTTGTTTGTATTTATACTACTTGTGTTTGTCCCAATAAACTGGGGACTCCAAAGTCCTGACACTATACTACCGCCCGCTCGGAGGAATTCCCCTTGTTCTTACATATTTATTATAATAAAGAGGTCATGGTTTGTTAACGAATAAAAAAGTCATCCTTTTTTTTATTACAGATATAGAACCAGTTTTTAGCACGACATATAGTGGTAACCCTATCATCATTTTTGGTCCCTATCGATATAACCGAGTTTTAAGTTGTAAAGGGGCCAAAGTACGATGGACTTGTAACAAATACCCATTGGGGTGCAGATCTACAATCTTTACTTTTAACAATATCATTATTAGCCATAAGAGTGAACATAACCATTGAAATGATTTTCCTTACTATTTTCGATTGTTGTGAATGTATGTATTTATGTTGTTTATTTGTAGAAAAAACTAAAACAATTACTAACATAGGTTCCACAACATAGCTAAAACAACGCAAATAATGTTTCCTCAGATCAATTTTAACTAAACTATGGATATTTTAGATAATAAATAAAAAAATATTATACGAGTATTGCGATTTTGGAATGAATTATTAGAGCTTAGTATTTGGATTATGTTGTAAATATGTTGGGGAAATTACACATGTACTGTAGATACACTACTCTGTACCTTGTTTTATTTTATTATGATGTTTACAATAAACAATTTATAATAGACAACTGGTTAGTACAGTGTAGTTAGGCGTTACCTCGTATTTGCTTGTTAGTATTAGTAAATGTTTTGCTGTCTCAAATATATGTTTTGTTTCTTGTTGATTCATTATTTTCACAATTAAAAGACATACAGGTTCATTTTGTATTCATTAAAGTCTGTTTCTGGTAATTCGATCAATCAAATTAAATTTTATTTTGAATCTTAGCGAGCACATAATTTGACGCATAAAACATTAGGTACCATTGCTGCGTAATCAAGACTCCTTTTAATATATGCAATCCATTTCGACATTAGGCAAAGCAGGTTAGTTATTGGAATATTCCCATCTGTCCCCAAATGGACAAATGGGAATTTTAGTCGACGGATGACACAAAAATTCCCATGTCTGTCCCCATTTCGGGGACAGACATTCGGGGACAGAAGGGAATACTCCCAGTTATTATCTTTTAATTTATTCATACATGCTTAATGCGACGAGCCATTCTCTAATAGTCAACCTTTTGGGTTAAAAGACTACTGTGGTAAGTGTACAACAATAAAATGCTTCTTCTTCTCGTACTTCTTCCTATGCCTATCTATGCTATCCTTCCTATTTACTTCACGAAATTAACAAAAAAATTAATATACAAATAATTTATGTTTCATTACAGGTACAGATTTGCAACCAATGTTCAGCACAACTAGGAATGGCAACCCTGTGATCATTTTTGGCCCCTATCGGTATAACCGGGTTACTGCTTGCAAAGGGGCCAAAGTGCGCTGGATCTGTACTCGGACCGATTGGGGATGCAAATCGATTATTGTTACAATCAATAATAATATAGTTTTGCATAAAAAAGAACATACACATTAAACTCAAATGCCTTACTTTATAATTTTGCGTAATCGGTTTAGTAGACGAATCAGTAATTATCTTTTCTCTGTCCACGTATATACAACTTCACATCACTGCTGTACAAATATATTTTGGTTTCAGATCACAATTAACTCCCAAATTGAAATTGTTTTTGGAGTTTACAATATCTAATAGTGTTGATATTATTATCAGCTGTAAAATAAATATAGGTTTTAAAACATTAGTGTTTGATTGAACTAAGCATTTCAGAAAGCCATATTAACTGTCTAACTTCGCGACGACTAGTTTATTTAATTTGACGAAGGTCCAATTGCAATTGCACGAGGTTAAATCATCACATCATCATCATCATATCAGCCGAAAGACGTCCACTAATGGACATAGGCCTCCCCAAGTGTCGCCACAACAACCGGTCATGTGCGTCTCGCATCCATCGGCTACCCGGGACCCTCACCAGGTCATCGGTCCACCTCGAGGTTAAATAACAAATAGTTTATAATAATGGGCTCACGTTAGTAGCTAACTTTTTTTTTTAAGGATGGGGAATCATCAAATGACTGCTTCCGATCTGGGTGGAGTGGAAGGGAGTGTCAGAGTCTTACTGACTAAAACCCATCCGTGTTCCTTCCATTGCCCTTGCGTTCCAGGGCCGCGGTAACTCTTTCGGACATATTCCGCAACCTGCTCGAGTTAACAATATAACTCTGGCTAGTGTAAGCGGACAGTCTTTGTATTATTGGTTTGGTAAGCACTAAATAAAATATTACTTTCAGCACAGGCAACTTTCACAAAGACGAAGAGTGGCAATTTCATACTGCACTTTGGCGGAAACCGATATTATCAGACAACCTTCGGATCTACTGTGGGAACCAGAATGCGATGGAGATGTGGCAGAAAAATGACCGGCTGTAAAGCCGTTATCACTACAGTCGAAGACATTGTGGTTGTAATGAAATATGAACATAACCATTATTTTTTTTTTACGTTAGTATGCTTTATCCAAATCGCTGCTAGATTTTCATGGTCAAGGTTTTTGTACATTGTGGTTGTAACGAAACATGAACTAAACCAATTTTTTTTTTTACTTACCCATTATCCAAATCGGTGCTAGACTTTCATGATCAAGATTTTTGTAGCTAATAATAACATGACACACAAAATCTAACGTATATTTAAATAATCTAGCAAAACGAATTTCGTAAGGTTAATTCGGCTCAGTGCGTTTACGCACTACAGTTGTGCCGAAGATTGCTCATGATGATTGATTAATTATTTGTTTTTATTACCATTTTGATAAAGTTTTTTTTGGTATTCAATATAGAATACACTGTTTATAAATTACTGTAAGTAGGCGCATTTATCTCATTGGGTTATAAATAATCCGGTTATAATATTCGTAGATGTAAAATGGGTCATTAAATCATAAATCTTACTAAAAATAAGTCTTTAATTGCAATAAACAAATAAATGTAGATTTAGGTAGGTACCTACAAGGTGCCCGCCTTAACAAATGTATAGATTTTTCATGTCCTCATACTAGCCTGCCATGGCTCAACCTTGTAGGGCACGATAATGAGTGTCTTCGTATGTAACGATTGTGTAACGTTAGCAGAAAAAAGGACCCGCAACATACCACGTAGATGCATTCAACACTCATTATGAAAACACCGAGTAGAACCGCGTTAACAAGATGCCTCTGTTAGGACAGCGCTGCTTATAAAGACGCCGCATGGAAAAGCTTAGGCACTGCGCCGATACAGCGTAGGTTCCTACAGAGGAACAATGCCAACGACAGTGAGAAAAGAGACTATGGCCCATATTCTAAAACGTAAACTCCAACTCAACTCGAACTCCAACTTCAACATTAGCACGAAAATGTCAATGAAAGCTTGTCTAATTGACGTTTTCGTACTCGAGAGAGCAAACAAATGCAAAAACTTCAATTATGACAAGCTTTGATGGAGTTGGAGTTCGAGTTGAGTTGTTTACGTTTACGTTTTGGAATATGGGCCTATAGCTTTAAAAGTTTTGTTGCGTCATGCAAAAAAACTTTTATATAACGTATGGCTATAATTCTATTCGGGTGAATAGAAACAAACGAGAGTCTAAACAATAGTGGCGCTACACTCGATCAGGAATGAGATGTAAATCAGTGATCATTACAGTCGACAACATTATTATTTCGCACAAAAGAGAACACGTCCGTCCTTACACACGGGACTGGTTTGTAATTGTTTTCATGTAACATTAGGGCATAGACTTACTAACATTCTGATATGCCTAATTATATTAATAACATGGAAATGATAGGATAAAAATTGTAGAAGATAAAAAATGATAACGTTTTGTTCCAGAAGTCGAGCCAGTGTTCAGCACGACAAAGAGTGGAAATTACGTCATGATCTATGGTCCCTATCGGTATAACCGGATTGCTAGGTACCAGGGGCCCAAACAACGATGGACCTGTACTCGGGTGGCTTCGGGGTGTAAATCAGTTGTTATCACAATCGACAATGTAATAGTTTCATATACAAAGGAACATAATCATCCTGGGACATTTCGAGGCTAACATAATTGGGAGTTTTTGTTATAATATAATTGAAGTTATTAAAACAGAGTGGAGTTTCTTGCATGTTCGCTTCTACGCCTTTACGCTTTGGAATGTGGACCTTGCTTCATCTCTTTGACTGACCGAACTTGACAATTGAAAAGTGCCTTTGAATAGTTTAATCATAGAAAAATAAAATGTACTTTGAAAAATAAAGTCTTTGTTTTGTTTTAAGTTTTCGTGCTACCTTGTAAGTTCAATTTGAGGTAGAAATGTTTAAACTAATATTTTGTAATATTTCCGAAAATCGTTTTTTTATTTTATACAGAGAACGTATATTTAGTAATAATAATTATGTTACTTTGAGTTTATAACGAAAGTTATGTCAATGTAGAATATACATAAATATACTGCTCTTAAATTACAAATCGGTTTATCATAAGATACAATTAGGATTACCATAAAAATATTGCGAAAAAATATAACAACTAACATTTTAAAATACACAACAAACTATTTTTTTATTTGAATCCTAATATTTTATTAAACTGTGTCTTTACTAAATATACTTTATTTCATCTAAATAAAGTGAGTGTTTTGTGGCTATTGGTATAATCTGACCCGGAGATGCAGGTATTCTAAAATGGCATCGTCTTTGGTACTTAAAAGAGCGTGTACGCCGTATGTCATTTCATACAAACTTTCAAGTCCTTATTCTTCAAAATGAATTAACCGATTTTAACGAAACTTGGTATGCATACGCTAGATATCCAGGTCTAAATAGTTATCAGAAAACATTTTTGAAAAAGAGTTCAGGGGGAAGGATATACTGATTTTTCACTTTCTATGGAAAACTTAAAATCGCTCTCTCTTCTCCCTCTGAAATCTTTTTCAAAAATGTTTTCTGATAACTATTTAGACCTGGATATCTAGCGTATGCATACCAAGTTTCGTTAAAATCGGTTCATTCTGTAAAAGAAAGACTCCATAGACAGTTCAGAAAACACATTTACTTCATAATATCAAAACACTTTACAATATTAAACACTTCACAGTTAAAATAGCATAAAGGGTAAATACATTATTACCTTAAATTAACACCAATTAAACACGTACACAATTTCTCTTGATGTTCACTGGAGGCCGCTCGACGATCGAATGCCGCCGTATCCCAGAAATTATTCTCCTAACAACTAAAACCCCCCGCCACAACGCGTGACTCGCTCTGATTGGTTCGATGTGCGCCAATTGAAACCACGGACCAATAAGAGCGGTTCGGTGTTGCCAGTTAATAAAAACTGAATTCTGACAAGTTGCAAAAATGAAATGTTGCCAGATAATAAAAAGGTATAATATAAAATACAGACGCTAACAGCTCGGCCATCCTGCGAAAAGCGAGTCCCTTCGCGACCAAAATAAAAAAAATAAATAAAAAATAAAAAGAAAAGAAAAGTAACATTTACATGCAGAACTCTATTTTAAGTTACAAGTTAAATTAATTTAATGTACGACAAAGTCTAGTACATGAGCATACATAATTAACCTTGGAATCTATAAAGTTTTACAATCATAAATTATGATAACATCTTATAATAATAATTTGTACCAATAATATAATCTTAATATATATGTAAGATCCATCAGATTTAACTACATAATCTAAAAACAATTTTAATTTGATAACCTAGTTGGACAGCTTTATATTTAACCACCGGGAATTCATCTCAAATCAAACTATGAAATTAACGAACAGTTATTTTCATGGTAAACTTATTATAGCTAAGTTAGACTTATTATTATATAAACGTTACATAATATTAACATGATATTAATAACATTCTAACAATATTATTATAAACATTACATTAAGCGTTGTACATACTTTATTAAATATTACATGAATTATTATATTTCATAAATCAATCTATTCCAATCTAGGTGTGCTCTCGTTAGTATAAGGAACTAATTGGTAAGTTTATTACAGTCCTGATTAGCATTATCTTCAGACTCAGACTCTGTAGAGCTATAATTCCTATCGAAAGCGAGCCACGGCTTAATTCTATCTATCGCTATTACATTTTCATATCGACGTTGGCCATGATTGCGGGTTAACGGCGTATCTTCTATTAAAAACCTATCGTTAGGCAGTACTTTCAAAATTCGGTACGGACCCTGAAACTTTGCCGCTAGTTTTTTCGATTTGCCATCACTTGGCACCTCTCGCTTTATGCTAACTAAATCGCCCGAGTTATATTTGTAAGCGCTTTTATGTCTAGTATCATATCGGATTTTGTCTTTAGCCTGTTGTTCGGCAATGCGTGTACCTGCTTTGGATCGTACCTGGTCCAAATCATCTATGGAAGATTCTCTAACATCGTCTATAATATCGCTTAGAGCATTTTCGGAGCAACTACGTATGTTAAAACCAAGAAGTAGTTCCGAAGGGCTTTTGCCAGTCGTCTTGTGGACAGTAGTATTCAAACCGATCTGTACATCCAGAATATAATCATCCCAGTTCCTATCGTCTTTATTTTCCGTTTTAGAGGTGAGTGCACTTAAGATTGTCCGATTGTAACGTTCGCATTGTCCGTTTGCTCGAGGTGTAGCCACAGCATTAAGTATGTGCTTGATACCCATGGATTGGATAAATGCGCGAAAGCCGTTACTGGTAAAAGAAGTCCCTCTATCGGTTATCAGTCTAGACGGTGCCCCAAAGTAACTAATATGCTCTTTAAGGGCTTTAATTGAGGTAGAACTTTTAGTATTCCTGACTGGTTTTATATTAATGTATTTTGTGAACCCATCCACAATTACCAATAGGTAGCAGTTGCCTTTTTTGCTCTTCACAAATGGTCCTAGATGGTCCGCGTGAATTGTATGAAATGGAGTTTCAATTTTAGGAATCGGATGTAGTTCGCCTTGAACTTTCCCTGTATGGTCCTTGCTCCGTGCACACTCTAAACAAGACTTGATATATTTTTTTATAAACCGGCGCATTTTAGGGAACCAATAGATTTGCTGAATTCGCGCAAAGGTCTTGTCAAAGCCGAAGTGGCCTAGGTCATCGTGGTTTATTTTGGCTATCTGCCACCTTACCCCCTTCGGTACCACCCACCTTAAATCATTTTCTTCCTTGCCTACAATTCGATAAACTTTGCCATTTTTCAGTTTATAATTTTTTATAACATCTAGCACCTGGTCCGATTTAGGGTCATTCAAAATGTCTCTAATACGTGCTATTTCGTCATCATTACTTTGTACTGTAGCTATCCAATCATCCGTACCTACTGTAAGTACGTCTAAGACATGCAAATCGTCCTTAGCTTCCCCTACCGGATTCCTACTTAGTGCATCCGCATGGGACATACGACACCCAGGGCGATATTCAATTTCGCAGTTAAATTCTTGAAATTGAACCCACCAACGCGCTATGCGAGGTATAAGGTCTCTTTTTGATAGAGTCGTTCGCAGCGCGTTACAATCTGTCAGTATTTTAAATGGAACACCTATCAGATAGACACGGAATCTGTTGAGTGAGGATACGACGGCCAGCGTCTCCAACTCAAATGAATGGAGCTTTTGTTCATCGGGAGAAGTTTTCCTGCTAAAATATGAGATTGGCCTCAAATGGCCAGCATCATCTTTCTGCAATAAAATTCCTCCTATCCCGTGCTTACTAGCGTCCGTATGTAACTCGGTTTCGCGTGTTGGGTCATAAAGAGCGAGTAAGGGCCTCTGTACTAAGGTTGACTTAATTGTTTCAAACGCATTCACTTGTTCAGGCCCCCACTTCCAGGTGGTATGTTTTTGAAGGAGGTCTGTTAAAGGCTTTGCGATTGTAGCAAATCCCTTAACAAACCTCCTAAAGAAGCTTGCCAAGCCGATGAATTGCTGTAGTTCACGTTGGCTTTTGGGTGTACGGAACTTCGAAACGGCTTCGGTTTTCCTTTCGCCGGGTTTAATACCATCAGCATTAATTTGGAAACCCAAAAATTCGATGCTATCCATGAAAAAGTTGCATTTGGATAGCTTGAGAGTAAGACCACCGCGATTTAAAAGGGAAAGTACTTCTTCAAGCCTACAAAGACCTTCGTCAAAAGACCGTGCTGGGATCAAAATATCATCCATATAGATGAGAGCGTACTTAATTTTCGCTTCAGAGAGGATCTTATTGATCGTTCTTTGGAAAACAGATGGTGCATTTACCAGTCCAAAAGGCATTCGTGTATACTGAAACTGGCCATCGGGCGTCACAAATGCGGTTTTATCTTGCGAATTCTTTTCAATCGGAATTTGGTAATAACCGGAAGCTAGATCTAATGATATGAATAGTTTATTACCTGCCAGCCGATCGAGCTGGTCATCTATTAGAGGTAAGGGATAATGATCCTTTTTTGTGCGTTTATTTAAGGCTCTATAATCTACGCACAAGCGTTTTTCTCCGGTTTTTTTTTTTACCAGCACGATCGGACTCGCATATGGCGAAGTGGATTCTGTTACAATGCCCGCATCCATCATCTCCTGAACCATATCTCTTACCAGCGCTCTTTCGCCGTAGGACATGCGATATGGCCTGTATACCACTGGCTCTGCGTCATTAAGCTCTATGACCATCTCTGTTGCAGTCGTGAAACCAAGATCTTTAAGACCAGACGAAAAACACTCTTTGAATTTCGATAATAACCTTTGGAGCTCGAGTTTCTGCTCCGAGGTGATGATGTTACCGCACTGTACAGACTCATTCAGAGATTTATCATCGAAAGTTATTGAGTATACATTTTGTTCGTTAATGATGGGGATAGCACGCGTCAGTAAAGACCCCTGTTTTAGACAGACAGAACTACCGGAGACGTTTTGTAGCAGCAAGTTACCAAAACCACCATGTAATTTATACCCGCCCGGGAGTAAATAGTGTTCTTTACCTGTGGTACCCCTAACGGAGCCGTTCACATACACGAAGCCAGTAAGACTAGTTCGTGACTTCACAGGTATCATAGCTAATTGATTAGGAGCAATTACTACGTCACCCCGAGTCACGAGTGATATCCTTTGATGGGAATCCTGTTCGAACACTACTTCGTTAGGGGTCTTTATTATAGTAATACCAGGTTTCTCCGTAAAGGTATGACCCAAGAGAGCTGGGTATTTCAAAGCGGAGTCTTCAACAATGAGAATCTCTATATTCTCTTTTATCCCCTGGACAGTTACATCGGCATTACATTTGCCCAGTGGTTCTATGTGAAAGCCACCTATACCTCGCAAGACTGGTAATCTATCCAAGCTTGTATTCAGCTTCAAACGCTTCGCTTCCGATTCCCTAACCAAGGTACACTGGCTCCCTAAGTCTACTTGACAATTGATCGGCTGACCATTTACAAATATCTCGAGGACATACTTCTGATTAGTATCATCTGAATAGTCTACTAGAGCAACCTGCTTTTCACCCTTAACTTCACTACTAGGACGTTTAGTGTTTTGGATAGCAGGCCCCTTAGATCTACAATACAAATCTAAATGGCCTTCGCGGTTACACAGAGTGCATTTCGTTAGGGGTTTATTGCATTTAAAACTCTTGTGTCCTTCTTCATTACAATTGTGGCATTTAATGACAAAAGTGGACCTCTTATTCGCGTCAGATTTGTTCCGACTATTATTTGACAAAGAGTTCCTTTTATCTTGCCCGGACCTATCCGCGGTTTCCCTACTAGTGCCAGGCTTAACAGTTTTAAAATATCTAAGCACATCTTCAGGTCCTCTAAACCTAGCCGCTTGTGCTCCTATACGTACCGCCCTATCATCTACGCCGTGTAGTAAGCAATCGACTGCTTTTCGACCTGCGATACCACATCGGTTCAAAAGATTTATCTTTACGTAGTAATATTGTTCAAGGGATTCGCCGTAACGCACACGCTTGGCCAACATCTGTGTTAGTAGTTCCGCATAGTCGTACCTACAAGGGAAAGACTCAATAAGCTTCCTTTTCCATTCTGTCCACGAGTAAAGCATCGTGCTCAGGCCTTTATACCATGTCTGAGCAAGTCCAACGAGTTTCGGTAGAGCAAAATGAATTGTTTCGCGTTCATCCCAATTATAAATCTCCGCGGCTTCCTCGACTTTAGTTAACCACGTTACTATGGTTTGTTCGGTAGATAAAGGATCGAATTCTGGAATCACGTTTGTTAAAGAAAGCTTAGAGGTCGATTGCCCCTTCACATTGTTGAGGACATTCAGGAATTTATTTAAGATGCTATGAGTGGCATCAGGCATCTCAACTTCCGTCAATTCACGTTTTCTACGACGTGAGGGAGAACGAGTTCGTCTTCGTTTCAATAAGCGTCTAATAGGAGTGTCATAGCTATCACTGCTACTGCTACGATGACGACGTCGTCCTACCCTCGTGACCCGGATTTCATCATCAGATGAGTTGTCACGAAACCGTTTCCTACTACGATAATAATTACTTGAATCAACACGAAGTCGAGTTCTATCACGTCCTTTATCAACAGAATCTTCGCGATATCGGTCCCTTCTACGAAGGTTATAAGGTCGGTCCCTGCTACGATTGCGTTCGCTGCTGTTGCTTCTTGATCGCCGGTTATTAACGTTTTTATTATAGTTTGGCTTTAAAAGAGAGTGCTTGCGGCTTTGCCTGTCTCTGACCAGACTCCCTTCCGCTCCCTCACTCTCATTATCAGAATCACTTATTAAGCGTTTGCGGACTTGCCTGATATCCAGACTCCCTTCCGCTCCCTCGCTTTGATGAACTTGGCGTCGCTGCGGAGTCCGCCGTGGGACCTCGTTACGGTCCAACCTTATCGGCTCATCCTCGTTATTGCAGCGACGTCCATTACCACTGCCCGCGGGCGATGAATCCATCATCTGTAATTGTGATTAAGTTTACTTAGTGTTAATTAATGTACTTAACTTCAGTTAAATGCTATTCTTAGGGTGGTAAGTAGATTAATCAAAGTAAAATATTAATTGCGCCAAACAAGCATCGCATTTCCAGAGTGTAGCCCTGGCAAAATGAAATACATGTTCTAAAACACATTACATATCCACGGGAGTATCCTGGCAATATATAATATGCCCAACGAAATAAAACACAAATCAATAATTGTATTGTGTGTATAAGAAAAGCATGTACCGCATATCCAGAGAGTTGTCCTGGCAATATGGAATACATGCTCAAAATTATCCGTTACATATCCGTAGATATGCCCCGGCAAAATGCAACAAACCGTTATACAAGATTTATTAGGTGGTAAGTATGCATCCCATATCCAGGGAGTTGCCCTGGCAAAATGGGGTGCCTGCTTAAAATAGACCGTTACATCTCCGTATGAGTGCCTCGGCAAGATGCAACAAACCACCACATGACGATTTTAAACATAACCTAAAAATTAAAAATGTTTACATCTCATTTCCAGAGTGTTGCCCTGGCAAAATGGGATGTATGCTTTTTACAGGGTATTTATCAACTTCGTAAGTAAAACACAGCATATCAGTTTCTTGAATTAGGTATCTTAAACATGATAGTGTCTTGTCAAGATCTTTTGAATTACCAAAAGAATAAAATGGTACTTACGTGACTGTCGTCGAATTTTATCACATTAACACACTTTATGGAGCTTTTCCTTTACTATGTATGCTAAGGGTGTGAACAAAAGGAAAGGAAAAAAAACTAATAAGCGTGGGCGGGATTAACGGATGGGTTTAAACTTCTCGTATTTCAAAAAAAACTGTTTTTTTTTTTTTACGAGTTAAAATCCGCTCATCCTACTTCTGAAATGTAAAAGAAAGACTCCATAGACAGTTCAGAAAACACATTTACTTCATAATATCAAAACACTTTACAATATTAAACACTTCACAGTTAAAATAGCATAAAGGGTAAATACATTATTACCTTAAATTAACACCAATTAAACACGTACACAATTTCTCTTGATGTTCACTGGAGGCCGCTCGACGATCGAATGCCGCCGTATCCCAGAAATTATTCTCCTAACAACTAAAACCCCCCGCCACAACGCGTGACTCGCTCTGATTGGTTCGATGTGCGCCAATTGAAACCACGGACCAATAAGAGCGGTTCGGTGTTGCCAGTTAATAAAAACTGAATTCTGACAAGTTGCAAAAATGAAATGTTGCCAGATAATAAAAAGGTATAATATAAAATACAGACGCTAACAATTCATTTTGAAGAATAAGGATTTGAAAGTTTGTATGGGAAGCCGTACCGCGTAAACGCCCTTAAAGATGATTCGGGGGGGATTTTTTTTCTTTTTTGTAATTGTAATTTTTTGTTCCAGATTTCGAGCTAATTTTCAGCACGGCAAAGACTGGTAATGACGTTATCATCTATGGTCCCTATCGGTATAATCGTGTGAATAGATACAAAGGGTCAAAACAACGATGGCTCTGTACTCACTCAGCACGGGGTTGTAAATCAGTTATCGTTACAGTCGAAAATGTAATAATTGCACATACCAAAGAACATATCCATCCTCAGAAACGAATGGTAGATTACTGCAGCGGCCAGCAAAAGAAGCATTGATGGACGAACGTGTAAATGTGGGCCGAGGCACACATACGGTCCATCAAGTCTAGTTGTGGCCAAGCCTTGTATAGTCATCATCATCATCATCATCATATCAGCCGAAAGACGTCCACTGCTGGACATAGGCCTCCCCCAAGTGTCGCCACAACAACCGGTCCTGTGCGTCTCGCATCCATCGGTTACCCGCGACCCTCACCAGATCATCGGTCCACCTTGTGGGAGGCCTTCCAACGCTGCGTCTTCCGGTACGCGGTCGCCACTCCAAAACTTTTCGGCCCCATCGACCATCTGTTCTGCGAGCAATGTGCCGTGCCCACTGCCACTTCAATTTGGCGATCCTTCGGGCTATGTCGGTAACCTTGGTTCTCTTGCGGATATCATCATTCCTAATTCGATCACGCAAAGAAACTCCGAGCATTGCCCTCTCCATTGCCCTTTGGGTGACTTTAAGCTTTCTGATGAGGCCCATTGTGAGCGACCACGTTTCGAGTCCATAGGTCATCACTGGCAACACGCACTGGTCATAGACTTTCGTCTTGAGACACTGTGGTATGTGAGACGAGAAGATACCGCGCAACTTCCCGAACGCCGCCCATCCGAGTCGGATTCGACGGTTGACTTCCTTCTCGAAGTTAGCCCTACCTAGCTGGATCGTTTGTCCCAGGTAGACGTACTCATCAACAACTTCGAGTGCAGAGCCTCCAATCTTGATAGGAGTGGGTGCTACATGGGTATTTACCATGACCTTGGTAAATACCCACCCTTACTATACCCTTGTATAGTACTTTTCTCAAATAATGCGCGGAAATTAATACTAAGTAGTACCTAGGTAGAACTTTTTATTTGAAAAAGTACGTTTCAAAATCAATGACGAACAAAAATAATTTTTCCCGCGCTAAAGTGTTCTTTTGTTTTTTTTTCCAATAAACAGCTTTCTATTTGCAAGCCAGTTCGAAATTTAAATAAATCCTTTGATAAGTTACTTCATTGGTTCCCATGTTTCGGAGTAAAACATCGTTCCATTTTAAATTACACGACAGATATAGCTTGCTATGTTATTTATTTGGCCGCTAAACCCCGACAGATATTGAGTTTCATACAACTTTTGCCGGCTGCTGCTCGCATGTATTTGGCCAGTACAGCAATTTCGATTTATCTCGAAGAAGGTTGTCAAAATAATGCTTGTTTGAGAAAAGTATTTTTTATTTTAATTTGTGGTTACATGAACAGTCGCGAAGTTGTTTGTTGATGTCTTAAAAGAGTCGACGAGCTCTCGGACCCCATTGGGCCTAATGTTTAAACCCCAATCGGTTCAAATATATAACTCCCAATAAGGTACATAATGTCGCGATTTTATTAGTCTGGTTGTTTAGTAGTATTTAGTAGTTACTTATGGGTTATTGCATACAGAAGTCATGTTTCTAATTAATAGAAATGTATATAGTTGTAGGATATAGTTTTAGTATCAACGTATCTCCGGCACAAAATTATTGATACAAAAATATTTAAGCGTTCTAAAAATGTTATGATACCGGACAAAAGATCTTTACTATAAAATATATTTAAATATAATAATGTGTTTCAATAGAAATTTAAGACTGACCTTGACTTAAGTTTCCTTTCGTAAAATAAAATGGATTCCCTGTTTTCTTTGAAAATACACCACAAATAAGTAAGATTTATTTTTTATTTTGAAATTTTCACTTGTCAGTGCTCGAGCGGTTAATTAATGTAGCTATAGGAATCATCTCACCAGGGCCTAAACCACCAACTCTTAAAGCAGTGTTACTTTAATATTACTTCCAGTGGGAAAGAGACGGAGCTATACGTCCTGTATAGCTCCATCTCTTTCTCACTGGAAGTAATATTGAAACAATACTGCTTTAAGAGTTGGTGGTTAGGCCCCAGGAGATGCCAGGACATTGCATGCTCATGTCGCTGAAGATCATTGTAAATTAATGGTTCTTGCCTTTATTTCTTTAACATTCAGTTTTGTTCCAGATTTCGAGCCAGTTTTCAGCAAGACAAAGAGTGGTAATGACGTCATCATCTATGGTCCCTATCGTTATAATCGGGTGATAAGTTACAGAGGACCCAAAAAACGATGGCAATGTACTCGGGTGGCTTCGGGATGTAAATCAGTTATCGTTACAGTTGATAATGTTATAATTTCACATATAAAGAAACATTCCCATCCTGGTAAAATAGCGAAGGCTCTATAGTCACTCAGCACTGGGTTGTAAATCAGTTATCGTCACAGTCGAAAATATAATGATTTGGCATAAATAAGACTTTTTCCATCCTCAGGTAAATTATTTAGTAACAACCTGAGTTATTCTACACAGAATTATTGTATGCCAGGCTCAAATTACAAACATATTATGGCGGCATTATTAACAAACAATAATTATAATTCTAATACCAACATTACTGTTTGTATAGGTAATAGTTTAAAAGTAAAACAATCAGATATCACAGACAATGTAACTGAGATATTACAGTTAAAATGTAATAAAATAATATTTTGATAAATTGTCAATTAGACAAAATAATCAAATTCATATGCTAAATAAACACATGCATTTCTTAGCAGGTCATTAGAGTGACAAGTTTATGTTTTTTGACACAAATAGTTTTGTGGAACACTTAAAATCGACTAGGAATACTGTGTATTTACCAATTAGTTTTAGACATACAATAGCAAGGCTATTAGCTTATTATATTAACTCAGACATAAGTAGTATGTCGAAGTCTTCTGTAATTAAATCCACATTGTTTAGTAATAATACTAAGAATCAGGTGGCGAGCCTAAATAACTGTAGCACTATTGCTATAAATTCTTATACAAATTTTACGAAGGAGGTTCCATGTATCACTATGGAAGATTCATTTACTAATGTGGGGTCTACAAGTAGTTGTAACTCACTGCCAAGTGATGATATTGAAGTCTTGGGCCAAACTCTGGATAATAATTTAAACTAGTACGTAATACAACAGAGGATACCGGTAACAGAATAGTTATGTCTACCAATAACAAAGTATCTTCTTGCTCTCTAGTAACTAGATGTCAAAAAGGGGGTCCGCAGCAAACCTTGAAATCATTTCATCAAAATATTCAAGGTGTCATGCTCGCTAGAATGTCTCGCTGATGGTGGCGCCGGTATTGGATCATTCGGTTCCCTTCAAAATGGTTGAGCTGAATGGTGCTGATGCACGCGTCATGTTCGTGAACAGGCGCCGTCAGTGGAGACTGGTCATCTCTTAGCTGTCACTGGCTTATTTCAATATTTAATACTTATTACTTATATGGATACTTAGAATACTTTTTTTTTCCTTTCTTTACATTGTTCTCACATATAGATGCAACAAGTAATGATGTAACCAGGATTTTTGTAAAACATAAAATGGTTTAAAGTGTCCATGGAGTTTCTTGTACGTTCTTCTCCATAGAGATCTACGCTTTGGAACGTGCAAATAGCTTCATGTTTTTGACTGACTGACTTTGACAATTCGAAAGTACCTGTAAATGGTTTATTTGAAATAAATGCTTTGACTTTGACTTTGACTCAGAAACGGAAAGTGGTGGTAGGTAGGTAGGATTGCTTCACTTTAGTATTATTGTTTTAATTAGATGTAATTAGAGTATTTAGAGAAAAACTTATTACGTATGGTTCTAAATGTTTCAAATTGTATCTTAATAAAATTGTAAGGTTTATCTTCATTCAAGTTTTTTAATATATATTGTCTACCTATATTGAGATACCAGAGTAATTTATACATAAACTCATCCCTTTTTTCTCATGGGGGTCGGCAGAGACTTCAGTCAGAAGGTGAGAGTGGTTCTTGTTATATCCACTGTCATCATTGTCAATTTGAGTATCTCTGTATCAAATCTAATCGGAATCATCTCACCTGATGATTGCCAGAGTTTTCTTCCCGGGAGCACATTCATGGGGATGTCGCGTATCCTCGGAGACGGCGCTCGTGGTTTGTGAAATGTGCTAGTTTCTTCACGGCTCGTTTGGAGCAGGTTTATTACCCTGCTCACATCACAGGGTGTGCCTCGGACAGCGAGTAAATTTTTATTTCTTTAACATACAGTTTTGTTCCAGGTTTCGAGCTTATTTTTAGCACGACAAAGAGTGGTAATGGCGTCATCATCTATGGTCCCTATCGATATAATCGGGTGACAAGTTACAAAGGACCCAAAAACCGATGGCAATGTACTCGGACATCGATGGGTTGTAAATCAATTATCGTTACAGTCGATAAATTTATAGTTTCTCAAAAAAAAGAACACAACCATTTATGAATAGAATCTATTCAAAAATGTTCTTTTGGAAATTAATTAGTGTTATTAGGACAAAAACAAAACTTCACATTATTATTAAAGCTAATCTAAGCCTTGGACATAATGGTGAACGTTTGTTGCTGGTTTCATTTTCTAATGTTCTTCTTCAGTCAGTATGTCAGTATTAAAAGTTATAATTTAATTTTTAAGTATTTAATTTATATGTGGATTTCGATTTTTAAAAGTATTTTCTGATTGAAATATAAGAAAACTGTATTAACTAAACCGGAGAATAGTTTTACGCCTAAGGGCGGATTCGACCAAACCCGAATTTATACACGAGTAACTATACCAGGAATAATCTATTCCACGATTTAATTCTCGAGTAAATCAACAGTCGTTTTTCGTTCGTTTGGAATAGCTATCTGCGAATAGCAGAGTGAATGGTGAACGAATATAATACCCGGTTAAAAATTGTTGTTCTACAAACGGGACGGTGCAGAAGCAAAAGTCATGTCAACTCTCATTTGTCGTATTATAGCGTGGTAAAGTAGCTGTCAATAGTGTCAATGTCCATAAAGTTGTTTTGAAATGACAGCACAAAACAATTGGACGCCATTTTATTATTCTTGGAATAACTCCGTATTCCATGCTTAACGGTGGTATAGTGTCTATTCCCGACTATAGACTCGCTATTCCTCGGATTGTAGATGGATAAAAGTGAAATTGATTTACTCTCGAGTAAGTATCGATTTATTCCGAGATTTATTCCAGTTTGGTCGTAGCCGCCCTAAGTCGCTGGACACACAGAAAAAACGTAAGACTAGGACGGGGCGCGGACAGGGCACAGACGGGGCACCGTCGCGACAACTTAAAACATATAGAAAAGACGAGGTACGGACGTGACGTGGTTAATTGTGGTTGTGTAATTGTGTGTGACAGCGACGCGCGAGTCCCGGCATCCGCGCCCACCCCCCCGCACCCCCGTTCTCGCCCGTCTCTCGTCTGCTCGCGCCCGTGCCCCGTTCTTTCTGTATGTTTTACAATAGGGCCCAGACGAGTAAGCGTCGTGTCCGCGCCCTGTCCTTCTATATGTTTTGCATCGCGACGCTTCTATACATTTTGTATGAGCCCCGTCCTCGTCTTACGTCTGTTCTGTGTGTCCAGCGCCTTACATTTTATGTTTTCGTCTAGTGTAATTCCAAAACCTACATCTCTTTTAGTCATCTTTTATCGCAAGCATGCTGGAAGAGATATAGGTAATTAAAAGTTCCTAAGCATCACCTTTGTAGGGAAAATAATCCTGTTCCTTTCATCTTGACTGTTTTTCTATGTGTTTATTAACTATACAAATAAAAAACATTAAGCGTCCTGCCTATATTCTTAACTACCTACATTGAGATGACAATATTCTTGCTTATTGCACTAACACTATTTTCTATTTCACTAACACAGGATTAAATCTGTAGAGTCACGAAGAATGAGAATCCTATGGTCTTTCTAAGTAGTTAACGCTTCAATCTGACCCGGAGATGCAACGACACTCAAGTTTAATCAACACCATATCAGGGCCGTGACCGAGACGTGTCCGGGCCGTGGTCCGTCACAACTTGGTCGGATACGTCCTGGGCAAGGCCCAGAAACGGACGTGTATGAACGAGTTCATATAAAATTACGCCCCGATATTGTTTTGAGCTCCGGACGGCCCACGGCCTGCCTACATCCCGGGCTCGATCCGGACATGTCATATATCCACCTTAAGCGGTCATATATATCCGTGAACCACTTAAGTGGAAATTGATTCTGTTTATCATTTTTTCTTTTAATTAAAAACATGTTGTTACAGAGTTCGAGCCAGTATTCAGTAGGTCAAGGACTGGTAATGACGTCATTCTGTATGGTCCCTATCGTTATAATCGGGTGAATAGATACAAAGGGTCCAAACAACGATGGCAGTGTGCTCGCACATCATTGGGATGTAAATCAATTATCGTTACAGTGGACAATGTTATTGTTTTACATAAAAAAGAACATCTCCATACTTTGAAAAATAGGTAGTCAGGCCTCTTTTAGTTCAAATAAACTTTCTTAACATTTTTAATTGATAACGTATTTAGGGCAAACAATAAATTAAATACTGGAATAAGTACATTACTACATTTTGAATGTAAGCTATGTTTTAATTTACTTTCAATCCGCCATGGTACAGTGAGTCACAATGAGTTGAATATCCAACACTGCAAAAATTAACAAAAATTGTATAAATTCATTTTATAAGTGTTTTATTTGTTAACAATTTAGATAAGTCAAAAAGTTTTATTAAAGTGTTTTTTTGTACCTCAATTTTTTTTTAATAAAATTAAAATAGCCATGAACCCGGAAACGACTGGGGTGAAAATAAATCTGAAAGTACTTCTCAACCAACTCGATTGGCTAGGTCGATCGTTAAAATACATAATTATTATGTTGCAAGCGTTCTATGTAAGCAGTCCCATGGTTAATTGCTCAGGGTAATCGAGTTTGTTGGATGAGCATTTTTTTACTTTCTTTAATTTCTTCCTTTCCTTTTTTAAAGCGCAAGTTTCTTACAGATTATGAACCAGTTTTCAGTAGGACTACGAGGGGTAATGACGTAATGATGTATGGTCCCTACCGGTATAATCGAGTGAACAGATACAAAGGGTCCAGAAAACGTTGGCACTGTAATCGTACAACATATGGATGTAAATCAGTTATTATCACAGTCGATGATATAATTGTATCACATAAAAAAGAACATGTTCATACTTAAAAATGGAAAAAATTGGTTGGCTGCTTCAAAATCAAAATATAAAAATCATTAGGTATATTATAATAAAGTATTTTTCAGCATTGTTTTTAACAGTTTAACATGTTTTGTGTTTCTTTGTAAATTTCCTTCCATTAATATAAAATGGTTCTCCGGGATTTTGTTCGGTTGTGAAATTCCCTGCCGTCTGACATGAATGATTCCCAAACTCTTTCAGTAGGTAAAGGAAGGGTGAAATAATACTACCTATCCATTTCGTAATGTTTGCGTGTTTGTTATTAGTTTATATTAAATTATTTGATATTTATTTTGATTGAACCTGTGTTTATAAGTGTCTCATATTGGTGTTTTATTTAAATCTGCAGTGGTGGCGCCTTAAAAAAATACGCAAGTGGTCACGTTGAATAAATGCGTAATCCGTGTTTAAAATGAGAATAAAACTGAAATGTATTAATTAATTAGATGAAATCTGGGTTTAGTATTTAAGAAAATTTAGAATTCTTAAAAAAAACTGCCAAATACTACAATAAAATACATAATAAAATTTGCTCTCAAATTAAAAACTCAAATTGATTTCAGATTGAGATTAAAAAAGCAAGTTAAGAAACGAATAATTCGTTTCTAAGCATGAGAAGCACATGTAGGACCCGCGACCACGCAGGATTCAAGCATTATATTTATGCATTTAATTTATTGTTTTATGCATTTAATTTACTCTTCTTATCTTAGTAGGTATAGGTAGGTACCTACTTATGCTGAAATGTTTAATTAGAAATAAACTTTGTAAGTATTTTCCGTCCTGTCTTTTTATATGCGTGTACAGAAATCAACTACGTATTCTACCTATGTGTTATCCCCCTACAGTGCAATAACAAAGCAATATTCTTTCTCACACACTCACAACATTTTCTATTTCAGTAACATAGATTTTAATCTTCGCTTTTGACGAATATTGAGAATCCTGTGAACATTTACCGAGTGTTACCAACAGCAATCAGTAAAATCGGGCATGGAGATGCAAGTACACTAAAATTTTTTGGGCATCTACTCGAAACTGACTTCAGTGGCAATCATTTTTCTTTTCTTTTTTTTAACGATGGAGTTTTATTACAGATTTCGAGCCAGTTTTCAGCACGACAAAAAGTGGCAATGACGTCATCATCTATGGTCCCTATCGCTACAATCGTTTGAGTAGATACAAAGGCCTCAAACAACGATGGACCTGTACTCGCGCAACATCGGGATGTAAATCAGTAATCGTCACAGTCAACAATGAAATAATGATACATAAAAGAGAACATACCCATTTTGGAAAACGATAAATTTAACTATGCAAGTTTTAATTCAATTTCAACGTTCGGCTCAGCGCCGTGAGTTGAGAGTCCATCATCAGTGAAAAAATATTTAGGCGTTAATTTTTGTGTTTCTTAGTATTAATGCAAGCGGCGGTATACTAAAATGTGTGTTTTATACTGGCCAGATTTTCGCTTGAGTATATTAATTCACTGCCAAAATGATGCATTATTAAAGACGAATTATACCTACATTTCATCATAGATGCGTAGTTTATATTAAATATTATGTTGTATTGGCTTTAGTGTTTTTTTATTTTATTTTACCTACGAGGTATATTTCCGATATTTATTTTCTACCTTTTCTGTGTTGACAAAGTTTTGTACTTCCTTTATCCATGCATTTCATTTTTTAACCGACTTCAAAAAAAGGTGGAGGTTCTCAAATTGGTTGTATTTTTTTTATGTTTGTTACCTCATATCACCGTTATTTATGAACTGATTTGAATCTCTTGTTTCATGTGAAAGAATATGCTTCGCAATTGGTCGTATTGAAATTTTATCAAAATCAGTTCAGTAGTTTGGTTTTTAAATCCAAATAGTTGGAAAAGATTATGGAAAAATCATCCATGTATACGAAATTGCGTATTTTCTTTCCTGTGACTTTCCAGTGGTATTGTTGGTGTGAGGTACCACTAAAAAGTGAAAAATAAAAAACTTTTTCACAAATAAATCTGATTTCCAAAAATAACAATACAGAGTACAAAATGACTAATTTCGGAAGTCGGTGTTTTTTTTCTATTTCAGTGTCACAGGACCAAACCTTGAACTTGACGATCTCTACTGATATAATCTGCCGGACTATTCTGTTACATTGACACCGTGAAAACTTAGGTGAAGTGGGCGAGCAGTGAGCGTGAAGTGAAATGTTTTCATTTCTCAAAAAACTACGATTTGACAGCTGACTTCAAGCTAACTTCATTTAAGTTTATACGGTTTGTTTATATATATCTACAGAATAGCACTGCTGGCCCGGAGGGGACTCAAAACTGTCCTCGAGTGGCAGTAAATGTTTCTTTTCTTCTTCTATTAATAATATAGTTTTGTTTCAGATTACAAGCCGGCTTTCATAACTTCAAGGACTGGTAATGATGTCATGATCTATGGTCCGTATCGATATAATCGGGTAACTAGAAACAAAGGGTCCAGACAACGATGGCGCTGTTCTCGGACAACTTTGGGATGCAAATCGGTTGTCATCACCGTCGACAGTAAAATAATTTTGCAAAAAAAAGAACATAACCATCATTTAAAACGGCAGTCTAATCATAATTTAATGGATTTTTCTTAATTTTTTTTTGCCAATGACAAAAAAATGGTAAATGGCGAAACACCAAATTATACACTGAAATAATAATGTTATTCCTTTGGAACTTACTTAGCTTCAGTGTATTTTCAAAAGGCATGTATTTAACGCGGCGACAAACTAACCTGTTATAGGGTTTTAAAAATAATTAAGATGGGTAGCAAAAATAATAGGTTGGCAGTTATAACACATATACGTATGACCCCCACTGTTAATATTAGCCGCCAAGTCATTATTTTTTGTAACCAATTAGTTAGTCGCCTAATAAGTTGTTATTCGCCTCAAAAATAATTAGCCTTTTCAAAACACGGCTCAGCGCCGTGAGTGGAAAATCCAACACTGCCAAGATAGGCGTTCATTTTGATGTTTCCTAGTGTTTACGAAATCGGCGATTAGTTTATCAATATTGCAAAATAAATTGCGAGTGTTTTTTAATAATTTAAGATGAGTTCAAATGTTAAACATTTGAACTCATCTTAAATTTAAATCAACGGTTCTTAATATTTAATTTAACATGGACTACAATCACAAAAGTGCAGTCAATGCAATATATTATGTTTAGAATGTATGCATGATTTGACAATAAAATAAAAATATTTTTTCTAAATTAAATTTCTTTTCCCCCATGAATGAAGCACCCATCATCATCTTTGAGAAGCGCCTTTGACTTATCTGTCTCAGTTTGCCTATAAAATGAAGGTACCTATTGTGTACCTATATATCTATATTGTGTACCGCTATTCGGCTGTTGGTACCAGACCTGCCTGGGTTGTAGAATTTGTTCGAATGAGTCACCGCGGCCCTGAAACGCAAAGGGCATTTGGAGGAACGCGGATTTTTAGGCAATAAGAGTCTGATACTCTCTTCCGCACAGAGCGGAAGGAGTCATTTGGTGATTCCTCATCTTAAAAAAATGAGTACCAGAGGGTTTATACAAAATTATTTCTTTCCAGTGAACTCGTCCGTCAAAAAGCCTGTATCGTATGTCATTGACCTACTAACCTAACAAGAGACCACGTGATCTAATGGTTGCTGGCAGCTGTAACGATTGTCTAAAGTTTAATGTGTTTGGGACACATTAAACTTTAGACAATCGTTACAGCTGCTAGATTATCAGATGGCCAATTCGACAAATTTTTAAGCAACGTTCGCATCTCTGTCGCAATCTGTCAAAAGACCTCCATTTCCATTAATTTTTGACAGATTGCGACTGAAATTCGAACGTTGCTTAAATATTAGTAGAATTGACCCTCTGTTTGTCTGGTGCCCCAGTACAGCTTAATAAACTGATCTCTTAGAGAAGAGGGCAAATTTTTTTACTGTTGATGTTTTGTTACAGATTATATTGACGACATGGATATTATATTTAGCACAACAAATAGAGGTAATCCGTCTCTCAATATAGGGCGGTATCGGTACAATCGAGGATCTCTCATCGAAAAGGATAGAACGAGCCGAACGAGATGGCGGTGTATCAGGAGATCCTCAGGTTGTAAATCAGTTGTATTTACCGTCAATGATGTCGTAGTTGAACAGAAAAACAGGCATAACCATTAAAATGGATCCTATAATTGGTTTTTTAAGTATAGTGTTGTTGCAATTTGGAAAATATTTTTCTTACGGGATTCAGGTACAGTCAGAAAAAGTCGTTGTAGAAGAGAGTTCATAGCTTACGACTGATTTAATCTTTATCGTATCTAACGTATACATTAAACCATTGTTGGCCCATTTTCTTTCTTCATGTTTTTTTCATCATATTGTTTTTTTTGTATCAAGTCAATAAATATGTTTTTGTTATTTTTATGTTTTACTGCTTTGCCGAGTTTTTACTGGAAGGAGTTTAAACAAAGAGAGTTTTTTTTTAGTCTGCTGACAATTAGTGTTTATACGACGACGTTGCAAGTATTCTAAGTCATTTAACAGTAATAAACACACCGCTGTTCACACGGTTGAAATATAATTATAAAACGTGGATGCCGAGCAAATTGAAAATAAAAATAACCAAAGAAAAAATAATTTTCTTCAGCTACTTAAGCGACCTTAGCATCCCCCTCAAATAATTAATTCTATTTCAGTAAAATGGTTGATGAAGAGGAACGGCAAAGAACTGGCGATGGTGAACGGGTACACGTTCTATTGCCACAAGAACAATGCCAAAACCAAGATCTGGACCTGCACCAATGGATGGCTATGTAAGGCCAGGTTGATCACTGGCAGTGAACTGGAACCACTGAAGCGGATCGTCATATCTGCGAAGCTCGAGCACAAGCATCCACCGCCAACTTTCGTGATTGTTGATGGGTTCTATGTGAGGACCTGATGGTAGCCTCTTAGTCCATTGACTAACGCCAAGGCGTTTCTTGAAAAGTCGCCAGAATCGCAGGAACTGCTGTCGCAATGGTTGGGGTAGGCCTATGCCTAGCAATGGATGACTTTAGACTGAAATTATGACAATGGTATTCTTTAATAGCATGTATACCATGGCCAAGAATATGGTATTGATGTGCAAGTAACTCATTTAATATAGGGTTTGATGAAGATCCTAAAATGCCAGAAATAATAGCAGTAAAAAAGTAATCAAATTGCTTTTTGTAGTATTATAATACCTACTCATGTTTCATAGTGCTTTATTAAGTTAGTTAAATACGTTTAAAACGGATATCAATTTGTGATTTTAACAATAAATGTTTTCTCACTTTATTTTTATGTTTTAGACTCATCCCAAAGTCTTTGTAATTGTCAGATGAGATGTATTAACGTGTGATCTATTCTCCAACATAGACACATATTTTTTTCATAAATGTGCCACATTGTATTACATACTCCTCAAAAACCACTTCTTCAAAATCAATTTGTTTTTTTTTTTCAGTGAAATTCGTAAAGAAATTTGACGGCAAGGAGCTTGCAATAGTGAATGGTTACACCTTCTACTGTCACAGACGCCATTTGAACAATAACACCTGGACATGTACCGCTGGGCAATGCAGAGCAAGGCTGATCATCACGAAGAGTTTAAACCATTCAGAACGCAAAGTTATATCATCGAGGCTAGTGCATAAACATGCTCCACCAACATTTGCCATTAGTGAAGGAATTTATACGAAGACTCATTAGCTTCTTGTTTTGCTATAAAGATTTTTTCATCCTTAATAAATTGTTTTCTTGATTCGATCTTGAGATCCTTTGGAAATTTCTTCAAAATTGAAGCATTCATTTCTAGTTTTAATGATTATTTTTTTTCTTTTCGAATTTCTTATGAAGCTGAGGATTTTAGAAGATCCCAGTTATAAGACTCTTATTTAGCTATTACTTTTAGATAATTTTGTCATTCTCGTAATAAAAGATTTCCAGAATAAACATTTGGTTTTAATTGAAACCTCTGGCCTTATACCTGATAAGATTTCCCTGTAACACATCATAATAGCCACCCATGATAACGAAAGCTTTGCATGATTTTAGTGCATGAAATTAACTCAAATAATTATGTGCTGGCACAACCACAAAGTCGATACTAACACTTCAAAAAATGATTACAGTGCAATTCGTGAAGAGGGTCAATGGCAAAGAAGTGGCTCTAGTGAACGGCTATACATACTACTGTCGCAAGCAGAGCTTGAAAAAGTCTACCAAAGTTTGGAACTGTACTTATGGAGGGAACTGCCATGCCAAGATGGAAATCACCAAAAACCCCAAGCCATCGCGCCGTATCGTGGTATCAGCGAAACTGGAACATAAGCACGAACCTTCTGAGTACTGTATCAGTAATGGGTTCTATGTTAAATTGTAATTTGTTCGTGTAGATTTTTAGGACGTTTAGAATAAGTAGTGTTTGAGCTTTATTACGTAAGTACAAGAAGTGTACTGTTAGGATCGTAGCATGTGTGTTGCCCCTCTGTTATGGAGTTGCCATTGCCATAATTAAAACGTTGTGGGAAAAGGGATGGTGCTATTCTATTCGTATAGCTCCGTTTCTCTCTAGCGACAATATCATGAGTGCATTGGCACGTTATAGTAGGGAACCTGAAAACAGGTTGATGATTGTCTTCATCTATTTTGTGGTTTATCCATATTTTTCAAAATGTCTAGTCTTGTTGCTCAAAAACTACTAATTCTAAACGCTAATCGGAGATGTTAGATTATAGAACAGTAAAATATGGCATTTGTGAGCTTCTATTTTAATCAATTTCAAGAAACAATGTTATAATGTAATCGATTAGTTTTAGAATTTTAAAATATCTACGTGTAAAAAGATGAAAGAAAGAACGGACGAATATTGTTAGTGTTGGTGTTAGCTCTAAGAACAGAGTAATTTATGCTGTTCAGTAGTTTTGAATTTATCTTTAGTCAGTAGGAAGCTATTTAGAACTTATCACTCTATTTCGTCAATTTCTCCCTGATAAAAGAGCAGAGGGCCAATTCTACTACTAAAAATGTATGGAAATTAAGGCTTTTTTGACAGATTGCGACTGACATGCAAATGCGAACTTTGCTTAAAAATGAGAAGGATTGGCCCTCTGACGTACGCTATCAGTACTAAATTTACATCACTCATATTATACCAATTTATTGCTCTTGTGTTGGACCAGCAATATTTGCATTATACCGGTATCAGCATTTATAAATTCGACGATTCAATTTGAGCATCATGTTGTACCATCGTCCTCCTTCTTCTCACCATCCATCTTCTTGCCCTCATACTGTGAATTGTCGATGACATCATGATTCCGTTGTGGCAATGTCAGGTTTCGTTGTGGCAATGTCAGATTCCGTTGTGGCAATGTCAGGTTTCGTTGTGGCAATGTCAGATTCCGTTGTGGCAATAACTGGTCCGGAAGGCTTTGATGGTCACCGAAGAACTGCTATCAGGCCACTCCGTCTTCTGCTCTTCTCAGGGCAGTAGTCACAGTGAATCCCGCTATCGTCTTGGTCTTCAGACGTTTGAATTCATAATGTTTGTCTCCTTTGTCTATAATAATCGTAAGTTATTATAATATATATTATATAAATGTTTTTTGATAGAAAGTAAAATGTTCTTTCATTACACATGTAGAGGAAAATAAAATTCTAGTCGTTTATAACAGTATTTTAGCAGTAATCAAGTACAACGTATGTTAAAAGTGCAAAAATCTATTTTACTTACTTGTAGAGTACATGATGTAGTCGTATTTCAAATATATACTAGCTATATTAAAGTTAAATTATGATTGGATGTTAAATATTTTCAAAATACTATTTTACTTACCTAGAGTTCAAATCTAGCCGTACTTTCAAACTAATTTAGATCTTGTATTGTGGTAAAATTTAATGTATGTTAAATGTTCGCAAAAAAGAAAATCTGACAAAAAACTTCTAGAAACTATTTTAGCTATAGGTACCTATTTAAGTACAACATATTGTAGATATTTATATGGAATGTTTGCAAAATACTATTTTCATGATCTCACATAATTATGTTACTGTGTGTTGTGTTCGTGTGCGTGTGTTTATGGATTACAAATAAATCATGTTTAAAAAATACAAAATATTGTTTTGATTGCCTATGCACGAGGTTGTCCCGAATGAGTTAGATTAAACGCAGGCGATATGGGGGCACACCAAGGTAAAGATGTCCGAACGTGTTCGTCCCCACCGAAAACAATGTCCGACTGGCCTACACTAGCAGAGAATGTATTGTGTGGATAGGGAACCTTTTGCCCTGCAATGAGACAATTCAAATTTGGCTTGTCAGATTTGATTACGCTCTAATTATATTGACGTGGTTCAATTTGGCTCATCTTCATCATTATAACTTCAGCCGAAATACGTCTACAGATGGACATGTGTTTCTACCTTTCCATTCGTACAGACCTCCTTCATGCGAATTGATAGGCAAAATAAGCAGTTCGTCTGTCCTTCCTTTATATATATTTGACTAGCCGTCCGTTCCGGCTCCGCAAGTCTGCATTTTTTAATTCAAAATATTATTTCACACAAACCTTGTCTTGACAATTACGACAAACACAACAAAACATAAAATTATTCAACTCGTTTTTTTCTTTTAGCGAGACTAACGAACAGCAACTGATTATAATAAATATTTGATTTGTTATTTACTATTTTTTTTTTCAGAGACAGTTGAAGCATTTAACGTATGGGGGATTAAGAAGAATGGCAAAGAATTTGCCATTATAAACGGGCACACTTTCACTTGCCCCAAAAAAACTACCCGCAGGAATTGGACTTGGTTCTGCAGTTTGGGCAAATACAATTGCCAGGCTCAGCTCGTCACGACGCGTAATGTGGCACCCATGGACAGATACGTGGTATCAGCCCAATTAGACCATACGCATCCACCTCCATCATTTAAAACTCAGCTAAAGCCAACCAAGCGGAAGATGTTAACCTTTATTGTTTAATTCATTGTTCGTTCGTTGATGTCTTTGACCAAATAAATGTGATGTTATTCTATATTTGAATTCGAAATTTGAGATGATTATCAAATTTTGGAACAACGAACTCTATGTTTTGAAACACAAAGTTCATATTCTATTGAATGAAACCCATATTTTTAGGACCTTTTGAATATAACCGGTCACTTCAAAATCAACTTAAAATATGTAGGTAATGCTTAAGTTGATACTTGTATTGGTGGCAATGGATACAAATGCCGTCGTATTCGAGTATAAACCACACATTACACAAAGGGCAGCCGAAACGTGATTGATGGGTTTCTGGATTCCTGTTCTTACTTTGGCAAGGTATACTAAACGCTGGTCTAGAAATCAAATCCTGTAAGATCGTTTTTCAAATGATGGTATACTTTTGATAATAAAAACAATACCTAAGGCTGGACTCATACATACATTCTGAATTCCTCTCTGATTTCAGAGTCGGAATTCATATTATTAATTCAGAAGGCCCGGAAATCCATACAATTTCACTATGCCCCCCACACACATTCTGATTTTTTCAGATTATGATTTTTTCAGATCGATACTGAAATTGTATGCATTTCCGGGCTTTCTTAATTAATAATATGAATTCCGACTCTGAATTCAGAGAGGGATTCAGAATGTATAAGTCCAGCCTAAAAGTAATAGTCTGTCTGAGCAAATAAATAAATAAAATTTATTTTCAGTGAGCTGGGTGGCAAAAGACAACGGAAAAGTATTAGCAATAGTGAATGGATACACATTCTACTGCCGCAGATTTCATCCAGTAAAAAGTACATGGAGTTGTACCCAAGCTGGAAAGTGCAGAGCGAGACTAATGGTTTCCAGTGAAGACGTGGCTTCTGAGCGCAGGATCGTGTCAGCTAGACTTGACCACAACCACGCACCACCGTCATTTGTCATCTCCAATGGATTATATGTAAAGACTAGTTCTTTACAAACCGAGTGGCCGGGATGTCGAGATATGCAGAGATATCCAGTCGGCAATTTCTCGGGATACACGTTTCCCAAAAACGAATATTAACAACTTCCATGTTTAAAATACAGCTTCTGTCGTAAAGTCAGATATCATCCCGACAGAACATTCTCCTGGGATAAATGTATAATGTGTTGTTGATCCAGTTTATAAACTATTTGCCTGCCGAATTCTATACGAATTCAATGTGTAGTTTTTGCGTGAGAGAGTAACTAACAAGCATACATTCTCATAAACTTCCACGTTAGATGAAACATGAAAATGTTCTATAAAAAGAAAAGAAAAAGTGTTTATAGCCAGGCATAACAAAAACTTTATCTCTCCAAATGTGTCCCCATAACAGAAATTTTTACAAATCCTTCCTGAGATCTCATCTTTGATATATGTTTATGAGGAACTCATGAGCAAAATCTCAAACTTCTAGATCTATTAGTGTGCGTTGCCTGTGAACGAATGAATTTAGGATTTTTATTTAGAAGAATTTTATACTATTATGTTTATTCTTAAATTGGTGCTTGGTTTAAATAATAAAATTGAAGTTTATGTAGATTATTATTAAATAGGTTATGGGTGTGTTGTTTATTATTTATAAAGTTTATAATCAGATTTTAATATGTTCTGTTAATTTTGCGTCCAATACGTTTACTACCTATTTATTAAAGATATTTAGGCTTTCAAAATGCGCTGTTTTATTTGTATTTATTTATAGTGCTGCACGTTTTGAAGCTTTTATTCCGTCTGTTTAAATTATCACTAACTCTGTGGAGTAATGTGCCAGGTAGTTTATCTTTGCCGTTTAAAAATCCTGGTTTGGTCCTAACAAATTGCTTTCTTTTTAGTGACTTGGGTAAAAAAATCCAACGGAAAGGAACTGGCAATTGTAGATGGGTATACCTTCTACTGTCACAAGCAAAATATGATCAAGAGCACCTGGACTTGCACCAACGCAATGAGGTGCAAAGCGAGAATGATGATCACGAATAGACCCGACCCTGCACACCGAATGGTTTTAACATCTAGGCTAGAACATAACCATAAGCCGCCAAATTTTAGAATAACCGATGGGATTTACGTGAAGATAAATTCATTTTATTATTGAAAATTTTATAATCATATCACGCATGTCGCATGTGTTTCAAGAGTTAGCTGGCAATCATATTGCCATTAACATGCCATAAATTCAGACTCAAGTTTGCTACTGAGAATTGTTTGAGATCTGCATTATTGAAGAAGGTGGCTCCAATGTCTTCAAAACCATCTTGCAGACTGGCAAATATTTTGACACCTAATGTATCATTCGAATATAGTAGGTACGAACTATATTCGACAAACGGAGGAAAGTGAATATATTAATCAAGTAAATAATTTTATTCGTAAATATTAATTAAATCATCTAGCCATAGAAGTTTCTTAAAACTTGTTAGTTGATATATCTAGTCTCAATATTTAGCCAAAGAGAAATTCCATTTCTAACTTATTTATTCTTTTAGATTCTGTATTAATAGTGTAACTTTACTATGTAGTAGTTGTGATTTTTTGAAGTTTTCCAATCATTATAATAATATTCAGAAGTGTATGCGTAACATTGTTTTTCATTTTTATTAACCTGTTGCGTTATTTTTGCGAACGAAACCATGACATGAAAAAAGTAAAAAGCAATTTACAAAAAAATCTATAAAGAAACACCAAAACTTTAAATGTAAACTTCTCATTATTATTTTTCAGTGACATTTGTAAAGAAAGCAAACGGCAAGGAGCTTGCCGTCTTAAATGGCTACACATTCTACTGTCACTTTCGCAATCTGTCATCTAATACCTGGTCCTGCTCCTCCGGTCGTAGCTGCAAAGCCGCGCTGATTGTCAGCAATGATGAGAGAAGGTCCCTGATAAGAGCTAAACTGGAACACACTCATGCACCTCAAAAGTTTCTCATTTCCAACGGTTGTTATATCAAGCTGTGATTGACAATTGTTATGATTATTTTTGCCAAGTCCCGCTATGGGAAATCGTATGTCGCGAACTGGTACCATAGGTATTACTTTATTTTTTCTTAATAAACTACCACTTACTAGGAATGGAGTTTTTTTTTGTTAGTAAGGTTCATGCACACACATTTATCAAGTCGTTGTCACGTCACCGTCTTGTCGTCAATCAATCACTGATTATGTGTGAATATCTGACTGACGTTAGTGGCCGGTATCCTTCGAAGGCTACGAATCCTACTAAACTATATTTCTTGACGTGACTGATCAGCGACGCGACGTGGACGTGTGTCACGTACGTTCCTTAAATACTGCCACACAGCGCGGGTTTCCTGTAATCAATACACACGAAGCAAATCCGAAATATTGTGGATGCCCATTTTAATTGTCTTTCTTTATTTGAATACATTTTATGATTGCATTATTAATTTGTTTATATTTAAGTTTAAACCAATTTAAGTTCTATAAACCACTTCATGTACCTAAATGAAAATAAAAAGCATCGGATTTTTTCGTAATATTTGTGTTTATTAACAAATTTAAGAACTAGTAATTCTATCGCTCGAATTAGTAATTCTATCGCTATGGAATTTTATTTTCAATGTCTATGCATGCCAGTACTGTGACAATAAATACTTTTCTTGCTGTCTTCCTTTAAATATTCATTGAAAAGAAGGACACTCAAAATTATATCGTTCACAGTGTTTTGGGCGAAGAAACAAAACGGTAAAGAGCTTCTTGTTGCAAACGGCTACTCATTCTATTGTCACGGGCATAATCGGTGCACAAACGTTTGGAGATGCTCTGCGGGACGTGTCTGCAAAGCTCAGCTTATTATCACCAACGATGAGAAAAGGATCGTGATCAAAGCTAAATTGGATCATACTCATGCACCACCAAGCTTTGTCATCAAACAAGGAGTTTATATCAAGCTGTAATGGACAAAAATATAATTATCACTTTACTCAATTAATTTGTTGTTATTTTCTCTTGATCAATAAATACTGACATGCATGTACGTAAGTGACGGCAGACCTTGTATTGTTGCAACCCCTCCATCTGCTCTACTTATAGGTGTCGGTCAAAATATATATTTGTTGCTATGTGAATAATTCACAAATTCATTCATCCATTCATTTTTATTCTCAGTAATTTAATAATTTCCAGCAGCTAGGCTCTTATGGCTGACGCGTCATGCGCCTCTGAAAAATAGCGCAATCAATTTTGGTACTAATAGGTACCTATCAAGAAGCCACGGGGAAGGATCGTGGTAGTTACCTTCTCATACATAAATAAAAAATGTTACCATTTCAGAGTGCGGGTACCGCATCTAGTTTACTCTTCGGGAAAAAAGTATGGCGGTAAGGAATGGCAGTCAGCAAAACAGTTATTTTAGCAAATAGATGAACAATTTTAACTCTTTATGATATCAATTTTGTGTTGGAATCTTATGCTTTTTGCTATTTTTCAGTCAAATGGGCAAAGAAAGAGGACGGCGAAGAAGTTGCTATTGTTAATGGTTACTCATTTTTTTGTCACGAGCAAAATAAGTTTACAAACATTTGGAGGTGCTCTTTCGGAAAACCCTGCCAAGCTGAGCTTATAATCACCAATGATGAGGATCCTACCTCCAGGGGCTTGGATCCTAGATCTACATTCTATCACTCTGGTCATGCGCCTACAAGATATGTGATATCCCAAGGGCATTATATCGACTTGGTATTTTAATGACTTTGATACCTTTGTACATACATACTAGGTGAAATTTCATTTAGCACACGGTTATCTACGGCTATAAGGCTGTTATAAGGTTCACAACACTGTTATTTTAATAAGGTTTTGTTGTTTTTTCTATTTTTGTGTGTTGTGCTGTTTAGTTTTTATTTTGTCCTAATCTTGGCCAAATAAATGTATTTTGTTTATTTTATTTGGTACACTAATTGATATTTCTGCCTTTGTAACGCCGTAAGTGACTCGTTCACGTCGGTATTGAACATACAAATAACTATCAGCATTTTTGCTTCTTAGCCCTTAAACCGGCGTTCAAGTAGTCTACGGATTTAAGCAACGCAGTTTTTTGTCATGTCAAAATCAAAGTCGGGAAAACTATAGAGAAGTTAAGAAATTGAATATTTAAAAAACCGGCCAAGTGCGAGTCTGACTCGCGCACGAAGGGTTCCGTACCATTAGCTATAAAAAAACAAGCCAAGTGCGAATCGGTCTCGCGTACGAAGGGTTCCGTACCATAATCTATAAAAAAAACGGCAAAAACATCACGTTTGTTGTATGTATGGCTTCCCTTTAATATTTGTTTTATTTTAATTTAATTATTTATTTTCAAAGTGAATATATTACAAAATCTGTTGCCGTTATCAATATCGAGCAAAAACGAGCTAAAAAATCACGTCTGTTTTATGGGAGCCCCCTTAAATATTTATTTCATTCTGTTTTTTAGTATTTGTTGTTATAGCAGCAACAGAAATACATCATCTGTGAAAATTCCAATTGTCTAACTATCACGGTTCATGAGATACAGCCTGGTGACAGACGGACGGACGGACAGACTGACAGACGGACAGCGAAGTCTTAGTAATAGTTCGTTTTACCCCTTGGGTCTGGAACCCTAAAAAAGACAATGTAGGTATAATATGGGCATTCGGCATTCATTAGGCACCCTTAGCTTTGCACTCGAGTACGGCTAGAGAGAAAAATAAAAGGATACTGAGATTAAATCTTTTCTCTTTTTCAGTGCAATGGGCCAAGAAAGCAAATGGCAAAGAACTTGCTATTGTTAATGGCTACTCCTTCTATTGTCACGGGCGTAACCGGCACACTGACATATGGAGGTGCTCCTTCGGCAAGCCTTGCAAAGCTCAGCTGATCCTCACCAATGATGACACCCCTACGTCGAGGTTGTTGGTAAAATCTAAACTGGATCACTCCAGACATGCGCCTACAAGATTTGTAATTTCACAGGGCATTTATGTCAAATTATAATGAAAATAGCAAGTAGTTGCTCTGTACCTACACAAAGAGGACTAAATGGTTCCAAACACTGCACATTTTTGCCAACATAATATACGCGGCCTGCGACCTTTCAGGCCTCTCATTCCCGAAAGAAAACTTGCCAGGAACGCACGTACGTTGTTATTAAATTTCTCTACGTACCTTATGTATTTTTTTAAATTACCTATGTGAAATCTTACGTCAAAGTCAAGGCATGTGTTGTATAATTAAACCATATACAGCATGATTGCAATGTCAATGTAAGTTGAAGGTACAGTAAAAACTAAGTGAACCAAGCATAGCCACAGTTTATGTTTCGTACACTCTGAATATATTATGTACTTAGATACTGTTACGCGCCAGAATTAATGCCGGGTACATAACGTTATAAGTTACTACTAGCGCCATCTAGTATCGAGTAGCAGAACTAGTAGAGTCAAGATCTTTCTAGACATTTCGATGCTAGAACATTCTAGAGTTTTCAATATGTGTTTAGTCGGGACCGGTATGTAGTCGAACTTTCTAGATGTTTCTATACTAGAAGGTTCTAGAATTATCTGCCGACCTATATAAGGCCCGCATAGCCTGCGATCGAGTCAGTATTGATTTTGCGATACAAACGACAACTTCGAGAGCGAACTTCGACTGCGAATTAAAGTGATCAGTAGTGCAATTGTGATTTATAGTTAGTGAGTTTAAGTTGTAATTAGTGTTGATTGATTAAAGTGTCATTTTGGTTATTTTATCGGCTGTTTTTATTGTCACGAACCCTAAGCTCGTAACAATTGGTGTCAGAAGAGTGGATATTTAAACTATGCCGATTCTACCAAAGGACGACACGGAGGGTATCCGTACCCGGAGTCAACGCCAGCAGGAGACGGACCAGAGGCGTTTTGGAGGTGCAACGCCGCAGACGTTGGAGGGCCAGTTGCCGACCATGGAGCCCGGCCCATCCACAGCAGCTCCAGCATCTGCAGCACCAGACTTTGGAGCTCTGATGATGATGCTGCAGGAACAGGCTCGCCGGCAGGAGGAACAGGCTCGCCGGTTGGAAGAACAGCTCCAGCGTGATAAGGAGGAACAGGCTCGCAAGCAGGAGGAACAGGCTCGCCGGCAGGAGGAACAGGCTCGCCGGTTGGAAGAACAGCTCCAGCGTGATAAGGAGGAACAGGCTCGCCGGCAGGAGGAACAGGCCCGTCGGTTAGAAGAACAGCTTCAGCGTGACAAGGAGGAACAGGCCCACCGACAGGAGGAACAGGCGCGCCGCCAGGAAGAACAGATGCTGCTAATGAAGGACCTTCGCGCGGCCTTCGGGAAAGACATGAAGGAGGTGAAGGAGAAGGTTGCTGAGCATGACAACCGCCTGTCAGAAGCTGAAACCCAGATCAGCAAGTTTAATGACGTCATTGCTGATGTAAAGAAAGAGTTGGGCAACCTTAAAGTAGGGGATGGAATTGCAACTCCCGTAGCTACTACGCCTTCGCTACGTGGATTCAAAGTGCCGCCCTTCGATGGGACATCTTCCTGGTCAGCCTACAAAATACAGTTTGAGGCTGTTATGAAGGCGAACGGCTGGAATAAAAATCAGGCCATGACTGCCCTCACCCTAGGCCTGCGCGACCAGGCCTTAACTGTCCTGGAAGCTCTCGGTAAGGAAGTAACTTACGAGCAGCTCCTTGAGGCGCTGGAAGCCAGATATGGTGACGCTCATCTGGAACGCGTTTTTCGTGCGCAGCTCAAGGATCGCGTGCAACGTAGCAGTGAAAACCTGCAGCAGTGGGCCCTTGAAGTGGAAAAGCTGGTCCGTAAAGCATACCAGTCTGTACCTGCGCTCATTGAAGGGAACCTGGTGCAGGCATTCATTGATGGCATCCGCGACCTTGAGGTAAGAGCTGCTGTGAGGCTCGGGCACCACGGGACCCTTAAGGACGCCTTGGCCCATGCACTGGAAGTGGAAGCTGTGCGGCAGGATCACCGTTCCCATCGCGTCAGAGAGGTTGCAGCGGCTACGGTTCGCGACCGTTCTAATGGATACAGCCCTAGGTGCTATGGCTGCGGTGAAAGGGGCCACCTTCGATCCAGTTGCCCTAAGCGAACTGTAGAAAGAGAAGCTGTGTGGCAGGATAGTCGTTCCCACCGTGGCATGGAGGTTACAGAAACTGCCGTTCGTGATCGTTTTAAAGGGTATAGCCCTAGGTGCTACGGCTGTGGTGAAAAGGGCCACCTTCGATCTAGTTGCCCTAAGCGAACTGCAGAAAGGAATGATAGCCGATCTCTCGGAGGTAGGATGGCTAACAGCAGCCCCAAGCGGCTGCAGGAGCACGACTTGGTAGTCGAACATCGCAGCTGTAGATCTCAAGGCAACGCAGTTAAATTGTCAAGAAGACCTTGCCCTGAAGTCTGCAAGCATTGTACTAGGCAAGAGGGTAAAGAAGTCGTACCTGTGAGGATGCTCAAGACAGAGCTCTGCAACGAGTGGAAGGAAAAACTACAACTTGCACAGCAGGAAGATTCGGACATTAAGCCGATTCTGGAATGGATGAAGGCCAGTGCTCCTAAGCCAACGTGGAGCGACATCTCAGCGATGAGTTCGATCACAAAAAGCTATTGGGCCCAATGGGACAGCTTAGTGATTCAGGATGGAGTTCTGTGCCGTAAATGGGAAAATGCTCGGGGAGACAGCTGTCATTTGCAAATGGTTGTCCCTAAAGCTAAAGTACCGGTTGTTCTAGAGTTGTACCATAATGGTTGTTCAGGAGGCCACATGGGAGTTAAACGGACTCTTCTGAAGATACGGGAACGGTTTTACTGGGTCCACTGTCGTGACGATGTCGAGGACTGGTGTCGCAAATGTACAACTTGTGCGGCTGTTAAAGGACCGCAGACTCGTGGTAAAGGTGCATTGAAGTTGTACAATGTTGGTGCACCATGGGAAAGGATAGCCCTAGACGTTGCGGGACCGTTACCGGAAAGTGAAAGTGGTAACAAGTATTTCATGGTTGTAATGGATTACTTCACTAAGTGGCCGGAAGTCTTCGCCATTCCAAACCAAGAAGTTTCAATAGTTGCAGATAAACTAGTTCATGAAGTCTTCTGTCGTTTTGGAGTACCCTTGGAGATTCACAGCGACCAAGGAAGGAATTTTGAGTCCCAAATATTCCAGGAAACTTGTCAAGTTATGGGTACTCATAAAACGAGAACAACTTCTTACCACCCACAATCAGATGGAATGGTGGAACGATTTAATCAGACATTGGAGAGATACCTGGCAAAAGTGGTGGAGAACCGGCAACGGGATTGGGATAAGCAAATACAACCGTTTTTGCTGTCATACCGAAGTGCTGTTCGCGAAAGCACATCAGTGACACCAGCTTTCGCAAACTTTGGTAGAGAATTACGGCTGCCTGCAGACCTCATTACCGGAATACCACCTGATGCCCCACGCAGTATAACCGATTATGCGAATGACTTGCGGAACAAAATGAATGACATTTATGAGCACGTCAGACACTCGGGCCAGCAAATGTCTGAAAAGATGAAAACCCGGTATGACCGCAAAATGAACAATAAAGGATTTGACGAAGTTTCACTAGTGTGGTTGCACAATCCAGTTCGCAGCAAAGGGAAATCTTCTCAGCTTCAAGCTAAATGGGACGGGCCGTACCGGATTATGACGAAAATCAATGACGTAACCTACCGCATACAAAAAGGTACAAGAAGTGCTCCTAAGATCGTCCATGTGGATCGACTGGCGCGTTATTATGGGGCCGATAATGCTCGGGACGAGCATGTCTTAGGAGGGGGCAGTGTTACGCGCCAGAATTAATGCCGGGTACATAACGTTATAAGTTACTACTAGCGCCATCTACACTTTCTAGATGTTTCTATACTAGAAGGTTCTAGAATTATCTGCCGACCTATATAAGGCCCGCATAGCCTGCGATCGAGTCAGTATTGATTTTGCGATACAAGCGAAAAATTCGAGAGCGAACTTCGACTGCGAATTAAAGTGATCAGTAGTGCAATTGTGATTTATACTTAGTGAGTTTAAGTTGTAATTAGTGTTGATTGATTAAAGTGTCATTTTGGTTATTTTATCGGCTGTTTTTATTGTCACGAACCCTAAGCTCGTAACAATACTTTGATATTGCACAATGGATGAATATTTTTTGGGAAAATGTTTTAGTCGCAATTTCAATGGCAACTCTTATTCGTAAGTTTTCACAACACCTACAATCCCTTGGGATTAATTAAAAAGTTTCGGTGTTTGAAATTATCCGGTGACAGATGTACAAATATGTAGGTAGGTTCCAAATAATAAAAGCCAACGAAACCGGAGAGAGGGGTAGGTACAGATATTTTGAACAATAAAATCGTTTATCCTTTTTGGGGCTACTTACTTGGGTTGTACGTGCTACGGGGCACCTGTTTGGGCCGATTGGGCCACCATAGGGGCGGCACGACGTAAATTGTTTCAAAGCCAGCGTTTGGCTTTGATATTCCTATGCAAAGCGTATAGGACGGTTAGTACTGAAGCCTTACCGGTACTGGCAGGTGTATTCCCAGTCGATCTAGAGATGCAGCGACGTGCTGAAATGTACTACTACGCTCGAAAGATCACGGACCCAGAGTTCTTACCGTAACTTGTCCGTGCTCTAGATTCCTTAAACCCCAGACTGACGTCTGGGAGGAACTTTTATCCGAATGGCAAAGTAAGTGGGAAAATTCCATCAAAGGTCGTCACCTTTACCAGTTCTTTCCATCCGTTCGTGAGCGGCTGGATAGGACATGGCTGGAGTTGGATCACTGTGTTGCCCAATTTTTCACAGGTCATGGCAACTTTAAGAGTAAATTATTTTCCTTTAAGCTTGTGTCTTCTCCTTTCTGTCAATGTTGTACATCTGACCTTGAATACGAACAATCCGCACATCATATCTTATGGGAGTGTATTCTTTGGCAAACTGAACGCAATATCATGTAGAATTAGTATTAATGTATAATCTGTGGTGCTTGGCAACTGGGCTTAACCCAGTTGTACTTATATGTCCCTTGGTGCCTATTTGGCCTAGCTCTGTTCTGTCTCCTACTTAATAAGGAGGGATGTGGAAATTATTTTTTTTTTCCTACTCCTCCGCTGTTATTTTCTGATTAATTTCGTTGCGGGATCCAAGACAGTTGAATCATTTCTCTGGGACTCGTCGAGCTTCATTGACTCGGCGTTTTTTCTGGTGATCGCCAATGTTGATTCTGGCTTTCAGAAGTTGCAGTGGCTTAGGAATGTGGTGAGGTGGCTTGTCCCAATAAAAAAAAAAAAACATTATTTTAGCAATTGTGTGCTTGTTGCGTCCCCGCTACCACTTGGCTGTCTGACTTTATATTTTGCCAGTTCAAACTAAGGATTTTTATCTCTTTTTCAGTGGAATGGGCAATGAAAAGTACCGGCAAAGAAGTTGCTATTGTAAATGGATACTCATTCTATTGTCACTGGCGACGTCAGGTCACTAACGTTTGGAGCTGTTCCAACGGACCCCCTTGCAAAGCTCAGTTGACCATTACTAACGGCGATACTCGGCAACTGGTCAAAGCTAAGTTGGAGCACATTCATGAACCACCAAGTTTTACCATTCGTCACGGAAATTACATTAAGCTTCGCAAATGATGGTTTGCTGTACTAGGTGAAATCTTACAGTCCCGTTAAGTTATTTAACTTCTGGCAGTAGCCCAAGCAGCAACTCATTAGCAACGAGAATAAAGAATAAAGATCATGGTGGTTTTAACATTGATTGATTGGAAAACAGAGGTAAAATAACTATGAACGGACTGCGTGTCCTGAATCCACGTATTTTTTCTTTGGTAAAAATTATAAGTACCAACATAATTACTTCACGCGTGTTTTCATCGCATTATTCTTAATTTTTTGATAACGTGAAAAAAAAATACAAGTCTACTTAATTGTTTTTGGAAATTATGTGACGGACTAATTAGATTTTTTCAGTAAAATACCATACTGGCTTTTGTGAGTTTGATTTTCGTAGTAATAGTTGTCTCGTGCCTACAGTATTGTAAAGGCATCCACTTGGTCGGCATCGCGGCGTATGGGGCGTTGGTTTTTGTTTTATACTTAAATTATAATAAAGTTGTGATTTCTCAAACTATTCGTTTTATTTTTTCGGAAAATTATTATAAGTTCAATTTTATTGGCGCTAAGTGATGGTCTCGCACTATTGCACGGATACGTGACGCATAGTTCTCCCTATTTGTGTTACGTTTTTTCTTTACTTTTTATGTGGCATAAATAAACTGTCTTTCTTGTTCTTTTTTTTTAATTGAGATGGGTTTACTCTTGACTTTAGTCTAGGTCAGAGATGACAGTGCCAAAGTCGACGATGGAGCGAGCTTACCCAGAAGAAGATGTTCACTATAACTTTGAAGAGCCTGGTCACTCTTTCATGTTGACTGACAAATATTTATTCCAGTGTGAAATTATGAACAACGTAATATACCTACCTAGTTCATCATATCACAGAAGGGGCCTAAGTATTTATCTTCTGTCTTTTTCAGTGACATTTGTAACGAAAAAGGATGGGAGAGAGCTAGCTCTTGTAAATGGATACTCATTCTACTGCCACTGGAGGCGTCAGCTAACATGCACTTGGAGCTGTTCCTCCGGCCACATCTGCAAGGCTCAGCTGATCACCGCCAACAATGCTTCTCGGTACCTGGTCAGAGCGAATTTAGAACACAATCATCCACCGCCGAGATTTGTTATGTGTAAAGGTCGTTTTGTCAAAATCGGCAAATGATGGTATTCATTTTTAATTGCATTCCATAATGTTAAAAAGATCTTATAATAACTTTAAACTTATTCTTATGGTAACTTTAAAAAATTAAGAACTGTAGGCATAGCAAAGAGTAGGTAATTTAAATAGGAAATAGTCAAGAATGCGCACTTGCGAAGTACTCACAACCAGCGTGTAGAACCAGATCTATGAAAAAATAGTAAACGAAGCAAAAATAAGTGTTATAGAAAATTTAAAGACATTTGGCGCTCTGCAGCTTATGTCTATTTTCTATGAGATCCGGGTGACTCCCAAAGGAAATAGGGGCAAGTTAAAAAAGTTAAAATCATAGATGTAACCTGGAAGCTTGCTATTCTTAAGTGGGATTAGGCCGGACATGTCTGCCGCATACCAGATGAGCTATGGGCTAAAAAAAAGTGTGTGTCAGCTCCGACGCACGACTGGAGTTTACTCCTTAAGAACTATTATTGTGTAGATTATGTAAAAAGAGGGTAAGTGAAAGCATCTTAAAAAATAATCAAAGCATATATAAATGTTTATTCATATTATTTACATCATTCCAAAATAAAACAAACTATTTCACATAATAATAAGCTGAGTATACATACATATTCTCGAAGTGAAAGGTGCGCAAAGTACGTTACGTAAAGGAACGTAACGCCTCACTTTTAGTTAACGCTCGATTTAACTCCTTATAAAATTTTCATACCGCGGGCTAAATATGGAAATCATTTCTTAAGGAGTAAACTCCAAAAACCCTTTTAATGGGCTGCATTAAATGCGACGAAATAGGCGACATCACTCCAGACCAAGACGAAAGGGAAAAGATTAACTTCCTCTGTCACTGCAGGCCAGTCCTCAGGCTCAGTTCTGACAGAGCAGTGCCAGAGGACAGACGTATGTGTAAGGGACCTTTGTCCAGCAGTGGGCCATAATGGGCTCATTAGATTAGATCAAACCTACAAGTAGTATGTAAGAAACGATTAAATTGCCATTGTAATTTTTTATTTTGCGATCAATAACTATATTATAAATAAGTACTTATGGTGATTAAAATATTGTAAGTAAATCATAATAATTTTGCGGGTACCTGTGGTGTTTATCTATATTAGGTTGTAATTAAAATTATGTTTCTAAATATTTTACTTTACGTCGGCATCGAAGCGTACGTAGATAGAACCGGCAATTTGTTTGGCTGGCTCTAGGCCAAAAACATTTTATTAGCGGCAGCGATTGTAATGTCAAAAATGTACGGGATTGAAAAGCGCTATCGAAACACGGGATCAGCCCCTTAGCAGTTTAGCATTTCAATGCACGTTGTCGATAACAGATGACATTTTGTGAGCCTCAGCCTGAGGTCTCGAGCGTCATTGACTCGGCTTTTTTTTCTGGTGGTCGCCACTTTTGATTCTGGCTTTCAGGAGTTGCAGTGGTTTGGGAATGTGGTGTGGCGGGCTTGTCCCAAAAAAAATAATAAAAGGGCTCCGAGCAACGGGCGGGCACGCGCCTGCGCGCGGCGACGATGAGTGAAATGTATGGAGTTAGGCCGCGCACCCGCAATGCAAAGTATATTTTGTTCCTTTGACGCCATAATTATTGTATCATGTCAGCGCCCTGTTTGCGCGCCCTGTCTGCTTTGTATATCAAGTTCCTAAAAAACTTTCAAATTCAATTTGCAATGACATGTCGGTGACAATCTATGTCAGAAACTTGTCAAAATGTTAGGAAATTATATAAGAGGTGTTTTTGACAAATTCCAACAGAAATGCAAATGCGAACGTACTCTACACATACGGGAATTGAATTCAGTAAACACAGGTCTATTGGAGACAATATAAACCTTGCAAATTCTTATGACATGCATACGCTTCGATGCCGAAGATGTGGTTTGGACCTTTAATCATAGGTATTTTTTATCTAATTACTTTTAATAAACTAATTTAGACAAAATAAATTGTTTTGTAATTTTACCTATTACGTGAAATTTTAGTGGAATCAATAACTTCAATAAATATCACGCACAGAACCGGTTGTTGTGGCGACACTACGTCCAGCAGAGGTCGTCTTTCGGATATGATGATGGTGATACATATCACAATAAATTATATTCAATTTGACCTGTGCCTCTCCAATTACTAAAGATTTTATCTATCACCTCAGGATATTTATTTTTGGCCGTAACGAGGCGGAACAGCTGAGAAAAATATGGACACTATCAACTGTTGGTAAAAACTAAATTAAAACACTCCAATTTATCGACTTGTTCTTGAGCTGGTCAAAAGTGAGACATGCGCTTGTGATTTCATCGAAGTTTTTTGTGAGTCTTGCATTTTTGTGCAAAAAGGACTTGCCAACCAACGAAGAAACATTTCAAGCGACGGATAACGTCGAAAGGAAGAAGAAAACAAAAAAAATCGTTGCACCGAATCCAAGTTACAACGGACAATACCATGTAGAAGATGCATTTATGATGACTATTTCTGTTTTCAGTGCAATCAAATGGAAAGGAACTTGGCATAGTCAATGGCTACACCTTTTTTTGTTGTAGAGAGGATAGTCCGAGGAGGACTAATTGGAGGTGCACCAAAGTGCAAAGCTAGAATGGTAGTCAGAGAAACTGGGTCGGATTCCAGTGTAATTTGTACTGCTAATCTGGAACACACACATCAACCCCCAGTTTAATAGTTTCCAATGGAGTTAATTTTAAACTATGTACTTTAGGCTTTTCTTAACGTACAACGGTGACAAATTTAGCAAAAAAGTAGCATCTAAATAAGTTTAATTTTTAAGAAGAATGACGTTACAAACTTCTTGGTAGGTATATTATGTAGAAGTCCGATGATTTTTATCCTAATTTGTGCCCTACAAAGTACCACTGTTTAAAATATAATTCTTTAGAAAATACTCTTATGTCTTCTGGCTTGCATAGCCCGAAATTTTCCGCCTTAAAGCCATCAAAACGAATGTGCAATTAATTAAAATTTCATATTTCAGTGCGATGGGTTACAGAAGTAAACGGAACGGTCCTTGCTGTCTTGAACGGCTACACATTCTTTTGCGGGAAGAAATTATCGCGAAAAAGTATCTGGTATTGCACCTATGGAGTACAAGGGGGATGTTACGCCAGGCTTAAATTTACCAATAGCGACTCACAAGTTGACCGTAAACTATTGTCAGTGAAGGAGAAGCATACGCATGCACCTCCTAAGTTTTATATTTCTGATGGATATTATATTAAAATTTAAGCTTCAGCTACTGACCTGACTAAGGCAAAATGACACGAGTTGTAAAGAAATTTCACCTAGAATGATGTTGTGTAATAAGTGTTGACTCAAATTGTGATCAAATAATATCGTTTGTAAATTTCAATAAATAAACATCTAATCTAATAAGCCTTTTACGACCCCCTGCTGGGCAAACGCCTCTTAAATTATAGTGTAGAAGTCGAAAGTCTCTTTTCGGTACAAGTCAAGTTCGTCTCACCAACGTTATCTTAGCTTTACTGTTTAGCGTTAAATCATTGTCTTTTGTTGAAATGTTTTAAGACATTATAGGTAGACTAGTTTTTGTAGTGTCGTATTTGTCTTACATTTTTAGTGATGAGAATGATGATTAAAAAATGTTTTACGGTGATAATATTAGAATGAAAATGAAATTGAATATAAATTTAAATATTGATGAATGGTTAAAGTCCCGTTTATGGGAAATGATTATTTAAAAAAAAAGTATTTTTTTGTTTTTTAAATTTTTTACCGATTTATTTTTAAGGGACTTGAAAATTCATTTCTTGTTTTGTTTCGTTTTTTATGGACAACAACAGTCTATAAAACTACAATATGATCTTAATCTGACACTTCTGTTGATCTAAATCAATATCTAAATAATAATATAATACATTAATAACATTTATTTCCAGTACAATGGGTGAAAAAATTTAACGGAAAGGAACTGGTTATTTTCAACGGGTACACTTTCTACTGCAGAAGATTAAGAGAGAGGGTAAATACCTGGTATTGCACCTATGGGGCTTGTAAAGCTAGTCTGGTATTCATACACGACGTTGATCCCTCAAAACGTCAATTAGTATCTATTAAGGAGCAAAACCATACCCATGGCCCACAGTCGTTTGAGATTTCTGATGGGTTCTTTTATTTCAAAAGGAAAAAGTCAGGCGCTGTTTCGCGAAGACTCTCTTCTTAAGAATTTTTGTTTTATTTTTACAAGCTTTTATAAATTAACTTCCACTGTTCGTATGTTTGTAACTTCTCCGTCAAAATTTGCAAACGATTTTTCGACAATTGGTTGGTTTCTACTTAGCTAAAATTATTCATACACCTTTAGTTCTGGTGACAATACAATATGCAATTTTTCCTCAACCCCCATGATATGGGTATCAAACAAAAGGCTTGAAGAGTAGAAAACAATAAAGTTAATAACATTTAATTAAATTCAATATGACCGCTACATAAAAGCTAAAAATTATTACTAACATAATTTAAGTGCCTACCTCCTATCTACTAACACTATTGTGAAGCATTTGTAGTACCTACATCAGTTTATCATTTAAATGAACGTCTCCGTGACAAGTACATATTTTCGTTCTTTTATTTCTCTACTCTCTGGTGTGTCATTTCCCAATGAATCCAAGAAGATCCTAAAGGTGTTTTATTTAAATCCTGATCCGGGTTTTCAATTAATATTATATACCATGCCCAGTAATGACGTAAATGCAACGTGTAACAAAATAAACGCAATACCTTAAAACGGGTCATTGTACCATTGTTTAGCTATTGTTAAAATATTTACCTATAAGTAAATTATTAAACAACATTTTAAAAAGTCACAGCACCAATGTTATTGTATTATCCATCGACTGGAATAAGTACGTAAGTCATCGTCACTTCATTCAGTCGCAATAGTCGACTGTACAATTTTTTTTCCCTGGCGCGCGTGGTAACAGTTATCCGTTTTTGTTGTCGATAATATTTTCAAGTATCTACCCTCACTTAACCCTCTTTGTTGAATTGCCTGATAAATAGGTGACGAAGTTGTGACTTGTGGGTAGTTTTTCTTCATTAGTGTTTCTGTGTGACGACCGTAGTGGTGTAGTGCATTTACTGTGTTCATAATGGATTCAAGAACCATAAGGTTATTAAATCTCGCCTTTAATAATGAGATTAAAGGTAAGTTTAGAATGTTATTCTGACATTTTTATGCAAGATGCAAAACATATGTATAGTTTTTGCTGATATAATTACAAATCATTAGAATCACAACAAAAACATGACATTTTACTAATACTACAACATACCATCTATGCACTGTAGAAGAAGGCAGAAAGATAACAAAATAAAAAGAAATTTAGGCCAATCCTATGCGACAGCTTCTGGGCAAACTGCTTATCGGCAAACGTCAAATAAAGGAATTACCTAATTGTCGAAATAAATGATGAGCGTTGCTCATCACAGCGAGAAGGTTTGGAAGTTTGGATCTTATGATTTAAGGGAAGCGTTCGTTTAATCTTTTCAATTACCGACTTAGGCCGCAAATTCGGAACGGAGCAGCGCGTGCAGAGAGGCGTTGCTTTGAGCGTGCACGCTCGAATATAGAACGTATAGACTTCTCTCTTGCAGTATTCGTATTTTGATCAGTGTTCGGCATTTTAACATGCGTGTACAAGTGATATTTTGTTCAGTGTGTCAAGATTTGCCAGTAAAAGAAGTGGGTGTGTTCATAAATAAAATATGGAATGGGAAGATATTGACATATTATTAGAAGAAAAAAGAAAACTCGTTTTTAAGATAATATAATATAATATAATATAATATAATATAATATAATATAATATAATATAATATAATATAATATAATATAATATAATATAATATAATATAATATAATATAATATAATATAATATAATATAAAAGTAAAACAATATTGAATAAAGAGATTCTTTAGGAGAATTTAATAAACTATTAATTTATTTCAATTTATTTTAGTAATTTCATTCAATCAAATCATTTTCAATAAGGCAAGGAGTAAGTCCGCATGACAAAGAAAAAGAGAGGCCTAGTGGTGGGCATAGTCGGACTGGGGATGATGATCATGAAAAAAAAAACTATGATTATAAAAATCTTATTTATTTTCAGTTCAATGGGTGAAAAATTGTAAAGGAAAAGAACATGCTGTTATAAACGGATACACTTTCTACTGCAGAAAATTAAGGCCTCGTCTTAATACCTGGTACTGCACGTACGGAAGGTCTTGTAGAGCCAACTTCATTTTCCTGTACGACGAAATACCCTCAAAACGACAAATATTGTTTATTAATGAGGAACATACGCATGAACCTCCATCGTTTGTCCTTTCTAACGGAGTTTATGTTAAAATTTAATTTGTTATTTATAGTTGTTCTATCTATAGTTGTTGTTGTTGCGTTGTCACTCTGTCAGTAACGGAAGAGTTTTACATAAAAATTGATTGATTGATAATATCTTATGGTAATTGTTTTAGTTAGTTTTATTTTCAAATATTTAAGGATGTTTATCTATGTTTTCACTTTAAAAGCATATTTCAATAGACTACGCTCAACCAGAATAAATTCAAAATCGAAATGAATTTCTAGAAATTATCAGGAAAAACGTGAGAAGTGTTTTTTATATTTCCACACTGTATTTATTTTTAATTTGACTGCAGTACGATATGACAAATTATGAAATAATAAATTTTTAGTTATATACTATGGATGAAACAGTCTTATGGAAAGTAACTATAATATGTATGATAAATTATCTACATAAATTCGTAATTCGAGTTAATTTCAATCCATTGCAAGCAACTCAAGTATCGACTATAGCGTTGCGTATTGACCATTTTTCTTTGTTTAAAATGTACAGACGCATGAACCTACCCGAAACTGTCAAATTTCCCCAGTTAACCTTGAATTCAATGTTGTAGCGATAAAGTTGAAAATCTATTAAATAAATTTTGACAAATTGTTGTAACTTAATGTCCTGGTGACTGTGCTACAAACACATGGGTTATGTAGGTGCATACGAGTTTATTGTTTCTAAAATTCTCTTGAAATTTGAAATAAAGATAAAAGTGAAATACGATTTAAGATTTTCTGTAATAACCAAATCATATACCCATCATCAATCGATATAGTTTATTGTAAAAGGCTTTATTTTTCCGTAAATGTTGCCTTTTGTGTACTTACTTTTTTACATTTCCGTGCGTTACATGTTTTAGTAATTGTAAGTATTTTTCAGTTATATGGACAGAAAAACCTTGCGGTAAGAAACTGGTTATTGTGAACCGTTACCCCTTTTATAAGAAGAAATCTGGTCCGGCGAACGTCTGGTATTGCACTAAAAGCAAATTTAGAAAGGGTTCGTGCCAAGCCAAGCTTGTCGTTACCAACGACTCCACATCCTCGGAGCCCAAAATAGTGTCTCTTAATGAGAATCATACGCATAAACATCCGAATTTTAAGATTTCTTACGGATTTTTTTATAAAATGTAAGATTTATTTGTTTAGCGAGTTTAATAAATAATTTTTGAACAAGTTTTGCTACTTATATTATTTATCCTTTTTCTTGATTAATATGTCCATCGCGATCTAAAACGGAATCCTTAAAGGATCACTCGGGTGTCTGTCCGTCTGTAACAACCGATTTTTTCTTGATCTGGATCCATAGGAATTTCTCCTGTATCGTGGGTGCGTTTATAAACATATAAAATTCACATAGACAAACAGCCAGACCCGGAACAACTATCTGTAGGCCATACAAATATTTGTATCGTGCGGGAATCGAACCCGCGACACGCGGCGTAGCAGTCAATCACTCAACTACTGCACCAACCGTGTCGTCAAATTTGAAAAGATTCTGTTCACGAACTTCTGTGACCCAAACACGCGTTACGTAAATAAATAAATAAAAATTAATAAGGAAACCATTACCACCTTAAGATAAGGGTTTTTTTATAATGACCGCAGTCTTATTGCACGTATGAGTATTAAGTAAGATATTCATTTACAGTTACATGGGCAAAGAAACCTGATGGAAAAGAACTTGCAATTTTAAACGGATACACTTTTTACTGTACAAAGAAAACTGCTCAGATAATTAATTGGGCTTGCACTTTTGGAAGACTATGTAATGCCAGGACTGGTCACAACCAACGAATTCACACACCCAGAGCGCACAATAATGTCTACAAAGGAGAACCATACACATAAGTTTATTTCACTTAGGCAAATTGCATTATAATTATTCACGGTGCTATTCTGCCACAAACTCTTTTGGTCATAAGCAGAACAACTTCTAGTCAACCCTGGCGTTCATGCATTTCAATTAAGTGTTTTTAACCGACTTCAAAAAAAGGAGGCACAGCAAAGGAGTGGAACTCTCTGCCTGCGTCTGTGTTTCCAAAAGCTTACAACCCTAATCTCTTCAAAGTTAGAGTGACCAGGCTCCTTCTGGGTAAGCTCGCTCCATCGTAGACTTTGACTCTGTCATCTCTGACATTGACTAGAGTCAAGAGCAAACCCACCACCAATAAAAAAAGGAGGAGTTCTCAATTCGGTTGTATTTTTTTTGTTTGTTACCTCATAATAACTCCGTCAATTATGAACCGATTTGAAAAATTCTTTGAAAGGAATTTTTTTTAATTTTCAAAATTGGTTCTGCAGTTTGGTTTTTGAATCAAAATAGCTGGAAAAAATATGTCATCCAAGTAAACGAAATTGCGTATTTTTCCTGTGACTTTCCTGTGGTTTTGTTAGGTGTTTGTACCACTAAAAAGGGGAAATTAAAAAACTTAACTTTAATACAAAAAAAATACAACCAACTTCCAAATATGTTTAAAAAAACACCACTCATTATAAAATAACTAACTTCGAAAGTCGGTGTTAATATACGAAGAAACAACAAAAGACACCGACTTCCGAAATTTAAGTTAATTTTATTTGAAAGTCGGTTGTATTTTTTTGTAAAATACGTTGTCTCTATACACTGCATATCAGTCTTTCGTTGACATGCCGAATCTTTGGATCCCAATTTATTATATGGCGTTGTTAAAAGACTGTGAGACCGTTAATTACAATTATTACAACTAGCTTATTCATTTCCAGTATCATGGGTAAAGAAACCAGACGGAAAAGAACTTCTTGTTATGAACGGATATACTTTCTATTGTAAAAAGAAAACTGCTAAGACCGCCAACTGGATTTGCACGTCTGGAAAACCGTGCAAAGCCAGGTTAATCATGACCAATGAAGTCATACCCGAGAAGCGTGAAATAATAACTGTTAGGGAGAATCATACTCATGCATCTCCTTCTTATGTGATATGTAATGGATGCTTTTTTAGAGTTTGAGGTTTTTAGTAAATAAACGATCCCTAACATAAATCTTGTCACTTCATATACCTTTCTTGAAAATCTTGTTGCTCTCGATGTTGAATAATTTCAAAAACTTTTCTCATTATCTTTTCCCCGTACTTGTTATGTGATGTACAATAAAGTATATAATAAATAAAAAATACATATCTTCATAACACGTATTTTTTCCCTGGCGGTAGGTAGACCATAGATTAATGAGGAAGACACTTCTGAATGCCGCCATTTTACTACGATCCTTATATTCCCGAAAATATTTATAAACGAAGCAAAAGAAGTTTGTAAGGATTGTAGCAGCAGAGGTGGTTTTCTGTAGTTTCTGTCTAGGAAAAACCCTACGTTAATGTATGTACATATATTTGGACATGCCGTTACGTCGATTTTACAGTACCTAATCAGTAAAATTGAAGCGTTTGCCTTGTGACCCGATGGTCGTGGGTTCGATTCCCACGGAAGCATATTTTATAAAGTTGTTTCCAGTTTGGCTAGGACAATACAGGCTTGAATCACCTGATTGTCTGATAAAAAGATGATTCCGTGCTTCGGAAGGCACGTATAAGCCGGTGGTCCCGGCCGCCAAATGGCGGTCGTCGAACCATGTCAGAGGCCCTTGAGGCTGTTTAGAAACTCTGACACTAGGGTGTGTGGGGTCGTGTTAGACCTTACAGCCCACACGATAAAGAAAGGAAAGTAAAATTGAGCTCATAAAAGGTTGCAGGTATTCGTTGATAACCACTTTTGATTCCAAGTTGTCTCTGACTTTGCTATAACTTATATACTTATAATTAAAATTACGTGTTTATATTTCCAGTTGAATGGGTAAAAAAACACAATGGAAAAGAACTTGCTGTGAGGAACGGATATACTTTCTATTGTCGAATAAAATTTGCTAAGACGAATATCTGGAGTTGCACATTCGGAAGAGCATGTACAGCAAGGATGATTGTTACCAACGAAGTCACACCCACAAGGCGCGAAATTATTTCTATTAAGGAGAACCATACTCATCCAGCTCCGTTCTTTGTTATTTCCAAAGGATTTTATATTAAAGTTTGACATTTTTTAAATTGGTTTAAAAAAATAAATGATCTTTAAAATTAATCTCGTTATTTTATTTGCATTTCTTAGAAATTGCATTGCTTTTGATGTTGCAGTTTTCAGACAGATGTGTTTTCGGCTTTTGACGGAGACGGGACGGACACGTACGACGAGGACGGGGCGCGGACAGGGCACAGAAAGGGCGCGTCGAGACTTTTTAAAACGTATAGAAAAGACGAGGCACGGACGTGACGTGGTTAATTGTGGTGGTGTAATTGTGTGTGACAGCTACGCGCGAGTCCCGGTACTCGCGCCTGCCCCCCCGCACCCCCGTTCTCGCCGGTCTCTCGTCCACTCGCACCCGTGCCCCGTCCTTTCTGTATGTTTTACAATAGGGCGCAGACGAGTAAGCGTCGTGTCCGCACCCTGTCCTTCCTATATGTTTTGCATCGCGACGCTTCTATCCATTTTGTATGAAAAGGACGCGGAAGAGACATATGTCCGCACCCGATCCTCGTTTTACGTCTTTTCTGTGTGTCCAGCGCCTTAGAGCACAGATTTATGAGGTAGTTACTTCAGAATACCTTCAGACAGCATGCAATAACTTTACAATAGGGTATTTTAAACACGCGTGACGTCACGTTGCTGGTAAAAAAGTACCATTATAATGACGTCACGCGTCTTTTCAACGCACTGTACCGTCTTCATTTTGTGTAAATACCCCATTAAAATTACCATTTTATTTTATTTCCAGTTAAATGGGTAAACAAACACAATGGCAAGGAACTTGGTGTGATGAATGGATATACTTTCTTCTGTAAACAAAAATTTGCTAAAACGAATATCTGGAATTGCACATTCGGAAGAGCATGTACAGCAAGGATGATTGTTACCAACGAAGTGACACCTGCGAAGCGTGAAATAATTTCTGTTAAGACGAATCATACGCATGCTGCTCCGGCGTTTGTGATTTCCAATGGAATTTATATTAAAATTTAATGTTAATTGGCCCAGCGAAATTTCAATTTTAATGCAGAATTAAAATAATGTAGTAAAACAGAATTAAACTTCAGTTCATAATCTATACATGATCTTCTTTTACTTTTTTATTTAAACATCGAATAAGTTTATTTATTAATTTTGATAATTTCAAATAAATGCGTACTTAGGAACATAAAATGGAAATCATACATTCCATTTTGCGTGGTGTAAACGAATAAGGTATAATAATAGCGAATTGTGTTCAAAATCTAAAGAAGTCAAGTGGGAAATTGGTTCATTAATTTGTCATTTTTGCAAGGGATTATATGCCCAACCGCTTTAAAAAAATAATTGTTTAATAAAAGTGTGTGGTGCCATTACGCTGCTTCACATTAAACAACAGACTAACGAAATCTGCATTTTCTTTTAGTGAATTGGGCAAAAAAGGAAACCGGGAAAGAAATCGCTATTTTGGATGGGTATACTTTTTACTGCCGTGTACAAACGAAGTCGACCCTTCTTTGGACTTGTACAGCTGGGAAGCACTGCAGAGCCAGGTTGATCACCACCAATGAGGTTGATCCTCTGCAGAGGGTTTTAAGATCTGCCAGGATGGATCACGGCCACCACCCCCCAAATTACGTCATTTCGAACGGATATTATGTCAAGATTTAATAAATACTAGCTTCTGACTGAAGTTTGCTCCGCGTGGAAAGTTTTTCATGGTTTTTAACTTTTTTTCAAGGATTTTCCGTAATCCCTTTTCTAAAATAAAATTATCGTAAGCTATCTGCTAACTGAAAGTTGTGATAAAAAAAATTGTTTAGTATAACTATGTTAAATTAGTATTTCTTTGTTTCGTTTTTATTTAAATATAATATTTATAAATTGTTTATTAAAATTGTGTTGATGATTTCATCGGGTTCTTTAAAAAAAATATTTTTCGATATCATCGTCTTCTTTGTGCATTTGCTTAAATATCCGTGTCAAGATATTTTAAATATGTTTTGCCATAATTAAACATGATATATTTTATATCGGAACACTGTAGTACTGATAGTATCGAACGTGTGAATCACGACTTTTGAGAAAATGGAGTATCCGTGTCAGCGTAGTCAAGGGACGTTTAAGCCTAAGTGAAGTTTGAATTTGAAAACCACACCTTATTCTAAAGCCCTTACGTTTTTACAGAGAGATGGGCCAAAAAGAATCCCGACAAGGAAATAGCTATTGTGAATGGCTATACATTTTACTGTAAAGCACAATATATGTCGACTCTTCTCTGGACTTGCACCTTCAGGAAGAATTGCAGAGCGAATTTGATAACGACCAATAACATCGATCCTTTGAAGCGGGTAATAAAATCGACTAAATTGGAACATGTTCATTTGCCGCCAACAATTATGTTTCTGCGCAACAACTCTCAGTAGCTGAGCATTTGTCAACTATTCGAAACTTTATTGCCTACTTCAGTCCGGAGTGCTGTGGTCCGGAGTCAGCTGAGAAGGTGAAAATACACAAACGTCCCGAACGCCGGTATCAAATTCAGAAGTTATAATAAATAATAGATTTTTTTTTTATTTCAGACCATGGTGTCCATTTTGTTAGTAACAATGTTCTTATAGACTAGTGTTAGTAATACTTATAACTATCCTCAACAAAACATAAAAAAGTAAACTCAACAATCACTACTGCGCCATTCCATGACAAATGGCGCAGCAGTGACCGATGTAACTACAGTTCAGCCGACTAGCGATCATACTAAGGATGCTGTTGGCGCTGCCACGTATTCTACGCACCAGGGATGCGCATCTTTTATACATCGTAGCGTAAAAGCAGTCTACGCGATGTTCAGCCCAACCAGCACTCTGAATGCGTTATTAAATTGGACTCAGATCGGTTATACCTTACACCTCTGTACACCCATAGATGGGAGTGGCAGGGATTGAATGTTTTATTATTATTTATAATCTTTGTCTTAGGCCTTCTATATCCTGAAGGTTAGTTGAGAAATCTTTTGTTTTCATCCAAGTGTAAAAAAGACCTGCTTATTTTCTAAAAAAACCCAATCAATATTTTTTAAATTGAGTAAATATGGTGAAAATGTAAACAGTAAGTTTAAATCCTGGTCTGACGGACACTACCAGGCATACCGCGTAACATTTCACCGAGGGTTAAAAATAACTAATAAAATATAAAACATTTTTACTTTCTTTTATTCACCCACTATAACCCCTCATGCTTAGGCTTATGCTAGTAACTTTATTTTTATACATTGTGTAGTAGTCTTTAATTTTCAATAATTTGCATCAGTCCACTAACCTAGTTTATCTTTTTCAGTGCAATTTGTGAAAAAAGAGGATGGCAAGGAGCTTGCTGTTGTAAACGGATACACATTCTACTGCTGCAAGCGTGGGCCCCTGCGCAGCACTTGGTGCTGTACCAACTCAGGAAGGTGCTTTGCTCGATTTATAGCAGTCAGAGGTGCTCGCACCTTCTTATCATTTAATCTGGATCACAATCACAAACGTCCACAATTCGTGATTTTAAACGGAGTGTTTTATAGAACCAACAGTAACTCTAAAAATGCTACTTGGATATTAGAATTAGAAACAACAAAATAAATGCTGAGCCGAGTTTGGTTACACTCAGGCCCGGTTCCCACCAAAGCAGAGAGGAGAGGAGATGTGTTGAATAAACCAATCCGATAAGCTAAGCGGAGAAGAGATGTGGAAATAACTTAATCTGATTGGTTGATTCAACACATCTCCTCTCCTCTCTGCTTTGATGGAAACCGGGCCTTAGAATCGCATAAGATATGAGCTTGGGTATTAACCACTCCACTCCGCTTACTTTACAGGAATATAAGTAATTTTTTAACGACTTGGGACAAATACTCGTATTACATTTCCTATAACAGATTTTTGAGTCCCTGATTTTTATCTTTGGCTATTTGCAATCTGTGTAAGTATTTCTTGTGTCAAACATAGTGTCTGTGTAGATTTGTATCTCTGCCATGCCATTATCAATACACGATACTTAAAATTAATAGTCTACAATAAGTTTAGATAACGCATTGAGAAGCTAAGCAAATCCAGCATTAAATTAATGTAGAATTTACAGAATAGGGATTTGCCTCTAGTCTTAGAGATTATGTGTAAATATATTGTGGTAAGTGTGCATTTATTTTTGTGATCATTCTGTGTAAAAATACTGGAAAAGATTGAAAAATTAGATAGGTTTGGTCTAGAAGTTTTTGCGTAGTTATACATGTGTGATTAGTGTCTAGAGATATAAAATTTGATTCCGTGCTTCGGAAGGCACGTATAAGCCTGTCATCCCGGCCGCCAAATGGCGGTCGTCAAACCATGTCAGAGGCCCTTGAGGCGGTTTAAAAACTCTGACACTAGGGTGTGTGGGGTCGTCGTGATAGACCTTACCGCCCACACGATACAGAAAAACTAGTCATATGTTATGAGAATTATAAATTATTATTATTTTACCGCCGCGAGGTTATCTAAGGACTACATAGTCCTTAGATAACCTCCTCCTGTCCTTAGATAACCTGTTTAATTTTATTTGTTTATTTAACAGAATCAGGTTTAAACACATAATCTAGTCATAGTTGTCAACTCATAGTAGTAGTAGGCTAAGTAGTCATAGTTTAATTTTATTGAACGTCTCGTCAGGCTATGTAACAAAAGTAATTTTAACGTCTGCATGCTTAAAACGTTATAATAAATCGTAAAATGATTTGGCTTTGAAAAAAACTGCTTGCATCGGCAAAAAAATTTGAAAGAAGGTGATGGTTGCTGGTATAACCCTGGAACACATTTTGTAGGTATAGCTGATTTAAGCACTGCACTATTTCACCGGAGCTGAGCTAAGCTGGTGAGAACTGACGTGATCCTCTTGGTGGATTTCCCTCGCGCACCGCTTGCCTCGCACATCTTTAGTGAAAAAGCGTCTTACGTCTTTTCTGTATGTCCAGCGCCTTATAGTGATCACTAACCGTTTAATTCCTTTTTTTAGAGTTCTACTCAACACTATAAGCTTCTTTTTATCACAAAAAAACTAGTGGCACCTATGTAACACTTCTATCCAAATAATCTTCTTAGCCATTTTCAGATACAGCGGAATACCAGTATTTTACATAGAGCACTGCCTATCTGCCTCCACAATCTAATAACTGGATATCGTCTCCGCCCTTGGTGAGAATGGTTGCGTGGCTTCGGAATACCCGAAAAGAATGTTTATGATCCACGAATGACAATCGGGACAGCTTTTTTTATGGATGGGAATCATCAAATGACTTCTCCCGCTCTGGGCAGAGCGAAAGGTAGTGTCAGACTCTTACTGACTAAAATCCATCCATGTTCCTCCTAGTGGCCTTTGCTTTCCTGAACCGCGGTAACTCTTTCGAACATAATCCGCAACCCTGGCAGGAATCGGGACAGCTGGCTTAATATTCTAACCAAAGCATTTTAGGGTTTCGATGCGGAAGGGCTGTTAACCGACCTGGGACAAGGAACGCCAGCAAACAGCGTAACTTAACCTTGATCAATAGACTCGTGTGCCTGTTATTTACTTAAAACAAGGTCTTCTGATTTCCTATATTATATAGATATACACAAACCATTTATATTGCATGACCCAGTCAGACTGCAATAGCTTATCTTCCGTATTAATAAGCTAACGCAGTCCGACTGCCAAACTTAGCTGGTAACCAACCCATTTATTCCAGAACAGCATAAAATGTCTAATTTATTTCTAGTTCTGCAATGGGTGAGAAAAAAAGATGGGAAGGAACTAGCTGTTGTCAACGGCTACACTTTCTATTGCCATAAAAGCAATGTGAGGACTAATACTTGGAGCTGCACCAAAGGGGGGTTCTGCAAAGCAAGGCTCATCATCACAAACAACCCCAGAGCTGAGCATCGGACCGTGGTATCAGCTAAACTAGAACACGTTCATAAACCACCAGCTTTTATCATATCAAATGGATTTTATGTCAAAGTTTAGCAAGCTAGCTGACAAGCCGGAGTTGATCGATATGGCGACGTTCGTTGGAAACCGATGTCCAACAATGTACGTTTTTCCGCAGAATAATGATAAATTTATTTTTGTAAATCATATCAATCAATTTTATCCTCTATGTGTAATAGCGGTAAGTCTATTTATTGTACTTAAATCAATTGTTCGAGACGTCAACTAAAGTTGGAAGTATAATTTATGCGGATGAATATAATTGTCTGATAGTAGTAAAAATAATCTATTAAATTGCGCCGTGTAAATGTATTGTTAGTGAAATTTACAAAATAATATATCGATAGAATTATTACTCCTCGGATTATTACGGTCAAATGAATAAGTAATGCTGGTAATACTATAATACAGTTTTCGTCAAATAACTTTGCCCCTCTGAAGTTAGCCATTTGCAAAAATCGCGCAGGTGCAGTCACGTATGTGGGAGCAAGCGGGACGCAAGCATGCATCGAACGTAAACGAGCGACTGAGACATAAAATTAATCCCCGCCCCCATGTCTCTTGCGCATGCGCAGTTGCAGTTTGTTCGTAATTTTTACTACTACGCAGCCACTCGTAGCCAATTTCAGAGGGGCAAAGTTATTTGACGAGAACTGTACACGGTTCAACTAATTCAATTTGGTTTATTCATCCAAAATTAATTAGTTAATGCATTTTTCCTAAAGAGGGGTCCGTATCTTATTTTTGTGTTTTATTGACACTTGGAACTGAATTATTTTGTGGTGGCACTTACATACTATACTAGTATTTTATTTATGCGTCATATATATTGTTGTACTCTAATATTAAATACTTAAAATCCTGTTGTAGATATTTTCACATCAGGCCTTAATAGTATTATTTGGTTTTTTGAAAATAGTATTTTTTATTTATTTTAGTGTATGCGCTTTATTAAATTCTAGGATTTAACAGTGTGTTAACGTAAGAACAGCACTAGTAATTATTATAATGTACATATTACACATCGAACCCTTTAATCAATTTAAATTTAGGTAGATAAAACGTATAAAATATTTTAAATAAATTTTTGGACTCTAGTTTAGGTTTCGATTGTGATAAAAATGCATAACTGGAAATGTTGCCAAAGGTTAAAAGTGATCTCTAATTTATTTATTAACAATTACCTACTAATAGTTCATAGTAGGACACTTGAGTAAAACGTGGCCAAAACCTTATAAAGTAGAGAGTAATCCCTTATTAATCAAAATTACGTAGAAATTAGAAATAAAACAAATAGATTTCAAAGTAGTTGCATTTGGCTTTTAATGCGCTATCTTTTTAAATACTTTTAGTATTTAAATTAACCTAACTTAGGCCCTAAGCAGACGGCCTGCATTTGAACTGCACGCCAGCTGCAAAATTTCGGCTTAAATTTTTGAGCAGTTGACATGTTACGAACTGCACAACAGTAAAAAGTGTGCCTGCGGTTATATAATCTACACAAAAAGTCACATCTTTCTCAAAATTGCTATTTGGGTGCCGTTTTTCAAAAACAGCACCCAAACAGCAATTTTGCAGCTGACCTGCAGTTTAATGCAGCGTATCTGTTTAAAGTGTTACAGGCAAACATACAGGTACTTACATAGGAAGTTAAAATTACACGTAATGAAATAAAGTTCTGGTGATCATTATTTTGTTTTTCTTCAGCGTGCTTTCAGGTTCAATCGCCTATTTAGTTGAAAAGGCGAAGTTCGACAATTCTTTCAGTCTACTTTTTATTTGATTGGACTAAAGTGTGCTAAAAAAATGTTACCATTTATCTGTTCTTTCAGCTTAATGATGTGTTGATCTAAGTTTTATTCCCCAGTGTCGTAAATCTTCTTTATTTTTGTGTATCTTCGAACATTTTACGTTTTTTGAAGGTTTCATCCAAATTCAAAGCATTTGAACGTACTTTCATTCAGATTCCAGGGCTATGAAGATTAAGTGCTAATAAATCAATATTCAACAGTATTTCTTTTCAGTGATTGTGCTGGCCAAATCGCGTTACTCAGGGAAACATCTGATCATGTTTAATGACTACACTTACTACTGCAAGAAACAATGCAAGAAGACGAAGTACTTCCACTGGTACTGTTCTACACATAACTGTAGGGGATGCAATGCTAAACTGAAGTTGGATGAGAAATTCGCCATTATAGGCCTTGAGAATGAACACACTCATCCTCCAGCTAAATATTGTATCCACGGTGGGCAATACATAAAAATTTAACATTTGCACTATGGACAACGTCGTTTGACGTTGCATGTATTTGTAAAGATGGCTGCATACGTCACTACTTGTTTGATGAACCAACTTGAATTATTGTTTTGTGCAAACTCAGATTGGTGTTTCCAACGATTCCAATGACTCTTTGCGCAGAGTCATTAGAATCATCGGATTCTCTTCGCTTGTATGGCTAATTACTTCCCTTGACTATGCATAATGATGTACATTGAATAGTCTTTACTAAGAGCATCTGGTGCACTTTGCGCCATCGTTTCTGCTTCTTCTTTTTAAATAGCTTATATTTCACCATGACAAGAGCACACAATGTTTACAATATATGTGTCTTCCCTTTTGTATATCATGTCTTCCATATCTACGACGCTTTCATATTAGACTGCTGTCCTGTTAATAATCTTTCTAGAATATTCTCTAGATCCACTCCTTCACCCTCATTCTGAGTTTGTACAAGTTGTGTAAGTAGGACATGTGTGGTCTCTATGTCACAAAAACATCCAAATCTAATGTTTATTTTTTTGCATGTTACTCGTATTTTTTTAGCCTATATTTTTAAGCTGTAGATGATTATCTAAATGAAATGAAGTGAGAGTAACTATGTCTATGAATTACTTAGAATTGTAAATCTAATACTAATCGTGAGAAATATTATTGGAATAAAATTGTAGTATCTAGTAATAGCTATATTCTGCCTACATATAATGTAAATATTGCTTTTATCAAATATTTGTATCTTTAATCTAAAGTTGGCGTCAACAGTGCTCCTTGTATTATGAAATCGTCAACTCTAAATAAAATCACATCGTTTAATATACTTTTTTCTTTAAATAACAATGCAGTAGCTAGTATTAATTATTGCAGTAAGAAAAAGATATGCTTTCAGCCTAATACGGTCACATAGGACATTTTTTGACTTATGTTTTGTAATTTTGTTTTAGAATAAAGATAATCATAATGTTGTAGTATTGTTTTATGGCAAGCCATCTGTCATCAATATCAAATAGATATTAACATTTTCTGTTATCTGATTATTTTGTAAAAAAAAGGTAACTGGTTTATTGGTACAGTAACGTGGTTTAAAAATTCATCAATAAACAGGGTTATTAGTAAAACACCAACAAAATTTCAGTGGGTGAAAGTACTCATGATTATAAACTTTTGTAATGAGACCAACCATGAAAAATGGAAAAAAAATCTACTGTTTCATACATTTTCATCGGGTGAATATTGCATTTTGTATGAAACAGCCGATTAATTTTTTGATATTTTAGAGTTGGTCCCACAGTAAAAGTTGTTTATAATCATGAGTACTTACACCCACTGAAAGGTTGTTGGTGTTTTACAAACAACCCTGTATAATATCAAGGCACGAGAAGTGAGGTTAAAACTTGTGGTACTTTAAGCTAGCGTTTAAACACTGGAAATAATCATCATATTATCGTAGCAAAGGCGAAGTTATAAATTGGTCTTATAGAGGTTGTTACAGGAATCAATTCTACGAGTAGATTTTTATAAAGAATCGGCAGAATCGCAGAATTTGTACGGATATACAGCGAACATCAGAAGAACACCGCTGAGAAAACAAGTCAATATCGGTGTTCCCGGGACTCGCCAAGTAGTTTCACCGGCAGCATGGTCGTTCCTCGTGTGCTCTAAGAGTCGCCATAAAACTACAGCCCTGAAAACATCAAGAAGATTTAAATTGGAATTTGTAAAAACTTCTAAAAAGACAACTTTATGAACTATAAAATCAGTATTTCATCCCCTCTCTCTGAAACAGTGACAGTTTAATGTGACAATAATTTATGCCAAATAAAAATGATCATTATAACCATGTATACGTTGTTATCTTCCCGTGGCCGCACCTTTAATCTAGAAATTGATACACCTAAGTTGGTACAGACGTTTCTTTCATCAGTATTGCTACTGATCAAGCATTTTGTTACAGGGGTGCAGTACGTTAAGTCAAGAACAGGCACAAGTATGATTCTACTGAACGATTACACATACTGTCTCGTCTGGCAATCTCCTACTAAGGGCACGACTCATTGGCGATGCTCCTCTCACAATGGCAAGAAGTGCAAGGCCAAACTTATCACGGATACTACTGGAAATATTAGCGGGAACTCGGTACATACGCATGCTCCTTACAAGTATGCTGTGATCAAAGGAGTGTACATTAGAATTGGGTAACACCATAAGAGTGTTGGCCTTGATAACTCGTTAATAACTAAAAGGAGTTTAAAACATCACACTGTGTTTACTGTGTTCCTATTGATTAAAAGTTTGGGTCAAAGTAACCCGACTTTACTGTAGGAACTAGTTTGACTAAACAAGCCAATTATACAATCGGTCGGTCAGTAGGCCAAGTTCAACCGTGTTTTGAGTTTTTGTCTTTGTCTTTAACGTCTTCTTATAATTTACGGCCGCTTTCTATAACATATCTTAATCCCAATCTTGATCCCGATCCTTGTCTGTAATTGGTTACAGACAAGGATCGGGATTGAGATATGTTATAGAAAGCGGCCGTTAACAACATTTAAACCGTAGATACCGTAAGTATAGGAGTTTTTTGAAAATTTAGCTTTTGTAGATTTAAAATATTCTTGTATTGACTTAAGCTTCTGTAGATATCATGAAGGGCTAGTTAACAGTAGGTATCCTAAAATAATATATATTTTTACTAATAAAGCTTTTAGATTTATAGTAAAATTTCGAAATTTAAATCACAACAAAAATAAGTAATACTTAACGCTAAAGAAGAATATAAACTTGACGCAAAAAGGGATGTTTCAACCAATTGACTTGTGTAAAGGTAAATAAATCATTAAATATCGGCAAAAAGTATGAAGGACCCTCTATATTTAAAGCCGCGTAATTTCTATGTTTTTTAATCAAAGTGAATCAATTTGTGTACCGATAGGGTTTTTACTATTTTCTCTAGTATTCATCTCACTATTAGTGCAGAAATATATAATCTATTTATAAATTCAAATTAAGTAGGTATGCATTGTAATAGATTAGAAATTATATTCATGCTGTTTTTTCCAGATGTGTAGACCGTAGATATCAGTGTTAAAACTAAAATGAATAAAAATAATCTATTAAAAAGAGTTATCTCATTTAGTACCATTTTTCCTATAGCTTATTACAAAATTTGTAAGATAGGTAATCAATAATCATGTAGTTGCTCTCCAGCGTGGCAGCGTCCAAGGATATCATAGTATTCAACAATAAGTCCACGGATACTGTATAGGGCGCCAGATAAACTTGCAATAAAGTACATTGACCTTTCCGTAATAACCCTTCGTAGATACCCGAAAATTAAAATTATGAACCGTTTTTCATTAATAGATAAATGATAAATGATAAATGATAAATGATAAATGATAAATGATAAATGATAAATGATAAATGATAAATGATAAATGATAAATGATAAATGATAAATGATATTTATTTTGTAAGTAGGTTAAACATAACTCTTTTACACGATCAATACTTTTTGGTCATTTTAAGCAAGATGAGGCCGGTGTTTCCTAGCTGACTATCCTGAGAAGAAACACCGAAACAAACTCAGAGGTCACAGTCTCTTTTGAAGTCCATACAAATTGTACTGGTCAAATCATACGAGAACCATGTAGGTTAATGTCTGAGGTGGCCTTTTGAGGAAAGTGCCACACAGATTTGAGTGGACCTGTCCAGACAGTGCAAGCATTTGTCAGTTGTTATGGAGCTGAAACTTAGAACTTTAAGGAGCTCAACGATTTGACGAACAATACCAAAGTAAGGACATTTGGGTAGGCCGCATAAAAAAAAGCAGCTTGATGACTTTATTTCTGTTTTTGATACCGCTCGAGCAGCACTCGAGCTTGGGCACACCGGTGTGCCGCGAGATTTACGTGACTTTAATGTTTATTATTATTATTACGTAAGATTTTTTTTTTTTTTTGGAATTTTCACATGTCTGTGCTTGAGCGGTTAAGAAAGTTAATAAATGTATGTGGGTCAATGACCGTCATTGCGCATTTATTTGGCGCCTACCATATCCTCAGCGACGTGTCGCCTTCAACTCCATCTAGTTTAAAATGCGGTAGGTACTGTTTGTTGAGTTTTGATAGATTATATGAATAGCTGATGAATTAATCCGACGAAAAAACACGAGATGGCAGTGTAAGATATCTTGACAAAAAATTAGAGTTTTTACGAGTGTCAGCGATTGGATGCCGCTCATTTAGAATAACATTTGCTCTATTTTCAAAAGCTCAAATTTTTACTAATTATATTATATTTTCTTGAGATGATCCTAATATTGAAAAATATTATTAAAACACTTTTCAGTTTTCGACTAACAAACTTTATCTATTTTATTTTTCATTTGGTTTCGAGAGGCAAGTATATTTTGCAAGGTTGGATGAATGTGTTTCATGTTCTAAACAAACAGTATTTTTTTGTGAAATGTTAATGACATGTTTTTTCGTGTTTGTCAATTTGCGCTAAATAGCGAAAACTATACACTTCTGAGTTTGACTAACTTTCTTTTTTAGAATCGTTTTCACTTGCATGTGTTTCATGGTCGCATATATTTTTAATGCTTAGTCGCTAAATTGTATTTGATTTTGTTTAATAATACTTATGTTTTAAATTAATTTATACTGTATAAATGACAGATTACCCGCTCGAGCACTGGACATGTGAAAATCAAAATTATATAATAAATCTTGCGTAATTGTAGTAATAAAGATAAAATCTCGAAAATCCTGCTCGAGCGGTTACTCAACGAATGGTTTGATATAGCTTATGAAAGTGCTGAGGAGCGTGCGGTTCAGAGAGGCCATAGCAGTCGCAAAGACCGTGGCAGTCGTGGAAGTGGTGAGGAGCGCATGAGCCGTGGCGGCAGTGGCAGCCGGTGTTGCCGTAACGATAAAGTTGGTGCCCCCAGACAAAACGAAATTATTAAGACAGACGTCGAAATTTACACCCACTGGAAGGTTGTTGGTGTTTTACAAATAACCCTGCATAATATCAAGGCACGAGAAGTGAGGTTAAAACTTGTGGTGCTTTAAGCTAGCGTTTAAACACTGGAAATAATCATCATATTATCGTAGCAAAGGCGAAGTTATAAATTGGTCTTATAGAGGTTGTTACAGGAATCAGTTCTACAAGTAGATTTTTGTAATGAATCGGCGGCGTTGCAGAATCTGTATGTATAATACAGCGAACATCAAGTCAATATCGGTGTTCCCGGGACTCGACAAGTAGTTTCACCGGCAGCATGGTCGTTCCTCGTGTGCTCTAAGAGTCGCCATAAAACTACAGCCCTAAACATCAAGAAGATTTAAATTGGAATTTGTAAAAACTTCTAAAAAGACAACTTTATGAACTATAAAAATGATCATTATAACCATGTATACGTTGTTATCTTCCCGTGGCCGCACCTTTAATCTAGAAATTGGTACACCTAAGTTGGTACAGACGTTTCTTTCATCATTTCTTTCTTTCGTATTGCTACTGATCAAGCATTTTGTTACAGGGGTGCAGTACGTTAAGTCAAGAACAGGCACAAGTATGATTCTACAGAACGATTACACATACTGTCTCGTCTGGCAATCTCATACTAAGGGCAAGACTCATTGGCGATGCTCCTCTCACAAAGGCAAGAAGTGCAAGGCCAAACTTATCACGGATACTACTGGAAATATTAGCGGGAACTCGGTACATACGCATGCTCCTTACAAGTATGCTGTGATCAAAGGAGTGTACATTAGAATTTGGTAATACGATAAGAGTGTTGACCTAGATAACTCGTTAATAACTAAAAGGAGTTTAAAACATCACACTGTGTTTACTGTGTTCCTATTGGGTAAAAGTTTGGGCCAAAGTAACCCGACTTTACTGTAGGAACTAGTTTGGCTAAACAAGCCAATTATACAATCGGTTGGTCAGTAGGCCACGTTCAACCGTGTTTTTTGTTTTTGTCTTTGTCTTTAACGTCTGTTTATAATTTAACAACATTTAAACCGTAGGTACCGTAAGTATAGGAGTTTTTTGAAAATTTAGCTTTTGTAGATTTAAAATATTCTTGTATTGACTTAAGTTTCTGTAGATATCATGAAGGGCTAGCTGGTTTACAGTTGTAGGTATCCTAAAATAATTGATATCTTTACTAATAAAGCTTTTAGATTTATAGAAAAATTTCGAAATTTAAATCACTTAACAAAAATAAGTAATATTTAACGCTAATGAAGAATGTAAACTTGACAAAAAGGGATGTTTGAACCAATTGACTTGTGTAAAGGTAAATAAATCATTAAATATCGGCAAAAAGTATGAAGGACCCTCTATTTAAAGCCGCGTAATTTCTATGTTTTTAAATCAAAGTGAATCAATTTGTGTACCGATAGGGTTTTTACTATTTTCTCTAGTATTCATTTCACTATTAGTGCAGAAATATGCAATCTATTTATAAATTCAAATTAAGTAGGTATGCACTGTAATAGATTAGAAATTATATTCATGCTGTTTTTTCCAGATGTGTAGACCGTAGATATCAATATTAAAACTAAAATTAATAAAAATAATCTATTAAAAAGTGTTATCTCATTTAGTACCATTTTTCCTATAGCTTATAACAAAATTTGTAAGATAGGTAATCATGTAGTTGCTCTCCAGCGTGGCAGCGTCCAAAGATATCATAGTATTCAACAATAAGTCGCGTCGTACGTCCTCGGATACTACAGTATGATAGGCGCCAGATAAACTTGCAATAAGGTACATCGACCTTTCCCTAATAACCCTTCGTGGATACCCGAAAACTAAAATTATGAACCGTTTTTCATTCATAGAGAACGTAAAGGATCCCGAGAGAAGTTGATTCAGGACAGCTTGATGACTTTATTTCTGTTTTTGATACCGCTCGAACTCGAGCACACCGGTGTGCCGCGAGATTTTCGCGATTTTAATGTTTATTATTACTATTACGTAAGATTTATTTTTTATTTTGGAATTTTCACATGTCTGTGCTTGAGCGGTTAAGAAAGTTAATAAATGTGTGTGGGTCAATGACCGTCATTGCGCATTTATTTGGCGCCTACCATATCCTCAGCGACGTGTCGCCTTCAACTCCATCTAGTTTAAAATGCGGTAGGTACTGTTTGTTGAGTTTTGATAGATTATATGAATAGCTGATGAATAAATCCGACGAAAAACACGAGATGGCAGTGTAAGATATTTTCACAAAAAATTAGAGTTTTTACGAGTGTCAGCGTTTGAATGTCGCTCATTTAGAATTAGAACGTTTTCTCTATTTTTGGTTTCGAGAGGCAAGTATATTTTGTATGTGTTTCATGTTCTAAACAAACAGTATTTTTTTGTGAAATATTAATGACATGTTTTTTCGTGTTTGTCAATTTGCGCTAAATAGCGAAAACTATACACTTTTGAGTTTGACTAACTTTCTTTTTTAGAATCGTTTTCACTTGCATGTGTTTCATGGTCGTATATATTTTTAATGCTTAGTCGCTAAATTGTATTTGATTTTGTTTAATAATACTTATGTTTTAAATTAATTTATACTGTATAAATTACAGATTACCCGCTCGAGCACTGGACATGTGAAAATCCAAATTATATAATAAATCTTGCGTAATTGTAATAATAAAGACACAATCTCGAAAATCCTGCTCGAGCGGTTACTCACCGAATGGTTTGATATAGCTTATGAAAGTGCTGAGGAGCGTACGGTTCAGAGAGGCCATGGCAGTCGCAAAGACCGTGGCAGTCGTGGAAGTGGTGATGAGCGCATGAGCCGTGGCGGCAGTGGCAGCCGGTGTTTGCCGTGACGATAAAGTTTTTTCTTATTTTTTGTGATATATTTTAAAGAATATTCAAGTGGCCCAGACAAAACGAAATAATTACGGCGGACGTCATGTTTTACAAGATCTAGGTATTTCAAAAGTTAACTTGATGCTGGTTGTTACGAGGACCTAAAAGCAGGACAAGAAGACTTAGAGACATTCTGTATGACAGATATCGATACCGTTCCCAATTCACCCAGTTCTATAGATAGCCTGAATCCTGGCCGTTTTAACTCGGATGGAAATAGGGCTTCGATGGCAAAGACAAAGATGGAAGCGTTCCCTGCATGGATTTTGTTAATATATTCCCGACACACATCTTGTGTTACTTACTCGTAATGTGTATAATTCAATCAAACTACATATTTATATTAAAACGTTAACTACTAAAGGGTTCCTGGACCAAGTTGTTGTTGTTTTTTTTATGTAGGTATAACACACATTACCAGTAACATATTTTATACATACACATTCTCACACTATACACATAAATATACAACATTGTAAACCTATATACATACGAAAAAATAAAAATTGTTAAAGTTCTTTGTTTGTATTGTCTACGCGCCCTTTTCAGCCATTCTTGATCGTATGTATAAAGGTTAAACGTAGTTAAAGTTTAGATTAAAATCGAGACTTGACTTACACAATATAATTAAGTATAATTTTGTTTCAGGAAACAATATACTAGCGGAGGCTGACGTCGAACTTCCTGTAGCGCCTTCTACAAGTACTTCGATAGGTACACATTTTGCTATTTATTCAACTAGAATCCAAACTTTAAAGACAGCAACATACCTAACGATATGATCGTTTTTTTCCAGTGTTTAACGACAAAGAACTTGACGTGTTAATTGACCCAAGTGACTGTGTTATGGACATTATAATAGCAGAGGCTGACGTCGAACTTCCTGTAGCGCCTTCTACAAGTACTTCGATAGGTACTAATTTTGCTATATATTCAACTAGAAGACAAACTTTAAAGCTAGCAAAATATTAACGATATTTTCGTTTTTTTCTAGGGGTTAACGACAAAGAACTTGACGTGTTTTATGGCGTAAGTGACTGTGAAATAGAGATTATAGAAGAGGTGGCTGACGTTGAACTTCCTATAGCGCCTTCCACAAGTACTCAACGTACTTCGATTGGTACGCATTTTGCTATTTATTCAACTAGAAGTCAAACTTTAAAGCCCGCAAAATATTAACGGTAAGATCTTTATTTTCCAGGGGTTAACGACAAAGAACTTGACGTGTCAATTGATCTAAGTGACTGTGATATGGACATGGAAGATGAGGAGTTCTTACTCCCAACAACTACGGCGGCGGAGCCTTCAGTTCAGGCGGACTTGACACCTTACCAGGCCCGTGTACTGGACATAGAAGACCGACAAAATGATCTGGCAATTAGGGAGTTGGTACCACATGACTGTTACGATTTTAAATGGACAAGAGACCGACAGATTTTCAAAGGACAACGTGAGAATTTTACCGGTTCTCCAGGACCTACTTTTACGATGACAGACCAGACACGTATTGTCGACATTTTTTATAAAATGATAGACATTGATTTTATTGACAGAATTTGTACAGAGACCAACCGATATGCTGAACAAAAAATTAAACTGTTAAAAGACAAAAACAAATTCCTACCGACTACGCGACTTCATAGATGGATACCGACGGACAGGGACGAAATTATCACTTTCCTTGCTATCCTTATGTTACAAGGGCTATACCCCCTACCGGAGGAGGAGTCCTACTTTAGTTTTAACGGTTTTGGTACTATGCCTTATTTTGCTAAAATTATGTCGTACAACAGATTTCTTTTAATCAAATCAATGTTGCATTTCGTCGACAATGAGTCGATAACTGAACCCGATAAACTGTACAAAATTCAACCCGTGACCGACTATTTTAACGACAAATTTTCCAGCTTGTATTATCCTTCTCAAGAAATAGTAATTGACGAATCCCTTCTGAAGTGGCGTGGGAGACTAGGTTTCGCTCAGAAGATTTTGACGAAAGCTGCGCAAGTTGGAGTGAAAACTTATGAGTTGTGCGAGTCTTCTACTGGCTATCTTTGGAAGTTTTTTATATATGCTGGAAAAAACGAGACCAAAACTGCGACCAAAGCAGCGACCAAAACTACGACTGACGATATTAACATCCGTCCCAGCAATGCTACTGCCAAAATTGTGTATGACTTGGTGGAGCCATTACTTCACCGTGGACATACGTTAATAATGGACAATTTTTATAATAGCCCATTATTAGCGCGATGTCTAAAACGACAACAGACAGACTGTTACGGGACGTTAAGACTGAATCGGGAATTCGTTCCCGATTCATTTAAGACGATAACGAAGACGGAACTTCAACAAGGGGCAGTCATTGCAAGCTACTGTGCCGATTTGTCGGTAATTGTATGGCGAGATTCTAACCTAGTTAGCTTGATCTCGACGTACCATGAGCTCCAAATTGGTGCAAGACAAAAACATAACCGACTGACTTACAAGCCAAGTGTTGTCCTGGACTACAACAAATCAATGGGAGGTGTGGACCGGAAAGACCAGTTCTTGTCTGCTCAGCCCTTGGAGCGTTCAAGAAATAAAATATGGTACAAAAAAGTGTTCCGGCGCTTGTTCAACTGTGCCATATTTAACTCCTTCATAATTTTCAAATCAATCCATAACAAAATGTCGCATAGACAGTTCAGGACAACATTGGCGGAAGACTTACTGAAGATACACCGACATGTTGACCTGACGGCTGAACCGCAACGTCTGAGATCACTAATGGGTCTGCAGAAGACAGCCCAACCAAAGACAGCCGCCAACAGACCTCAACTCGAGCACCGTCATTTTCCGGTTCGAACCGGCTTCAAACAGAGTCGCTGTTGGATGTGCTCACAGAAAAAAGTCACTGCCAGGACCGTGTGGAAGTGCCTGCAATGCGACGTAAATCTCTGCATTGAAAATTGCTTCATGGAATACCATATACAACGTGTTACAGAATAAACATTACATCATTATGAACAACTTTTACTGTGGGACGAAGACTGAAATCGCGAAAAAATTAATTAACTGCCCCTTAAATTTGTGCGTAACTCAACGAAGTGTAGTGACTTTTTTTTGCGATTTCGTGGTTGGTCCATAGTAAAAGTTGTGTACAAGTGTACAGTGAGTACGATGACCCCCTTGATTCTGTTATACGTTGTATAGGTTGAGTTGTTTCATAACAACCCCTTAAAATTAATTATTGCTTAAAAACCAATTCATACATACCATTTTTTTGAGTTGGTAAAAATTACAAAGTGTGTGGAAAACCTTAGACGGGTCGCCATGTCGCTATTGTTTCGCCTTCGTGAGCCAGTCTCTGAGAGAGCGCTAGAGACATCGGCATCGCGGTAAAATTACGAGGAGTAGGTGTTTTTTTTTTTTTTGGTTTTGGCGGGCGTAAGTACGCATGACAGGAAAAGGGCCCTACCTTTTCCTGTCATGCGTACTTACGCCCGCGCTCGGATTTGGTCCGCATGCGAGTGATAGCACGCTCCTGGCCACACGCAGGACAAAAATTTCGTTTGCCGCTGCAGTGTCGTGCGTGTCGCCAGTGACTAAACTCGTGCGTACTATGACCATGCGTGCGACCCGCGTCACAGTAAAAACAACACTGCAGGCAGAAAAACGCCGCCCGCGTCCGGTTAGCACGCACACGGGCTGAACGTCCGCAGCTAATCCGAACTCCGTGCGCGTGCTGCCCGCATGTTAGGAAAAACACGTATGAAATGATAGGATGCAGGCAGCCTGCACGCGGACCAGATCCGCGCGCGGGCGAAAATGCGCATGACAGGAAAATGGCCCTTATTTAAATAGTTAGAGTTAAATGAATATAATGATTTTATACATCTAATGAAAGGGAAATAAGTCGTTTGTTCTGAAAAATATTTGATTGATAAAAATGCAATCATTGTTGCTTGTATTTTAAATAGATAGAAATGAAAATGTTTTTTTTTATCAGAGTTACATGTTAAACCCTGTTTTGAGTATCATAGATTATTATAACTAACGATTTAAAAAGTAGATAAGTTTGATCTGTATTGTTTTATGTTTTTTTGTATGTTTTTCTGTGTTCTAGTTTTTACGGTTAAGTTGAGCTCCGTCGTAACTAAAACCTGGAGCTGCTAGTAGGTTTTTGCTACGACGCCGACGGAGCTGCGAGGTCGCGCGCGTATCGAGAGCCGCGCGCGGCTGGACGTTACAAAAATAAATATTCGCGGGGGCTGGTAGCTTCAGTGGTTACCATACCTATGTTATGTTTTTATTAGGTACCCAAGATAAAATAAATTATCTTTAACAATTTTGTAGTTTTTCTTTTTATATTGATAGTTTTTTTTTGTTAGGCGCTTGACCACTATCTCAGAGTCTCTAGTCTGAGTCTGTCTATCTCTTAGTTAAGTCGATTTAAAAAGGTTGTTCAATTAAATATCAAGTCCCAAAGAGACAGTTCATTCTTAGTAGGTAACGATTACACCTATGTTCGTCATTGTCAGTCAAAGTATAAAATTACCCTTCGTTAATTCTGTTCAACTCACAACCGAAAGAGCTGCAGGGCGAAACTCATAATAAAAACAACAAAAATAGAAAAGAGTGCTAGTTATGAACATAATCACCCTCCAAGCAAATTATTTGTGTGTAAAGGGAAAAATAGTTGCATATAAACTTACCACTTCTGTCTTTAATATTTCCACCTCATCACTTACCTATAAAATTGATGCTAAACGTGAAAGTAAAATCAATCCTTAAAGTACGAAGTTTGACTTTTCATTATTTGTTTGTATCCGGCTTCATAAAAGGAGGTTATTCTCAATTTTTGTATCACTGTACATTTTTTCAGAGGAAATCAAATACATCAAGTCCCAGAAAGGGGCACAGTTAATTCTTATTAACGACTACACTTATGGTCGTCACTGTCAGTCAAAGTATAAAAATACCATCCGTTGGATCTGTTCTACTCACAACCGAAAAAAGTGCTTAGCTAAACTCATCATTGGTAACAAAAACGAAATAGTGTCAGCTAGTTATGAACATAATCACCCTCCAAGCAAATTCGTTTTGTGTAAAGGGAAATATATTCGGGTATGAATTTTCCAGTTTTTTAACATTTTTGCCTCATAAGTTATCGATGGAATTTCATGTTAAATGTGAAAAAATAATCAATTCTAAAAGTATAGGCTTTTTATTTTTGTATTAAACCAACGTAAGGATTGGAAATTCCATTCACATTTGTCCCTTTTTTTATGGATGAGAAATTATCAAATGACTCCTGCCGCTCTGGGTAGAGCGGGAGGGAGTGTCAGACTCCCATTGACCAAAACCCATCCGTGCTCCTCGTTGTGCCCCTTGCTTTCCAGGGCCGCGGTAACTCTTTCAAACAAAATCCGCAACACATTTGTCCCTTTACTTAAATTTTGGTTTATAGCTCATTACAAAAAAATAAGTTTTTTTCAATAATAATTTGAATATTCTATATCTACCTGTACATTTTTTTTTCAGAGGAATTAAAATACATAAAGTCCCAGAGAGGGGCACAGTTAATTATTATTAACAATTACACTTATGGTCTTCAACGTCAGTCAAAGAAAAAAAATACGTCTCGTTGGATGTGTTCTACTCACAACTGTAAGAACTGTAAGGCTAAACTCATAATTAGTAACAAAAATAAAATAATATCTGCTAATTATGAACATAATCACCCTCCAAGCAAGTTTTTTGCAAATAAAGGGGAAATTATTCGGGTATAAACTTAATTTTTTCTTCTTTTTTTTTGCATTTAGTGTTACTGTTTTATTTAAAAATATATAGTATTATTTTTCATTCTGGAAATTATCACAAGGCATGCAACTCGTATTATAACATTTATTAATTGCATGTTGTGTTTTCTTTTTGTATCAAATATATGTTTGTTCTATCTAATGCATTTTTATGTTAGATGTGAGAATACGAAAACAAGATCGGCTTTGCATTTTTTCAAAGACAAAGTTATCCTTTAATCTTACCTGCTACGTTTTTATTAGAGTACGGCTTTCATAGTTTTTAAACCTCCGTAGGTAAAATATAGTCGGAAAAAATCAAGACCCGATCGGAACCCTCGGTGTGCGAGTCCGACTTGCACTTGTCCGGTTTTTTTTATTTTAGTGCAGTTTCATTACATACAGTCCCGGAAAGGCTCGCAATTAGTTCTTATCAAAAATTACACTTATCGTCGTCACTCTCAGTCAAATAATGAATACAACTCTCGTTGGAACTGTTTTACTCACAACCATAAGAAATGCAAGGCAAAGCTCACCATTACTAACGAAAATAAAATAGGTTCTGCTTTCTGTTGCTGTCCGATGTCCGCGGCTCATCCGCGATCTGCTTGTGCCGGTGTGACTGATGCTTGAGGTAAATAGTGCATAGTTGGTAGTTTTAAGGTTGGTTTTTCATAAGAATAGTTGTTTATATTAACAAGCGCTTCTCGCTATCAAACTGATAAGTTGGGCGAATAAAATTGTAAAGAGAATACTGTAAGACCTATCTTTGAGAATAATAAATAAAAAAAAATTACGAACTTAATCATCCTCCAAACAATTTCGTTTTATGTAAAGGGAAATATATTAATATATAAATATGTTATATTCGGAAATAACTTCTTTTTACCCGACTGTGTCAGAAGGAGTGAGAGATGCAGTTCAATCACAGATCTGATGCCACAAACTGCATCAGACTGCTTGAAAAGCGACTTAATTGGAAGTTTTTAGTCGTTTTTACCGGTCGAGTTTTTTGACAGTCATTATTTTTTAATTTGTTTTATTTTTCTAATCAATGTTTTTTACACTTTTTTCTTATGTTTTATGTTGCTCTGCTTTTGTATGTTGTGTTTTCTTTTCTTTTGTACCAAATAAATGTTTTTTTTATCTTATGCATGCTTATTTTAAATTTGAGAATATGGTTTAAGCATACTAAAACTCAAAGTTCATATTTGGCATTTCATATTTTCTCCACGCCGTGCCGTAGCGATTGTAAACGTTCACTCTTCTCCCCATATCTGTATTTTTGTTTTTAACCTACTTACAGAAAGGAAGTGGTTCTCAATTTGATGATTAATATATTGATTTATTTTTAGGGGATTTTAATTACATGGAGTCTCGGTTTGGGACACGATTGATTCTTAAAGACGGTTTCACCTATGGTCGCCGTTTTCAGACAGATAATACCTCTCGTTGGGTCTGTTCTTCTCACCATCATAAGAAGTGCAAGGCTAAGCTCATGATTAGTTACGAAAATAAAATAGTTTCCGCTAATTACGAACACAATCATCCTCCTAGCAAATTCGTTTTGTGTAAAGGGAACTTTATTCGGGTATAAACTGTTTTTTTTCTTTTTGTTTATTTTTCTGTTTCATCAATTAAAGATGTTTTATTTTGTTTTAAATTAGTGTATTTTTGTACGACGTATTTTTTTTTTATCTTTTTGTACCAAATAAATGTTTTTTCTATCTACACACAGTAAATAATAAACATTTCATTTTATTTTATTTTACTGCATTTATGTAATAACACTTTTTGCCCGCGGCTGCGCTCGCATTCAAGTTTTATTTTCGCTAAAAAGTAACCAACGAATAGACCAACATACTCCAGTTACTGACTCTTTAACCTATAAGCCTGTTTTATTGGAAAGTCCTGAAATTCCTGGAGGTGTTTTGCCAGACAGACGTGGCCTCCGGTCTGCGGTCTAGAACTCCACCTTCACACTGACGCCTTGAGACTGCGTGCTGTTCCATATATAATTTTGTAACAATATATTATTTTTAAAAGAGTGTCCGTGGAGTTTCTTGCACGTTTTTCTCCATAGAGATCTACGCTTTGGGACGTGCAAATAGCTTCATCTTTTTGACCGACTGACCTTGACAATTCAAATGTGCCTGAAATGGTCTAATTGAAATAAATGCTTCGAGTTTTGATTTTTTTAAGTTTACCTCTGGTGAGTCTAATCCTCACGCCTCACTTCCCTTTTGTGCTCCTAGGCCGCGCCCATAACAAGTCACGCTCCGGGGCAATTCTTTGCTCCAAGGGCCTTTCAGCTCAAATAAAGACCTTAACCTGAATAAAAGTAATTGGATGCTGTCTTCTCTGAGGAACTAATTCCTGACACCTAGGTTTAAAATCGTTTGCTGTCATCCGGCGCAAAACCGACTCTCGCTTTTGAACAACTGCTTCTGCTGCATGATGTTGAGGCCTGAACCTGAAAATTTAACTAATGCCTGCTTCAAGGTGAAGAAGACCGTCAAGATACTAGGATCCTAGAATACTGGATGTCAAGAAATGGGAATACTAGAGATTCCAGAACCAGGATACGAGGAACTCCTCCATAATTTGTGCGTTGCTGTTCATCCTCTTTCAAGTCGGGTGTGCCGTAACGTTACAATACTAATGCTAAACGTAAAGTAGCTAAAACTAACATTAAAGTAGTTTAGTTTTATAATTTGTATGCAGGCAAACTGTGGCATTAATATTTTTGACTCCTTTCTATATGGATATATGGGTTTTACAAAAAATTCACGGATCAATTTCAAGATTCATTTTGTTTTTTAATATTGCTTTTTCTTATCATCATCATCATCATCATCATATCAGCCGAAAGACGTCCACTGCTGGACATAGGCCTCCCCCAAGTGTCGCCACAGCCACCGGTCCTGTGCGTCTCGCATCCATCGGTTACCCGCTTTTTCTTATCATTGCCATTTATTTATTTGTTCCTATGTTTGTAACAATGTAACAAACAAATAAATCGCTGTTCAAACAAATGAAATGTTTGTCTTGTGTTTGTTGTTGTGTTTTCTTTTGTTTTTGTACCAAATAAATGTTTCATCCATCTAATACATTATTTTTTTAATGTTAGGAAATAGTTTATACTAACTTTTCAAAGTTCGGCATTCTCTAAGTACCATCACGCCGTACGGATCGGAAACGTTCACTCTTGTCCCTTTATTTATAGTTTTGATTGTAACCGACTAAAAGAAAGGAAGTGGTTCTCAATTTGATTATTTATTAAAATAAAATAATGTTTGTTTTTTATTTGTTATTAATACATCGATTTATCTTTCAGAAGATTTTAGTTACATGGAGTCCCGGCTAGGAACACGATTAATTCTTAAAGACGGCTTCACTTATGGTCGCCGCTGTCAGACAGAGAATACCTCTCGTTGGGTCTGTTCTACTCACAGCCATAAGAAGTGCAAGGCTAGGATCATCATTAGTAACGAAAATAAAATTGTTTCCGCTAATAATGAACATAATCATCCTCCTAGCAAATTTGTTTTGTGTAAAGGGAAATATATTCGGGTATAAACTTTTATTTTTCCTTTTGTTTAATATTTCTGTTTCATTACATCACTGATAAATGTTTTTTTTAAATTTTGTTTTTGTGTTCTGAGTTATTGTGTTTTTGTGTCTTGTGTTTATTTTATGTTTTGTTAAGTACTTCTTTTATATTATTGCTTGTTTTATTTTATAGTTACCATCGTCGTTATTTTAAGTACTGGAACCTCCTTGGACACGTAGCACCACAGGGTGGCCTGAAGGCTACTTATCAATATTATAAATAAAACTGAAATTGAATTATACTGAATAATATTGGAGCCATGCGGCTCAGAGGCTAGACATTAATTACATCAGTCAATATAAAACAAACACGTTGTTTCATTATTTCCTAATTTAATATAAACTGGCTGCCAGACGCTGCAGCCAAGGAGGTTACAGTACTGTTTATTTTATTTTCCTGTGTGTATATAATATTAGCTTTTGCCCACGGGTGCGCTCGCATAAAAGTCTTTTTTTCGCCAAAAAGTAATGTGTAACCTTCTCGAGAGTCCCATCTATCTCTGTACCAAAATTCATCAGAACCGATCCAGCGATCTAGGCGCGTAACAGACAAACATACTCAATTCTGTATTTATAGTTTTAGTTAGGATTAGGATTTTTAAAAATACTTAGGTACAGACTTACTTACTGTACGTCCTATTTTGGGCGACCACTGATAAGCAGCGCCGTGCTGTAGGTCTGCCCCTGGCACAGCATCATGCTGAGTCGCCTTGTTGTTACAGGCACGACGTGCATCTGCCTTGTTTTTGGTATTTCCTTTATTTTCTTTCTTTTATTATCATTTAATTTTTTATCTTTATATAATAACCTAGTTGGCTATTATATTTTCGAGCCGTTTGGGGTTGAAACTCTTGGGGTCCGAGTACTCATGCGTTATCAACGGCTTAGGGGTTAATTTGATGTAAGTGTTTTTACAATTCATTTTAATACATATTTCTGTTTCATCACTTATCAATATTTTATTTTGTTCTTATATTTTAATTAACTTTGCTTTTATGTTTTTTTTTTCCTTGATGTACCAAATAAATATTTTGTCGATATGTTTTTTATGTTTTTAATGAAACTATCACGAGGGGATAGGAAGTTGCGTTCACTTTTCTTCCTTTATTTTTATATTCGTTTGTAACCGACTTGTAAAAAGGTTCTTAATTTGATTACAAATCCATTATTGTTTTATTTTTCAGAAGATTTCAAATACACAGAGTCCCGAAGAGGGGCACAATTAGTTCTTAAAAACGGCTTTACCTATGGTCACCGCTGTCAGTCAAACAATCAATTCACCTCTCGTTGGATCTGTTCTACTCATATCAATAAGAATTGCACTGCGGTTTATTACCAGAACTTCAGAATTGTTCTACAGTTCAAATGTCCTAAGGAGTCTTCTGTATTCACTGGCGAGTGTGTGGCCATTTGGAAGCTTGTCTTTTCATAGAGTCGCACATTATCATTGAGAAAGCAGTCATTTTCACCCTTAGCTGTTTGCAAGCCTTAAATCAAAGTGCTTTGCACCACCTTTGTCTACCTGGCAAATTTATATATTTCTTCGGGTATAATTAAATCTGACTTTTGAGGGATCCCTAAGGTGATAACTGATATCTTGTTAAAAGACTGCATCCGTCTATTTGTCATATGGTTTTATCTTTGAAAATGTAATGTTATCTTGCTACACTCTGCTATGAAACTTTCATAATTATGTATGTAACTTTTAAAGTTAAATCAAAATACAGGGTGAATTTTTAAAATGTGCGTAGATGGCCAAATCCGTAACGAAGAGGAATATCGAAAAAAAAACACACTTTAAAAATTCATCCTGTACTGTGTCTGTTACTGAGTGGTTGAGCGACTGATAGATAATGCACAGCCGAAACTACTGGTCGTAGAAAGCTGAAATTCGGTAAGTAGCATTCTTGGGGAGTGTAGGGGAGCACTAAGAGAGGATTTCCCGAAATTTCTACGGGAACGAGAAAAAACGGTATATTATTATGCTCTTACGAAGTCTAGAAAGCTAGTTAGATATTTTAGTAAGACTACAACTTCAAACTTCGACTTTTTTATCACCTTAGACCACGTAGACGTACCTATGTAGGTATGTAAGGGTGATGAAAATTCCATCCACTCTTTGGCCCTTTGTGTTTTTTCTATTTTTGCTTTAATTGTATTAGCTTAGTCGTTTAAATTAGTTGTGCATGCTGTGATCTCCTGTAAGTGAACGGGTAAATTAACTAAATACCCAAACAAAGCTTAATGTGATAAATTTTGTACGATTGAATTTTGTTTTGATACGCACATTTTTTTAGGGGTCTCCAACAAAGGCCATAGCCTTTGTTGGAGACCCCTAAAAAAATGTGCGTATTAATTTACTGCGACAGTTTGTCAGTTACTCCTATTTAATATCAAAATATTATATTTATTTACATAGATATACATGGTGCCGGGTCACTCAGAAACACTTTATGAACTTTATGGTTGAATAGTCTGACGTAATTAACAGCAAAACGTTATGAAGTATTACAACAATATTTAACCTTTTAGAAACCGATTCCTTCTATGTTTTATGGAAAACAAACGGACTCATGCACCGACCGAAAAACAATACCTTTACAAATTCAACACACGTGCAGCAAGTTCTTTGCTCAGGTAAAACCTAAACGCACCCTGAGAACAATACGAAATGATTGTACTAAACAACAATGAGACCTATTCTACGAAACTGTGAGGACGCCCGACACTCGAAGAACATGGCGAAGGCGTAGAAAGTAGTTGATTTCAGACCACTGACCACTGTAGTGGACAGTTCGCTTAGGACCACGATACAGTTCAGACGGCATAGTCTAGTGTAGTCAAGTTAGGGTACTTGGTTAATATTAAGGCTGATGGGCCTTGTTTCATAGTAAGTCGTAAGAGAGCAAGTATTATTGATTAAGTTAGACTGATCTAGTATTTAGTGTGTGTGTTGCTGTGACTGGGTGAGTCTTTAACCATTATTGTTCAAAGGAAGGTGGCCGGTGGTATCGTAGAGGATCCTGTTCTGCTATAATATTATATGTGACCGGACAACTGCAAACTCCGTAAGGTTCTCAAATATTTTGAGAGATTATGAACTCCTGATAAATTTTCAACTGAACATTTCTTCTACAATGATACAAATGGAGGAGTATTCTAAATTTCTCGTAATTGGTATAATTTGTATAGTTTTCGGAGTAACATAAAAATAATGTAAATGAGTTCGGCAATCATTGTACCGATAGTCGTGTCAGCCAACGGCTTAATAGTCACGAGCCTCGACCAACACCTTAGGAGGCTCTCGTAAGGCAGCTGGATCAAGGGCTTGATTCCGAAAGCAGTACCGAATTCTGGACACGGCTCGCATTGTTAGGAGGTTCCTCTCTCTGGAGCCCTGACCACCGCACCGGTAGCTTGGACCCTGTTCCCGATACCGGTGGGCTACTATTTTTTATATTTTTTAATGTTTTTTTTTGTATGTTTTAAGAAATGTTAAGTTAAGAAAAATGATTAAACGGAATGTAAATGACTCCAAAATGGCGCCGATGATTCCAATTTTGGTTGGTAAGTCGTTTTCGCGGACACTAAGATCGATAACGGACTCGAAATGAACATCCAAGCTGAACTCGTTGGAATTGTTATACTGTCATATCAATAAAAATGTAAGGCTGAGCTCCTCACTAATTACGAAAATAAATTATTTCCACTAATTATGATCACAATCATCGAGCAAGCAGATTCTTTTCATGGCGTATTAATTAAATTCGGATCTATCTTCGTCTGGATTTACTGGTTTTATTTTCGTAAATTTTCCGATTTTTTCCTTTCCTTTTGTTTTTTTTTTCATTTCTTTGTATTTTAAGCACTCTATAAAAAGAGAAGGTTATTTATTTGACCATAAATCCAACATTGTTTTATTTTTCAGTGAACTTCAAATTCATAGATTCCCGGAAAGGGTCACCACTGGTTCTTATCAACGATTATACCTATGGTCGCTATCGTCGGCTTAAGGATAGTACAACTACTAGTTGGACGTGTTCTACTCACAACAATAAGAAGTGCAAGGCTAAGCTCATCATGAATAGCAGAAATAAAATTATTTCTGCCAACCTTGAACATAATCATCCTCCAAGTCAATTCATCTTTTGTTCAGGGAAATATATTCGGATATAAAGGAACCCTTTTGGCCTCGCACAACTTGCTTGTGGTTGACGCCCAAAATGTAGCATAAAATAATTTGACAAAAAATAATAATTTGACTCTTATAGTCCAAAACGATAATACCTACGCAAAACCACGAATCCTTAAAAAAAAAAGTAAATCATTACGCGAGCATTTGACCGTTTCCTATATCCGTCTCGTTCCCTCCCTTAATGATTGAGAGACAAGAAGATACTCTCTCTATACTCACAATGCCAATGAAGTCGCCATATTTTTTACAAAGACATTAATTATTTGCGTGCGCGCAAATATCGGCTGGAGGCCTCCAAGATCATCACAGCATAACTAATGCTGCAACCGGCTAGCACGATTGAGCAGTAAATCGCGAGTGAAGTGAAGTGACATCGCCCCGAAGAAACGAACAAGAATTCCACGCGATCAACTATCTCGCTGAACAGATCATAGCATGTCCCAGGTCAGTTTTCTACCCCTTATCCCAGCGACGAATGCTCGTAAAACAGCGTCACGCGATAAACAGTGAACCCGCGTATTTCTAATAAGATCTTTACACTAAATAATCCAATCCACCACTAGTTGTTTGTAATTAAATAAGTAGTATTGTTAGTTTTTAATACATTTTTATTTATTGTGTGCGAGTCCCAAATAAAAAAAAAATCTTGATTTTATTTTTTTGTTTTTATTTTATGCCTACTCCTTGTTTTTTTCCCTTTTCTTTGTAAATCACCAACTGCTTAAAATTGATGACCTACTCCTTAGTAGGCTAATTGGACTATAAATCCACCTTTGTTTAATGTTCCAGGGGACTTCAAATGCATAGTCTCGTAAATGCTCACTATTAATTCTTATTAAAAACTAAACTTATGGTCAAATCCGTCTGTACACTATTGGTTGGACCTGGACCCGGACCTCGTCAGCAATGGCAAAAAAAAAATCCTGGGAATTATGAACACAAATGGAACCATTCTTCAAGCAAATTCGTTCTAAGTCGAGATAAACTTTATGTTTTCAATTTAAGTGTTAATATATCATTGTTTTATTTTTCAGTGAACTTCAATTACGTAGAATCCCGGAAAGGATCACAACTAATTCTTATTAACGACTATACGTACGGCCCCTGCCGCTATCACAAGGATATCACTAAGAATATTACGCGTTGGTCGTGTTCATCTCACTATGGTAAAAAGTGCAAGGCTAAACTCGTCATGAATTACAAAAATAAAATTATTTCCGCTAATTATGAACACAATCATCCTCCAAACAAATTCGTTTTGTGTCATAGGAAATATATTCGGATATAAATACATTTCATTTTTAGTTTTTACTTTTCTAGGACTTTTCTCGGCACATGGGATCCCAGAACTTTCGGAGGGGTACCAGGGAGTCTACTCTCTTTCTCTGAAACGAAACTTCGTAAACGAACGAAATATAAACGAAGTTTTGTTAGTGACCCTACTCTGTTTTGTTTTCGGACACGCAGACGAAGTTCGGATCCATAGACTATTTTCGTGAACGAATGACATGAAAAATATTGTGTGGGTCTTTTATGATGTCATTTAAAGTAAATTACGGTTTTTACTTCAACTTTAAATTTATAAACTATTTTGATTTATTTTGAAATTTTACATTTAAAATGTGGTTTAATAAATATTTCTTGTAATATTGATGCAGAAACAATAATTAAACAGTTAATTTTTTAATTTTGGTGAAATTAGCCGGGACACTATAAAACACCCATTCACGGTCATTTTTAACCGACTAAATTAAAGAGTACTATTTCATGCCACCAAATGGATTTAATATATGACAACCAAAATTGTCTGTATATTCACACTCAATCTAATCATAACATGTCAACTTACAATTTTTTGTTTAGATTCTTTAAAAAGTTTTCAGTTTGTTTCTCAAGTACTAACTGTGTTAATAAATCATGTTTTAAAGTGTTTTTTTACACACATCTCAATCGCGATAGGTACACATTCCTCCAGAAAGTTTCAAGTCGTATTGTGTCGCAGTCTGCATTTTGGGTCTCCACAAGTTTTATTTTGGATTTAAAAAAATTATAAGTAAATACCTTAAAATATACTGTCGGCGACGAGACCCCGTCCACGTCCCTAGGCGCAAGTAGTGGTAGGGGCGACCATGTGAATAGGGAAATGTTGTCTTAAAGTTTGAAAGAAACTCATTAGAATTTGCTAGTTTAAATAGTTTAGGTTTAATTATTGTCTAATTAGTTTTATAAGTATTATTTGTGCATGCTAGATCCAATAAGATTCCAATATGATAGTATTTTTAGATTTTGTAAGGAAATTTTTAAGTAGAATTTTTGACGTAATGAAAAAATTACGTAAGTTGAAAATGAGGTTTTTTGTTTGTAGAGATATCGTTTTGAAATTGGTGTCAAAATAAAGGTCTCGACCCAAAACCTATTTTACAAAAAGAATTAAGTCGATAGGACTTGTAGTTTTATAGATACTAAGGAAAATGTATAGGGAAACTTTTTATGATGTAAATTTTGCAGTTTTTTGTTCTAGAAACTTTTTATTGTGTAAAGTAAGCAATAAAATGTGTGTTAACTTGCTAGTGGTCATACCTAAAAAAAAAATGGCTCAATCGTAGTCGTCGAGCAGCCGTTGAAGAGGCAACATCAAGAAAGGGAGCCGAAACCTACGGATCAAGAAACCCCAGGAAGAAGCATTTTTTTTTTTTATTTCACCTCCTCCCGGCTGTCCGTCTCAGTCTCCCGAGGTCCCAAGAGTTCAAGTAGAAGCACATACGCATTCAGGGGTGCGTGGCGGCTAACGTAACCAGCACAAGGGAATTTAAGGGGCGTACGTCGAACTACGTGGGAGATCGTCCCAGGTCGACAGTGCGGACACTGGTCGTGTCCCTGCCGTCCGAAAAATATCAGCTCTTTTCCATGTCACCTTGCGTTTGGTGGTAATAAAGGCACTATTTCCTGGCACAACTCCTCGAATAATTGCCGACTGAGTCTGTAATTTCCTACAAACTCTAAGTCGGGAATTTCCTTAATATTTAGTTGATTGCGCAGGCGACGTCGGTTCCTTCTACGCTCTAAACGTTCTTCACGTAGAGCAGCCTCGATTAAGAGCATTCTTGCAGCCATTTCAACCAAATTAATAACAAAATCCACACTAAAGGATGGCAAACGAAAACCAAAAGGTAACACTTTTGGTTTCGTCAATTTGAGGTTATAATTCCGAACAATCATCTGTCAAATTCAAATTTTCGTTCGCAACATTTATGAATTCGAATAGGTTTGGAGAACGTAAATGTCAAACAGTTTTCGTTCGAACGAAACTTCGGGAACGAAGGGAACTGTAGTAGGAAACACGCGAAGTTTCGATCGAAACTTCGTTTTTCGTTGAATAAGAGTAGACCCCCAGGGGCTGAAACGAATATTCAAGGCTTTTGTTCAAAACAACTGGATATAGAATAGATAATTTTTTAAAAAGACAATCTGGTCTTCATATAATACCTCTTGCAAGACGGCTAAGTTCAGCAGCATAATTATGCTGTCAGGAAAATATTTATACCGCGAGTCTGGTCTATTTTAGTTACTTTCACACTATCATGTCTTACGGTATTGTACTATGGGGACGGGCTGCAGACATCGAATCTATTTTTACTCTGCAGAAAAGAGCCATCAAAGACATTTACAATTCAGTTCTCTAAGGGAACTGTTAAAGAACCTACCCTACTCTGTACTTTGTCAATACATTTACGAAAACATCATGTATGTTAGAAATAATTTTACATCTGTTTAGTAATAGAGGCGATGTATAATAAATTGTGGTACTAGAAATAGGGATCATCTTTCATGAAAGATGAGGCTCCCCACATATTAGAAGTTTAGAACTAAATGAGACAAAATTTAAATCTTATATTAAACGCACATTAAGCAGGCAAGCATATTATAAGTTGTGTATAGATAAAAATGCTTGGTTCAATGCTGGTCCTGCTCCAGAGCCACTAGGGCGCACAAAGTAATCTGTTCGCATTTGGAAACATTGTTGGACCGGCTGAAGATTGTCAGAATGCAATATTTTCACAGTATGTACTCCATTTATTTAGCATTATATAATTTCATGCATTTACGGCACATGTGTACCTTAAATTAAACTATAATAATTATTTTTGGATATGTCTTTGACTTGAATTGACCTTGGTGGTTGAGGGTGTCATGCTCACTCAAAAGTCTAGCTGTTGGTGGCAAATAATCCAATTAATAACAAATAAGAACAATTGGCTCCCTTCAAAATGGTTGAGCCGAATGGTGCAACGCATGCGTCATGTTCGTAAACGGGGGCCGTCAACTGGGACTGGTCATCTCTCAGCTACAACGGTTTTTTTTTATTATTTCTTTGAATTGTTTATTTTTACTCCGATCGCTTATCCTGCACGTCTTTTACATTTTTCTCTCATATATGTATAATTTCAACATTAATGATGTAGCCATAAATTTGTAACGATTTATTAATTCAAAAATTCCTGTAAATGGCCTAATTTGAGTTTTAAAGCCAACTTGCATAGGCCTCGTTAGGCGCTTTCAACTTAATGAGGCACCTAACCGACGATATGAACTGCAAATATACCCAAGGACAACCTTCAGATGGTGCAGGACTATTACACGTTGAGACTTTCACACAAAATAAATGGACAGCTGAAAACTCTTGCTAGGACGGTGCAACCGTAATGAGGCGAGCGGTGGGGCGACATGTCTTTAGGTGCTTGAGGAGTGGTGAGGTATACCTACCGCGGCTTCTGACATTATCATGGCGATAAGGACAATCTCGGAAGTAAGGTCAAGATCCTTACCAGCATCTTATTTGATTATACATTCTTCTCCCGGGCCCATTTGCTCTTGCGAACAGTTAGCCACATATCTGCGATGAGGATTGTATCTCTCTTAGTCTGGCCTGTCACCCTAAATGTGTTGCGGCAAAATAAAATCTGCCTGAACAGACCTAGGGTTCATTGGGGCGCGCAAGCCTACCACAACGTCAACGCAGAGATACGACGGTGGTGCTTATATTTTTACAAACTTGAGAATAGGTTTTCAATTTCAATGTTTTTATTTTTCACTGATCTTCAATTACGTAGTATTCTTTGGATACTAGTCGCATAGGACCGGTCGCTCTAGCGACACTTGGTGAAGGCCTAAGTCCAGCAGAGGAGGTTTTCCGGGTGAAATGATCATCATCGTTTCAGCCGAAAAACCTCCGTGGTGATGAATAGATCTTTAACTCACCTCATGTATTTTAGTATATTGATTCTTTAATTTTCACAAAGTATAATAGCACAAATAATGTTTTTTTAAAAAATTTAAGTATTAGGTTAAAATTTTGTATTTAGTTTTTCACTTTGTAGTATTTTTGAAGAGTTGTGTCGCTTATCATTGCAGCACATAACAGGTTCACAGTTCTTGATCTCGGTAATTTGTTTCAGATAATCAAATAAGTTTCGTTGAATCCGAAAGAGGCCAGACTTTGCTTCTCTATCGGGACTACACCTTCTCATTTCGTCGTCAACTGTCTCGGAAGCAAGGCGCTTATCAATGGGTTTGCACTTCTTACAACAAATTCAATTGTAAAGCGGAACTCCAGTTAGATGCTCAGAAGAGAGTTGTGTCCAAACGAGGACTCCATAATCATCCGCCAGCCATGTATTATATTTGTGATGGAATTTTAAGGAGAATGTAAATAAATGGATTTAGGTAAAGATATGTATTGATTAATAGGTAATTTTTATCATGCAGGACATAAAATGATTTTAGTTGATTAACTTTGGACTTGTGATGAAAATAAATAAAATATTTATTTTCATCACAAGTCAAAGTTAATCAAATAAAGTAATTAGGTAAATAATAGATAATAAAACACATAACAATCATAAGTTTTTTTAATCCATGTTGATGCAACAATTACGTACTGCCTCTGACCTACCCAGTGTGTAAATGGCCTTGCAATCAATTGATATGAATGACAAAATATGACGAAATGGGTCGCGCACATCCAACGTGTAACAGAATTAACGCAAAACCTGAAAACAGGTTATTGTCATCATAATGAATAACTTTAAAATTCTCCACACAATGGGTGACCAAAAGTGGACGGCGCCGCCGAGGCCGGCCCAGAAAGCGGTGGCGCGTGGCGTGACGACCTGGACGCGTACTATATATGAGGGCTGGTACAAAGTGGCGCGTGAAAAGAATTCTTGGAAGAACTTGGGGAAGCCTTTGCCCAGCTGTGGGACAGTATGGACTAAATAAATAAAAAAAAGAATAGCTTTAACCATGGGACCAGCCTCAAAACTGAGATAAGAAAAACAGCTGTTCATTTTGTCGAGTTATTTAGACGTAAGTGTGGGTATGGGGAGTCGATTTTTTTGTGATTGGTCTGCGCCTGCGAGATCATTACAATCGCAAGACAAATAAACTCTTTCCCTTAATTTATCTTTTCAGATAGGCACGACTACGTTGTGTAATAGAAATAGTTCTGCACTCCGCAAAGCAAAATTTCCAAGAAAAATTATCGCAATGTTGTTTCACAACTTTATGTAGGAGCCCTAAACATCCGTGTTGTCCTCTGACCAGTGTTCTTAGTGGAATTATTGTTTAGTCTATTTTTGTTTTTTTTCAGGCATCAAGTTCATAAAATCGCAAAAAGGCAGGCCGTTGGTAATGCATAACGAGTTCACGTACACTTTTGCTACACGATCAGAAAAGAGAGGCACACACCGGTGGATATGCACTTCTCACTTCCGTAGTAAATGCAAAGCCAGGATCATATTGGATTCGAAGCAAACAATAGTGACAGGGGTTTTTGATCATAGTCATTCTCCGCCTAAGTATTATATTCATAACGGGGAATATATTAAATATCGATAATGTAGTTGTTGTAAATTAGTGAATTACTTTTAACATGACTTTTGGCGTTTGTATAAATTTTACTCGTAAGTTAAGTTTAGCAGACAGCACGGCGCGACAATGCGGCAACGATATAAAGACTCGTTTACATTTAAATTGTTCTAAAATTGCTCTACAAATATATAAGCTTCAAAATAAACCTGTTTCATATTATTCGAATTTTTTTGACCCATGGAGGTTCAAAAAAATAGGTCCGCCATCTTTGGTAGTACCTTCCTACGCCATATTGGATTTAGAATGATGTCACTTAATCTGATGTCAATGTGTTTCACGAAAACCGTTTTTCAAGAAACACATTGACGTTGGTTTACAAATCATTCGTTCATTCATATTGTACGAAAAAAGGTATCAAAATTGGAGACAGATCAAAACCCGTAGAAGATAAAAACTAAATTGGATGTAATTGATCCTTATCTTGACCGAACTTGACTACTTAAGTTGTTGAATTAAAAACTTATAGGATAGACAAAAACACAACGATGTGGCTACATTTTTACACGCTTTTGTTTAACTTGCCTAGTTAGTTTTTATGTAATTATGGATGAAATCTTGTAACTGAATTTTAAAACAGTTATCTCCAAGTTTTGCATACACGTTAGGTTTGGATGATGCATGTAACTAGGAGTGGCCTCACGTTGGTTTAGTATCAGACTGTGAGAGTGATGGACTCACTCTTGTGCAATATTATTTTTCGCGCCAATGGCTAGTCCCCGTTGAGCTTTACTGCCATGGCCAAATCGTCATTACTATTATTAACTTCAGTTATTTTCCGGACAATTAAATTAATTTATTGTGTTTAGTTTCAGATAATATCAAGTACATCTCGTCAAGAACAGGCAACCAGTTGATACTGCTCGATAACTACACGTACTTTCATTTGAAATCTTGTCCAAGTAAAGGCACTAATCATTGGCTGTGTACGTCGCGAAGTAGTAAAAAGTGCAAAGGAAAACTTACCTTAGGTATTGACAATAGCGTCGTTGCCCACAATAATTCCCACAATCATCCCCCGCCACAATATTTCTTTAGTCATGGAAATTATATTAAGGTTTCATAAATTTATGTCTCAATAATGTTATAAATGTGATGGATGTTTGTTAATCAATTACATCTCAAAGACTGTGCAGATTTGGATCAAACTTGGTACTCTGTATTTTGTACTTTTATTGCAGGAAGTACGTCCCTTTGAAATAATTTCAACTTACACGCAGGCAAAACCTGGCTGAAGCAAGTTCATCCAAAAACCTTTAAGTAGGTTTTGTACATTATAACATGATTTTCTTAATCACTGTTTTGTTTGACATGTATAAATATCTGGACTTTAAAGGACCTCTGAGTTTGTTTCGGTGTCTCTTCAGTGTGTGTGTTGACCAATTTAACAAAATATCATTTACATTCTAATCAATACCATACTGTCCAAAGAGTTAGGCAATAATGTATTTTCCAACACATTTGCTCAAAAAATGCATTTACGAAGACTGTATACATTGTTCGAAAGTTAAAAATTACGCACCACACAATGGAACGTGAGGTCAAATAGGTACTCTCACCTAAGTACATACTTTACCATGCGCTATACAACACTGAATATGCATTCAGTGTTGTATAGCGTCGTAGGATAAACTTTCCTTTATGGGCCGTGGCTTTGGAAGTTCATTTTTTTTGTGGATAGCACACATAAATAGAAAGCTTTTTACAAATTTTCAACACCCGGAGAGTCACGGTTGTCGAGATATAAATCTTTAAAGTTTCCATACAAATTGGAAAATAATACGCCATTTTTTAGGTTAGATAAATTGTCATAGTAGACGTCAAAGTTGACATTTCACGTTCCGTTTATGGTAGAGGTGTATTTTATTCAATTTAAAGTCATGGTTTTTACATAATTTATATTTTATATAATTTTATTTTCACGTATTCACATATTAAATTTGGTGGGTAGTTAATGTGCTGAATAACCGGGCTGTATCATGCAATTACATTGACTTTTTCAAAACAGAAATATTTATTTTTTTACACTGTGGAACGGAACGTGAAGCGACGCCATTTTGCTATAGCTGTGTTTCGATCTGTCAGTCGTGACTGTCGTGACTGTCAGTCGGGACATGGGGCACCCCGACTCGGACAGGTTAGGACAGAAGGCGCGTGACCCCGCCATCCCCTTCGTGGTTATTTCTTTTTAAACCCTTGAGCCCCGCGAAGAGGGGCTCCGACTTGCTATTAAGAGGACTAAGGATGCAAGAGGGTTAGGCTTCAAAAAATGTTTTTTTTTTGGAAACGGTTAGTTACCTTTTCATGATAGTGGTGCCAGGGAGGAGGAGGGGCACCATCACCCCCTCCCACCTGCCTCTTTCTGCTACTGGATACGAAATTTTAAGCAATTTTTTATTCTAACCTATAAACTTTAACCATGGATATCTCCATAACCATGGGGCTCCGGGTGGTGGGGGTGGTAGAGGGGGGTAGCCCCCTCCACCCTCCCCCTCCCCCCTCCCCCTCCCCCCTCCCCCTCCCCCCAACAGTAAAACCAACTTACCGCACTAATATCATAAATAACTAGGTATTTCAATGATTTACTATCATTAAGACAAAATCAGCTTATTCTTTTCATCGAATTAATAATTGTTTTTGTATCACGAATGAAACTTTATTTGTTAATTTTCTATAGCATTGCTTTCTTAAGTTTCGTTTTCGAATACTTTCGTTTTATTAATGTTTTATTGTGTTGGTTTTTCATGAAGCGTCGCTCGTCTATAACTGTGTTCACATTGTGTTTAATATTAATAAATATATACAACAGTAACCTATATCAATCTATACTTAGTCAATAGCTGTATTTTATTCTTGTAACCAATAAAATTTATCTTTATAGTGCCTAAAGACCATTCTTATTAATTTTCAGTCAAGTTCGAGAGCAAAGCTCAAAAAAAAACATCAGCTAATGGCAGTTATATAACAAAACTAAATATGTTTTATGTTCACATATTTTTGTTTATGTGAGAGACCTTTTCCCAGCAGTGGGAAGATATAGAATTGATTTTCTTGATTAGGTTTTTAGAGAACTTGGGTAGCCACACCTGCTCATGTAGTTTGCCTTTATTCCAGATTACAAGTTTATTAAATCTATGAAAGGCAAGCGGTGGATACTTTGTAAAGACTACGCGTATAGCTTCCAGACGAGAATAGCGTCACAAGACGTCGAACATTGGGTCTACCCATCGATTTTTCGTCACAAATGCAAGAGGAAAATAGTATTAGATGCCGATAAAAACATAATCAGAGGTGTTTTTAGGCATAGCCATGAACCGCCCATTGAAGGAGTGTCCTTTACGTTTCAATAAAGAAATAAGCCCAGCACCTACGTTTCTAGTAGGAAGGAAGCTGTCTATGTTTCCTTCTCACATCAAATACAGTTTTGAACTAAGAGTTTTGAAATTTGATTTTATCGTTCAGTTCCTAAAAATAAAAAATAAACATACCCACATAAACTCACACTTTTTTGCCCTGCCACACTCATTCAGAGGCAGAATCAAATTTTATTTTCTCAAATCTCAAGAAGCCTTTAGTGTTTTGTGATTGATATTGTTAAGATGGTCGAAATATATGGCTACCTAAATTACCACATCAATCAATCCACGTCGATCGATGGTGTCGATCGACAATCGATCGATTGGTGTGGTAACATAAAAAATAAAAATGAATAATCATAGAAGTTGTTGTAAGGTGAAGTGAATGTGTGACAACTGAAGACTGTTATATCGATGGATGTGACAGCTTTACTTATCAGAAAAAAATGTTGTCTATATTTTTATTTTTTAGTATTTTTTCAGATTCAGATATGAAGTACATAAAGTCAAATAAGGGCAAGCAGTTGATACTGCTGAGAGAATACACTTATTACTGGCTGCGGACTCTTCAATCGACAGGCGATGAACATTGGATCTGCACCTCGAGTCGCAGCAGACATTGCAAAGGCAAATTGTTATTAGACACTAACAAAAAAATTGTTAGCGCAAATTATGAACATAATCATGAACCACCGCGATATTTTTTCACGAAAGGAGAATACGTTAGAATTTAGTTTCAATTTCATTACATAACCATAGCCATAGCCTATAATACAATAGAAATATTAACTACTGACCAGAAATATTAATCAAATGAATAACTACGCACCTTTGTGCTTTCTCTCTGTATATAACTTTCTCATAAAAGTGTTTGTACAGAATAAATGGGCAACACGGTGCTTTAAGATGTAATCCAAATGACGCAAACCTCGAATAAATCCAGACTTCGGAGATAAGCCCAATAACATTTTGCTTGACCCAGCAATCGAACCTAGGACCTCATGTGCGCTTACGACCATGCCACGAGATCAACGCGCTAATCATTGCTTTGTATACCTTGTCAAAAATGACGCATCACTTAACATTAACTAGTCAGCGTGAAGTGAATGTGTGACAAGTGAAGACTCTGTTATATCGATACATGACAGCTTTACTTATCAGAAAAAAATTGTTTTATTTTTATTTTATATTTCTTTTCAGATTCAGGTATCAAGTACATAAAGTCAAATAAGGGCAAGCAGTTGATACTGCTGAGAGAATACACTTATTACCGTCAGCGGACTCTTCAATCGACAGGCGTTGAACATTGGATTTGCCCCTCGAGTCGCAGCAGAAATTGCAAAGGAAAATTAGTATTAGACATTAACAAAAAAATGATCAGTGCAAATTATGAACACAATCATGAACCGCCGCGATATCTTTTCTTGAATGGAGTATACGTCAGAATATAGTCGAAATATCATAGAACAAGTGTAACGAAAATATTAAAAACTTACCAAAAAACAATAAACAAACACACATTAAGCTAATCAAAACTACACTAACGAAACTCTCTGCTTTCTCTTAGTTACATATAATTGTCTCTTACAAAATTAAATACTTTTTGGTACATAAGTAAATATATAAAAGTAACCTAGTACATATAAAGTTTAAAAGTAAGTTTATAATACTTATTAAAGTTTTGTGTTAAATCTTCGAATACAAAATCTAATAAAGTAGGTAATAATTTGTTTACTTTTTTATGTGATTCAACTAGTTGGCTTCATATTTGTTGCAAATTATTTGAACAATGTCCTTATACTTTCGATCCGACTTTTAGCCATTGTAGTGTTAAACCTACAACGTTTCATGTTGTACAGTAACAGAGCTTATTTTTATTTGTTTCAGACGTTTTTAAATACATTAAGTCATGGAAGTGCAAGCAGGTAATAAATTACAATGGATTCATCTACTACCATCGGCGAAACATTCGGTCGACAACATGTGATTATTGGTTCTGCGTTGCGGATGGTAGTAAAGAGTGTCGAGGGAAACTAGTATTGGACCTTCGTAAAAATGTAATAATTGAAAAGAAACATCACAATCATCAACCGCCTAAATATTTTTTTTCGGATGGACAGTATATTAGATTGTAAGGAAAAATATTTATTTGATCAGCCACAGAAACGTGCATTTATATAAATGAGTAGCTTTTGCCCACGACTTCGTCATATCCCGTTTTATCCCGTTCCCGTAGGAATTTCAGGAAATTCTCTTTAAGTACCCCCCAAGGGACCTACTTATACTATTGTAGTCTTTGGGACTTACTTCCCAAACAGCTTTTCGCCTGTGCGTTGTCTGTCAATCACTCGGTCAGTCACTTAGTAATGAAAGAGTTTCATATAATTATATTGATTAACTTGCGGTCTAGAAATGCTTACAATAATGTAAATGAATTGACCATTAATTGACACTCAGTATTAGTCAACCAATATATTAAACTAAACCTGTGAAAATTTGGAAAAAAAGTAGGGTTTGACAAGTTCTTAATTCCAAATACCTAATTCAGAAACTATTTAATATAATCACCGTGTAAGGCAATTATGTCAGTCAGTCTAGAGTTTCGAGTGGTTAAATTAATTGTGTAACGATAATTAGTCTTAAAATAATGCTATTTGCAGTACATTGTTATTTCGCTTCAAATACAGCTTAAAATTATATTTATACCTACTCATGTTAAACATACTTTATCTAACAATCGCGTAAGACAATCATGTCAGTAGCTATATATGTCTGGAGAATTGTGAGATGCGTGGTTTAATTTGTGTATCAATTCTTAAAATAATTTAGTGGCGTTTAGTGTTAAAGTAAAACAGAATATATAGTTATTTCACGTCAAATACAGCTTCAAATTATATGATCAAGTTACATACTCAATGTACTACATTTTAGAATCTAAGTCGGAAAACAATTTAAATTATCTAACCATAGCGTAAGTCGATCGTGTTAGTATATTAGTCAAGTATTGTGAAATTAGTGATTGCACTTGAGTAACGGTTTTGTCTTAAAAAGTCATAGCAGCCCATGGCCTTCTTGTGTTTCAGTTCAAATTTTAATTCATTGTACTATCTCGACAAATACTGCTTCAACTTATATAGTCAAATTATATATGCAATGTATTCAAGCTTAGGAACTAAGTCAGTTAATTATTTTTTTATCTAATAATCACGTAAGTCAGTTGTGTCAGTAGTTGAAAGCAGTTTTCTGAGTCAAGTGATTGACTTCTGTAACAATTTTGTCTTTATAGTGTAGTAACCGATAACTGGTTATTGTTAAAGTTAAGATAAATGTATTGTTATTTCACGTCAAATATAGCTTCAACATTAATCATGTCATGTACTCAAAATACACAAGTTTGGGAACTACGTCAGTTAATAATTTTCTTTTTCTTATTATCACTTTAGACCATCATGTCAGCTTTACTTATTGAATTAAGTATGTGCAAAAATGGTAAATCTCGTACACCTTCTTATGTTATGTTCCAAATTGTTGTCCAAATACACGATTTGAACAAAATATTTTGCTTTTATTTTTATGTGTTGTGCTTCTTTACTTCATATTTATTGCGAATTATTGATGACATGGGTCTCATTGTATTAACATGTGTACTGTGTGGTTAGAACACTACTTAATTATGTTTCATGTTTGTTATACAACGTTTCACGATATGCTGTCATAACGCTTATTTTTATTTGTTTCAGACGTTTTCAAATACATTAAATCATGGAAGTGCAAGCAGGTAATAAATTACAATGGCTTCATCTATTACCATCGGCGAAACATTCGGTCGACAACATGTGATTATTGGTTCTGCGTTGCGGATGGTAGTAAAGAGTGTCGAGGGAAACTAGTATTGGACCTTCGTAAAAATGTAATAATTGAAAAGAAACATCACAATCATCAACCGCCTAAGTATTTTTTTTCGGATGGACAATATATTAGATTGTAAGGAAAAATATGTATTTGATCTGCAAAGAAACTTGAATAATAATTAACTTATGATCATGAATTGCTTAATACTATTCTAAAATGATAGTATTTTCGATTATGAATTATGCAATTGACGGTGAGTATTTGTGAAACCATACATTAACCTGAAATCTGTGAAAACTTTGCTTAAAGTAGGGTTTGAGACGTTCTTAATTCCAAATACTAAATTCAGGAACCGGTTCTAAGCTGGTAATTTTCTTAATACATAAGCCAATCATGTCAGTCAGTCTAGAGTTTTGAAAGGTTAAATAAATTGTGTAACGGCTGACTTAAAATAATGTAATGGCCGCTGGCTCTTTAGTGTCAAAATAAAAATCTGCTTAAAATACTCAATATACCTACTCTTGTTTAGGAACTAAGTCAGTTAATAATTTACTTTATCTAACCAAAGCGTAAGTCAATCGTGTTAGTAGATTAGCCTAGTTTTGTAAAATGAGTCCTTAGACTTTTGTAATGGTATTGTCTTAAATGTCATAGCGGCTCATGTCCTTTTGGTGTTGTAAGTTAAAACATAGATCATTGTACTACGTCACGTCAAATACGGGTTCAACTTATATGTATATTGAAATTTTTATATACTTAATGTACTCAAGCTTAGGAACTAAGTCAGTTAATTATTTACTTTATCTTACTTTCGTGTAAGACAATCAAGTCAGTAGCTGCCTGGAGTTTTTTGAGATGAATGTAACAATTCTGTCTTAAAATAATGTAGTGACGCTGGACCCTTTAGTGTTAAAATAAAATTAATTGTTATTTCGCTTCGAATACAGCTTAAAATACTCAATATAGTTACTCTTTTTTAGGAACTAAGTCAGTTGATAATTTTCTTTATCTAACCATAGCGTAAGTCAATCGTCTTACTAGATTAGTCTAGTTTTGTGAAATTAGTGATTAGACTTGTATAACGATTTTGTCTTAAATATTATAGCGCCTCGTGGCCTTTTTGTGAGTTAAATTAAAATATAAAATCATTGTACTGTCACGTCAAATACAGCTTCAACTTATATTTGGATTGAAATTATTATATACTCAATGTACTCAAGCTTATGAACTAAGTCAGTTAATAATTCACTTTATTTTACCTCCGCGTAAGACAATCATGTCAGTAGCTGTCTGGAGTTTTGTAAGATATGTGATTTAGTTTGTGTAACAATTCTGTCTTATAATAATGTAGTGGCTGCTGGTCGTTTTGTGTTAAAGTTAAATACATTGTTATTTCATCATATACAGCTGCAACATTAATGCTATATTCTCAATATACTCAAATTTAGCAATTACGTCAGTTAATAACTTTCATTGTACCTACAATTATCATGTAAAAAAAATCATGTCAGATTAACTTATTGTATCAGGCATCTATAAAAATGGTGAGTATAATGCCCGGCAAGTAAGTTGGCAAGATATTTTGTGGTGGGAAAAATTCGCGCACGCACAATTTCATACATTTTTACATGCATGAACTTCCCCCACTACGAAATATCTTGCCAACTTACGTGCCGGTAACTGTACTATATGCCTACTAATGCAATATTCTAAATGGTTGTCCAAAATTACATATTTTTCTGTTTGGTTTACAGATTCAGATGTCAAGTACATAAAGTCAAAAAAGGGCAAGCAGTTGACACTGCTGAAAGGGTACACATACTACCGTCAGCGGACTCTTCAATCAACAGGCATTGAACATTGGTTTTGCACCTCGAGTCGAAAAAGAAATTGTAAAGGGAAAGGGAAATTTGCGTTGGACACTAACAAAACAATTTTAAGTACAAATTATGAGCATAGGTACTCATGAACCGCCCCAATATTTTGTCTTGAATGGAGTATACGTACGTTAGAATGGTGTAGAAATTTCATAAAATAAGCACTACGAAATTAAAAACTTATCAAATACAACAAACAGACACACACCATCAATCAAGTCGATAATAAATAATAAAGTACCACAGTGCTTTTCTCTCTGTATATTATTTTCTCTTTTATGTGTTTTGTGTGTACCTACATACATAAATAAATAAAACCAACGTAGTACATTTCATGTTTCAAAGTTAGTTTGTAATATTATGTATTAAAGATTTATGTTAAATCTTTGAATAAAAATCGAATAAATGCAAACTTTCATGCCATTTTGAAATTCAATTTAAAATCTCCGCCTCTCTAACATCTCATGACAATTTTTATTACTGCTTATTTTGAAAAGCTAATCTCAGCTCATAATGGCAAGACACGGTTCAACCAAATTGTTTTGCATTTATATTTATGTGATTAGTGTTAATTTTATATTTATTGCAAATTATTGGTGTCACGAGTCTTGTAATAACATGTGCACTGAGTAGTTTCAACACTTTTCTAATTTAAATAAAACGTTTAATAATGTTTTGCAGTAATTAAGCTAATTTTTATTTGTTTCAGACGTTTTTAAATACATAAAATCATGGAAGTGCAAGCAGGTAATAAATTACAATGGATTCATCTACTACCATCGGCGAAACATTCGGTCGACAACATGTGATTATTGGTTCTGCGTTGCGGATGGTAGTAAAGAGTGTCGAGCGAAACTGGTATTGGACCTTCGTAAAAATGTAATAATTGAAAAGAAACATCACAATCATCAACCGCCTAAATATTTTTTTTCGGATGGACAGTATATTAGATTGTAAGGAAAATATTTATTTGATCTGTCATAGAAACGTACATTTATGTAAATGATTAATTTGCAAAGTAGAAATGCTTAAATGTAACCGTATGATAAGATTATGCTACTCTATCAATATACTCAAGTTTAGGAGATGAACCCCGATTTCTGAATTAAGCATTTGACGTTGAGTTCGCCTGATCGATTTCGGTCACGGCGGCCGGACACACTTGTACACTTTAATATCTCCCGATATTACAGTGTACAAGTGTGTACTCAAACACAGATGCACTCCCTCTTCCACCACTCTCATAATTTGATGGAACGGCAAAGTAGGGTTTGACATGTTCTTTACTCCAAATACTCAATTCGGAAACCAGTTGTAAGCTGGCAATGCTCTAAATCTTTATCACCGTGTAAGGCAATTATGTCAGTAGGCAGCTTTGAGTAGTTAAATTAATTGTGTAAAGATTTTTCACAAAGTCATGTAGTGGCCGCAGGCCGTTTAGTGTTATAGTAAAAATAGTAGGTTTTAAGTTTTAATATAACCATAAAACTGAAAACCTGTTCAAGTTAAACTTACTTTATATATCCAACGTAAGACAATCGTGGCATCTTAAAATAATGTTGTGGCCATCGGCCGTTTAGTGTTGAAATTTTGTCTTCAAATATTATAGCAGCTTTTTTCTTCTTCTTATTCATTGTACTATCACGTCAAATACAGCTTCAACTTATACAAACGAATTATATATTCAATGTACTCAAGCTTAGAAACTAAATCAGTTTTATAACCATCGCGTAAGTCAGATATGTCAGTAGTTTAAACTAGTTTTGTGAGTTGAGTGATTGAACTTGTGTAACAATTTTGTCTGCACTATAGTCGCCGATAACCGTTTAATGTTAAAGATAAAATAAAATAATTGTACGTTCACCTCAAGTATACAAGCTAAGTAGAAACTCAATTTATGTATTTATATTTAGGAACTAAGACAGTTGACGACACGGTTGGCGCAATGTTTGCGCGATTGGCTGCTGCGCTGCGTGTCGCGGGTTAGATTCCCGCACGGAACAAATATTTGTATGGCCTACAAATACTTGTTCCGGGTCTGGCTGTTTGTGCATGTGAGCTTGTATGTTTGTAAAAACACTCACGATACAATAAAATTCCTAAACTGGGGCAACATTTAAAAAAAAATTTAAGAAAAATAGTAATAATATTGACTTATCCACTTTATCTTATTATCGCTTAAGGCAATATTATGCCAGGATGTCTAGAGTTTTAGGAGATTAGTGATACAATTTTGTCTTTAAATAGTGTAGTTGTTGATAACCTTTAATTGTTATAATAGAAACAAACTTCATTGTACTTTGACGTCAAATATAGCTTCTTAATACTCGCAAAGAGTTTGTTATTTCATCTACTGCTACTACTTTGTAAGTAGATAGTATGTAGCAGTATTTCGACTAAATACCACTAAATGACGACATCCCTATTACAGGTGTTAGTATCTTATATATTTATTTTTATTGAGGAATGGGCTAGCTCTTGACCTCGATCACGACTGACGATCTACACCGGAATCTCAGCCATCGTTCGACATAGCGCAGTATAGAACAGTCAAGGTGCGTGCACCTCCCGCCAAATAACAGTTCTAGGTACGTAGGTACTACGTGACCCAGAGCCTGCCAGGATTGCGGATTTTGTTCGAAAAAGTTACCGCGGCCCTGAAAAGCAAAGGGCACTACGAGGAGCACGGATGGGTTTTAGTCAGTAAGAGTCTGACACTCCCTTCCGCTCCACCCAGAGCGGGAGGAGTCATTTGATGATTTCCCATCCAAAAAAAAAGGTACTACGTGACACAGTCTATTCGAATTTGGTCAACTTACTGGCAATGAACATACTCATCCAAATTGAAAGGCATACTTCAGACCAGATATGCATTATGCTTATGCATTTCTGCTTGATCAATCAGTAAAAAACTGGTAACATATTTTCTTTTAACAGAAGTTTGTTTATATTTGTTTCAGTGATAATTAAGTACATCAAATCGATGAGAGGAAATCAGTTAATCCTGCTGAAAGATTACACGTATTTCTGGCAGCGAACTATTCACTCGAAAGCCATTGAACATTGGATTTGCACGTCGAGTCGCAGTAAAAATTGTAAAGGGAAAATAGTATTGGACGCTGGCAAAAATATAATCAAAGCAAATTATAACCATAATCATAAACCGCCACAATTTAATGTGATGGATGGAGTGCTTGTTAGAGTGCCATGTAATAAATTAAGCCTGTGAATTTTAAATGTAATGTATTAAACGTTTTGTGTTAGAATTTCAAATATAGAGAGTAAAAGCTGCTGACTGAGCGAGTTTTATTATTATTTCTCATTAAAAAGACTAAGAAAATTTTATATTAAAAAGTTTATTTATTTATTTATTTATATGTACTTTGTTGTACACCAAATTAAAAATACATATAATGTAGGAAACCTTAAACTACAAAACATACAATTGGCGGCCTTATCGCATTCCCCGATCTCTTTCAGGCAACTTGGAATATATTGTACGTTAATTCTGTCAAGCTCGTTTTGTTCGTAAAGGATACGCACAAAACGTTTTAGGAATACTTGCTGTGCGCACAGCTTTTTTCTTTATCGTGTGGGCCAGTAAGGTCTAACGACCCCACATACCCTAGTGTCAGAGTTTCTAAACTGCCTCAAGGGCCTCTGACATGGTTTGACGACCACCATTTGACGGCCGGGACCCTCATACGTACAGCTTAGGAGTGGGATTTGCTGCCAAAGTCTGTGCAAGCGTGGCTAAGCGTACTCCATCATCCACCACATCATCACTTTGCATCAGGTGAGATAGTGGTCGCGCGAGTTATCATAATCTAAAACACCTTTCTGACAGCTTTATTGATTTTCTATTTCTTCAAAAACTATGAGTAAGAATAACAACGAAATGTCGTATTGACTGGTTGCATTCTTTGTTCCAGATAAAATGACATACATTAAGTCCCTGAAGGGCAAAAATTTAATACTGCTCAGGGAATACACATACTACTGGCAGCGGACTCTTCAAACGCAGGGCATTGAACACTGGATTTGCACCTCAAGTCGCAGCAAAAAATGCAAAGCGAAATTAGTATTAGACCAGTATAAAACTATTATATCTGCAAATTATGAACATAACCACCCACCTCCGCAATATTCTTTTATTGACGGAGTGCATCATAGAATATTCTAAATTTGAAATAATGTGTTTTAAATTTGTACTCTAAATTAAAAATAATGTACTTTTATTGTGTTTGTCTCAGCTGTAAGTCATCCATTTTTGATAAATAAATAAATTCAAATAAAGATTTGAATAAGACAGTAATAACATTGGTTTTTTTCTTTGAAAAGTCATAAAGTATTCCAAAACCTTACGTCTGCTTATTATCATTAGTTGTTAAAATTTCGTAATCAATCACAACATGTTACGCGAGATTGTATTGCTTAGTTTTAAGAACAAAGCAATACAATCTCGCGTGGCAATGGCAATTATATATAGTTCAACCAAATTTATTCATTTGCGGAAGTATGCGGTAGGATTTGAGGTCTTTAGTTCATATATGGTGGCATAGATGCCACTACACAATCATTAATATCTATAGATATATTTTTAAATAAAACGCTTTTGAATTTGATTTTTTCAACTAAATCCAGAAGCAACATGAACCGACACATACGTGCCTTAAGTTCTTTCAAATATCAATTTAGAAGATAATCGCTATCCTTAATTTGTGTCTCTTTTTTTTCAGAATACAAATACATAAAATCCTTGAAAGGCAAGGCAATAATCCTGTACAAAGATTACACGTACTCCCATAGACGGAGTGTCCCATCGAAGGGCACGCAACATTGGGCATGTACTTCGTGTCGGAGCAAGCTGTGCAAGGCTTCAATAGTGTTGGACAGTGACCGCAACGTAGTACGAGTAGCCAGCAACGATGTCCACAGCCATACACCGCCCCAGTTTTGCGTCCTAAATGGACAGTATATCAGAACTTATAATAAAACTTCCCGCCGTAGAGATTCTTGAATGTTGTAAACCCAGGAGCTTGCTTTTTAATCTGAGTACCAATTCTACTAATTTCACTAGTCAACAAGATTTTGCAACAAGGAATGCGCTTGCTAATCTTGAATGACCTACCTACCCTTATTACAATACTATATTTATTTTGTTTTGATCAGTCTAGTTTTTGTGTTACAGCTACTACCAGTCGCATAATTTTCCCTTTACCTTATTTATCAGTCTTTTTTCATATTTCAATAAAGTAGCTGTTTTTTCAGTTTACTGTGTTTTCTTATTCTTAAATATTGTTGAAAAAGTGTTCAAATGATTCTGAAAAGTGTCTTTATATTTATGGTTCAATTATTTTTAAAATTTCAAAAAGAAATTGTGCCCCACCAATTTTTATAAAAATTTGGGGGCTTTATTTTGGCATTTTGTAATTTGAAGAAAAAGTTGAGTATACTGACGTGCAATCCTTTAAAATTATAATGTGCGTGTACTAGAACTACCTGAAAATTTTAGTTTTCGGCTCAAGACTCCACTTTAAAATCATATTACAGGAAAACAGATCGTGTCTCAATAATTATTATTTCAGTTCTATGATACTTAAACATTTTCTTAGCATAATTAGTTTAAAAAAACTTGTTGCATACAAAAAGTGTTTTTTTGTTAACCTGTGCAACGTTTGCATTCGCATGTCAGTTGCTATCAGTCAAAAACGAATGGAAATTAAGCTTTTTTGACAGATTTGAACGAACAGCGATACCGAACGTTGCTTAAAAATAGAATTGGCATTCTGAAGTGGAATTACTGTATTTTTTTAATTATTTTACATTGAATTTTCAAAGTGAATTTTAACTGTTAAGAAAACTTCAATTTATATAGGTAAGCCCTTTTTACACAAACCTGTATGGTTGTTTATAATTTTAGAAATGCTTTGTTTTTTATTTTTTTTTGCCGCAATCGGGTTTCAGATTTTAACTTTCACTTGTTGATTGAACTTTTCTAAAAAAATACGGAAGGAACAACCATTAACTTTATCATTGTCTTGTGGTCTCAAAACTTATTATTAATCTGAATAAAAATGCTAATATTAATTTATTTCGATCATTGTAAATTGAATAAATATTTTTTATAATATTAACCGCTTGTAATTTAATTACACAAGACTTGCTTTGAATTTTCGCTCTTTTACTAAGTTTATAAAATCCAAATCTTTACACGCTTTTATTTACGAGAGTACCTAATTTTTAAGTAGTTTGTTGAGGTCAAATCTGACCATGAAAAATAAGAGAAAATGTTTCTAATTCGGTTAGATTTGTTACCTACAGTTTTAAAATTTAACATGTTGGTCCAACTGAAAGACAGAAAGAAATAAAGAAAGAAAAAGAGTTTATTTGGGCCAAGCATTACGCTTACAAAAAAAAAAAAATTTGGAAAGTTTGGCAAGTTGGGAAGATATGCGTCACATTCTCGAAAAACGGTCATCGCTCAGCATAATACTTACTGGGACTCGAGTACGAGACAGAGCCACAGCGCTGGTTTTCAGCGATTGCCAGCGTTGACAGAATGACGTCGTTCGGAGCAGCATTAAAGTAATTAAAACGAAAATAATAAATAGAGAAAATGAATATGTATGGGTGGAAATATAATAAATAAAACATTTCTGACGACACGGTTGGCGCGGTGGTTGAGCGATCGGCTGCTGTGCTGCGTGTCGCAGGTTCGATTCCCGCACGGAACAAATATTTGTATGGCCTACAGATAGTTGTTCCGAGTCTGGCTGTTTGTGTATGTGAGTTTGTATGTTTGTAAACGCACCCACAATACAGGAGTAATTCCTACAGTAGGTCACGTCTTTTTAATAAAAAAAAAAATAGACTATGGCAACAGACTGTTGTGCAGACGATGGAACGTGGCCGACAAATAGTGGCGCGCACAACTCTAAAAACTCCGATGACAATTATTTTTATTAATGGTAACTATGGCTTTATTCAACATCTAGGATTGGCTCCAGACAAAGAACTGCCTCAACGGTCAACAAAACATCCCATACCCGTATTTGAAGATTGTTGTTTCTAATAAAGTTTAGAACAGGCCTAAGATTGATATAATTCAATCAAGCTCATTTATTTCCAGATTATAAGTTCATTAAATCTCATCAGGATCATATATCATAAAATTTTCATCAGGGCTTCACTTACTGTCATCATAACAGATTTGAAAAGGGTATAGATCATTGGATAATATGCTCATTTCGTCGAAGTAAAAACTGTCCGGCGAAGATAGATAAAGACAATAGTGGTATTGTAAAGCATGCTCGGACAAGGACACAGTCACCCACCCCGGGGATGGGTGACTGTTTAATATTTATAATAGAGAATATGTCAGATTCAAACATCGGAAGAGGAAAATAATTGGGACGCTTGTCTTCCTAAAGGAAGACAAGCGTTAACCAACCAACTAACCTACCAACCAACAGCCAAACCAACCAACCAACCAACCTTTTTAGCTTTAATTTACGTTAAGGCCGTCACAGGCAAATCCGGACAAGTTTTTAGCTACCAACGAGAGGCCACTCAACAAAACCACAACTTTAAACGTTGTGGTTTTATAACTTAAAAAAAAATAGGAGGTTACCAATTCAGATGTTTTTGCGTAACAATAGAATAGAATAGAATAGTTAATTAGTAGTTAATTTAGTTGTTGTTTCTAATACTTAATTCCCAAAATAGCTAAATTAATAAAATAAGTGATTGTAGTCTACCTTGTATTCGTGTAACTAGAAAAAAACAAAACGTAGTTTTGTTGCCATTTTCATAATAATGTTGCCCAATAAAAATGATATGAATGCAGCTTATGCATTCACATCGCTATTTCCGTGTGAATTCCACTGTAGTATTTGTTAATACTTTTGAGTTGTGTAAGCTCGTAAAAGATACAGGCTGATTTTGATGTTGTCAGCTTTAATAACGTCTTATATTTTTGACACGACAGTGTATCTTTTTACAGATTACCGGTACATAAAATCAAGAAAAGGACACCCCTTAGTACTGTATGACGGCTACACGTTCTGCCACCATACGACGTCAAAAGACTATGTCCACTGGAGGTGTTCATCGCGCCGCAGCAAAACATGTAAAGCTAGGATCACACTGCACACTAAAGGCCATATTGAAAAGGTCGTTCATGACCACAGCCATCCGAAACCAACGTTTCATTTTAGCGACGGAGAATATATTCGTGTGTAATTTCATGATAAAATCTGTAAAAATGCGGAAGTCTAAAGCCTTTTCAAATATGAAGTGCCAAATAGTTCTGTTGCGTTAACAGTGATGTTTCTTTGTGAATTTTCAATGGTAGGTATACTATATTATTAAAACAAAATTAAAGAGTTCCTTTTCGTTTTTTTTGTTGATAGGCTCTGTTTGATCACAATCTCACATGATGAAAAGCGACGATGCAGTCGACGATGGAGCACGTTTCTCATCATTATCAAGACATGGACCAATTACCAACTTAAAAATGAAGTTTTAACTTTTTTTCTTGATTTTAGATTTCCACTACATCAATTCGAAGCAGGGCAAACGGTTAGTTCTACATAAGCAGTACACATACTGCTTCAATAATTACTCTTCTACCAAAGGAACTACCACCTGGAAATGTTCTGGACGCGTCAGAAAAAACTGCAAGGCGAAACTTATAGTAGATGATAATGGTTACATTGTATATCTGTACGGAGAGCACACCCATCCACCACCAGAATTCTACATCAATGATGGAAATTATATATTATTATAGTTTTTTTTATGAATGGGAAATCATTTAAAACCTCCTGCCGGTCTGGGTGGAGGGGGAGGGAGTGTCAGACTCTTACTAATTAAAACCTATCCGTGCTCCTCATAGTGCCCTTTGCTTTTCAAGGCCGCGGCAACTCTTTCGAACAAAATCTGCAACCTTCCACTGTGGGTTGGGCACTGATTTCAAGGAAAACTGATTGTGGGGCGTATAGGCGTTGTTATTTTACCTGGGTTTGGATATATGATAACACAGTTTTATTTTTTATATTTTATTATTGGTGGCGGTTGATTTTACAATTATGTCTTTTTAGAATCGAGTTATGTTTTTCGTTTCTATATGAATAAAAAGTATTAAACCTTAAACGTTTTTCAATCGTGTCCCCTCATCAACTTCGTTTAATATGGCTGTTCCAGCTTTGTGGTACAATAAAAAGTTACGTTACCCAAATACTTACTTTATTCCATTATTTATACTTGTAATCGTGAGTTAACTTGATTGCGTTTCTTTGCCGTTAAAATACGTACCGATATCATCCAAATTTAACATCGTTTGTTTCAGGTTTTAAGTACGTATTCTCGAGGAAAGGCAAACAATTGATTATACACAAAGGGTTCACATATAATTTCCACCATAGCTCTTCGGCTAAAGGAACAGCTCACTGGCTTTGCGCGAGACGAACCCTAAATAACTGCAAAGCGAAAATCGTGGTGGATAGCCATAACGATAAATCCAGTATCCTAGAATCCAGTATTCTAGATCATAACCATCCAACACCTCGGTTTTTAATTAAAGATGGAGAGTATATCAGAATTTAAAGTATTATGTTTAGCTCGTTTCTATGTGCAATTTTATTTTAAAATCATTTATTTTTGTAAGTTATTTAGTATATTGTAAAATAGGTGTGGTAATGGTGAAGGTAAAATAAAGTATGTTCTTTCGATCTCAGTTGGTTTTATGTTTGAAACTTTTATTTCTTTTTGAAAGTTTAAAAAGTGTTTTCGTTTGTTCTTTTGTTTTTGTATTTCGAAATATACTTTTACTGAGTTTTTCATTTGTTTCAGAAATAAAACTCATTAATTCCAAGAGGGGCAAACAGTTGATTCTACACAGAGAGTACACATACAGTTTCACTAAATACTATTCTAGAAAAATCTCTACGTACTGGCAATGCACAGGGCGAACTTCGAAAAATTGCAAAGCGAAAATAGTAGTTGATGGCAATAGTAAAGTTGTATCTGGTTACCTAGACCATACCCATCCACCACCTAAATTTGTCATCAGTAATGGACACTATTTCAGAATTTGAAATACTTCTGTATGGTGCCGTAAATTTTTAAAATTATGCAAGAGTACTTTAAAACAGTACTTGAAAAGTGTGTCATGCTATTTTAACTAGTCAGTAATGGATTATATTTGAGAATTTTAAATAGAGTATTTCAAGATTCATATAAGTAATTTGAGAATTTTAAATATAATTTCTAGGTTAGGTTTTTACTTTGGCATTTAATTTGTATATGTAAAAGTATATAGGTAACAATATATGTATATGTCCTCGTTTATTCGTTCGTCAGGATGTTGCTTAGTCATGGTAGAATGTGGCGTCAGACGTGAAATAATTTACAGGCACTGTGAACAGTGCCTATGAATTATTTCATTATTTCAGAGTACAGATTTCTTTATTCTCGTGGGTAACAACAACGTCCAACGTTTACAACAAAAATATCCAACGATGTAAGTACTTTAATTTCTGTTTAAGTTTGATCTGTATGGAATGTAGTCAGCTTAGTCGTACACCAGTCATCTGTTCGTCGCCCTTTCTTCAATTTGAATGTGTCAACTCAAGAAAACAACCGTCTTTTTTTTTTTTTATTAAAAAATGTTTATTGTCAGCGAGTAGCTATTTTACTATATGACTTAATTAACAACGATATAAGTGATGCCCATTCTTTAAATGAAAAAAAAATGCATGTTACTTTTCCTTGTGAAATATGTTCTATCAAATTCAACAGTACTGAATGCATGGAAGAAATATGCACACGGTCTCCGAAGTAACCCTGTGTAACACAAAAACAACACTACACTCAGGCACCGAAGTATTCTCGCTATCATCCGGAAACGTGCCCAGAAGACAGAGGCAATACGGTCATTGCCACGTCGAATATAATAATAATAATATTTATTATTTTCGTTACTTTATTTTTGAAAAAGAATGATCCATTGTGTTAGTAAACAATATTATAACTTATTAATAGTCTTAGTAGTTAAAAATACAAAAGAAAATAAGACAGAACAAATAGTATTGTGAAAAAGACATCCAAAAATTAATGCTTAGTAATTGTCCTCCTCACAAAACTTTTAATAATCGGAGAGCCGATATTCTCCGCCACAGTTTTTAGAATGCTGTTGCCACTAGCCTGCAACCTTGACAACAGCGACGCGGTTTCATCCGCTACATCCAACCTGTATATTGGTGAGGTCCACGATTAGGCCATCTATTATAATTATGTGCTAAATAGTCTAGCCCATTGGCAATGCTAATTTAATTAGATTTGGTTTATTTGAAGTAAGTATTTTTAAAGTTGTGTGTTTATTATATTTAATTATACCTGTCTTATTCAGGTCTAGTCTTCATGTTTTGCGAGCTATTTTTAATTAAGTATTTTAACATATTGTTTTCATTGTGAATTTGCTTGAGTTCATTTTCATACCGTATGTACTTTGAAATCAGACTTACATAATACAATAAAGTTCAAATTGCTTAAAAATTGTACTTCGGTGATTGTGCCCAAGAACTCCACGACCTCATCCCACCGGCCCCCTTCTACCATCGGACATCCAGACGCACTGCATCTTACCATCCCTACCTTGTAGCTATTCCACCAATTCGCACTAAGCGTTTCCAAACGTCTTTTATAATGCGCACAGCAAAGGAGTGGAACTCTCTGCCTGCGTCTGTGTTTCCAAAAGCTTACAGCCCTAATCTCTTCAAAGTTAGAGTGAACAGGCTCCTTCTGGGTAAGCTCGCTCCATCGTAGACTTTGTCCCTGTCATATCTGACATTGACTAGAGTCAAGAGCAAACCCATCACTAATAAAAAAAAAAAAAAAAAATATCATTAACTAAAATACAAGTAACTAATTAGTTACCTTTAAGAAATACGTACTAAATGTGTAACTATCGTTTTCAGATATAAACTTCGTAAATTCGAACAGAGGCAAGCAGTTAATTCTGCACAGAGACTACACGTACAACTTTACTAAATACTTTTACACAAAAAACGCAAGCTACTGGCAATGTTCAAGAAGACGAACCGCAAATAATTGCAAGGCGAAATTAGTAGTTGATAGTCATAATAAAATTTTATCTGGTAACCTAGACCATACCCATCCAGCACCTAAATACATCGTAAGAAAAGGACATTATTTCAGACTTTGAAATACTAAATTATTAATTTTAAAGTATATTATTTTGTATCGTGTGTGCTTTAACGTTATTATGTTTAAAAATAATACTTGAAAAAAAAAAAATTGTTATTGTTGAATTTATATGTTATTCATTTTTTTTTCATGTCATATTTATTCAAACATATTATTGCCAATTTTGTTACTTAGTAATCGTTATAAAGTCTTAGATGACTTTATTACGATTACTGAATCACAATATTACTTAACAAGCGTTTTAATGTGTGGTTGAATTTGATTGAGGTTCAAATCAGTTACTAATAATTTTAGAATGTGTATTCTTCTTTCAGAATATTTTATTACTTGTTGAATAATAACCACCAAATTAATATTTATCCATATAACATATTAAATTTGTCATTTTCAGACATCAAATTTATAAATTCGAAGAGAGGCAAACAGTTGATTTTGCACAGGGAGCACACATACTGTTTCACTAAATACTTTTCTAGGAAAAAAGCTACCTACTGGCAGTGCTCAAGACGAACCAAAAGTTATTGCAAGGCAAAAATTGTGGTTGATGGTCATGGTAAAATTATATCTGGTAACCTAGACCATAACCATCCCCCACCTAAATTCATCATCAATAAGGGTCAATATTATGGAATTTAAACTACTAAGTTAATTTAATTTAAAAGAACTTCATATTCTGTTTGTTTAAATATCGTAAGATTACTTGAAAAGCAAGTTTTTAATATTTTTTAAATATACGATGATGTGATCGTAACAAAATATAATAAACTTTACATGTGTTTAAACGTGTGATTAGAGTTTGTCGAGTTAATTTCTATAATTAAAAATACTAACACAAAATACTTTGTTTACTTTTATATTAGTCAATAAATATGTGTGTTGTATTAATAATAAAACATTTATTTTTAGGTTACAAAGACAGATAAATACCTCAACCTAAGTATACATGTACATAATAACAATGTGTTAGTAAATAAAACTTTGTCTTTGTTTTTTTATGGATGGGAAATCATCAAATGACTTCTCTCACTCTGGGCAGAGCGGAAGGGAGTGCCAGACTCTTACTGACTAAAACCTATCCGTGCTCCTTGTATTGCCCTTTGCTTTTTAGGGCCGCGGTAACTTTTTCGAACAAAATCTGCAACCCTGGCAGGTTCCGGTGGCACATGTCTGCGAAGGTGGTGGAATATCACATCCTACACTACAGCCAAAAGCTTTCTTCCATCACCGAATGTAGTTACTCCTATACTAAAAAATACTACATACTGGCAATGCACTGGATGCTCTAGAAAAAAGTGTAAAGCAACAATAATATTACATGCTAATGAAACTATTATATCTGGTAACCTTTATCATAACCATCCACCACCACGGTTTTTTTTATAAAATATAGGCACCATATCAGACTGTAAAGTCTGAAATGAAAAATAGGGACAGTGATATCTCAAACATTTCGATATTATTATTGAATTTTTTGCGATACCACTGTCTCTGTTTTTATATAGGTACAACCTTTTAGTTGTGCATAAATATCCCATTACTAATTTAAATCGTTGTTTTACTGTGATTTTGAAATAAAAAAATAATTTTCAAATTCACAGTTACTTTGCTTTGTTTCAAATATAATAATATCAATATTTTTGTATTGTTGTACTTAAAATCTAAAGCAAAGTCAGATTTCAAGTATATCAATATTTAAGTGAAACTACTTTATGTTGTTGTTGGTATTTGATGTATATATATATACCTATAATCAGAAAAAAAGCAAAGTAATTATCAAGTTGAAAGTTGGATTAATTTAATTATGCATTGTTGACAAAAAACAATCCCTCTGTCTTTATGCTTGACTAATATTTGCTTTCTTTCAGATTTCAAGTACAATAAAAAAAATAGAGGCAAGCAGTTAATAAATACTGTTTAAAGACTATAAGTACTTATAATTTCACCAGTTACTCTTCTACTAAGAATGCTCTAGAAAATAGAGTACAGCGAAAATAATAGCAGATGCTAATTAAACTATTACATCTGGTAGATTTTACCATAACCATCCACCACCACAGTATTTTATAAACCGTGGCCATTTTATCAGTCTTGAACATAGAAATGCTTAAGATATCACTATTCCTAGTTTCGTATATTACCTATTAGTTGTGCATATATATTAAATTAAAACTTATAAGCAGTGTTTTATTACTCGATTTATGTTCCATTTTCTAATAAAAAAAAGAAAAAACTTTCAACTTGACAGTTACTTTTCTTTATATCCAGTATATCAAAATTTGCATTGATGTACTTATGTAAAATAAAGCAGTCCCTTTTCAAGTATATTAGTACTTACTCAATTGTACTATACTGAATTTTGTATTGTGATGTAATCAATTTGAAAGTTTGATAAACTAAGTTTTGTATTTTTGACAAAAAATATTCCATATTTCGATGTATTTAACTAGTTATTTGTTTTATTTCAGATTTCAAGTACATTTATTCAAACAGAGGCAAGCGGTTAATTCTATACAAAGAGTACAGTTACAGTTTCACTAGTTTCTCTTCTACTAAAAATACTACATACTGGCAATGCACCGGATGTTCAAGAAAAAAGTGTAAAGCAAAACTGAAATTAGATGCTAATGAAACAATTATATCTAGTACCCTATATCATAACCATGAACCACCACATTTTTATGTAAAAGATGGTGAATATATCCGACTTTAAAATAGAAATGCTTGACTCGACTTGACTTGTCCTCATTTTTAACCCCCGACGCAAAAATAACGGGGTGTTATAAGTTTGACGTTTCTGTGTGTGCGTGTCTGTGTGTGTGTGTCTGTCTGTGGCATCGTAGCTCCCGAACGGATGAACCGATTTTGTTTTTTTTGTTTGAAAGGTGAATTAGTCGAGAATGTTCCTATCTATGTTTGATGAAAGGTCGGGGGTTTATTCTGTTACACGGTGTATAAGTAATTCTTTTTGTTTTAATATTTAAATAAACAATTGTAGTAAACACTGTTTTTAGTGATTTTTTCATACATGTTGCATTATTCTAATAAAATACTGAACTTGATAATTTGCTTAGTTTCAGATTACAAGTGTATCAATATTTAGATCGATAATAAAATCTGAAAAAAGCACGCGTTAAATTCTGCATAAGTAAACAGTACAGCCGGTCGACATCTCACGGTGTACACATAGGCGGAGTGACCGACAAGAGAGCTGTCATTCCATCTTATTTGTATGGTTTGACAACTCACCCGTCGTGCACGCTACCCAAGTGTTCACTTCGACATGTTTACAGAATCGCACTGTTGTAATTGTAATTTTTATTTTAGAAAATAATTATATGAAGCTTCAAAAAATTATTTTTTAAATAAAAATTACATACAGTTTTAGGATGCGTGAAGAAGCCTCCTCGTGTAGCGAAATTTGTTCCATCAGGCACTAAACTGAACTAAACGCTCGGCGCATCCAGGACAGTCTCACCTAACACCTTAGAAGACTGGCCAAACCTTCATTTACGGTGGTAGCTAAAAAAGAGCTCCACCTTGCCTTTGCGACCACCTTCCCACCGGAGTCAAGCACAGCCTGCTGTGTTTCGTCGATGCCTGGGAGTAGGTACCAATGCCATAAAAGTGCCCTAGTCGAACGACTGAACTCAATGACGGGCGCGGTTAAATGCCTGATTTTGGATGAGATATCATGCATTTCAATGAATTCAGCTCCATATCATATAAGATGATTTATAACGACAATGAGCTCGTAAAATTTATTGAAAGACATTTATTTGGTAGTCAGGATATTAAGAAAAAAGTACTGAATGTATCTGTATAAAACATTTTTAGGAAATATCCCTGTATGGTTAATATTTTGTCATTTTCGTACTACAAGTACTAAGTACATAAGTTATTTATTTACACCCAAACTTTTGGAAGTTTCGACACAAATAACTTGCATATAATTTTTTTTTCTATTGTTTCCTTATAGGCCTAGATGATGCCGAGATAAATAAATGTGACTTTATTCTGAACATACTCCGTCAATCAAGACCATTCGCTGATGTAGTTTTAATTTCCTCACTTATACAGGGTTCAGGGTGTGAGGCGTAGGATGAAAGTTAGGCCATCGACTGCAGTGAGATGCCTCACAAAGACTGAAGATCGGAGCTCGAGATCGGGGACGTGACGAGGTTTTCTTTAGTGTGGCCAACCTGAGTATGGAGTCTATTTAGAGTTTTCCAAGTTGAAGGTTCTCCGAGGGCTCGATGAAGTAATCAGAAGGCTTGAGCTTCTCTCGCCTAAGGTCGCATCTATCCGAGGTGGTGTTGCCGGTAGATGGATCCATACAAGAAAATTTCTTCGGGTTTTTAGTATTTTTTTAGTACTACACAAGGTCAGCCACTTCCCTGTTAAATCATATTTTGATTTTTTTTTAATGTTTTATTTCAGATATTAAGTTCATTGCGTCTAAGCAAGGCAAGCAGTTACTTTTGCATAAAGAGTACACTTACAGCTTCACTAATTCCTCTTCTCTCAAAAAAACAACTTACTGGCAATGCACAGCCCGAACAGCACAAAAGTGCAAAGCAAAACTAATAGTAGATGACCATGGCAACATTAAGTCTGGGAACCCAGATCACAGTCATCTTCCGCCACAATTTTATGTCAAAGATGGAAGATATATCAGAATTTAAGTCCGCCTCTGTACATCTGTGTGCGTAAAGTATAAATAAATAAATTTAAAAAATAAACTTTTAGGTGTCGTCTTCCTCTGAATGTATTATTTGTGTAATTTTATTTTAAATTTTTACTTTTATTTTGACACTTTTGTGGTAGCCTTTTCAGGCTGATTGATTTATGTTATGCATTTTTATTGTAATAAAATCGTATTAACAAACTTTTGTGTCTTTTAATAAGTTTTTAATTTTAAAAAGTATTTGCCCACTGGTATCGAAAACAGGGTCTAAACTACCGCCGATCAGGGCTCTAGAGAGATCAACCTCTTAATAATACGAGCCGTGTCCAGAAATGTCGCTTTCTGAATCAAGCTGATCCAGCCAACTAGCGAAAGCATCCTATGGTGTTGGTCAAGACTCTTTTCTAAGCCATTGACTGACACGACTATCGGCACAATGATTGCTGAGTCCACATCCCACATGACGATAATCTCGTAGGCCTAGTCAAGTTACTTAATTTTCTAATCTTTCTCGGCTTATAAGAGGTTTTCGACATGCGGGACAGTTGTGTCTACAATCCTTGTACGCCTCTCGATTCGGTCCACCACTATACCAGGCTTATTGGCCAGAATAGTCCTATCAGTGATGATGGACCGATCCGATTCATTGTCTACATTTAAAACACGCAACATTGAAAATATAATTATGTACCTACTATACTATAACTATAGTTAATAGGTAATAATGGATACGATTTTAATTACTGCTATATGATATTTTTAAAACTTTATGAGGTTGATGCCATTTCTTCTTCAGACTAATTGTTATCTGTACGATGTTTTACAGCAGTGAAATATTTAAACAAGCTTTTAATTTGAAAAACTTACTTTTTTTCAGATTACAAGTTCATCAAATCGAAGCAAGGCAAAAACTTAATTTTGTATAAAAAGTATGCTTACGGCTTTAACTCTTCTACAAAAAAATCAACATACTGGGTATGCACCAGCCGCTCAGCAAAAAATTGTAAGGCAACAGTATTCTTAAACGATCAAGGTGAAATTGTTCCTGGTAAACAGGAACACAGCCATCCAGAACCAGTATTTGTCATCAGTAATGGTCATTATATTAGAATTTAAAGACAACTGCCGCCCCAGCACAGCCCGCCGCGCTAGGATGCGAGGCGCAAGGGTGTCGACACATGCAGACTATAGTATTATTGTGAGGCTTGAGGCTTTAGAGCACATTGTAAAAAATATTGTTAGTAAAAAATAGTTAGTCCAGGTTTCGTTTTATGTGTTCCATTGCCAATATAAGTGAGGCCGCTGTACAATAATAAACGGAAAAAGTCACTATGGTAATATGTTTTAGTTAGATTTCGTTATCGTTAAATATTAAATCAGATTTAGTTTTGTGTATTGTGATTAAGATAAGCTTTATTAAATCTTTAAACTTTTTTTGCGTTTTAATAACTAGTAACACCGGCTTGGAGTGGCGCATTTTTGAGGTTTTAACCAACTTTCAATTTAATAATAATATTGCTTTATTTCAGATTTTAAGTACATCACATCGAAGAAAGGCAAACAGTTAATTTTGTATAGAAAGTATACTTACTGCTTTAATAAATACTTATCTACAAAAAATTCAACTTTCTGGATATGCACCAGCCGTTCCGCAAAGATATGCAAGGCAACAGTATTTTTAAGTGATCAAGGTCAAATTGTATGTGGTAATCATGACCACACTCATTCTCCACCTAAGTTTGTCATAAGCAACGGTAATTACATCAGAATTTAAAATTAAATGAATGACCAGGGAGGCGTGTTAGCTAATATCCCTGATATGGCTTGGTAGTGAACAGAGGGTAAGAGATAGTTTTTAAGTAACGCAATCGCAATCTCAATCTGTCAAAAACGTATGAAAAATGAGATTTTTTTGACAGATTGCGACTGAAATGCGATGCGATATAGTATAGTATTGGCTATAAAGTTTTATTTGATTTTTAGTTTGTTGTTAAGTTTTTTCTAATATTTTTTTGCGTCATTTCTGTCGTAATAAACGGGTTTTCCTTCTTGTTTCCTGAAATATAAAATAATGCCAACTTATTTACCATACCAATGCAGGGTAAAACCTCTTTTCAAAAAGGCATGATGAGTATTGATCACCACGCTTTCTCAACGCTATTCCACGGATTCATGATTATAATAAATGATATTTATTTTGTAAGTTGTAAATAACACTTTTACACGTCAAATAACACTTTTACACGTCAAATAACACTTTTAGACGTCAAGGTCACAATGATTCAGTTCAATGTATGTATGATTAGCTTCGACCAGCGACATCTCTCACGAGAACATTGGAAATAATCCCAAGATCAGACTCTCCCGGTGTAGGAAAGTATGTCATATCCGCGGGACATAATCTAACCGTATGCCAAGTTCATTAAAAGACGTGAAAGACTTCCTTGCGAATGCTATCCACCACCACTGGAGAAACCCCGAGCATTGCTCACTCCATAGCATGCTGAGCAACCTTGAATTTGTGGACCAGACCTATGGTGAGTGTCCACGTTTCAGCTCCGTAAGGCCCGGCGCCCACAGGTGACGCGGCACGACAAAGGATTTTTCGCATCCCGAAATTTGAATGCTAAGCATGATAAAATAACTTCTCAAGTCATTTGCGCTTTCTAAAATCCCTTGCCGTGCCGCGTTGCCAGTGGGCGCCGGGCCTAAGTCATTACGGGTAGGACGGACTGGATATTTAACAGTGTTAAATGTATCGTTAATAATATAGTTCAGGTCTTCACGTTATTTTTTTCCAATGTCCCTGATGGCTAAGGTATGAGCATAAAATGAATAACTACTTTATTTGAACTGAGAAAGGTATCATCGATAGTATGAAATAGTAAAAATTCCCTGTCGTTATATTAACTCTTATGCGTTCCAGTGTTCCAATGTAGTGTGAATATTAACATGTAAAGTTTTTTTTTATGTTGGTTAATTACAAATGTTTTACACGTTTTGCGTCTTTTAATAAATACCCCTCCCTAAGAAAATCTCGGCGACGAACATTATAAATGATCGCACGCTTTTGCAAAATAAATATGGATTCAATGTCAGCAGCCCGACCCCAAAGCAAAAATCGTACGACATTGAGAGAGAGTTGATGTTGTCATTTTAATTTATTACACTTTTATTCGTCACATTTATTACGTTACTTACTACGGACATCCACGCAATTAGCTTTATTTGCAAGAATCTACTGTAAGTAGGCAGTTACAATGCATATATTTGTTTATTTTTAGATCACGAGAATGTCGAACACCGATTTGCCATGATACAAGTGAGGCTCGACAGTATTATGCGTCTTCTGGAAAACAAACCAGATCCAGTTCAAGCCGATTTAAATTCAGGAGACGAAATCATGTGTACCGATTTAAAATTTCCAATAGAATCAATAAAAGATTTGGAGACTTTGGAGGAACGTCTTCATGATAAGAATCTGGAGAATAAATTGGTATGTGGTAATACTAGTAATAACATAGTAACTCATGTTTGATCATTATGAGTTTTAAATTGAATTATTGCATTTGAAAATAAAAATGTTTGATATTGCTTATTTATGTGTTAAAGGAATAACTGAAACTGAGAAAACCGGTTGTTCAGAATCGAGATTAGCATCATTACATATCTTTTATATCGGGTTTTTTTTTATTTATTCAATTCAATTAAATTTATTTCAGGTTAAGAAATTTTCTAAATTAAGTGGCATCGACGGATTGCAGAAATTGCATAAAATTGGATTTTTTTTGTTAAATCACATAATTAAGGATGAATGTTTGAGTCTGTGCAGCTGGAAGGGAATCAAAGGTTGCAACAAAATACCTTTTGTTAATTTTTTTAATGTAAGAGGAATGATTTATAAAATAGTTAGTCTGGCAGACAAGAAGTGTTCGCTAAAAGAAATAGATGAGTTTTTACAACATAGCGCTATAAAGCATTGCAATCAAAGATTAAAGAGAAAAATGTAAGTATTAACCTTTTTCACTAGCTTCAGATTTCGATATAATTTTTGTTGTTGCATTAACAGCCATTAAGGGTGCCCTAGTCAGTTATTGTTTCATGCAAACGTAGTCGGGCGATTACTCTACTGATTGACGGTGTATGTTCAGAAAAAAAGTCACATTTAAAAATATTGATGTGTGTATTGGTGTCTAAACTTCTAAATTTTAACACAACTTTGGGCGTAAATAAATAACTTATACAGTACGAAAATGGCAAAATACAGGCATACATTATTTTCTAAATTAAATATTAAAAAAATACTCTATACAGATACATTCAGTAGGTACTTTTTTCATAATATCCTGACTACCAAATGCCTTTCAATAAATTTTAAGAGCTAATTTTCGTTATAAATCAACTTATATGATTTGGAACTGTAAGTTTGTGTGCGCACTAGCTTCATATTACTCATCACAGCGTTTATTTCTTCCTTTAAACGATTTTGGATGAGATAGCATGCATTTAACCGCGCCCGTCAATGAGTTCAGCGGTTCGACTAGGGCACCCTTAAACCACTGAGCTCCTCACAATAAGAAGGTATGAGCTGTAGTCTACTCTACGCTAGCCCGCTGAGGACTTGTAGATTTCAAATATCCTCGGTGATTGCTAGACACGTAGGCTTTGTTTGACAATGTTTTCTACTATTAAAAAAGGAAAAGGTTTTCTTTCACTGTCACTTTCACAAATGTCAGTAAAAAAATAGAAATGGGTTTAATGTAGGTATTTATTTTCAGGTGTAAACCCACATCTAAATCAGGACCACATCTAAAGCCTAATACAAATATCGTCCATCCTGCAACAGTCATATCCTGCAGTGAGAAATCTGCTACAGACGTAGACGACCAATAAATAAATAAATATTGCTGGACATTATCAACCTAAGAAGATCCATCTCAAAGCAAATCTGATGATGGATCCACAGATGTCGAAGTTCCATGATTCTGCTCCTATTCTTTAACTGCACGGAGTCGTCGGTAATAAGTAGTTGTATGTTTAAAAGGTTTACTCATACTGTTAATTGTTAATACGTATTAGCACTCAATTATCAGATGAAATGTTTGAGTAACACGGAACTTTTTAATAGGAATCGATTATTCTAGAACTGTGTACTAGTTTCGACTATGTTACCGAATTAAGTTAATGAATGTGCACATTTACTTGTAACTATTTATACACAAAGTTTTGTAACATTCTAGGAACAAAAATGTAGTCACAGTGTAAGCACTTTTGTTCTACTACAGTTTTGTTCTTGATATCATAACGTAGTAACAGTGATATATATTACGAGACATTGTTACCAAAAATTGTTAGTCTGACACAATTTAGTCGCAAAGTGTATACTCTGTTACAATGTTTTGAGACTAAACCTCACGCAGGCACAAAGTGTAGTAACAATTACGACATTGCAACCAGTCGATTATTTTGTAACCGAAATTTTAGTAACCGCGACCGGATTTAGTTGTATAGGATTAGTTTCTTAGTATTGTAACAATCTTCATAATCGGAATAACACTTCTCGAGATTATCTCCTCCAAACAAGTTAAGTTTTTAATAATTTTTTGTTGAGACTTATTAAATGTGTATTCGTGTTTCCGCATGGTAGGAACTATAAATTATTCTAATAAAATTGGTGGCTTAAAAAATTTCATCTTTATTATATGAGTCTCGATGTTAAATTTGACTTGCGTGAAAGTCAAAAATTATCCCAAGAGAACATTTTTCCGAGTGCCTTCAGCCATCTTCTGGGCACGCTCGCTCCATCATAGACCTCACCCATCGCTTTCCATCAGGCGTGATCGAGGTCAAAAGCTAGCCCATTACTCAATAAAAAAAATACACGCATTGTATGCCAAGTTTCATCCGAATCCATGCGGCCGTTAACACGTGAGGAGAATAAACTGACTGACAGATAAACAGATAAGTTTCTTTTGTATTAACAATATTAGTATAAATATCTATGGTAGTTTTGGAATTGGTAATAAACTAGCTTTTTTTTTCAGATTCATCATTCAAGTTCATTCTATCGACAAAAGGCAAGCAGTTAATTTTGCACAAAGAGCATACATATCACTTGTGTCACCGCTCTCCTACAAAAGGAACATCCTATTGGCAATGCTCAAAAAAATCCATCAAAATAAACTGCAAGTCGAAACTAGTTGTAGATGATACAAAGAGTAAAATTATATCTTTTTACCAAGAACACTGTCATCCTCCACCCACATACGTTGTCAGACATGGACAATATATCCTAACGCATTAATAAAAGGAATCATCATATGCCTAGCCTTTTCACAACTACCTATGGCCGTCAGCGCAAAAGTGGCCTAACCCTCAATTTTTCATATTCTGACTTATCTACTACAAGTACGTGTTTTAAATTATTTGTAGTAGTTAAGTCAGAATATGAGAAATTGAGGGTTAGGCCACTTTTGCGCTGACAGTCTCTTGGGGTCGGCTCCCAGTCAAACCGGATTCAGCTGAATTCCAGAAATTTACGAGGAGCGGCTGCCTGCCAAACCTCCACAACCCATTAACTGGTACCACTGGAACCACGGTACTTCTTAGCAAGACTGGAGTCAAATTTTCTGGCTTCTGACAATCCTAAATAAAAGGAATAATATTTCATAATACACTAATATATTCTTCATAAATTAATATTTTCATAATCCATTAATATTTTCTTAACACATTTATATACTCTCAATCCATTAATATATCTTAATCCATTAAAATATTCTTAACCCATTAATATATTCTTAATCCAATAAAAGGAATGATATTTCGTGTTTTTTTTTGTTTAGTCCACTTTTCCACCAAAGTTTGCCCAAAGTCAAGTAGTTGTTTCTTGTTAAATGCTTAGTCTTAGAATAATAGTACCTATGTAATTTGATGTGATGCGTGCTTAATAAGAGATTAGTGGGGTTATAGGAGGATTCTGAGATTATTGTTTTTTTTATTTTTATTTAAGTATCTGTCACCGGATAATTGCAAACTCCGTAAGATTGTATCAAATCTTTTTAGAATATAATTATTCGATATAATTTTGAATACAACAAATCGCATCCAAATTCAAATGTTTCCAATCCTATACTTTTTCCACGGTTTTGCTCCCGTGATTTATCCCGCAGAATTTTAGCCGAATAAAAAGTAGCCTTAGAGATAGCGTGGTTTTCTATGAGTAAAATAATTGTAATCAAATTTTTTACAGACTACCCGTACCTTCTACAAAACCACAAAAAAATACCTCTATTACATATACTTAAGTGTAAGTAACTTTTTTTGCTTCGCGTTTTTTCTGTTGAGACTCATTCTATGATTGTTTCTCATACTTACTATTTTTGTGTTTTGTAGATACATTCATCCGAATTAAAATGTGTTGATAAACTCGTCTTTTAAATTAGTGGTTGAATCATTTCGAATTTTGAACATTTTAATATTCAGAAAACGATACCATGGAAAATCATGATAACTTTGCTTTTTTTCAGACTTCAAGTACATAATTTCGAGGAGAGGCAAGCCGTTACTAATGTACAAAGAGCATGCATACAGCTTGCGTCACCGCGCTCCTACAAACGGAACGTCCTACTGGAAATGCTCAAAGATATCCGCAAAAATAAATTGCAAGTCGACACTGGTTGTAGATGATAAAAACGGTAAAATTATGTATAGTTATGGAGAGCACTGCCATCCTCCACATTACTACTTTATCAGTCATGGTCAATACATCCTAATGTATTTGTAAAAGGCAAAATATTTCTGAATCCATAAATAAATTCTTAATTCAATAAATATAATAAATATTAAATAATAAAAATTGTATTTGTCATCATAGTGGTACAATGTAGACACAGACATGGTGGGTCTTTATTCATTATTATAAATTATCATTATTATTAGATAACTAGCACTTCGCCCGCGACTTCGTCCGCGTGAATTAGTAGGTACCTACTCCACAAACTTCAACGCCCTCTATACCACCTTATAAAGGTTAGCTTTGGAAACGTGACATTTCGATAGCATCTGTCAATCCCATACATTTTTGACGTATTGACAATCGCGTACGCCACGCCACCGTTGACAGAATCTCACTTGTCTCGAGCCCAACTTCAGCGCAACTGTTCACACCGTTCAACCCGTCAGGGTTTGATTATGCAAAAATTGTTAGGTACATCTGTTTCAATTATCCCGCTTTTAGTTTGTTCATAGCATTCCGACGTAAATTGAAGCAAGCAATTATGTCCTTCCCTAAAATCTTAATCACCCCTGCTTCACTCCTTATTAAGTATATAGTTTATTTTCGAAACATCCAAACATTTGTTATTCGTCTTGTTTCATCGAAAACATTTAAATGCCGTGGTGTTTCAACTTCATCGGACCAAGCAATGATAGATTCTCCCCGGTTCGCTTAAGCCGCGACATTTTTCTTACTCCGAGCATGTTTATTACCGTCGTAACTTTTGAACGAAAGGTCCGATTTGAATAATTTAAAGTTTAATTTACACGGACATAATCAACCTCAATTATCAAACCATTTAAATGGATAAGGATTAATATCATTAAACTAAAATCACCATTTTTTATTTCACCATGGGATTTGCTTGAATAATTTGAACAAAAAGCGGTCATGGTGACTTATCCATAATAGTTAGACATATGGTATCGCGGACTTTTTTGTAGATATTGATGACCTCTATAAAACTGTAGTACATCACTTTGCTCTATTGTCAATAGATTCCTCTGCGTACGCGATATAAGGATTTCTTCTCACACCTGGGGTTACATTATCGAAGTTTTCATACGGATCCCTAACTTTTTTGAAAATATTCTATAGCCTATGTCCATCGCCGATAATGTAGGATTCTAATGGTGAAAGAATTTTTCAAATCGGTCCAGTAGTTTCGGAGCCTATTCATTACAAACAAACAAACAAACAAATCTTTCCTCTTTATAATATTAGTGTAGATATATACAAGTTAGTAGAAAAGTGTCCATTGAAATTTTAGCAAAATCGGTTCCGTTCTTTGGTTTTTGGTATTTTTTTTGAAGAAGGTATTTTTTTGTGAATAAGTTTTTTATTTTTCACTTTTTAGTGGTACCCCACACCTAACAACACCACTGGAAAGTCACAGAATAGATTTAAAAACCAAAGAACGGAACCGATTTTCGCATTCCGTCTAACCGCATAGTGCGTTGGTAGTCTTAGTCAGTCAAATGCTTTCCATTGCCGCAACAGTCGTTCGAATCGGTCGTTCAACATCACGTGGTGAGGAGTTGAGGTCGAACATTGCTCACACCCCAAAAACACTTTCATAAAGCACTTCAATCGCAGTGGCCGTTTTAGATTTGCATTGTATAATTTCACGCATTATTATTTCAAAATGTGGCCATGATTTTGTAAACACTGATTTAAAAGAGTGTCCATGCAGTTTCTTGTACGTTCTGCTCCATCGGGTCTAGTTTTTGGAACGTACAACGGCCGCGCTGGAGATAGGGTCGGTGAGCGTGTTTTGCTGCAGAACAACTGGCTGCTTTTGTTGTATTTGACTGTCTGTATCTTGACAATTCAAAAGTGCATGTAACTGGTCTGTTTGAAATGAAGGAATTTGTATTTGTTGTTGTTTGGATGTCACTGAATTGGCTCAAAAGTAGCTTATTTTATCAGTTAATGTTGAGTTTAGATAACTTTTTAGTTTCTGTCGCTTTTGATCTTTTGAGGTTTATTCTAAAATTTCTTCACATCCTGTTCTTGTGGCTTTGCAGGGACTTCATACATCCTAATATTTGTAGTGAGATTGTATAGATCTAGAAAACAGGTAGGTACTTTATAAATTGATGAAAACTACTTTCTTTCAGACGTCAAGTACATCAATTCGAGGAAAGGCATGCCGCTAATACTGTACAAAGAGCACACATACAGCTTGTCTCACCGCTCCCTTATTGAAGGAACGTCGTACTGGCAATGCTCAAGGATACATAACTGCAAAGCGAAATTAATCGTTCGTGATGGTGCTATTATATCTAATAAACCAGAGCACTTCCATTCCCCACCCGTATACATAATCAATAGTAGTGGAGAATATATTTTAAGCCGTCGTAAAAGGAATCAAGTTTCTTACTAGCTTTTGGTCGCGGCTCCGCTCGCGTGGATGTCGGTTATCGCGTAGAGGTTCTACACGTACGTTGATGTTCGATGTTTTTGAAGTGAAGTTACTTTAGCGGCGTTGTGCACTTTTTGGGATGGGTATAAAATGTTAAACTCGCGTCAGGACACGTGACTTGATCAAAAATTCGTAAGACGGATAATGTAATTATGTAATATAAATTGTCATGTTTGTGTACGATAGCGCAATAATTAAATATTGTATTTAACCACATAAATGATAGTACTTTTGTACTGATAAATAGAGCAATTCGTGCGAAATTATTCCCTAACCATTCCAAAATATTTTACTTCTGCCGGCACTCCCGGAGTGCAACCCGTTGTTTTTTTTTCCTTTCTTTTAGTGGTCTAAAACCATCTTCGCATTATTGTTTTTTTAGTGAAACCGGTTGTGAGGACATCACACATTAGTGAAACAGGTTTTAAAATCACAACGGTATGTCCGTTGCTGGGTATGTTAGTTGTAGAAACATTTTTTGTGTTTTTTAGAAATGAAACTACTTGTGTCTTGTTTTTAGGGTTCCGTACCCAAAGGGTAAAACGGGACCCTATTACTAAGGCTCCACTGTCCGTCCGTTCGTCCGTCTGTCACCAGGCTGTATCTCATGAACCGTGATAGCTAGACAGTTGAAATTTTCACAGATGATGTATTACTGTTGCCGCTATAATAACAAATACAGAATAAAATAAATATTTAAGTGGGGCTCCCATACAACAAACGTGATTGGTTTTTTTGCCGTTTTTTTTTTACAGATAATGGTACGGAACCCTCCGTGCGCGAGTCCGACTCGCACTTGGCTGTTTTTTTAACATTTTGGTTCGTTTCCAAGCTAGTACTTAGTAGTAAATAAGTCGAATACTTTCTTAAGTTATAACGGTCTATAGGTACGTAGGTAACCTACCTACGTTCAATCTTGCTCGAATGAACGTAAAAACGTCGAGCATCTACGCACGTCTGGACTTACAATTATACTGATCTTTCCCGCGATTTCGCTTCCGTGGCCTATCCTAAAGCAACCCTACATTTTCCCGGAATAGACAATAGTTATAGTGATAACTAGAACTACAAATAACAAAAAATAGTTTTTTACTTTCAAATATTTCCTCCTACAATCAAACATTTTAACTTTATTATAATATAATTATACTATCGTTCTGGCTGTTGAGTTAACTTCAATATATTCTTCGCATCGTGTTCTTGCATTTTTGTAGATACATTGAACCTAATAAAATTACCTAGGTATATACGAATATTGCGTGTTTTAATTATTAAGTAGGTAGCTAAATTATTATCTTGATGAGGAGGTTGTGGCTCGGTGGATGTTTATCGTCCAGCAAATACTGAATTGGCAACGAATGCAATACGCGCGCTCATCATAAAATGAGGTTTGTTTTATTTGCTCTATTGTTTTTTGTTTTTGTTTTTGAGTGGCGACCGCGTACCGGAAGACGCAGCGTTGGAAGGCCTCCCACAAGGTGGACCGATGACCTGGTGAGGGTCACGGGTAACCGATGGATGCGAGACGCACAGGATCGGTTGTTGTGGCGACACTTGGGGGAGGCCTATGTCCAGCAGTGGACGTCTTTCGGCTGATATGATGATGATGATGATGATTGTTTTTTTTTTTAATTTTTATATTCTTCTATGTTTTCTGATAGGACGGTATTTCATCTTAAATATTTTGTTGGTGTCCCTTGTATCTTGGGCCTGAGTGCCAAATCTAATAATTTTCAAACAACGTTCGCATCTCATTCGCAATCTGTCACAAATTTTAAAAAAATTAGGCCTTTTTGACAGTTTGCGACTGACAAGCGAATGCGAACGTTGTTTGAAAATAGTATTATTGGCGTTGTGGTCCTTCAGTTACTTACACCTACTGTACCTAATGAATGACCTTCTACTATTTGTCTCTGCATCACCCAAAAATTGATTGGTAGAGAGTTCCGGTGGTTTTTAGTCCGGCTCTATACATTTTTGTGCGTTAAGGGCTCATTTTTAGGGTTCCGTACCCAAAGGGTAAAAACGGGACCCTATTACTATGACTCCGCTGTCCGTCCGTCAGTCGGCCCGTACGCGTCCGTCCGTCCGTCTGTCACCAGGCAGTATCTCATGAACCGTGATTGTTAGACACTTGAAATTTTCACAGATGATATATATATAACAACAAATACTAAAAAACAAAATAAAACATTTTCAAGGGTGGCTCCCATTTTTTTTGCCGTTTTTTTATAGTTAATGGTACGGAACCCTTCGTGCGCGAGTCCGACTCGCACTTGGCCGGTTTTTCTTCTTGATGGTTTCTTCGAGAGATTTGCTTTTTTAACCATTCAAAATATTGTATGTTTTAAAATTGAGTTCCATATCTCAAGTTTAGCACTTTTATCGTAAACTAACTTTTGCCCGCGACTTCGTACGCGCATATCTCGTATTTTCCCGTTCCCATAGAGCCTTCCTCATGAATGTGGCTTTCATATACAAAAATAATTTTCCAGATCCGACTGGTAATTCTAGAAATTAGCACGTTCAAACAAACAAACTCTTCAGCTTTATTATATTAGCATAGATTCCTGATCGATGTTTGGTGGGGCATTCATTACATTTCCATTTTATTTCAGATTTCAAATACATCAATTTCAATACGGGGGCAACCGACAAATTCTGCACAAAGAATATACATACTACTTCAATAATCACTCTTCTACCAGAAAAACTAGCTACTGGCGATGTACTGGACGTTGTTCGAAAAAGTGCAAAGCGTCGTTGTTAGTAGTATTATTGTATCAACATGATAAAATAATATCTGGAGTGCGTGACCTCAACCATCTACCGCCCCGACTCCTCTTTGTGAATGGACAATACATAAAAGTCTAACTATAATAATTATTTTTTATTTAAAGAGACCAGAAAAGTAGGTCTAGAAATTAACCGGGAGAAAACTAAAGTAGACAAAACTATACCGCTTATGTCAGATTCAATAGAAATAGAATACGTCAAAAAACTACACTTAGGACATATAATACAATTCAAGTCATGCAACGATAAAGAAGTAGAGCGATGAATCTAAATAACATGGAACAAGTACTGGGCAATGAAAGAGGTATTCAAGAGTAGTCTCCCAGTCACACTGGAAAATAAACCATGCAGACGTGTTTAATACCCTGTCTCACTTTTACGCTTCTCAAACATGGCCGCCAAAATAGCATAGAAAGGAGTCTTTTGGGCCTAAAACTAAGCGATAAAGTGAGAAATAGAGATATCAGGATAATCACCAAAATTATAAGATACAGTAAAAACCATCATGTCCCAAAAATGTAAATGGACTTGGCATGTCCAAAGATCACCATGGAACAAACGGTCCAAAATTGACACGAATCGGTACCCCTTATTTAAAAAAAGACGAAAAGGAAGGCCATTCAAAAGATGGAGTGATGACATAGTTGCCACGGCTGGAATTACATGGAACAGGCTAGCGAAATGGAAGGAAAAAGAGGAGGCTTCGCCGCCAGAACGGTCCTTACACATTAATTAATTAATGAGAACTTATACTAACAAACTAGATTAAGCAAAATAATAAAACAACTAACTAATATAATAATGTATAGAAATGTAAAAGTGTAAGGAATAAATTAATGAAGCTATAATTATTATTTTAGTTATCCTTTATTTCAGGAAAATAAGGCCCATAAAACACAATTAAACACAATAACTATGAACTACATAAACATTTTTTTTATTAAGTAATGGGCTTGCTCTTGACCTCGATCACGCTTGATGGAAAGCGATAGATGAGGTCTATGATGGATCGATCGTGCCCAGAAGATGCCTGTTTACTCTTTCTCTGACACATAATTATAGTCTAAACATATAATTTGGTTTATGGACTTACAAAAACCTCTATGTTGATTAGCAAAACTAAATAACCATTTTCAAGCATTCTGAGGGCAAGATAGGTCAGTAGGAGAATTACCAGCCATGTAAAGTAGGCGTCCCGCCTGAATGTGAACTTTATTACTATTTAGGTAGGTACTGATTTAAAAGAGTGCCCGTGGGGGTTTTTGTACGAACATGTCCATCGAGATCTGCGCTTTGAAACGTGCAACTAACTTCGAGTTTTTGACTTGTCCAGATGCTGCAGACTAAGTGCAATTCTATTTATCTATCTGGCCTATTTGGTCCCACTGCTGGGCAAAGGTCTTCCTATCCCTTTTCCACACAACTCTATCATGTGCTATGTCGGGCCAGTCCTTTCGGTAGGAGTCGGGCTGGCCCATTTCTGGTATGACATGCGGCAGACATGTCAGCTTAGCGGCCTAGTTAGCTAGTTAGTTTATTCTCATGGTCATAATGTTTATATTAGTTTTAGCATATGTGAACAAGTGTGAATAATAACACAATTCATATGTTTAAGTATAATATTGATCAATGCATTTGTGTGCCAACCAATACAGGTACAGGGTTATTTGTAATACACCAACAACCTTTCAGGAGGTGAAAGTACACATCATTATAAACAACTTTTGCTACAAAATCAAGTGGTTTTTTTACAACAAGGTTGTAAAAAAACCACTGTTTTGTTCATTTTTATTTGCATCTGTGCCAATGGCAAGCCTAAACGAAATCGTTATTGTTTCCTTGATGTTTTATTCTTCTAAGTTTACAAATAGTGATACCTACTCAATGTATTTTCCCAAAACTTTACACCGTTCTAGACTTTAATGCTAATATTTTATTTTTGCAGATAATAAAATGAAAACAAAAGATATTACTAAAATCAAAGAAAAAAGGACAAAATACACCGAAGAGGACTTGATCGATGCTACAAATGCAGTCAAATGGGGTATGAGTAGAAAACTTGCAGCCAAGCTGTTTAAGGTACCAAGATCGGCAATTCAAATACGTTTGAACAATCCGTAAAAAACAAGTCAACGCCTGGTCGTTGACAACCTACAATTTTAACTCCTGAAGAAGAAACTTCTCTAGTCAACTGGATAATGAACAGCTCGAAAAAGGGATTCCCAAGATCCAAAGAGGATATCGAATCCAGCGTTACCAAATTTCTGCGAGATACAAAAACTGTGAACTCTTTTAAAAATCGTCAACCAGGGAAGAAGTGGATGAGGCTCTTTTTAAAGAGACATCCTGAGATTGCAATGAACCCCTGAAGCTGTAACAGCAGTCCGTTCTTCTTGACAAAAGATTTTTATTCATTCGCAATTTTAACAACATAATATCTATGGATTGTAGTCGGTGACGTTCCCTTGTTTATACCTAAAACTACAGGAAAAACCTCTTCTTATGGAACCGAAACGTGGTCGCTCACAATGGGCCTCGTCAGAAGGCTTAAAGTCACCCAAAGGGCAATGGAGAGGCCAATGCTCGGAGATTCCTTGCGTAATCGAATCAGAATTTATGATATCCGCCAGAGAACCAAGGACATAGCCCGAAGGATCGCCAAACAGAAGTGGCAGTAGGCAGGGCACAATGCTCGCAGAACAGGTGGTCGATGGGGCCGAAAAGTTCTGGAGTGGCGACCGCGTACCGAAAGACGCAGCGTTGAAAGGCCTCCCACAAGATGGACCGATGACCTGGTGAGGGTTGCTGGTAGCCGATGGATGCGAGATGTACAGGACCGGTTGTTGTGGCGACACTTGGGGGAGGCCTATGCCCAGCAGTAGACGTCCCTCGGATGATATGCTGATGATGATGCCACAGGAAAAAGTCGTCACTTTATTTATTTATTAAAACTCTATGTACAATAGTGGTACATGGGCGGACTAAACTGAATTTACGCACATGCATGTGTTATATTAATGTAATTATTATGTGTCTAATATTTAAAAATAAGTACTTGATATACCTATAAATGTGATTAATAACTGTTTAATATGTTATGATTTTATAACAAACTTATTTCAAAAACTGATTTGACTCAACTGTCATACTTGTTTGTTAACGGGTATAAAAGAGCGGAGCCACAGTGGAGCAGCCCAGTTTCTCTTCGATTTTCAAGGCGTTAACATCTAAGGTATGAGATTATTCTGATTGTTTTTGGTTTATTGTTGATGATGATGTATATTGTGTATTATAATTCTAATTATGTAGTACTTATGAATAATGTAATATTATGTAATGTTGTGCAATGTTATGTAGTGTTATGTAATGTTATTATGATGATTGGTGTATTTTAAATACGGGTAATGATAACGTGTTTATTCATTATGGTTGGTATATTATAACGTGACGTTGTGTATGTAGTAACTATGGAGTTTCTTGTCCGTTCTTCTCCATAAGAATCTACCCTTGCGAACGGACAGTAGAGTCACCTTGAAATAAACGTTTTGACTTTGACTTTGGCTTTGACTTTTGTGTCATATACACTACTACGATAGTTATGAAGTTGTTATATACTAAAAGATAAATATAAAGTTATTAAGAATTGAATCCTATTGTTTATATTTTCCCTTTGATACGATTATATATTTACATAGGTCTAGATGTATTAGATATATATACCTAGTTATATATCTACATATATACATAATATCTAACAAATATTTACATAGGTCTAGATGTATTAGATATATATACCTAGTTATATATCTACGTATATACTTAATATCTAACACATGCCTTGTTGCATTAGCAACAAGGCATGCATTTGTTGTATATGCGTAAATTCTTAATTTATTATTGTGATAGCATTACTAATGTCATAATTTTTGATCTCATGAGTTTAATTAAAGGTATGTGTGGTTCACATCATGTTTGATTTGTTAGTATTTTCATGTCAATAAAATCCTACAAAAAAATTTTTTTTTTCATTCAAGATACTCGAGACAACAAGTACTTTTCAACTTGATAAAGACTTTTCTGTTTCAGATTTCGAGTATATAAAATCGAAGAAAGGCAGGCAGCTAATTCTGCACAATGAGTACACGTATAGCTATACAAGTTACTCTGCTACCAAGAAAACTACCTTTTGGCGATGCAGCACAAGCCGCAACACACAAAAGTGCAACGCTTCAATGTTTGTAGATGAGCGAGGGAAAATTGTATTTGGTCGCCTAAAGCATAGCCATCCACCACCCAAAATAAAAGAACACGCTAGAATTTTATATGGTTAGTGAATTTACTTCCTGCCATCACGATAACCAATTTTAACCGACTTCAAAAAAGGAGGAGGTTCTCAATTCGTTTGTATTTTTTTTAATTTTTTTTTGTTTGTTACCTCATATCTCCGTCATTTAAGAACCGATATGAAAAATTATTTTACGAAGTTTTATGTGAAAGGATATACTTTCCAATTGGTTCCATAGAAATTTCATCAAAATCAGTTCAATACTTTGGTTTTTAAATCAAAATTACTGGAAAAATATGTCATCCATGCATACGAAATTGCGTATTTGGCTTTCCTGTGACTTTACAGTGGTGTTGTTAGCTAACACCAAAAAAAAATATATTTTGTGAAAATGTTTTTTATAATTATTGATGGGCTGTCGTTTGACCATTATCTCACGTGATGGTCTGTGATGATGTGGTCGATGATGGAGTGGTAATATTTTAAGCTTAAGTATCACTCTACCACTGCCCTTTGTTGACTGATGCCAAAATACAGAACTTTTTTGTACGTTAAGTTTATGTATTCAGTTTAAAACTAAATAACCTTATGTAAATAAATGTAGGTACTCGAAGTATAATAATGTAGGGGTGCTAAATATAGAAAAAATTATGTGTTATTAGTTTAAGTTTGTTTACTCTAGATCGTGTTTCTGTATTCTTATCTACTTAGCCTAACAGTAATATACTCTCGAGATATACAATCTTTTTTTTTTAAATTGATAGGCACGCGTTTGACCACTACCTAACCTGATGGCAAGCGATGATGTGCTCTATGCGTGCTCTTGACCTAAAGACTGTAGCTAACGATGACAGTGTAAGAAATCTCACGGTCGTACCGTAAATGGTGGTGGTCCGAATCTAGAGGCGCGCAATGGTGGTTGACGCAACCGTCTCATATGACGAGAACCTCGTGAAAGCCGAGAAAGATAAGCAGGTCAAATCTCGGCTTTATTTCATACCTATTTGGAAAGTTCTATCACCATTTGAAAGGTACCTACGTTATTCCAGATGGATACATGTTATAATTGTGCTGTTATAATTGCTTAATCCGGGTAAAGTAGAGGTGGGACGCTATTTAATTAAATAAAATCCTTTAATATCCTCTCGTCTTTTATTAATTGTAAAGATTAGTGCCATGTTACATTTTTAGATTAAATAAAGCGAATAATAAAGAATATACTTGTAATTTTTTTTTCAATAAATTCATAATTTCATGAATTTGTTGGTCAAGTAGTTGATTAGTTTTTAGTAGTTACTTAGGTTATCTGTACACAGTATTGTCATGTGATATTAATTCAGCTTTATTTCAGATTTCAAGTACATAAACTCAAAGAGGGGGAATAAATTAATTCTGTACAAAGAGTTTACGTACAGCTTTAATAATCACTCTTCTACCAAGGGGACTACCTACTGGCAATGCACAAGATGTACTTCTAGTAAATGTAAGGCAAAACTGGTAGTAGATGACAATGGTAAAATTATTCCCGGTAAACGAGATCAGCACAACCATCCGCCACCACAATTCTTCATTAGTAATGGACAATATATAAAAATCTAGATGGAACTTAATATTAAGGAGCACTTTTTTATTTTTCATTATTGGTTCTGGTCTACAATCTTTGACCACAATCTCACCTGAGAGCTTAGTGTGAGTTTTTTAACGTACTCGATCGAGTTAACGTAAACGTTCGCTTATGTCAAATTGTATAGAAAAAAACAAGTTGTCAGTGAGTGTCACCAGACGGCGCTAAATCAGTTTCAATACAAATTGACGTTTACGCTAACGCGATCGAGGACGTAAAAAAACTCGCATTAAGGCCACTGATGGTAAGCGACGATGGAGTACGCTTGCCTACAACCTGTTCACTCTTGACTTAAAGACTCCGAGGTTGTTGCTAGATTGCGAAATTTATTCGGGAGAGTCACCCCGACCCTGGAACGCAAAGGGTATAAGGGGGAACACGGATGGGTTTTTGGCAGGAAGAGTCTGACACTCCCTTCCGCTCCACCCAGAGCGAGAGAGAAGAAGTCATTTGATGATTTTCCATCCATAGAAAAGGTTGTAAATATCAGGAAACACAGTCTCGGGCAGGGAATTCCTCTCGTTAGCTGTACGTACAAACTCAGAACGTTTTGTGTTTATGGGTATGATGCCCATCATGCACTGGTGGTTACTCGCCGATGAAAGAACGCACTAGGTGGAACTAAATTGTGGATTTCTGATGCATACTCCCCGAAATGGAACCGATACAAAGGTGAAATATGAGTGTAGTTTTATATGCCTTTGCCTTAATGTTCGGGAAGGCATCATATTGTGTTATACTTTTACTAAAAAAATAAAACAAGGATTGTTTTTTGTTTATTTAAAATGTTAAATGTAATGTAATATAATTAGGATTGCTATTGTTTTATAATTTTGCAGTTGATTTCTATGGTTTATTGTTATTATAGCCTGAAATAAATGAATGTTATTTATTTAACAAAATGTCATTTACTATACGGTTTTTTTTTGGATTAACAATCTTGTAAGTTTGTAAGTAACCTCTTGAATAAATGCTCGTTTGCATATAAATGCTCTTTTTTTTAATGTTGGGCTAACGCTTGAGGTTACAAAGATCACGTACTTCAACCATCACCAGGTTTTAGCTCGAAGACCTACACGACTGGTATTGAGCCTTTAAAATTTGCAAAGCTAAAATGGTCATGGTCAAATTGGAACTAATAGTTTTTCAATATTTCTGAATTTTTTAATTTCTATATCACCATTTTATTGACATATTCATCATATAATTTATCTGATTAATTTGTTTTTATTTGGGTTGTAGTTTTAAATAAAATAGTTTAATGGTACCCTTTTGTTTTTACCTGCTCAGAAGTAAATAAAATTTCAAATTGAAAAACATGAAAGAAAAGAAAGAAATAAGTTTATTCCGCCAGAAATGACGCACAAAAATAACAAAATTAAAAAAGAAAGTCTTCTAAAAATACAACCCGTTTCACTGCCAAGCTATGTCGGGACCGGACATTAACTACCACGAGTCTCTGGTTATGCCATAGACAAAACCGAGCATAGTTCTAGAGTTGTCCATGGCATAACGTCCGGCACCGACTGTCGACTGACAGTGACAAGTTGACAACTGACATTACAACTTATAATCAAATAACCAGTAGGTACAGTACCTAGTTTATGTGGACAATAACAAAATACAAATAATTCTACCATAAAAATAAATTCAAGTTGTGCGTCGCATCCGAGCATGAATCGGTCGTTGCTCAGCATAATGCCGCGACTCTGGATATAACCAACAATCCACGGCGCTGATTTTCAGCAACCACCGTTTGTGTGACATTTTGGCGTCCCCCCGCGAGTGTAATCATTTCAGGCAGGTAATTTCATAATTATTTATAACACCACTAACAATTAAATAATAAGACTAGTATTATGGCAATTAAATAAAACAAATGATTTCAATAACAAACAACTTTGTACAAATCCTAATAATTCTATCCAATTAGATTATATACCAACATAACAAAACAAAAATATTAAATTAATATATTACACAAATAAATTTTCCGTATCTATATCCTAGATTACTAGAAATCTGTTATATTTATAATCATAATTCTTATTTTCTGTGCAGGAATCATTCTATATCGGTGGTACCTAGACAATACGCCATCACTTACAGTGACTTACAGATAACGCACACCCTAATATGATGGCGGCCATTTGCATATTTGGCTTGGCAACAGCAATGTAAACCGCTCTGGACCGCAAATCATATCTTTTCGGGAGAATCCCTTAGACAGTAAGTGGAGAAATCGAAATATATTGTGTATATAATGTATATTATATGAGATGAGGTGTTTATACTGTGATAATATGGTGTTATAGGCCGAATGGTTCGCGCGTCGATTGAAACAGGAGATGAAAGTGACACAGGGACCCGCCGCCCACGACACGCCATGCCCAACCTCTTCAAAGTTTCAAAAACTCGCATCAATAAGCTCCACAAATATGAGACTGCTCCACTATCCCATTATAATAATTGCACTTTTGAGAACAAGAAGACCGAGCTTATAGAGGGTGGAATCAGTTCAATACCACCAGCACTGTGGAAGACTATATCCATTGCCTGTAGGCCATGACCCAAGAGGTAAGCTAAACATTACAAACTATGTTGATTGTTGTTTTTGCATTAAATGTTTCTTTAAGATGTTATTAAAATGTTTTTTTGTCTTCAGGACTCTGAATGGTGGAGGAAGGTTATTCCAACAGTGCGTGGCGGCATATTTAAAACTCCCTCTGAATGCTGCGGTCCTGTGATGAGGTGTACAAAGAGGGTATGTGGAGAGACGTGGTTCATATTTGCTGTGTCTCCAACTAAGTTTCTCAAATAAGTATTGTGGTTTCTGTGTAGTGACAACTCCAAACAGTAGGCTAGCCAAATGCAGCTTTCTCCTTGCTGCCATTTTTAAGATATTCTGATCGTTAATATAAGGCGTAACATGACTCCTATGTGGTATGTTAACACAAAACCGTGCACATGCGTTTTGTATGCGTTGTATTAGCTTTACGGTTCTTGCTAACAGGCATGGTCCATACACCGTGTCACAATAATTAAGCCGTGATAAAATTAGGCTGTCCATCAGTTGTTTGCGCAGATCAACACTCAGGTGCGCTCTTATTGTGTAAAGAAGTTTTAACCTATAGAAACAATTTCTCATGGCATTGCTGATGTGTTTCTCAAATCTCAGTTCTGGGTCCATAGTCAAACCCAGATTGCATGCCGTCTCTACCCTCTCTATTTTATCCCCCCTGATACGAACTTCTGGATTGGCTGACAGTATTGCACCGATCATTTTCCTACTTCCTAAGACCATGAATTTGGACTTCAATGGATTTAAAACCAGTGAATTAGCATCTGACCATTCCACCACTCTTTCCAGATCTGCATTGATTTCATCCACTGCCTCTTTTATATCTGCTGGCTTAAAAGAAATGTATAGCTGAATGTCATCTGCATACATATGATACTTGCAATGATGGAAGGATTTAAAAATATCTGCACTGTAAAGGATGTATAAAAGGGGCCCCAAAATTGATCCCTGGGGCACACCACGTGACACGTGACGAGGAGAGGAAGACTTAGTTGATCCATCGTCCCCCTGGACTTCCACGAGCTGTGACCTGTTTTGTAAGTAGCTAGCGAACCACTCTATTGTTTCCGTAGTAAAACCATAGTAGGCTAACTTGGAAAGTAACAGAGTGGTGTTAATTGCATCGAAGGCACGTGAAAAATCAAGGAGTGCAAGGATTGTTCCCTCCCCCCTATCCCTTGCTTCTAGGATATTTCCCACTACATCGGAAAGAGCTGTGGCTGTCCCACGACCTTTCCTAAAACCGGACTGAAAGTCGGGGAGCATGTTGTTAGCCTCCAGATACTCCATCAATTGGATGTAAACAACCCTCTCTAAAACTTTAGACAGACAAGGCAGAATGCTTACTGGGCGTAGGTCTTTAAAAGTACTTGGATTGCTGACTTTCGGTAATGGACGCACTATAGCACATTTCCATAAGTGAGGGAAAGTCTTAGTATTAATTGACGTATTTACTATAGTGGTGATGGCCTGGAGGGTGCTTGGTAAAGTGAGCATTATCATATCAAGACTCAAGCCATCTATTCCCTTAGCATTTGACTCCAAGCTCTTCATAATTTTAGCAACTTCAACCTCGTTAACATTTCGTAGCTTGAAATGTGCATCCCCAAATCTGTTAGAGTCAAAATATAACTGCTGTGATTTGGACACAGTATTCTGACCGGGCACACTAAGAAATGCTCTGTTAATCTCATCTGGGTCATTAAATTGTCCGGGGAGCATGCCATCACTATGTTCAGACAGAACATCGGACTTGAGATTCTTCCAAAGCTTTTTTGGGTTTTTCAACTGACTATTAATGTGCCCGTCAAAGTACACCTTCTTTTCCTGTATCAGAGCAGCACAAGCCTGTCTTTTTAAATCCAAATAATATTTTTTTGTAGAGTCTTGTTTGTCCTTATTATACCTATTTTTTGCTTCGTCTCTTAACTTAAACATTAATTTAATATTATCTGTTATCCAAGGCGTGGGATGGTCTCTGACTATCCTACTTTTTAAGGGTGCATGTAAATCAAATAATTGGGTAGTAAGGAAGTTAAAATAATCCACCATGCTGTCCACATCTGGCAGTGAGCTAATATCCCTCCATGGCATTGTTTCCAAATCAGCTGTGAAGTAGTCCTCCAGAATATCCCTTAGTGGTCGATATGTCACCAACCTAGGTTTAATCTTTACCTTTTTAACTACAGCATCACATACAATAAACGAGTGATGGCCAAGTTCACTGGTATGACTAACCCGCACATTACGCACTCCCACGTCAGTACAGATGACATCTATCAGGGTACTACTATCTCCTATAAAATGCGTAGGCGACTCAACCACCTGAGTCAGACTAGTGTAATTTAGGAATTCCATTAAATCCTTCGTTTTTGCACTATTTGTGTCCAATACATTAACATTGAAATCCCCCAACACCACTAAATGATCGTACGGTGCCAATGCGCTGATACTGTCAGTCAACCCATCCAAAAATGTTGACAGTTCAAACCAGGGCGGCCTATACGCAGTGCCTATCAATAACTTTTTGCCATTGATTGTTAGGTTTAACCACATCTGTTCCACACCGGAATGTTCTGAATGTGGTCGTACGCGCGCCCTTACTCCCGTTTTAATATAAAAAGCTACGCCCCCACCTCGCCCCCCGCGCATAGTCGCAGGGCGTGGCACATGCTTCAGCCTATATCCCGGAACCTTAGGCGCGCGGCCTTCCTCTCCAGGTCTCAGCCACGTCTCGTTAATTGCCATTATATCTACTGAATGTTGTGACATGGCAATCAGGAACTCATCCTGGTTAGTTGCCAGTGAGCCTGCATTAAACAAACCAAACTTCAATAAGTTTGACTTAGGCATCTAATGTTGTGTGAAAGAATTGTATATAAGTATAATATAGAAATAGAACTGTGTTGGTATAATAATAATATATGTGTTTGAAATTTATATAAATATTTTTTTTAGATGTTCCTAGTGTTTGTAAATAAAGTTTTTTCCGTGTTATTACAATAAAGTACTCACTTTCATATTCCCACCTCCCAATATCATGACAGATACGACGCACAAACTCGTTAAACATGAAACTTATAGTAATAGAGCTACCATTATATACTAAAATAAAATTAACAACACTACACAAAGGGTTATTTATTCGTGTCTGAGTATGGTCCAATAAACTTCCCAATATCTTCCTCAGATGCAATCCTGTGAGTGGGGTCACCGGGCTTGTTCCGGACCAAGATGCGACCCCGCTTCGACCAAACGAAGCGCCAGCCGTGAACCACTGCAGCAGCCCTTGTTTGGCGAAATAACTGCTGGTTCAGCTTGGTCAGCCTCTCGTTGATATAGAAGCGAACAGGCTTCCCCGAGAGACCAAGATTCTCCGTCGTAGCGCCACGCCGCACTCGGGCGCCATTTAACAGGGCGTCACGCTGGTCACGGCGAGCTAGGCGCACCATGATAGGACGAGGGTGCGGCTCCGCTGACGCAGTAGGGCTGGTCGCTTTTATGTATCTGCCCCCCGCTCGCTCCGCGCTCACTACATCGCGATCATCCAATGAGACTCCTAGTTTCGTGGCAATTAGCTGGAGGAGATGTGTGGGGTTTTCCCCTTGAGCTTCAGGCACGTTTGCTATGACCAAGTCGTTTGCCATCAGCTCCTGATCCCTGTCATTTAGGTCCCGCTTGAGCTGCTCCACTACGCTCTCCATCACTCCCGAATCCGCTGACTCAGCACAACCCTCACACTTATGTTTTTCGAGCACTTCCAGCCTAGACTCTATTCCATCCATACGAGTGCGGTACGAGTCGTTGGACGCCTTTAATTCAGCTACGTCTTTCCTAAGCTCCAAGACCTCAAAACGCAAGGTGCGTAATTCTTCTACCACCAATTTCAACGCAGATCCCACGTCCTGCGGGAACTCGGGAAGCGACGCAACTAGTGCCGGAGGCGTCGGCGGGTGTACCAGTTGTGTCATACCCGCAGGGGTCACAGGCGCGGACGACGTCATCGGTGGCGGCGTTGACAAGGGCACGACTGCCGGCTCCTCATTTTGCAGCTCAGCTACTAACCCACGCACAGGTGTCTCGGCCTTATTGTCCCTGCGGACATTTTTCCGGCACTCGGGGCATTGCCCGATGGTGGCTGTGGGTCCTTTCGCTGGGAGGCCCACACAGGTTCGGTGATATACGCCGCCACATTTCGTGCACTTGGTCGTGTCTATTGTCGCCACAAACTTGCCGCATCCACCACACTTTGCTGGCATTGTTTTGGTTGGGATTGATGCAGTTCAATGAACTTTTGATCAACAAACCTTTGACTGATTGACGCTGTCAAAGTAGACGTTGACAGGTATGGAACCGACAGGTGTTGACAGCTGTCACTTCAAAATTATTTAAAAGACTTGTGGGTAGATAAATAATGTCTAGTGATGATTTGGTACTTATTTACACCAGATTAACGCACTTTAAGAACAATCTCAGGATTTCTCCACACTTTATGTCATGTAATATGTTACTACACACTCTATTAAAAACTTTTCAATCACTATATCGTCGTATTTTTATTTTTTCGCCGTAATAAATCAGACACCGATCCCACCAGTACGAACGTCAAAACGTCACCCTCACATGTGCAACATGTCTTTATTTCAGATGTGCAGTACATAAAAACACTGCGAGGACAGCGGCTAGCTCTGCATAAAGGATACACGTTTAATTTCAATCACCAGTCTGCCACCAAAGGGACTGTCCACTGGCAATGTTCAGGAAGAACCGGAAAAAGGTGCAAGGCGAAAATACTAGTTGGTAGTAATGGTAAAATTCTAAGCGGTAACCTAGACCATAGCCATCAACCACCGAATTTTTTCATCGATCCTCATGGTAAATATGTCAAAATTTGAAATACGCTAGAAACCGAGAAACAGCCAAAATACCAAAATTCTTCATCAGCGATTGAGGTCTAAAAGTTCCATTGCCTTTAATTTAAAATAAAATTTAAATTATTGGAACATGTTCGAATGACAACAAGACTGGCTTTATCTTAACTTCTCTGAAACAGAAAACTTTTTAACAATTAACTTTATACAGATACACCATCACATACACATTTAGGCCCATATTCCAAAACGTAAAATCGGAGCTTGTCATAAATTGAAGTTTTTGCATTTGTTTGCTCATCTCTCGAGTACGAAAACGTCAATTAGACAAACTTTCATTGACATTTTCGTGCTCATGTTAAAGTTGGACTTCGAGTTGAGTTGGAGTTTACGTTTTGGAATATGGGCCTTAAACTCACCATAACATTTTGTTTACCTACATACATTTGGTTACCTTTTAGTCTTTAGTTTAGACAATTAGGCATCCTTACCTTACCTAAACCATGGTCTGAAGACCTCTTCAGACCATGGTTCAGGTAAGGTCTACCTAGACTGGATCCTGCGACACCGGGTATCCTAGAGCGGAGTCCAGTGAAATACCTAAATATAACACATGTTTGTTCTGAAATAATTAAAACTAATTAGCTCAACTTACTGTATTTTTTTATGTGTGACACAGAATGTATTTATGTTATGATTCACCTTTTATTAGGCCCTTTTAGAGTTGTTTTATTTTTAGTTCAGATTTACCTACAAGTGTAAAATCAGGAATTCTCCTGAGTTCGGTCTCCGTCATAATTATTATGTGTTCACTTAATTACTTAGAATATTTTTTAGTTAATTATTTGAGCTTAGACGTGTATTTTGTTACTATATTTACTTAAATATGTTTTGATTAAAACATAGTTTATTTTTGAAAATCTTTACATTGTAGCCTTTAAACCCGAAGGATGACTGGTAGAGAATGCCTTGTTTACCAATGCTGACTGTACCACTGCTGACTAAATCTGACTCCAGTCTTGCCAAGAAGTAGGTACCGTGTTACCCAGTTAATAGGTTGTGGAGGTCGGGGTGGCGGCTGCTGCTCGTAAAATACTGGTATTTAGCTGAATCCGGTTTGACTGGAAGCCGACCCCAATATAGTTGGGAAAAGGCTAGGCAGATGCTGATGTGCCTAACAGTTTTGCATATAAAGTTTTTTTTATGTGCAGCAGCGTTTTTACAAATTCAGATAACACGTGTGTGAAACCTAGGAGAAGCAAGACCTTACTTACGAAGACTACTCGTACCACTTCAAGCCTCGCTCTGTCACCAAGAACACAACCAAGCGTGTCACGGGTTCGATTCCCGCACGGAACAAATATTTGTATGGCCTACAGAAAGTTGTTCCGGGTCTGACTGTTTGTGTATGTGAGTTTATATGTTTCTGAACGCACCCACGATACAGGAGAAATTCCTAGTGTGGGGCAAAAAGTTTGGTCAAATTATTTTTGGTGACCAAAACACTGCCATCGTCCTCCCGAATGTGTGGACAACACATTCGGGAGGACGATGGCAGTGTTTGATGGTGGATTTTACAACAGGCTTTAATTTTTATTTTTTTGTGGAAGTTTACTAAACACAGTTACCTATGGTATATATATGTCGCAGCCATCTAGCTGAATCAGCCGTTTCATTAAATGTCTTGCCTTTTCATTGAACTGTGCCGTTTAATCAGCGACATAAGTGTCATGGGCAAGTCATTAAACGATATTGAACAAAAGATGTCACTTAAGTCGCTAAAAAATTGGCACATTTAAATGAAAAGGCTAGGCAACCAATTAAACGGCTGATTAAGCTAATTGGCTGCGACATATATATTTATTTTATATTTATCACGTACGCGATTCTATGTTATCACTTTGTGATTTTAAGTTTTATTTCAATAAATTGTTTAAAGATTTTGGGGTTTAATTTTGCTTCATGGTTATTTTCTTGCAAAAAAAACTTTGTAGCTTGTATATGTATTTCAGATGTCCAGTACATATATATGTCGTAGGATAATTTGATACTTCGAATCTTCGCGGAAATCCTAGGGGTTTTGCGAAAACGCGGATAATTAGACATAGGCGAAAAATTATCAAATCTTACTGGACAAAGTCAGGATTTTTGCGAAAATAATACAATGCGAGGCAAGCGGTTGGTACTATATAAAGGGTTCACGTATAATTTCGTTTTCTTGTCCACCCACGGGACCTATTGGAAATGTTCAGGAAAAACTCGAAAAAACTGCTTGGCATAAATATTAGTTGATGGTTATGGTAAAGTGTTATTCGGTGATCAAGACCACAACCATCCACCACCACAGTTTTTCATTAATCCTAATGGCAAATATGTCAAAATATGAAACTTACTTATTTAGAGCGGATTTCACCAGTGAAACTGAACGTGATCAGTACATCTAAACTGCGTTCAAAAGCTGTCAGCGTCAATATTTCATAGAAAAATAGTGACACTGACAGCTCATATACGTGGTTTATACGCTAGTCGCGATCAGTTTGGCTTGGTGAAAATGGCCCTAAAAGTATCAAAACTTCTTTATCAGCGATTTAGAAATAACAGGATTTTACAGGACTTGAAACACCTATTCAAGATACTTCAAGACCTTCTGTAGGCTGCAAAAACATGCTCAAGATTGGGTTTTGTCTTGCATACGGTTAATTTTTAAAAGGTTTTCTGTTTCAGTGAATTTATGTGGCGCGCTGGTAATGAATTAACTAAACCACATAAAAACATTTACTAACTGACTGTATTCGATAGGTAAAAAATTCTTGTACAATAGGCGTGTCGGTCGTGAGGTGACTTTTTACTTAATTTATACCATAGATAAAAAAAATTAGGATACAGATCAATAATGTTGCTAGTAGTAATAATGTGCTACATTTTATGTATGATTTGTTTATTGGACCGAACATGGTTATTCACTGAAACAGAAAACCTTTTAAGAATTAACCGTATGCACCATCATAGACACAATTACACTCACCATAACATAATGTACCTACATACATTTGGTTACATTTTTGTGTATAGTTTAGTGAATATTAGTTTATTAATTATATTATTAAAGAAAAGATGGATGGATTGTGTGAGGAGCGATATGAAAGAAAAGGGAGTTAGTGATGGTGTGACGGCTGATAGGACAGAATGGAAGAATGATGAAAGTATGTGCGAGAGAAAAGTATGTATGATGAAACATAAAATGAAAAGAAAATAAAAATTTGTATGAATTATGAACCTTTTATGAGGTTTTTTTTATTTTCTTTTCTTATTAAATTTAGATTTATAAAGTGTTCTCATTATTGCATGCGTCATGCCTGGCGCAAAAAAAAACTTCTTTTTCCTTTCTATTTTTTTAATTCTAACGTTCCAGTCTTGTATCGTTTAGCTAACGTTTGCGACTGAATAAGGTTTTTTTGTTTTACTTTGTTTCTTTTAGATCAAAAGTTCAAAAAAGCAAGGAAAGGAAAGCCATTACTTAAGTTTTATTCCAATAAAATCTTTTGAACATTTCAAGTCTTATTCTTTATTGTTGAAAATATCTGCCTAAGATGCATTTTTTTTTCTGCTGTAAGATCTTCATCAGATCTTCACCAAAGACGAAAATAATCATCCAAATCGGTTGACATTTTGCGGAAATATCGATGAATAATGCCTGGAAAATTTACCTCACTCGCACTCTTTAGTCAGTAATTAGTAATTATGAGTAATCGCTTGAGAACAGTCTTTTTTGTAACACAACATCTCCACAATAGCTTCAACTTAATAATATTTATTTCAGATGTCCAGTACATAAATACATTGGTCGTGCTCGGCAAGCAGTTGGTTCTATATAAAGGGTTCACGTATAATGACATTTACTTGACCGCCCTCGGGACCTATTGGAAATGTTCAGGAAAAACCCGATTCAACTGCAAGGCAGAAATATTAGTTGATGGTCATGGTGAAATTGTATCTGGAGATCAAGATCATAATCATCCACCACCGCAATTTTACGTCAATTCTAATGGCCAATACATGAAAATTTCAAATCTCTGTATTTTAAAGAAGGACTTGAAATTGGAGCGCATGCAATAACATGTATGTAAATGTGGATCGATGACAATTAAACAAACAAAAAATGTCAGCTACACGATGCTCTAAAGTGTCACGTTGCCGATATATTTGAAGGTAGAGTCGCCATGTGGAACAATGAAAATCATTAAAAAATAACTAATCACGTGGGACCAACTTTCACAGTTTGAGCACAAAAGTTCCCATGGCCACTCAACTGAAAAAAAAATCTGGAAACAAATGAGCCCATGGCCACTCAAGTGGTAGTGCCGTAGATTGTATTCCTTATTAATAATATTCTCGGCTTGATTTAATCATTTACGTTATTTTTACTTACTTCCAAACAGGTCTCGGGTGGAACCAATTTGTTCCAGTAAACCGCGATTTGAAGCTACTAAACTTAAATTCTGTTTTTTACGGTTTATTTTCATTTATAATATTTTTAATTTTCATTAAATTGACTCCCCCGGACGATAGAGTTAGATCAAGCTGGGAGCTATTATTTGAATTTTAACCAAAAATATTACCCATGCGAAGCCGAGGCGGGTCGCTAGTTGAAGATAATATCAAAGAATCTATTAAGGAACATCAAAATGGCTTCTTATGAAATAGATCAACAGTCACAAACTTGACCAACTTAGTCGAACGTACTCTATCCAACCAGTTATTTAAAGAAAGAGCTATTGATATTTTGTCTAAAAAGTAAGAAAGTTAAAGTAAATTTTAGTGATATTAAACTAAAAATAACTAACTTAAAACTAATGTATAATATAAATGCATAAATAAAATGAAATTGAATTTAATTTAATTATTAAATAAGACTAATTATTTATTAATCATATTAAACGTAATTAATAGTAGTTTATGAAACGACCATGTAAAAAGGGTTATTATAACACGAGTGTGATAATAGCATCATACGAGTGTTTTAATACCTAATTATATGCCGTTGCATACACTATTTTATCTTCACTCATACAGTTGAAATAAAATAAGTGGAAAAATAGTTTATTCCAATATGGCGGATATTCTCATTGCGTATTCGAATGACTGCGCAGTGCGCGCATCCATAGACAAAGATAAAAGCTGGCTCATTGACTTAAGTCAATGAGCTCGCGCCAAAAATTAAAAAGAAAAAGTGTGCTATAAAAATTAAAAAGTTATTTTATGATTCGATTGTTTAAAAATCGACGGAAAATGTTGAACTGTAATGGTTTTTTTTTTTTTTAATTTTACCTATCTACGATAAAAAAGTACGTGTTTATGCATTCGTTTTTGAACTCATATTTGAAACATTACGTTGTGAGTGTAGATAAAATAAATTAAATTGAAATTAATTGTAAATAATGATATTATAGACAATTATAATATATTGTATGACATAGATCTCTAAACCCTGTGGTTTAGAGATCTATGTGATACAGTGAAGTGAAGGACTGTTCCTTCACTTCTATTTTATTGTTTTGTGAATACGTGGACATGTTTGTGATTTTAATTTTAAGAATTTCTTGATTTTTTAAGCATGTAACTGTTTTTTGAACCCAATAAAAAAAAACGAAAAAAATGCTGGATTTTTAAAGCGTGAGCAAGTTGCACATTTCGGCATTTCAGTTTTCTTTGCACACTTTGACATCGAGTGTCCTGCTTCAAGACAATGACCACACAGACACCTCTCTGCATGTTTTTGCTGCATGACCATATTGTTGGCATTTGTAGCACCGAGTTACCAATCGTCCCTGACAGGACAAGAAGTCCTTCAAATTAGCTGAACTTCAATGACGTAGTTACAGCGTCATTGAAGTACACTCGAAGGTAACTCGGTTCTCGGTCGACGGTCGATGCATCTCTCTTCCCAGATTAGTGGCTTAATTTTACAAACGTCAAGAAGGATTCCAAGGAAATGCCAGAAAACTAGTCGGCTACGTTTTGTTCGTAAATGTACTTGAAGACCTCATTTTCAGACATTGAAGTCGGTACTCCTACGACCACAATTCAAAGTAGAGAGCTGTATGTAAGACCAAAAGTAGAGAGCTGGACTACTTCAATTAAACTGCATCGTGTTTGGTCTCCGTACTGATAATTACGCCTCCATTTCTTGTTTCGCGAACACCACGAACATGCAGCTTCATTTGCTCCGGGCGTATGATTAGCACGAGGTCTTTTGTTTCATCGCATTAATCTATGTCACTATTTTATTGAGTTCATTAAAAAAACAACTGTCAAATCCTGTTGTCATCCATTCTTGGTTCGGATTTGGGACTAATCGTAAGCCCGTAGGTGATACGGAGTAGAAAACGCCGGACATTAAAGCCGAAACTACGAACTTCGGGCTTAGAAAGTAGACCCCCTGACCCGGTTCAGTGGCATTATTATATTGTACTGGGCCCGGTTTATCATGCTGACAGGACTTTTGTGGTTAATTATCCTTGAATAGCGGTGGTGGCTCGAATCAAGGGTCGCACATTAATTGTTGACATAACCGACACGCATGGCGAGAACCTCGTGGCAGCCGCGAAAGATAAAAGCCATGTTATCTCTGCACCAAGGTCCACTAGTAGAAAATGCCTAAGACATTTAGCCTGCCTTTGTACATTGTTTAACTAGTCCATATATTTTTTTAAAGCAAATTAAATATCTTCACTTGGTTCGCGAGGATGTCGAAAGGTGGAATGTGTACTCAGCGATCGTTGTATCGATTCTCGTGTCGCGTAACGTCATGCCAGTAGTCACGAGCCTTCACCAACATACATTATAAGGAGCTTCATTTGGCTGGCAGGTAGTTCAATACAGAAAGCTATACTTCTGAACAAGGCTCGTGTTGTGTGGAGAGTTCTATTCCTGGAGCAAAAAAAATAGACCTTTTTTCTTCTATGGTTGAATATGTTTAACATAGATGTATTTTGCTGCTAATAAAATACGAGTATATTTTTTTCAGATGTCCAGTACATAAATACAACGCTAGGCAAGCGGTTGCTTCTGCATAAGGGGTTCACGTATAATTTTAATTACCGGACCGCCCAAGGAACCTATTGGAAATGTTCAGGAAAAACCCGAAAAAATTGCAAGGCAAAAATATTAGTTGATGGTCATGGTAAAATTTTATGTGGTGATCTAGAGCACAGCCATCCACCACCGCAATTTTTCATTGATCCTTATGGCCAATATGTGAAAATTTGAAATGTACTGTCTACAACCACGGTTTTTTTTACAGAGTTGCTAAACATTATTCACCTTTATTTAGTTAAAGTGAGTTGTTATAATTTTTATTATAGTTTCTGTTCATGTGAATATGTTTTTTGATGACTTTTTAATGTACCAGTCTAAATTTTCTGACTGACGTTTGAGTTTGTGTATTAATATATAGAATATAAGCCATGCTCGATTTCAATAAAAAAATATTGTATTACGTTGTTTGTTTTAGACTTCAAGATCATATGTTCGAGGCAAGGCAAGCAGTTAATTCTGTACAATGAGCACACATACCGATTCAGATACAGCACTTTAAAAAATACTACATACTGGCAATGTTGCGTAAAAAATTGCAAAGCCAATTTAAACATTGATCGTGGTTTGATTAAATCTAGTAACGAAGATCATTTTCATCTCCCACCAAAATACCATGTCAGCGATGGAGAATATATCAGAATTTAAAATGTATACTTATTTTATTTATGTACTTATCGCACACAACGTGACAATGCTGCCAGTTTTTGGGGCTCACTTCCAGTCGACAGCGATGCGGACTAATTTTTTAACGCCATTTTTTAGTTAGGAGTTTTCATTTTTATTTTAAGTGTATATAGTATTATATTATAAATAAAATGTACTTATCACAAACTATATTATACATTATATAGTAAAATCGTTCTAAAGATTTTTTGTTTAAGTAATCCCATTAAAATCCTTTTAATGTTTTGCGTCTTTTTCTAAACGGTTAAATATATCGGAAATCATCCATCTTTTCAACTTTAAATTTAATTTAAAGATGTATTTACTAATACATAAAACTCATAGATGCTATATGCAAGAAAAATATACAAACGAAGTAAAAATAGGAGGGTAAGAACTGGTCATCGAAAAATTTGTCCACCATCGTTCTTTTCAACTTGATAAACATACCTCTAGATTTATTTAAAGTTCTTTCAAACTTACGTTGATCTGTGTAATAAGAATAATTGGTATTTATCATAATCCGTTAATTCATTTAATTATAGATTTTAAACATTAGAATCATCATTATTTTCCTGCCCTTATTACTGTTACTTAGGGTCGGTGCAACACGCTAAATATTTGAATTTAAGAAAATTAAAACAATGTTTTTTTTATCGGATATATCGGAGATAGGAACCTAGAACTCGAGGCGTCATTGTATTTAATCAATTTAATTTAAATGAATATGTTATTGTTTAAGAATACAAGTTTATTATCAAATGTAACGTGGCAGAATAAAATTGTGTGTATAATATGTTGGTTACTTATCTATGAAATTACCGTTATAACTTCGGTTGGACTTAGAATGTTAAATTCAAATAAACTATAATCATGCATATTCAAATGTTTTTTGTTTTTAAAATCAGTTATTGATTTGTTTCTTTGGGTTGTAGTTTTCCTGAGAAGTTGTTGGTACTTGTTTTTATTTAAAAATTACTTTGGTGTTGGAACTTACAGTGCATTTGCAATAAAACTTTTCAGTTGTTTATTTTCAGCTTTTATTTGGTTTCTGTCTTTTATTTATTCTCTTTCCTTTATTATTTTGTTTTTATTTTTTGCATGTCTAAACGCTTTACAATTCTTTTATTGTTCTTTTGTTCTATGCTTTTTTATTTATTTATTTCAGGTACCTACTATAGATGTGCTTTCAGCAGGATGCACTTACTGAATTTTTGGCTCTCCATGAGAGGAAACCCCCAAAAAAAGGCCAAATATGTCCTGCAAAGGTTGATTAAAACTATACCTAATGTTTCAAATGTTGATATCAGTATGCTTAAAGCAAGGGTATCTTACATTTGCATCAAGTTTTTGAACTTTTGGAAGACTGTAAACTGTTCGAAAGCAAGAATGATTAACAAATATGGTCAATGGTTAAATAGAGTTGAGCAATGTGACCTTTTAGTGGCTTCGGAAACTTCCATAGTCTTACAACCACCTAAAGAACAGTCTCCTTCAAACCGGGGACGGCTGCGATTTCCTAGAAAGTAAATAAGAGGGCCTAAACGCATCATGATGGCATTGGCACATCGTAGTAACATTATGATTGGCGCCAGGTAAATGTGCAATCATCATTGACCCACATACATTTATTGACTTTCCTAAAAACAAATAAAGACATAAAGCTATCCTGAATAGAATTATATCGTGATCATTTACGTTGTCTAGTTATGAACGGTTCATAATTTTTTGTTGGGGTATGTACAAAGGGATATTAGAGGTCAATGTACTTCATTGCTAGTTTATCTGGCGCCTACCATCAAATTTTTGACTTTGAGCTACTCGAGTTTTTTTATTCGTAGTTAACTGAACCAGTAAAATGGTTTAAACTGTGAAAAAAAAAATGGTTGAAATGCGTTATCCGATCTATTCGCAATTCCAGGCGATTATGGTATTTCGGCAACACCGATCAGATTACGGCATTATCAAGATTGTTTTGAAATTGACAAAAATTGCACAATTTCAATTGCATGTATAATCGCACCTTTAGTTGTCAACTAATAGTTTATTTTTTTATTTAATTAAATACGGTTATATTTGACCATTGGTCAAACTAAATATTGATCGTCTCATAAACGAAATTAAGGTGCCCATCACTTTTACCCTATCTTAAAAAACTCGCCCTTGGTAGTTCAAAGTAAATCTTGAATCTATCATAAAGTCATCTTTTGACTTATCTTAGTTTCGGTCATAGGGAATTTTATTTTAAGTCTAGCACATTTATTTTTTATATTGTTTTTCTTTATTTTATAGAAAAAAATAGTTTTGTTTTTTGAGAGAATGTATTGTTAGGTTATATTTTTGTTACTTTTTTCCTGTGACTTTATTAAACCGTGATTTTTATTTGCACAGCAAATTGTTTTTTTTATTTCTTATTTTAGTGAAGACTTAAAAGAAAGAAAAGGGTTAAGAATTGGAACATATTTATTATAAAAGTATTTTTCGATGCATAATACAACCTATTGTATGTAGGTATGTATGATTGCAAAAAGGCTGGCTTATTTAAATCCATTTCGTGATGTCCTAGTCATGGGGTTCCATAATAAAACAAAGAACACGAACAGGTCTGCGGTCTGCCTTATGCAGACCGCAGACCCGCCGCGGCGCACGGAGAGACCACACACGTGTTATGCTTCGCTTTGCAGGAAAATGTATGTGATTGTGTCTACTGCAACCCACGGACAGGCTACGCATCAATTGACGTCATTGATGCATGAATGGCTTGCTCGAATATAGCGCTCACATAGCTAAGCGCTGTCAACGCTATGCACGCTGTGCATGTGTGTACTGCACGAATATTAACCACGACTATGTACAACTGAATTGCAGCAGCTCTGCGCCGCGGTGGGCCGCTACAATTGTACATAGTTGTGGATGTGTAGTGTGTACTGCAGTGGAAACGTAGACCCACGTTGTCAAACAATCGCCTATCCCTATTAACATTGTCGGATTTGCATTTTTGCCATTTTCTTTTTATTTCATTAATCACAGTAATCACAGTCAAAAAGTCCCTTCTTTTAGTAGCCGCAATTTTAATTGATTAAATTCGGCTATTTTTTAAATAGCCACGTTAACATTGTTGGATATGTCGCGACGGGCGTCAACAATGACGGAAGTTGACTCGCGACAACATTTCCGGGACGCGCGGGGCGGCAGCGCACGCGGTTGTGTCAGTAGGTACCCCGTAGCATATGTGTCAGTACGGACCGTGCTACATGGGCGAGCGCTAAGTTGTGTGATATTATGTCTCTAACGATTAAAATTGATTAGTTTTACGTACGCTTAATAAAACTAGCCACTGAACAATCGGAAGAACAGATTATAAAACACAACAGTTTTATTTAAATATTTTGACTACTGCAGATGAAGATGCAGAAACAGGTAAATACAAATAATTATTTTATGAAGAATAAAATAATATTTTTTTTTGTTAACGAAATATGATTTATTTCCAATAGTTCAGTTAAAATTCTATTATGTGGCATAATCGACATTGTTAATCGTCTTTTTTTGGGTAAATAATGCAGGTAGTACCAATTCCGACTTTGTTGATCGTTTCAATAAAAAATATGTGTAATCTGTCGGATGTGTTATTACCAACTTTGTTGATCGTTTCAATAAAAAATATGTGTAATCTGTCGGATGTGTTATTACCAACTTTGTTAACGGTATATATTTTAAAAGATTTTGTTGGTTGTACGCATATTGCTTTTTTAACCGTTAAATTATATATTTGACATGTTGGTTGTGGTATTTTAAGGATTGGTTTTTAAATTTCTATCATAAAATGCACTTTGACGTTTTTGTTTCATCTGTATGGGTGTGGTTCTATTGTTAAATATAATTTTTACACTACAAAGTATCATCATCATATCAGCCGAAAGACGTCCACTGCTGGACATAGGCCTCCCCCAAGTGTCGCCACAACAACCGGTCCTGTGCGTCAATAAAGTATATAATAAATAAATAATAAGTATATTTTTTTTTATTGCTGTTCTAACTTTTTTATTGTTTTATTTTTTCAGATAGTAGAAAATATCCATTGCCAAGTGGTTTCCAAAGACAGATGCTCAATGAAAATGATACTCCGGTAACCGAAAATAATAAACCCATTGCATCGACTTCGACTTATAAAAATAAAATTAATGCTGCTGTTGATCATGAAATAACTACAAACACTCCAATGTGGTCCCCATCCCCTCATGAAATTTGCAATGACGACACGTATTCAGAAAATGAAAACCCACCAATTTTGACCAATGACAAGTTGTATGGAAACTTACCCACACCTTCTAGTTTTAAAAGAGATAAAAGAAAGAAAAGACTAGTACATAAAGAAAATTGGGTGGTAAATCAGAGAAAAAGTTTAAAAAATCAGGGGAAAAGTTTTACAAATCATAGAGGAAAACAAATACCAGAAAAACAGCTAAAAGAACCGTGTAATGAAAAGTGTCGAATGAAATGTTCCATGAAATTCAGTGAGAGCCAACGAAAGATAATATTCAAAAAGTTTTGGAATCTCGGAGATCGTCAAAAGCAATGGCACTTTGTAATTATGTATACGCAACAAATGCCAAAACGCCGTCAAACAACTCAAGTAACCAAACATGACCGTAAAAATACTTTTCACTATTTTCTTCCTACCGAGGATATAAAAAAAGTAAAAGTATGCAAGACCATGTTCTTGAATACTATTTCTGCAGGAGAGCGAATTGTGACTACTTCGTGGAAAAAGTATGATGGAGAAATGATGGTGTCAGAGGATAAACGAGGAAAATATATACATAAGAATGGTGTGGTGGATGAAGAGATAATCAGAAGCGTATGTGATCACGTAAAATAATTTTCTTTATTGGAATCTCATTAGTCTCATTACATAAGGAAGGATTCAAAGAAAAATATACTTGGAGTCAAAAGTGCATCTCGTATGTTTAACTTTTATTTGTGTAAGTACAGACTTCGGTGTTGTTTTTACTGTTAATAACGACGTATATAATGGCACATCCGACAATTCATTAATAAGTTTGTACACGTAACATTGTCAGTTAGTTTGTACCCGAAACATTGTAGTACGTGGCAAAACCGAAACAAAAGATTTGGTGCGGTTAAAAAAGTGAGTGATTTTTAATGTACTTAGAAAAATAATAAGAATACTTAATAACCAGTTAATGAAGCTCTTAAATGTGTTTTCAACATCAGTTAATTTTTGTTAATCTAATTCGAAAATAAAAAAATATATCAACAATTCAAACTTTGACTCGCTCTCTTGTAAAGTTGCTGATTTTCACATCCGACAATGACAAAGGGATAGGCAAAATGAATCCACGCAGTTAAATTGCGCCGCGTGCCCGTGCACAACATGCGCCACGGTGGGTTTGTGCTTTTATAGTTTTGCGTTGTATGTCCTTCTGCAGTTTAACTCGAACTGATCATGCTGCGAAGCTGTAATTCGACGGTTATATGTATTAATTACGCATACAAAGTTGTAAAATAAAGTACAAAAATATCGCTAGGCAACATGTTAATGAGTAAATCGCCCAACTTATAAATTGAAGCTGAATTAAGTAAAAATAACTTAATGATTGCACTTATTTTAAAGTAATTTTCAAAGGACTTAAAAATAAGTGCATTTGTAACTTTGTAATGTTATAGTAAAATTTCTATTTTTTGTCATGGTTTACGAGATGGGTAACTGGGCGTGGCCCGACACGCACTTGGCCAGTTTTTATTAAAACATTGTGCCTACCTACCTATTGGGATGTTTTTTTTTTCTCTGTTGTTTTATTTAATAGCCTATAAAGTTGCCATAAGAATGAATAAATATTCTTGTTCCAGGACTTCCATTATACTACCAGTTTATAAACACAAGTCATGGCTCACGGTTAATTTTGGCTTATGGCTTCACTTTCTGCCACCAGAGAAAATACGCCAGAGCCTGTACTAACCACTGGCGATGCTCGTCCAAGCAGAGCAAAAAATGTAAAGCAACGATCATATTATTTGATGATAACACAATCAAGATGGCAAATCATGATCACAATCATCCACCACCCAATTTTATTATTCGAAATGGGTTATATTTTAAAGTTAAATAAATAGATATAGTCGATACAACTGTACAACAAAACTAGAGAACATCTCGTGATTCATTTGCGTTGATTTATTAAAAAGAAAAATAAAACTTTATTATTTACAGTTGGTTTTCTAGTTTTCTCATTTGATAAGTACAGATAGGATCGAAACTTTAATTATTATTTTTATTTTAATTCATGTAGTTTATGAAAGTATAAGAAGTATTATTTTTATCTTACATATTAAACATTTGTGATAGTTATACCAATCAATCAATAAAACTGAAACAATCACCTAACATGAAATTTAAAAAGAAACAATTTGTTGAAAACCGTCAATCATAAAAATTTACGCCAAAGTGCGTCATGTTGTGTAAAAGTAGATTTCAGTGTATTTCTTTGTTGACCGTACAGTATACCGCACCTCATTGGCAACTAATTGACATTAAGAGTGCCTTAATTTTTTAGAAACAAGAGGAATAGGGAATATTTACATGAAAAAAAATATGATTATAACTAGTTTATCGACAAATATACAAAAATATAGTATAGAACATAGAATGTATAGGTAACACACTGTTTTCAACAGTAGTGAAAATATAATAAAAAAACAACGGCTTGCACTCCGGGAGTGCCGGTAGAAGTGAAACATTAACGTTGTGCATTTTGGAATATTTTGGAATTGTTAGGGAATAATTTCGCATGAATTGCTTTATTTATCAGTCTATAAGTACTATCATTTATGTGGTTAAATATTCATTTATTGCGCTATCGTACACAAACATGACAATTTATATTACATTATCCATCTTACGAATTTTCGATCAGGTCACGTGTCCTGACGGTCACGTATCCTGACGCGAGTTTAACATTTTTTACCCATCCCAAAAAGTGCACAACGCCGCTAAAGAAGTTTTCACTTTGAAGTTTCAACAAGATTTTAAACGAATAAATTGGTCCCCTTCTCGAAACGCCGTTATTTCTGGTGAGGGCACGTCGCAATTCTCCTTGTAATGACTAAATTTAAAGCTTTAGAACTTCGTTGAGGTTGAAAATGTTTTAAAAAATCTTTCATAATTGTGTTTTTGTATGTTATTTAGTGTATAAGAAATTACATGCATGTATATTCACTATTTTCGTAGTTCATGTGTTGCCACTGACGTGCGGATTTGTGATCCTTTTAGATTTTTATTACGGTAATGTTTGATAAAATGAAAATCAACATTAGTATTTTAGTAAGATTAGAGAATAAACCTATTACCATGGTTGTGAAATAAATACATTTTGTTGAACAGATGTTTTATTAAAAAAATATGACCCAGAAAATGTACGGTGACATCGTGAAAGACCTAGGCAGTGGGACGAACTAGATTCCTATCGACAGGAAGAAAGAAAAGGAGGACTTTGCCCAGAAGTGGGATAGAACAGGCAAAATAAATAAAAAAGTGTGTGTCAGCTCGACGCACGACTGGAGTGTAGTACTCCTTAAGAACGTAGAATATGTAAAAAAGAGGGTAAATGAAAGCATCTTAAAAAATAATCAAAGCATATATATTATAAATAATTATTCATATTATTTACATTACATTATTCCAATGAAATATAATTAAAAAATTAACTATTTCACATAATAATAAACTGACTATACTATGTATATACACACATACATCTCGAAGTGAAAGGTGCGCAAAATACGTTGCGCAAAGGAATGTAACGCCTCATTTTTAGTTAACGCTCGATTTTACTCCTCATAAAATTTTCATACCGCGGGCTAATTATGAAAATCGTTTTTTATGGAGTAAACTCCAATAATAAGTTATAATGTTTTGAAGAAAGAACATTGGGCAACCCGACCTTCAATAGAGTTGAGATGCCAGTCTCTTCAAGGGTAATGTTTCTTGAGATGACGATTTCACTAGTCTGACTTTTTTTGTGAGGTGCTGCAGTGCTATAAATATCTATACCTATCAATTTAAACTAGATTTTTCGTGAAATGTGAACTTTTATGTACACTGTGCCATTCAATTAATATCGCTTTAGTATGTTTATTATTTTGCGATTATTATTTTCCAATCAACTACTATGTGCACGCCTGAGATGGATTGCCAACTGATAACGGAACTACAGCGACACGTGGTGTCTCATATTAGATGAGATTACAAATACTCTTCCTTTCTTTTTCTTTTTTTTTATCTTTTTCTCTTTCTTTATTTTTATGTATGTAGGTATATTTATGTTTTATGTAATACGTAGTATTTTAATGTGCACTGTATCCTACCCTCTATCACTCAAAGATTTGCTGGGAGAAAACTCAACTTTGAGTTTAAGCTCGCCTTTATTTTTTTGGTGGTGGTTTAGCAGTGGTTACGTGTGAATAGTGTTGCTGTCACTTTTTCAGTTTCAATGCAGCTACAAAATGTCAATGTGGTTCCGTTGTGGCTAGTGTTAGCTGCAGGCAGATCGTCTGTGGCACGTCGGCCGGTACTGGTGTGGTTGTGGTACGTATGAATTCTCCCTTATAGTAGGTATATAACATAGCAAATCATAATACGAGTATCAGCCGCTCGACGATCTGTCAAGATTTGTTCGTGTACACTGTAATTGTTTGAAAGGATCAGAGTTCTCTAGAGTTTTTGGCAAGGATGTCAAAGGTTCCTTTTTACTATATGGATGGAAAATCATTTCTTCTCTTTCATTCTTCCGCTCTGGTTGGAGAGAAGGAAGTGTCAGACTCTTACTGACAAAAACCCATCCGCATTCCTTTTGCCCTTTGCGTTCCAGCGCCGAGGTGACTCTTTCGAACAAATTCCGCAATTCTGAATGACACGGTTACTTAACATAGGTAGTGATTTTGTTTCAGAATTCATCATTGTAAAGTCTCGTCGAGGGAAGGAGTTGATACTGCATAATAGATTCTCTTACTGCTTTCATCAGCGGGTCGGAAGTGGAGACAGAGAATATTGGCGCTGTACTGCTCATAATAACAAGAAATGCCGAGCAAGAATAGCGTTTGATGGAGAAAGAAGAGTGATCTATGCCAATTATAACCATAGTCATCCAAAACTAACTTTAGGTCAGATTAATGATAAACTACTGACTTTTCAATATACAATAAAAGTCGTTCGATTGTAAATAAACCGTGGGTTGTCGAACAATAAATATCGCAATGTTAATGGTGCTATTCAAGCAATGACAATGTGTCTCTTTATTTTTGTTTGGAAACACTGGGGGTTAGTCAAGGCATTCCTTATTATTGAAATTCGGGGAACCAAGTAAAGACGTACATTTTTTGACTGTCTTCTAGCTGATTGAACACCTATTTAAGTAAAACAACTTTTACTTGATAACATCTAGGTACAATAGTCACCTAATTTTATGTACGAATCTGAAATTCTTTTATTTAATTTATCCATAAATTGTTTAAGTGAAGACAATTTATAAAAGAAGAAATTATTATTGTTATATTGTTTTTTTTTTGTTTGTGCCGTTATATTTTTTTTTCTTTCTAAGTTCAATAAAGTCAGTGCTTAATTGAAAGAGTTTAAATTTAATTAATAATAAACCACATTAACAAAAAATTGTTTTCATGTAATTGCAAAGAAACCAACATGAGGTGCATGGTGGTATCTGACAACTTGAAATTATAATTCTGACAACTTGAAACTTTAATTCTGGCAACTTCAAAGTACTAATTAGGTACCTCTTTTTCAGATTACCACGTGATAAAGTCGATAGAAGGTGCGAAGAAACTTATAATGTACAATGAGTACACGTTCTGTCATGCTCGCCTCGTCAAGAGAAAGGGCTTAGATCATTGGAGATGCTCAGCCTGTGCTCACAGAAACTGCAAAGCAAAATTAGCCCTAGACTTAAATGGGAAAATTGTATTTGTACACGATTACCACAATCATGCACCCCCGAAATATTACTTTCATAAAGGTGAATATTTCAAAACGAAGTGAATTTTTCAAAATTAATAATCATTTTGAAAAGTTATTTCATGATCAATGTGATTGATTTAATATTTTGTACAGGGTGTTCCAGAAATGCGTGATCTATTTTGTATTTAATGGTGGTGTTTGTAGCTGCTACAGATTAAAGAAACAAAATGAAAAAATACATTTTAAAGCCGACCTCAAAAATCGACTAAAAATTAGAAAAAAAACACTATCCAAGTAGCCCGATACAGTTGGTGGCATCGATTATGCGATTGAACTATAAACGCCACCAATTGCCTCAGTCTCCTTGAAAAGTTTTCTTTTTTTACTTTTAGTCCTTTTTTGCAGTCGGCATTTCTGAAAAAGATATTGACTTTTTATTTTGTTTATTTACTGTACAGCAGACACAGAATAACAACATCCTTAAATATGACCTCACACTTTTGGAACAACCTGTATGTCTTCAACTATGTACTTAAATAATATTTAAAAAAATAACATCCATGTTTTAAAATAAATTTTAATAGGTTCTTTTGTATTTAAACTTTCATCTTTAGTCAATAATAGTTAAAAATATTAGGTAATAAAATATTTAGAGTCCCGAATGCATTTTTATTTTCCCGTATTTTAGACACTTTCATCTAAGGGTTAATTTGAAATAACAATCAAATTGAGCTTTAGAGCGATGGCTTACGATTGTAAGGTACATAATTAAATTAATTTATACATTAGTTAAAGTTTATTTTCGGCATCCCTGCTGACTTTTGCACCTGGATTTCCGACTTTCTGAGTGAGTGAGCGATCGATCAAAGTGGTCATAGATGGCTGCTCATAGGATCATATGGCTATTGATGCCGGTGTTCCTCACCGACAGTTGCCACTCGTTGACAGCACAATCTCAGAAATATACTTATCCTGTGCAAGAGCCAGCAGAGGGAAACTGCTACTCTTAGAGAGGCCATGGTGGAACGAATAAACTTGACCTTAAATCTCATTTCCCAGTGGGGCGACGACAATCTGCCTTCAATGAAAGAGTGAACAGGCATCTTCTGGGCACGCTCGCTCCATCATAGACCTCATCGATTGAAGTCAAGAGCGAGCGCAATCCTCAATATATAACAGTTAATAATATTGACTTGTTTGTATTGTGTATTAGATGAATTGGTGAACTTTTTTTTCCAAAACCGCTCCAGTATTGACGCTTATGAAGCAAAAAATATGATTCGTAATTCCAAGTCTGGCTGGCAAGTATGATAATCTTATCTTTTTTTAAAAAAAAAAACATTTTCAGTTCAGTGCATTAGCAAGGATGACATCACTTTTTTCAGAAATAGACTTTATACAGTTCAGCTTGAGGAAGGAAAATTTGAAGAAAGCGACAGGAGGTGGCAACTATACACTGCCACTACACTTTCGAAGCGGCCACTTTTTTTCACGATGAGATTCTTAAAATAAAAAATCACTTTTCAGATATAAAGTACATCAATTCGCAACGAGGGACAAGGTTAATATTCCATAAGGACTTCACATACTTCCACAAACGTCACGTCAAAAGTAAAGGCATCCGTTATTGGCTTTGCACAGATAGCAAGCGCACGCGCTGCAACGTCACGTTAATAGTTGGCGACGATGGCTACATTAAACATGCAGCTGGTAATACTGAACACAACCACCCTCCCCGTAAATATGTAATCACTAAAGAAGGGAATTACATCAGGATTTGAGATTGATAATTAATAAACTGATTTTAAAGTTAAACCTGATTTTTTGATTAAAATAAAACGAACTTTGACCTGTTTAAGCAGTTAATATTTTCATATTATAACACTCAACATTCGATTTTGTTTGCATTGAAAATACTTATTGTTTAACAAATCAGTTATAAAGTGAATTATTCAAGTGCTACACACACTTGAAAAATTCACTTAGTAACTGTTTGGCCAAATTAAAAACTTCTTCGCAAAAATAAATAATTAAACAATTATAACTATTTTATACCCATTGCACTATTCAGAGAACCAAACATTCAAGAGCAAACCCGTTTTCGCTTTTAAAGGGGCGGTACACAATATTGTGTTAATCAAGTCCATACCCTCTCCAAGTCTATTTAAGTTCCTACATGAGGGTGGGCCATTTTCCCAAAATATCAGCTTAGCAGCTAAGATGTATCTACAAAAAGTGTGATAAAAATGTATGCCTCAAACGAAATTGCTTTGAAGATTATTAACCGACTTAAAAAAAGGAGGAGGTTCTCAATTCAGTCGTAGTTTTATAACAATGCAATATGAATGTAATGTAATGTTTTCATTTGGGGACACGTATTTGACCAGCTTTTACAATGTGATTCTAAGATCTTTCTTTCTTTATCGTGTGGGCAGTAAGGTCTAACGACCCCACACCTTAGTGTCAGAGTTTCTAAACCGTTGCTACAATATTTTCTCTCCGCTTAATCAGCGGGTTGCACAAATTCTTCATTATATGAATTTAAAGTCATGTTGTTTGTATCCAATAATAGCCAGAGCGTAGTGCCTAGCAAATATACTCGTAATTTGGTCCAATAGGGCTACGGCGTATCTCGTAAGTAAGATGCGTTACATATAAATCATTCTTCTTCTTCAATAAATATTATATTTTGATTAATTTTTTTTTTCTGTCCTGGCCGTTCGTCTTTGGAGTGTTTTGACAGTGTCAATCAAACGCGCTGAATCGCTTCCTGTTTAACTCGACTATGGCGAAACCAAAATGAATTAGCTGTCTATGCATTCAAAAGTGATAAATAATGGCCACAACTAATTCTCATTAGAGCTGTCAATATTTCAGAAGTTGTCACATAACAAGTTGAATTTATGTACGTACCTATTTTAGTTGTAATTATCTACTTACTATATTTTGAATCAAATTTTAAAACATTAAATATTTGCACCAAGTTCAACCCTATTTCATGTCCAGGCTATCTTTATCGATTGCAGGTGACCTGGAAGAGATCGCGGAATGCTATAATACTTAAAAACTCAAAGCATTTTTTTAAATTAAACCATGTACACGCACTTTTTAATTATCAGGGTCGGAGTCAGAGATAAAGCTATTTGCACGGTATTTTATAAGACCGACCCTCTATCATCCGGGGGAACCAATTAAATGGAAATAAATAACAATGAAAATAAAATATTAAAAAAACATAGAATTAAAGTTTCAATCAATTCGCGGTTTACTGGACCAACTTATTGGTTCCACTCGGACGATAGACGTAGTTATACTTTTTTTTTACTTGTAGTACAATAGTTAAATATAAATAAATACATTTAACAGGTCTTCAGTTTGTCAAGTCTACACGAGGCAAGACGGTGGTACTATACAACGGTCACACATACTGCTATGCCCGTTTGAGCAAGGACGCTCACCATTGGAGGTGCAGCCTATGCGCCCACAAAAGCTGCCGGGCGAAACTAGTGCTGAACTTAAATAATGAGTTTGTATCTTCAGATGATAACCATAACCACCCACCTCGGAAATACATCATCAAAGATGGAATTTATATTAAAATTTAATTTTGTTATTGGAGAGTGGCTTTAGACTAAGCGATTCAAAGATTTTCTGAATGCCAAACTTTGTCATAATTTGGTAGCGTATATCAATGATTTCGGACTGTATTTTGTTCGAATGTCACAAAATGTGGACTATACGACATTCAGTTTCGCTGATAGAACGTCGCTTTGTCTTGGCACTGGCTGGAAAGAAAACTGAAAAGTATTATGTGATTTTTTTCTTAAAAATAAATTAAAATTTAGAGAAAAAAAAGAAATCTAACGTTTTCAAAGAACTCTATCACCTTGAAGGACTATGTTGACGACATTCAATGTTACAAACAATAATGTATTAGTTGCAAGTAGTAATAGTTCTACTTGTTAGTTAGATATTATGGTAATTGTAATTAAGTGCTTTCTGTGGCAGGTCTGCTGGAAGAATAGGGATGATTCCTGGTCAAAAAAATATGATTGTATTTAGTCCGTCAGTTAGATTATCGAAAAATATTGGACTCGTATTTTTTGTTTTATCAAATCAATAAAACATGACGAAGATAAAACGCATCAAAGATCACGAGTGGGGTTTGTGACGTCATGTGTACGTAAAAAGTGTACTTACAAGTGACGTCACACGAGCTTTCAACGCTCTATATCGTTTTCATTTTTTGTTTACGTGAAATAGGAAAAAATACTTGTCTAATATTTTTTGGAAATCTATCTGACGAACTAATAAGATTTTTTTAGTCATCTACCCTGTAATCTTTTGAAAAAGGGCAGCACCTTCATGCTCTTCGTCTGTATTTGTTATTTTCTCTTCGGTGTTTTGTGTGGTCGTAAATAAATAAAGAGAATACTAGACTATTTATTTATTTTCAGCCTATTCTGTCCCACAGCAGGGCAAAGACGTCCCTTTCATTCTTCCCGATTTTGGGCAAGTGTGGACGAATCCTGTCGATACGCGTCAAGCTCGTCTCGCCATCTTTGCCCGGGTTCGCCGCGATGTCGTTGGACATTTTTGGGACCCACATTGTGGTTGCTTTAGCCCATTTACCGTGCGACATGCGGTAGACGTAACTGGCCTGGTCCCATTATATATATATATATAGCTTGGCTGCTTATTGAGTGACGTCGGCGATTTGTAGTTGGAATGCATGAAGAAGCCTCCTCGTGTAGCTCAATTTGGTTCACGACCACCCTTCCAACGGAGTCCGGCGTCAAGTAGCCTGCTGTGTTTCGTTGACGCGTGGGAGTACCAGTGCCTCCAGGCATCTTTTGGGCACGCTTGCTCAAGGTCAAGAGCTAGCCCATTCATAAATAAAAAAGTAAAAAAATCTATCGCTTTCCATCAGGCGTGATCGAGGTCAAGAGCTAGCCCATTCCACAATAAATTAAAATTTATATTTGTTTTTTTAACACAAAAGCAATCAAACTTTTGAACATGGAATTACGTACCTACGTACCGAACCTTGTTTCCATAGCTTTTTCATTCATTTTCGCCTTACTCACACATAACAATTTTACAAAACTATAGTATTTTTGTTTCAGACTTCAAATTCGTAAAATCGCAACAAAGCAGTAAATTGGTACTCCACAAAGAATACACATACTGGTATTTGCGAAGAAACATTAAAAGGGGAACAACGTCTTGGAAATGCTCTTCTCACAACAGTAAGAAATGCAAAGCAGCCTTGGAGTTGGATTATAATAATAAAATCGTGAACTCAAATATTAAGCACACTCATACGCCACCGAAATTAAATCCTTTGAATTACCAACCGATATCAGTACCTGCTGATCACTTTATGGCGAAGTTATCCCGGGCGCGTAGGCATCTAACGCTTACCCCAGGCCCCGCAAGGAGTAGCAATACGTAATAAGTTACGATGCGCGGGAGACGCGCGCACCAAGCGCACCGCTCATGAGTTCACGAACACGAACTCGGGTAGGTACTAAGTTGCGTCACAGGATAAAGTAATGCAGTAGATCAACTTGAATTGATAAGTATAAGTTTATTTTGTTTCATTTTTCTAGTGAGTATTTTTTAAGATTATAGATGGATTAGGTACGTATTGTACAAACTTGAATCTAATTACTAATCATTAAAAATAAGTAGGTATACTTATTTATTTTTGTGAATATGGTGGATTTAAAATCTGACTGATATGAAGATCATGAATACGGGTACGATACGAAATCTTCGTAAAAATCAAGTAGTTGGTAGGCACACTTACTTTAGGAAAATTATGTTACAATTCTTGAATTTTGTAATTCAAGAAGGCTTAGAAGTATAATTGGTTTAGAATTTGCTAGATGTTATTGAAAAAAAAACCAATAACGTATTTATATTTTTTAATCAAATAGTTATTATAATAATAGTTACCAATGCAACTGACTAAAATTCGTTGAACTATAGCTGTCTTGGACCTGGCTGCACAGGCTTATCAATGACGTTTTCTTTGTTTTCTTGCAATATTATGTCTCGTATGAGCATACCGCGATTTTGGCGCGGATCCACAATCTCTGGCAATAAACATTTCAAATAAAAATCTTTAATTTTTTTCTCCATATTCACCCGCTAAAATTCGTCATCTCTTGAAATATTTTATAATATTGGTTGATGATTTTCACGGGACCATATTCCAAAAATGCATTGTTTCCTTTCTGTTACATGAAGTTGACCCTGCACTTGGTATTACCAATTACTTTTTTTGTCTATAACTCTTGTATTTTTCTTTCAATCGAATTTAAATATTTGTATTTTGTTTTCTTTAATAGCAGCATCTATCCCTTTTCTAAATGCCGTTATTTGACATTTAATTTCTATTATGGTATCGTTCCCAACTATACCGTCGGGTGTAGCCCCAATAAATGGGTATTTTTTGTCAATAAAAAGCCCATAGGGCTTAATCACTATATTTTCTTGTCGTTCCAGTTGTTGTAGTGCCTGTTTTTCGTATTTCACTTACTCCTCAATTTTAGAATTATTCAAATAAATAGGTTCTAGTCATTAATAGAGAAAAGTCACGCCTTTCCGCATGATCTATTGACCTGTAACGCAAATTATGATTTTGACTTGTTGGTAATTAACAAGTAAAATTTTAAAAACTCTTACAAAATACCCCCTGCTAAATAAGCCTGTTCAATAAAGATAACCGAGCTACAGTGCCAAAGACATACACAGGCACACAGACGTACCTACACAGAAACATAGATAGCAAACAGTTATAAATAAATAGGTAGAATTGTAATAATTAAGTAGGTATGTATGTATGTGGGGGTGTGTGTTTAATTTCTTTATGTATTTTTATGGTGTTACAATAATGATAATGAGATACCATTTTATTCAAATATTTAATAAAATACGGATATTGTCTCTAAAATAAAAAAAAACAAAACTTACTCGTTATCCGCCGAATCATTAGTTGATACATGCGCACTGCGCTTGGCCTACAACTACATTGCTCTAAAACATTAAAAACTGATGTAAACATTTCAAGCCAAGTTTCTTTTATTGTTATTCCATTTTGAGTGGCATAACCAATAAATAAACATAATATACAATACAAAAGTCAAAGTCAAGTCTACCTTCCAACGACATATCGCTAAGCGTTTTGCTAACGCTTAGTGATATGTCGTTGGAAGGTTTTTTTATATTCTACAATTTTAGCAAGTATCGAATCGCTGTGGGAAAAAAGTTAATATATAAAGTTAATATTATACAACTTTCACTGTGATCAGTGAAAGTTGTATAATATTAAAATACCTTACCAACGTCATATTGCTTTATGTTTGGAAAACAAAAATGTATGGGCTCCATATATTTTTGCCGGGCCACCTTTAAAGTGCTTGTAATTTTGGAAATTATTATTACATTAAATATATTTTATTTTATTTTAAAAATATGTGTATTAGTAATTGTAACAATTATTTAAAATATCAAAAAGTCACTCTGTAGCAACAATGTTCAAATGTCATTGACATTATTGTATTTTTCATAGCACATAGAATAAAAAACGAGTCATGAAACAGAAGTCTTTATATTAAAGCCGTAGAATGACTATTTCAGCAACAGATTATACTTGTTTTATTTCAACTTACATAATATAATTATAAATACTGAATTTCAAGTAGTTTAAAGAATATACAGGTCAGTTCATGGTAATCACCATTAGTTAGCGTGTATGAAAAAAGTAACTGAAAAATTTACTCAAAAAAAAACCTGAGGCGAGATGGCGTATTGACTTAACCAATTGAAATAGCCACCTTTACAAATAGTGTCCATTGTAACTTGTGATTAATCTAACGATACAAACTACATCTGTTTACAAGTATTAGGCATCGTCCTAATACAAAGCGATCATCGCGCGAATACGCGATCGTCACGTTCATTCGTATGGCAACTTCGATCGGATCGTCGCGCCGACTGAGGGGCGCCTTCCGGTTTTGCAAAACAAATTAATAATACAAATAATAACCGTTTCCTATGACGAGAATCTCGTGAAAGGCGGGAATTATAAGCAAATCAAATATCTTGACTTGGCTAGCGAATTGAAGACATGTGGGATAGTCGTGTCAGCCAATGGTTTAATAGCCATGAACATTGGGCAATTTTGCTTGATTCAGAAAGCAATACTTCTGGACACGGCTCACATTGTAAGGAAGTTCCTCTCTCTGGAGCCCTGACCGCCGACACGGTTCCCGAACCGAACCAGTGGCTATTTTTCGTATTTTAAATGTGTTTTTTTATATATATTTTGTTATTGAAATGTTTAAAATGTAATTTAAAAGTTAATACTTCTAAGGTTAATTAAATAAAGGACTAAATAATAATAATTCATTAATTCAATTTTTTTTTTGCAAACAAGTGTCAATGAAGAGCTATGACTCCTGAACTAGGTAGTTAACCTGTATCTCAGGAGACTGTTCCCTGCATAATTACATAATAAAGTTTGTTTACATGCTAGGTACCTACAATGTTAATTAAAACATAAAAAAGTTTATCTATGAAACGTATATTAAAAATTTAAAAAAACTAAATTAGATAAAATATAATGCCCATGTGGGATGGTGTGTTGTGCATAATGGTGTGTTTTTGTATGTATTCGTAAGAATTACGGCGTGTATGGATGTGTTAGCGCGACGATCGCGTATTCGCACGATGATCGCTTAGGACGACGCCTTAAATAATCATTCGAAGCTTTGCTGGGCTACATCATAATATAACGTCTGTGTCGGATCAGTTTAGCATAAAACCACGGATACAAGTGGACTAATACCATAATTAAAATTATACAAAAGGAGACCTTTGTGTTACTTTATAAGGAAAGAAAAGAAAGAAAAACCGTTTATTCACGTGGAAGTACATAAAGTTTGCTATAGATCTATTCTTGATGGAAGGTCTATGGAATCGTAGAATAGTTAAATGTTGCGGTGTCGGAACTAATAATATAACTTGTGATGTCAAAAACAGTAGATTATGTTAATGCAGACGTAGATAGTGAAGTAGTCATTACAGAAGTAGATAAAGCTTGCTCAGTTAATAAAGCTAAAATCAAATAAACAGTGACAGAGAATTGTTTCAGACTTTACGTTCATAATGTCGCAAAAAGGCAAGCAGTTAATATTACTGAATGACTATACGTACTGGCATGCGAACCAAGCCAGGAAGAAAAAAATAGGGCGTTGGAGATGCTCTTCTCATAATAGTAGAAGATGCAAGGCCAAGTTGGAGTTAGATCGTTTCAAACACATAATACAGGCTAATATGAATCATAATCATCCACCTCCTCAGTATTGTATTAATAATGGGAAATATTTTAGGATCGCTTAAGGGGTCGTTCTAATATCAGATCGCTTTCTATTAGGAGGACGCCTTAAGGGAACAGACTTGTAACATGTGATATGTTTTCGCCCGGTGGCGCGGTTGCCTGCATATTTGATCTCGTCACACATTGCCACCAGCGGCTAGAGACCCCAAAGCGTATAAACCTCATGAAGCTGCGCTGAACACAAGTTTCGGCTGACATAGCCATTTGAATTGTCCGGCCGTTAATTTCTATGAACGGCAATAGTCACTGATACGCTTGGTTTGCATGGAAACATTTAACAATGCCGTCTCTTGCAATGGCCTCCGAGAGGGCTCCGTGTTTTTTAGTTATCATGAAGATTCTCTTCGCTATTTGTAACACGCGTTGATATGCATCGAATGTTATAAGTGTGGTGCGACCTTAATGATTCCCTAGCTATGCTTTTTCCATCAAACAAACTCTTCGTGGTGCCTAATGCATATTTTTTTTGTATTTCAAAATGGATGTTCCTAGTCATACTTATTTACTTATTTGTTTTTTTTCCTAATTCGATGTTAAGTGGATATTATCATTGTTACTTTAGACTATTTTGTTATAGTCCAAGATCTCAGGGCCACCAAACCTCCCTTATATTCTCAGAGATAAAATATGTGGCATAAAGTAGTATTAGTATGTACAGTGAAGGTATGCATATACTATATAGCTTGGGCTTATTAAAATGTCATATGTTTGATAAGGCTAAGCACCAACCTATCTAACTATCACCAAAATATGATATTCGGGCTGTTGTATCTGTACAAATCGCACGATAAACTCTATCGATTCAGGATTTTGTAATGTTAGTTCGCAGCTGTCCGGATAGATGGCGCTGCGAGTCTCATTGTTTCGATGTAGATTCTGCTACGTTGATTATTGTGGCGGCATTGATGCCTGCTACTCACTCACTGGACATACTAATATCATACCGTAAGGAACTATTAGTTAATCTGTGCTAATGCTACTTTATGCCACACATTTTATGTTTGAGAATATAAGGGACGTCTGGCAGCTCTGGAATCTTACTCTATTATCATTGTTCCTATTTTTGTTGATTTCTTTTTTGTTCTTGAGTAATCATTTTTTAATCCCCGGCCAAAACAAGAGGGATCAGAAAAACTTTTATTTAGAAACATAAACAAGGTTTAGTTTTTGCAAACAAAACAACCTAACAAAATAACATTTAATAAAGATTTTCTTTCGTTTAAATTGCTTGCTATATATTATTTATTTACAGTATAAACTCGAAAACTATTGGTTGATGTTGCAAAAAATAAACAGACTGGTAAAATTTGGCAGTTAATTTTACATCTTAGATTTTAAAATTCATTTTTTTTTGTTGAAATAGCCTTTCCAAACGATGTTCACATGTTACAATATTAACTTGCAAAGCCTGTGCAGATGCTTATCCCTTGTTAACTGAATAATATTGACAGCACAGCATGCCCATCATATAAACTTCTCGCTGGTACGTGAGAGTAAGCGCCTTTAATATTTGGACGAATAGTGGTAATTGAGGCCAAAATTCTTGAGTACAGGGCCGTGACCTGGTGAAGGCCGTGGGAATCCGTTGGACGCACGACGCACAGGGCTGGTCGTGGCGACACTTGGGGAGGCCTATGTCCAGTAGTGGATGTCTTTCGGCTGATGATGAGTTGGGCACATTTCTAGCAGAACGGATGGCTGAAGGTGCTGAAAGATAAACCGATTACCTGGCGAGGGCTCTGGAAGACCCCTAAATGAAAGACAGACAAACGCAGTGATCATTATTATACGGGTTCTATTTATTTTTGAGGTACTTACGAAACTAAAGTTGTACGTAAAATAATGAAGGTGTTTTATTTAGAGCTCCCTCCCGCAAACCAACTTCCATCAACTAACAGGCAAAAGAGGAAATATTCTAATATTTTCTTCTATTTCAGCTTTCAAGTTCATCAGATCTCAAAAAGGCACCTCGTTGATACTCCACAATGGCTACACGTATTACAATACTCGCCAGTCGAAGCCTGGGCTGTCTCGCTGGAGGTGTTCTTCAATGAAGAGCAAAAGCTGTAAAGCGCTGTTAACGCTGGATAGCAACTACACTATCATCCTCAATGGAAACTATGAGCACACCCATAACCCGCCTATGAACCGTAATTATAACCAAAACATGGTCATTGTACAAAGATCAACATTATAAAAGAAGATACGCATTATTATAAAAATAATCCCCGGAAAACTTGGAAAAGAAATTATCGACGCGTCACACTGTTAGCTGCTAACGCGCGATTGAAAATTTGTCAAAGTAATTTTTAACCGACTTCAAACAGGAGAAGGTTATCAATTCGGATGTTATTTTTTTATTATGTTTTAGGCATAACTCCGTCATATTTAAACGGATATGTAAAATCCTTTATTCGAAAGAATTTTTAAGTTTCGTAAAGTTCTGATAAAGAACTTCAGAGATAGCCAGTGAAATAGAAATGGGCTGGTTGCAATTTTTAGGGGTTGCACTAAAAACTGAAAAATAAAAAACTTTTTTACAAAAAAATACAACCGACTTCCAAATTAAAACCACTACAAAGTACCTACTAACTTTATTAACACTAAGAAACCACACCGGAAACACCGACTGTAAAAAAGTTTTTTTTTGTCCCAGAAATCAGAGCCTATACTTGTTACAATATGAAAATAAAACTGAATTTTCGATGCCCTGTGAGTTCTTCTCCTCCCTCCTTTTTACTCCGCTTGTATATTTATACAAAAATTTTCTACTAGCTTGTATATAAACTAAAAATAGAAGACCTATCGTATAGTACTATAATGAAATCTTGTGTAGGTAAAAGTGAATTTGTAGATACTTTATGTAAGTAAATTCAATGATTATAGTAGAATTTAAAATACTTTGGTTTTTATTTACCTATTACAAGTGACTTATAATTATTTCATCACACTGCCATCAACACTATGAAGAGGCATTTTCAGGGAATAACATTTTGTAGACATCAAAATCAAACACCATCTATTGAAATTAGACACAGTTCCCCAAAATGCATGCCCGTCACCACTTCCTAATATTTTAGAAAGTGGTAGGTTACGGTAACCAAACCGTAACCTACAGGGCCAACGTGGGAAGAAAAGGGTCCTAATCCTCAGCCCACATCCTCTCCGAAGAGTCCGATGTCTCAACAGTGTGAATGAAAATGCGGAAATGATAGACCAACCCAATCGTATGTTTGTAAGTAGGTGTGGGTTTGTATGTTTGTAAACGCACCCGCGATACAGGAGAAATTCCTAGTGTGGGGGGGGGGCAACGTTTAAAAAAATAAAAAAGTAGCCCACCGGTATTGGGAACAGGGTCCAAGCTACCGGTGTAGGTGGTCAGGGCTCCAGAGAGAGGAACCTCCTAACAATACGAGCCGTGTTCAGAAGTACTGCTTTCTGAATCAAGCCCTTGATTCAGCTGCCTAACGAGAGCCTCCTAAGTTGTTGGTCGAGGCTAGTGGTTACTATGACTTTATATTATTATTTTTCTCTTTATTCGTTTACCTTACATACTAATTTACATTTACACATTATTATTATTTATTACAAACTTTATTATGGCACGATAACTTGTTAATCTTTAACATTAAATGTAAATTTTCACAAGTTCTTAATTCAGGAACTGGGACTTAATTTTGTTTTAAGTTTTTAACTAGAACATCGAATAAAATAGTTTATTGTGTTTCAGACTACAAATTCGTACTATGTAAACAAACAGGTAATACTTTAATACTTCGAAACGGCTTCACATACTTTCGTGAACCGAAGACACAGAAACAAGGTTACCGCTGGAGCTGTTCTATGAAAACCAAAGGTTGTAAATCATATCTAAAGCTTAATTTTGACCACGAAATTATAAAGATCGATTATGACCACACACATGCCCCGATAACGTACGTCTAGAAAAGAGGAAAGGAGTATTACAAAAATATATCGTTTTATTTGGCTACAGGCGTGCTTTTCGATCCGTAGTTACCTATTGGTCACAACTTTTGGGCACGTAACAATGCATTTTTCGACCAATATTGTTTGTTAACTAATAGTTATTAGAACGTCGATTGAAAAACGCACATTAACAAAATTTAGTTGTCCAAAATTGTTAACCAATGAGTGACTAGGGATCAATGGCCTCGCCATCAGTTCTTGCATATACGATTGGCATCGTAAAGTGCTTTACGCGATTTGAGGCTTTATATCGATTTTTCTTGTTTTACTAGACATTTTAAAAGCACGTTCTAAATCACGTCTCCTTTTTGTCAAGGGTAAGAAGAAATAAAACACAAAAAAAAATGTGTAGAAATAAAACCTTGTCAAACTATAATTTCACATACAAGAAGTAGTACCTTTAGACGAGTAGTTTACGTAAATAAATAATTAGATGGGATAAAATCTATCCAATCTATCCAACATTGTTAAGCACCTAAATTACAAAATTAAAGCTAACATCCCAGATTACGCGGTCTCCTGTCGATACCACAATTTAAATACTTTTGAAGAGAGACGGCAGATAAATGATATGGTGTTATTATACAACATACTTAATAATAAATTTGACTGTCCACAATTGCTCAACAAAATACACTTCAACGTCCCACTCAGACGTACTAGACATACAACTCTGTTCGCAGTTCCTTCGGCCTCCACTAATTATAAATGAATTATCTGAAGATGTCACCTTTCTTGCGTTTACTCGCATTATATAATGACAAGTTCCCAACACTAGACCCCTTTACCACCACACGGAACCGTCTTAAAAAAGAGATAAAGATAATTTTAAATCAAACGCGGGATATTCAAATAAGCCAGTAGTGCCAGTTAGTCTTACAAACGTAGTCATACACATCATCACACACATTTACAGACACCCACACTATACACTATACACACACGCACACAATAAATACTAACAATTCGAATCACTCTCTGCTATATGATGATTATTTTCTGTGTACTTCGTAATTGGCGTAATATTTGGATTAAGAATGTCTTGTTTACTTACTATCAGCTGTGAAGCTACCTGTTATAAAATAATTAAAAAATAATGAAATGTATTCATTGTGTTTACAAAAATACTATTTAAAATTAATGAGTAAAATAAACTAAACTACAAACTAGGTAATTAAAAATGTAGCTAAATGGCTAAGCATTGCCTGCCAAGCAACGTTGCAATGCCGCCAGTCACTTGAGCGCATTATCAGTTGACAGCGTTGAGGACAATTTTTTTATGCTATAAATATTTTATTTTGTTGTTTTAAATTTAATATAGGAAACATACTCATGCATTACCAATTTTATTGTTCAAATAAATCACGTCATAATTCAGACTTGTGTCAGTTTGTTCAACTCTTCTACTTTCACATGATGCTCGAATTATATCTTCAAATTTATTTGCAAAATGGTTAAAGTTTGGTATTTTGCTGTAGGTAAAGTTTACATTCTGTCACTTCTGCAAACCAAGTCCCTACTACCTAGTGAAAGAGACGAAGCTCTATAGAACGAATACTACTATCTCTTTTTCACAGAGGAATCACGATGGCTTTGGCACGTCATAGGAAGGAAACCGTTTCGTTTTAATCGTTTAAAAATAATTTCATTGCAGGATTGTATTATGAGGAAAGACAAAGAAGAAAACAAAGAAGCATAATATACATGAATGAAGAAGACAAAGAGAAACAAAGACGACAATGGAGAGAATATTCTAAGCGCTATCGTAAAAATAAAAAAATAAGGTTCTAAAGTTAAAACAAATAATTTTTCAGTCTTATTCATAAAAATCCCTTAAAATAAGTTTATGACCCTCATTAGTTAAAATGTTCATAACTAATAATAAACGTATTATAATATAATAATAATAATTACATATAAAATTGAGGCAGTCCCAGTAAGTAATTAACAAATAGGTACTTGTGTTGGGACTGACTCGCTCTTTCCCTTAATAACAACAATTTCGAGTAAAAATGAGGTAAACAATAAAAAATGTGAAATAATAAATAAAATAACAAATAATTAAAAGAAACAAACAGAGATAAACTGAACAATTCCTACATAAAAATCGACACCACAACTTTGCTAATAGTACATAATCTGTCCGTGTGTGTCCCTGCTGTGAGTGTGTGTAGCGTTCGTGTGTGTGAGAGTGTGTTGCATTAAGTATTAAGTTATTTATTCATGAAAATAAGAAGCTTTTAAACCTCTTCTAATTTTTTATGAATGAGACTGTTAAATTAAGGTAATTTACTCCCCTGGATTTTGCGACGCAAATGATTATTCAATTCGTCTCATTTTGGAATATTTTTTGTTCCACATACTAGGCCTGTAGGCTTCAATTTTTGTAAACGTAATATTAATGTTTATGAATTATTATAGAATATTCAGTGCCATTTTTATCGGCATGCAAATGATTTTACATTAAACGCCTCTATATTTGTTAGTCCAAATAAAATCTAAATACAAAATATCACTTCATAATACTTTGAAATAAACATTTGTAGCAGTTTTTTGTCTTTTATTGTGCTTACGAGTACGTTTACTTCAGCAAGTGTTAAGTGTCAAGTGCGCAAGTGAACAATACCCGTTTTGAGTAACACTACGTGACACGTAAATTAATGTTTAATTATTATAACACTGCGATTGTGGGTATTCAATTACGTGTCGCCTGTGGTAGTGAAAATGGGAATAATGCCGTGACCTAGTTGGTCTTTCCATCCACCTCATCACGTGTATCAATTATTGTTTGTCTTTTCATTTTGTTTCAGAATACAGATTAATAAAAACCCAATTAGGCAAGGAGTTTTTACTGTACAAAGGTTACAATTTTACACTGTATCGTTCCGGAAAGAGAGGCACTCAAAATTGGAGATGTCCAGCGCACAATAGAAAAAAATGCCGAGCACGACTTGTACTTGATAATCTCAAAAATATTTTTTCTGTTAATAATCAGCATAGTCATCCACCGCCAGAACATTTTATTCTTAATGGGAATTATGTTAAGTTGTCATAATATGTCCCCGTTATTATTACTGTTACGTTTTGGTTAATTATGAAATTTAAATATACATCGTGTTGGTATTTTTAATTTTATTTCAATGAATCCACCATTATATGAATCCATCCATTACGTAGCATTTTATTCTTTGGTCATATCTTGAAACCGGTTGACCATGATCCCCAGATAATAAATCTATTCATTATATGAGTGGCAGAAATGTAAAACATACCTGTGTTCCAATTAACTACGGAAATATGCAGTTCCAGTATAAGTTGTGACCAATTGGAGACTCAAATGTTACTTTTTGGCAAGCGTGCTCCATCGTCGATGACATTATTGCTTACCATGGAGAGTTTGAGGACAAACGCGAGCGAATAAAAAAAAATATAAAAAAAACGTAATGAAAGCAAATAATGTGTCATCATCATCATATCAGCCGAAAGACGTCCACTGCTGGACATAGGCCTCCCCCAAGTGTCGCCACAACAACCGGTCCTGTGCGTCTCGCATCCATATAACGTGTAATAAGAAAAATACTCTGATTGTAACCTCTTGGAATTTCCTGGTGAAATTTAATAAATAAATAACATGTATTTAGATTGAAAGCTAACCCACCGCAGTGGTACTCAAATAAATATTTTGTGAAGTCTGAAATTTTCAATGCTTTCAGATTATGACGTCGTACAGTCGCGTTCTGGAAAACAAATGATTCTGTTAAACCGCTACACGTATAGCCACTCCCGACAGTTCCAAAAGAAAGGGACAAGTCATTGGCGCTGCTCCTCGCACAATAGTAAAGGCTGCAAAGCAAGACTCTTGTTCAACAGCAAAATGGAAATTGAATTTGCGTTTACTGAACACAATCATCCACCGTTTGAATATTGCTTAGTTGGAGGGAAGTATATCCGAATTTGATAAGACTGTGTGCATCTGCATAGAACCGTAAATAGGTAATGTGCTTGATATGTGCTCTAAAATAATTATGTAACCTTTTTTTTAAGTATTAATGTATACTCGTAACCAGCAAAATACCTACCTAATATCTGCATTTTCATTATAACAAATTGTTGTCATTTATCTTAAGGTGAAAGCGCCAGGGTAGCCCGCGAAATTCAAATTTTCTTACGTTTTTTGCAATTTTCAGGTACTTGGTTGTATGTTGGTCAAAATATTAGGAAGAACGTATTTACAGAACTGTAATCATTAAAGTCATCAATACAACTCTCTCAGTTAGAATTGATGCCAAATGTAGTACTTATTTTATGAAATCATAACATTTGGCATCAATTCTAACTGAAGGAGTTGTATTGATGATTTAAATTATTATAATTCTATAAATACATACTTGCTACGGCCGCGAATCATATTTTGACCAAGATACAACCTGACACTGACCTGCAAATTGCAAAAAACTTAAGAAAATTTGAATTTCGCGGGCTACCCTGGTGCTTCCACCTTAAGAAACAGCTGGTTTGTAATATAACAAAAATAAAATCCTAACCAATTGTAAAACTCATAATTCACTCTCTACATCTTAAAAAGTATTCAAGGTAGAGAGTGAGAATAATGAGTTCTGTAGAATTATGAACATAAATATTAACAATAATGATGAACAATGAAGAACATGTGTGTTACATGAGTAAGCAAAATAATGACGCTTTTCAAAACGATTTTTTTTTTTTATTTAATTAATTTGCCCAAGTAGGTATCTCAAGAAAGTTTGACAAGGGAAGAAGACTAGACTCGAGAATTATATTAATCGTAAAATTAAAAGAAGAGAGATAGTGATTTGCCTATAATTAAAACTACAGGCCACAGCAGAGTTAGTGCCTACCGCGATGACGTTATCACTTAATATATTATTAGTAATTTTTCAGGTTACACTTTTATCAAGTCCCGGTCAGGCAAGAAACTGTTATTATTCAATAAATATACATACTCTCATCACATACAAGCATCAGAGAATGACCTGGCCCCTTGGCGATGTTCCTCTCACAACGGAAAGGGTTGTAAAGCAAGAGTGGTGTTATACGATGAGAACAAGATAACTGGCAACTTTATACATAACCATCCTCCTACTAAGAAACAGCTAAACGCTTTTAATTTATGCAAAAGCTAGACAGCCAGGGGAACGCAGCAGAGCAGCCCCAATGTGGCAGCCGCATTCAGGCCATCGCAGCAAAGCTACTGAACACAAGCTAACGTAGCCATTTTACTGTACCCGCAGTTAGGCTGCCGTAGATTTCCATAGGCTGTGTCATTTATACATTTTTCCGATATTACTACCATTAAACCTTATCAATAAAGGTTGAAAAAAGAAAAATTAAAGATATTTTATTTTTGGAATACGATTATTTTTAGTTTATAGCTTGAGCAGAGGCTTCTACTGGTATCAGAATCTATTTAAAAATGACCCACTTGATTAATTGCTTCACTGGGAATGGATCCCAGTACTCAGGACTTTATTTGGGGGCTTATTTTGCTTTCATAAGTGCAGTAATACTTCCATAATTATGTTTAATAATTTTTGTTTGTTTAAGGTTACACCTTTACAAAGTCTCGTTCAGGCAAGAACTTGTAGGTAGTCGATCGTTTTACATATTGTCATCTGAGAAAATCATCAAAGACTGGTCTGGACCACTGGAAATGTTCTTCACACAATGGCAGGGGATGCAACGCCAAAGTGTTTATCCACGACAGTGGCCAACTTATTCTTGGAAAGTACGAACACAACCATTCGCCTAGGGAACCATGGAAAATATAGACTACTTTTATGTAGCATGGTTCGCTATGTGTTTCTGTGAAGAGAGTCGTGTCTAATACCAATAGAGCTGTTTTTTGTTAGACTATGTATTTATTTTGAAATCATAAATTTATTTCAAACAGTTATTTACTTATTTAAAATAATCAAAATATATTAAATAATGTACCTACTAGTAAGAAAGAAAGAAATTAATGAGAAAGTGTTTTTATTTTTAGTTGAATATAACACTAGAAAAAGCAATCACGTTTTTGATATAACATGTTTCCAAAACCTGATTCTAGGTCTTTCTAGGTACTCGTAGTTAAAAAAAAAACAGTTTTCCTAGTGTTAAAATAGCTGTCAGTCTGGCTGTAGATTTATTTATAAAGTTCGTATTTGTTTGAAAATATTTGTTTTTATTTAATAATAAAATATAAGTATGGCAGATGTTGTTCATTACTATGAAAAGTTTCCGCTTGGTGTGGGTTTTCATCCATCGACTGTACATCGCATAATGTTTTTTTTTGTTTCAGATTACACAATAGTAATGTCTCAGGAAGGCAAGCCGTTGATTGTTATAAATCATTATACATATTATCAGAATAAGAAGTCATTGAAGACTGGTATTGGTGAGTGGCGGTGCGTCTCACACAATGATAAAAGATGCAACTCAAGAGTGTTTTTCAGCAAAGGTGGTATCGTATCAGGACAGTATGAACACAACCACCCCCCTAAGACTGATATACCTCTTGTTAATTCGTGGCGATTGTGAACTCTATTTTCTAGACAGTAATACTTAATGTTGTAATGAAACTATGAGCGAGTAGTACTATCTCGTGGTCAGATAACAGGCACTGGTTAAAATAATGCACAGTCTTAAATAGGGAAAGATGTTTAAGTCAGGAGGAGGTCTGAGTTCACAGGTCATGTTTCATTTACAAAACCAGGTCAAGGAGGAAAATTGCAATAAGAAAGAAGAAAACTATCTTTGTTTTTTATGTAGAGGTAGTAAACTCCTGCCAGGGTTGCGGATTTTGATCGAAAGTGTTACCGCGGCCCTGGAAAGCAAAGGGCACTAGGAGGAGCACGGTTGGGTTTTAGACAGTAAGAGTCTGACACTCCCTTCCACTTCGCCCAGAGTTGTAGGAGAAATTTGATGATTTCCCATCCATAAAAAAGGGGAGTCAAGGAGTCAAATGCGGACTGCGTTAAAAGGAGCCTTGCTTCTTGCAAAACATGATTCGTGGTCAAAGTTAAGTGCCCTATAGGTTTTGTGAGTATCGAAAAATGCGGCATTGCAAACCTTTGAAAAAGTGATTGTGATTCTTTAAAGTATTTCCATTTTTACGATATAAACAGTGGGCTGTGTGAATAAGTAGACATAGACGGACTAACCCTTCAAATGCGTTGGTTACCTTTCGAGTATGTGCCCTTAAAAGTACCAATATAATTATGAATGTGAATGTCGCCATATGATCCTCAAGAAAAATAATCAAAGTAAGTAGGTAAATACGTAGCCTACCTATAGGGTTTTTAGAATATTGACTTATCTACAGTTACATAGAAATTAAAGTACAGTATCCAGCGACGAGTCATTTTTTAACAACGCCATTTGCATTGTTATTTTAAAGCTAAGGTTTTCATAACCCCACTGTACGTTGTACAAGTAAATGTACAGATGTATGAGCTGTAATAAAGCTCATCCATGATTATTTTTGTTTAAGGTTATTTTAAGAGACTCAACAGAAGTCAAGCTTTTGATAAATAATTAATTGATGTATTCGTCAAGCATTTGACGAATACATCAATTAATTATATTGGTCGTCTTTGTTTCACAATGTGAAAAAAAAACTCAGGTAACATAAACAAATATCTATGTATTTTATAAAGTTATGTTATGTCACTTGAGTTTTCGTAAAGTTTCTAAAACAACAAGAAATTCGTGTTTAGTTTTATGTGATTGTAAAATAAAAGTTAAAGTAACAAATTAAAACGCTGTTTTTTATTTTAAAAATACTCATAGTTCCGTAATTTCAACTTTTTAACTCGCAATTCTTAGACCATACATTTTATTTGTAGCTTCTTTATCAATAGAAGTGGTAAGCATGTGTAAACCCTTTCCAGGGTTGCGTTTTTTGTTTGAAAAAGTCACCGCGGCCCTGGAACGCAAAGGGCATAAGGAATAACACGGATGAGTTTTAGTCAGTAAGAGTGACACTTCCTTCCGCTCCACCCAGAGCGGAAGAAGTCAAATGATGATTTTCCAACTTTAAAAAAAAAAAGGGCTGTCGATCTAGATTATTTTTAAACAGCGAAAAACTCAGTAGAATTCCTTATAAGTATTATATTTATCGGAATAAGTTTGTTAAAGTGGAATACTAATAATAAAAAAAAGCAATAGTAAATGAGTCGGTATAGTCACAAATCATTGACTCCCGATTTTTGAATTGAGAATTTTAAGTTTTTTTTGAATTGAGAATTAATCTGTCAAAAAAGCCATAGTTTATGGACATGTATCAGCAATATTGCTTTATAGAAGTGAGTTTTAAATTAAATTAAATGACGACTCAATCCTAATCTCATTTTATCTTCTCTCTTACTCTCGCTAGAATAAGTATACTCAATTATTAATCTTTAGCATTATCCATATTAAAACTTCCTCGACTCTCCGTCCTGTTTTCGACTTCCTCGTGTTCAAAGTTTTACATCGAACATACTTAATTTTTCCTCTCTTTTCAGATAGCAAATGGAGTTTTGAAAGCGATGGGTACATTTATCACTGTAAAAGGAATAACGGCCCGCGCGTACGCTGGTACTGTAAGCACAGGAAGCAAACTGCTTGTGGGGTCTCTCTGGTCACCTATGACAACCAAATCATTCTCCAAACTGGTACACATAATCACTATTAGAGACATGAAGACCTGTGACATTTCAGCAGACACTCATCATGCCTTGTTACCACAGGCACTGTCATCATTATAATCATCCACAGTTCGACTTCGCTCACACAGCTTAGGTCCCATTTCTTGTGCCATTCCTCACGTTCCTGTGTCATCCACGTCCTTCTGCTTAATTTTCTGGTCTTTCCTTTTTCTTTCTTTTGTTACCAGATCTGATAATTTATTTGGAGCAAATAAATGATCAGTTAATCATTTATTTTTATATTTATTTATAAATTTGTTATACCTACAATTAAAAATGGAAAAAAATGACTCTACAAATCATTAAATTAACTTACAATAAAAATATCTTAATATTTGTCTGTACTAACTTGATTAAAGTACTATTCATCACATGTTTGCATGTTGTTCTTTCTTTCGAAATGACGGTCATTGTTTGTGTGACATTTTTGCCACGTGTTCTTATTACGGGTACGTACGGTATCCGATGAAATGTCACTACATTGTGGAAATACAAAACTTATAAGTTATGTACGTAACATAACTTATTAGTTTTGTATTTCCACAATAGTACGTAACACCAATGGTGTTGGTAATTCACAATCACTTTGAAGTGCTTACGATCTCGGTTTAATAAATCAGGGTCTCAGTTATTTTTTAAAGTAAATGATTATTTTTATTATTGACTACTGTAAAGAAAAGTACAAAATAAAGTATTGATTTTATTAATTGATCTTTAATTTTGATGGTGAATGGTATTATGCCTATCTTTTTCCCCAAAAGTACGTAATTATAATGGTATTTTGCAAAAGTTAGTAACTAAAAAATATACTGAAAATATTCGAACCATATCAATTTTAGTCTCAATTTCAGAGTACAAGTTAATCCCCCTACCTACTGGCAGCTACTTGCTCAAGATTGGTGACCACACGTACTCGGCAAACCGGGTCAATTTCTCAGGTCATTGTACCTGGTACTGCTCGAAGAGGATCAGTAAAAAGTGCCAAGTTCGAGTGAAGATGATAAACAAGGAGGTGGTAGGGTGCACAGGGGAACACACACATGACCCTACTGTTTGGCAGAACAAAATGAAATCAAATATTGAAAACCTAGAATTTGATAGCGGTGACTATTTTACTAATGTTTTGAGGAAATCGATTTAGTATTTGCATTTATTTTGTGAAAGAGTCATCGGAAATAATGAAATTGCATGGAATCGGTAGTGACTTGATTAATTGGTTTGTTTGTTTTTGTTTTATTTTTCCTGTAATTATAATTAATATTATATTTATAGTATTATGTATTATCATAATTATCATCCCAGTTTCTTTTTAAATTACAATCGTTAAAAGTGATCCGGTGCGGGCCACGGATTGACAATTATTTCTATGACAACTGTGACACTTACTGACAAGTATGGTTAGTTCAGAATGTTTTTGATAACAGTCGGAACAATTACTATGGTTTTAAGAGAGCTGTTGACGGCATAACAATTATCGATCTCTGTTGTGCAATTCACATTTATAAATATGCATTAGGTATTTGTTACGTTATGTTGTTTGTTGTTCGGTATTTAGGTATTGGTTTTACGACAGAAAAAAAAATACATCTTCGGATGATAACATACACATATTTAAACATATTTTATAAAACTGTAGGAAAACGAAAGTATTATAAAATGTAACCTTTGAAATAGATTAATTCTAACTGCTTGATAAATCGAGAGATAGCCAGTATTAAAAGTCATGTAAAATCAATTAGAATTGTACTAGAGTTGTCAAAAAATAAAAGGCCCGTTTTGATAACAGAATAAAACACAGATTTACTTCATCTCTTTCATACTTACTAGTAAAGTAATATTGTATCCTGCTGTCAAAACGGGCCTTTTAAATTTGACAACTATAAAAATCTTTCTACTAGTGGTAAAAGCCATATTTATTGTATGTAATAATACATTAAGCTTTAAGCATAAGTAACGTTACTATGAAAGCATTTATTAATTACGTAATTACGAAATAAATATGAAAAAAAAATTGACGAGGATTAAGCACAAACAACTATTTAGTAATGTATAATTTTTGCCGAATTTTTATTGGTATTTTTATTTTCATTCCTTTGCTTTTTATATAAGTAATTAGGTATGATTTGGCCAGTAGGTACCTACCCTTACAAAGGTATTTTAGATATATTAAACTGATTTAATGATACACTTTGTTTCAATTAAACAAGAAACTTTCCAAAACACAATATAAAACATTTACACCCGATTCCTGAATTTATAATTGATGTTTGTAAACGCAACCACGATACAGAAGAAAATACAAATGAGAAAATACAGTTTTAAAAAAAAAATGACGTTGTTTTAACTTATCACAAGGCATTCAAGTTTAGTTTGACAAGACCACAACTCAAAATAAAAAAATTGGGTGTTATTTTTAGTAACTGAGTTAAAATTTATAAGTGTCAGCAACATAGTGAGTATAAGGTATGTACTATGTGCGATATAGGTATGGTTCATAATTACTTTTTTTTTATTTCAGACATACAGTACATAAAATCAAGAGCTGGTAAAGAACAAGTACTATATGATAAATTCACATATTCGTTCGTGAGAACCTGTGAGAAGAAAAACTTGGTACATTGGCGTTGTTCATCTTTTGCTTATAAAAACTGTAAAGCCCGAATTACCGTCAACAGTATATCCCATAAGCTTATGGTAAAAGGATACCATACTCATGAGCCCCCTCAATTTTTTGTTTGTAAAGGAGAATATATTCGCATGAAGCGTTAATATTTGTATAACTTACGAGTATAAGTTTGTTTTGTGATTTTATTTTTTTGTATTGTGTGTATAATTGCGATAGTGAACGGTTGCATATGAAATGTTCTTATTAAACCTATCAATTATTTCGTATTGTTTCAATTATACATATTTAATAACATACTGATAATAGTGTACTGGTAAATGATAATGATAAATGATATTTATTTTGTAAGTAGGTTGTAAATAACACATTTTGACGTCAATATTTTTGGTCTTTTTTAAATTAGATGAGGCCGGTGTTTCCTAGCTGACTACCCTGACAAGAAAGACTGAAACAAATTCAGTGGTCAAAGTCTCTCTTGAAGTACATGCAATGGTACTGATCAAAACATATGAGAACCATGTAGATTGATATCTGAGGTGGTATTTTGAGGAAAGAACCACACAAATTTGAGTGGACCTGTCAAGTCAGTGCAAGCCTTGGTCAGTAGTCGAGTAGCTCAACTTAGAACCAATAAGGAGCTCAACGACTCAGGTATTCAGCTGAATCCGGTTTGACTGGGAGCCGACCCCAATATAGTCAGGAAAAGGTTAGGCAGATGATCATCATCTGCCTAGCCTTATCCCAAAAGGCAGATTATGACATTAAAAAAAACAATCAATCTACAATATCAATGTTTGGTTTGGTAGGTACAAGAACACTGCAAATTGCCTTTTAGTTTTTCCTCATGATTATTTCTTTCCAATAGTTCATTGTTGCATGCCATAGAAATTCATTTTTATGTCTGATTATTCCAGGGATACCAGGGGTAAAATACATTACATCAAGACGCGGTACACAACAAGTTTTATTCGAAAATTACAAATATTCGTTTAAGAGAGCTTGTGGAATGAAGAAGTTAGTCCATTGGCGATGCTCGTCCTTTAATAGTAAAAATTGTAGAGCGGGCTTAGCCATGTCCAAACATACCAATGAAGTCTTACTTAAAGGACATCATACTCACGAGGCTCCTAAACTTCATATGTATAATGTAGACTATGTACGACTAAACATGTGATTTACTTAATATTCATCATCATCATCATGAGCCAGAATACAAACGAATTTTATATTTTTTTACAGATATTTTATGATCTCAATATTATGATGATGAATTGTGGCTTTGTCGATTTAGCTCTTACCTTAACCATATCAAGAAATAAATTGCTTCGCAATAAATATTTATTTCTAAAACAGCTTTTTTCATACAACTATAAAACTCAAAATTACTCCTTAATATATGACACAAAACCTTGTACCCAATGAATTTTACAGATGCAGTGCTTCTTCCAACAAAGAGAGGGAATTTTACTTTGCATTTTGGAAACTACAGCTATTGGTGTAACTTATACAAGACGTCAAAGAATATTGAACGGCCAATCAAAAAGTGGTACTGCTCTAAGAGAAAGGTAGAAAATTGTAAAGCAAGTGTCAGGACAGTGAACGGCCAAGTAGTTGCATTATATGGTCAACACAATCACTAGAAATATGATTGGACGTATTAAGGAATAAAAATTGAAAAATGGTGCCAAAATATATTTCATGCCTAATGAATTTCCGTTTCTGACAGAATACGAAGAAGCATGGCTTAGTTGTAAGATTAGCAAAATCAATTAATATTTCATTTGATTGTAGTTGAAGATAGGAGTGCCATAATCAATGGAATCATATTACTACCCCTTATACGTTATTAGGGGTCAAAAAAAAAAGAAAAAAGAAAAAGTTGTTAATAATGATAACTAAAATGACCCCTTTACAGGTATTGCGTGTATTCTGTTCTTGTAATCATAGATTTTTCATGAAATATATATAATATGTAGCAATATGTTTATAAAAGACTTCCACTATGTATACGTCATTGGGATCGCTATTTGTGCCAAAAGAGTTAAATAATGCCAGTAAAGGCCAGTATTGAATTTAATAAACTTTTTGTAGTTAAACGAGATTTATTCTTTTACCCTCTTATTAATAAACACGGAATAAAGTTATTCCAAGTTTAAACCTATGAAAATGTATGGTTATTCCTTTGTTATTCCAGGAGGCCTACCACAACCTCTTAAAACAATATTATTTTAATATTACTTTGTAATTTCTGTTGTTGCATTTTCAACTCTCGGCGCTGATCCGAGCGTTGAAAATCCAACAGAGCGGAACGCAAAGTAATATTAAAGTAATATTGTTTTAAGAGGTTGTGGTAGGCCCCCTGGTATTAACTTTATTCCGTGTTTATTAATAAGAGGGTTAGTGTTCAGTATTGTGTTTATATGTACAGGTAATTATTAAGTCTTATCTGTATTTAAATTGTAATAATGTAACTTATTAAATTAAATAATAAAACTCTAATTGTTTTTTATGCTTATTTTGATTCTGTCGTATAAAATTGCATAATCGTTCCTATTAAATTCTACTAACAACATCTGTTTTATGGTATATTTCTTCAGTCCTTTAGCTACTATTACGACGTTGTCGTGCCTTAATAATCCATTAGTAGAGATAGCGCTATTCAGTCTGTATTGCTCCATCTCTGTCTTACAACGTGCTAATTGTTTTTCATGATGTCTAATGTCTACCAGCTTATTTATTCCTAAATTCTATCAACTACGATATTTCTTAGTAAAATTATTGTTTTAATATTGATCATTACAGAATTTGAATTCATACGCACGAATCGTGGTAATTACATGCTACGATACGGAAGTCATACATTCTATTGTGACGTAGCTACGAAAACGTTGGAGAAAAAGAGACACCGATGGTATTGTTCCCAAAAGAAAACCAAACTATGCCCGGCCAGTATTAGAACTTACGAGGAACTTGTTGTTGGAGTCTATGGCCATCATACGCATGAGGGAAAATACAGCACAAACTAAGCCCTACGACATTTTATTAGTGTAGATGTTTTGACGAATTCATTGATGTGTGTTTAATCTTTTGTTCTTCTTTTATTTGTTTGAGATGTTGCACCCAAAACGGTCAAAATAAATACTTTTTTCTTAAAAATGTATACCATACTATATTTTTTTGTGCATTTTTTATTGAATAAACCTAATTCAGTGTTTTTTGTAACCCCAAGAGGAAAGCACGGGATAATATACAAGAACGCAAAGTAATAGCAAGAATAAGGTGGTGGCGTACCAAAAGAGGATGGAAGGCTTTCTACTACGAGATGATGGAGTTCTATCATGGAAGCACGAGGAACACTCACATTCACCAAGTCCCTATAAAAACATTACAGAACTGTTACATTAAGCTAAGGGAACATACACCAGGGATAAAAAGTATACTATATTCTGTTCCAGGATATGTCTAACCCACGTGCACATCATATCAGCCTAAACACGTCCACTACTCGGCATAGGCCTCTCCCAAGTGTTGCCAAAACAAACGGTCCTGTGCGTCTCGCATCCGTCGGCAACCAGCGACCCTCACCAGGTCGTCGGTCTACCTTGTGGGAGGCCTTGCAACGCTGCGTCTGCCGGTACGCAGTCGCCACTCCAGAACTTTTCGGCCCCATCGACCATCTGTTCTGAGCAATGTGCCCTGCCCACTGCCACTTCAGTTTGGCGATCCTTCAGGCTATGTCGGTAGCCCAGGTTACCGACATAGCCTGAAGGATCGCCAAATTGATTTGCCCTTTGACCTTGATTTGCCCATTTTCATTTTAAGACCCACTCTTTCGGAAGCTCTACTGAGGTCATCGAGCATTGTACTGAGGTCCTCCATTATCTCAGCCATGACGACTATATCATCGGCAATTCGAAAGTAAGTGATGTACTTGCCATTGACATTAATGCCTAACTTTATCCAGTCCAAAACCTTTAAGACATCTTCCATTGTGGCCGTGAGCAGTTTCGGAGAAATTCTTAAGTAGGGTATTGTCGCCCTTCTCAAAGACGAGTACCACCACACCTCTGTTCCATGCCTGTGGCGTTTTTCCCTCGAGTATGACGGACTCGAACAGTCCGCCTTCAGGAGTTCGGCCGTAATTCCGTCCTCACCCGACGCCTTGTTTTTTTTAAGCTGCTTCAGAGCCATCCTAATCTCTTACAGGCTGACGTCCGGGATGTCTTCGGTATAGCCGGGTCAATCTAGCTCTTGGGTCTTTAGCTAGATTCGCAGCGGCTTTAGTCATTGACGTGTATAACTGTCTATAAAAGGTCTCGATCTCCCTCAGAAGCACCGACTCGGCGGATATGGTTCTGCCATCGTCGCGTCGGTCTTCTGTTTCGTGAGCGGCTCACGTGCACGTTTCATCTAAATCCGTACAGACATTTAGGCGTGAAGTGAAAACAAACAAACATACTAATTTACTTTCGCATTCACAACATTGGTTAGGACTCCAACAAACATTGCAAAGCCACGGTTCAAGTCACCCTTAATGTGGACAGTGTTAAAATAAAGGGAATCACTTGACCACGATGACCATATGGTTAAAACCATAATCTCTAAGGAAAAATAGAGAAAATTTAAAGATAAAATTAATAGATTGTGTGATATGAAAAAAAAGTGAATGATAGCGCGATGGTTGACAAATGGAATCAGAAAATGAAAAAGGGGCTACACAGACATCAAGTAACATGTGACAGAGCAGGAAGACAATGAATGTGATGGAGACATTGTGTCACGACTATCACGAGGGCTCAGAATGGAGCAGAATCATAGTGTGTGTTATACGTTGCTTAGGATTGTGTGCTAGAAAATGGATAAATACGTACTAAAGGATTTGGTTATCAAGTGTAGTTATCCCAAGTGATTTTTTTTTTTTTTTTTTATATCTTTATTTTTTTTTATAATAAAGGAACTTTTGAACACATGTTCACGCCAGCTCCATCATACCTTAACCTAAAATACACTACACTTTAATGTATAAGTACCTTATCACTACATAGTATAAAAACATAGTCGTACTTAATATAAGTTATTAGTATAAGATAATATAAGTACCTATACTAATTACTTACTAACATATTATACACCATCTTGGCCTCTCTAGAGGTTGGTTTCGATAATAGTCTTGGAAAATTACCTACATCTAACTTATTCATTTTAAGAGTATCAAATAAAGTATCTCTCTGAGATTGGTTTCTAACGCATTCAACCAAAAGGTGTTGCACATCCTCTCTTTTTTGGCATGCGTCACAATTAGGAGAATCTACTTTTTTCATGAGATATGCAAAAGCCTTTAGAGGCATGTGGCCGGATCGAACTCTATAAGCTGTAACCAATAGTTTACGGTTAAAGGTTTGGTTAGCAAACCACGGTATACGAGGAGGTTCTTCTTGCAATATTTTGTACCATATACCTTTGGATTTAGACTTATTGTTAAAATATCCCAAGTGATATTTGATTGGATTTATTGCTAGAGTTTATTTATATTATTAAGTATACTAATATGTTTTTATCATGTTAGATAGGTATGTTGATTTTGCTGAGTATTCTATTGTGTCGGACGTAAAATATTAGGACCATCCCATCACTTCCCGTGGGTGTCGTAGGAGGCGACTAAGGGTCTCACCAGAGAATAGGCAGCAGCATTCTTTGGACACTGCAACAGCTACACTGCGATCGCCAACCCGCCTGCCAAGCGTGGCGATTATAGCTACCCCCTCCCCATATATGATGATGGATAAGCACAATGAAAAATGGCCCCTAGTGCCCGGCAGTCGGTCTACCCTTGACTCCGGTAGCGGTAAGGCCACGGCGAGGCACGGAGTGCTAAGAATCCTCAGAGTGGATCCGGCTACCCCAACAAACACTAACGAATGGACCTGGCAACACTGAACACAAGAATACTCCGGAGCGCCAAAATAACACAAAAAACGACTAAAAAGTTCTGGATAAATGACTTTTCAAGCAGTTTGTTACAGTTGCTGGCATTCGCTTTGGTTCAATCTCATATATAATGACTGATATAATTGCATTATTGTTCTTATTAAATTCTACTAGCAACATCTGTTTTGTGGTATATTTCTTCAGTCCTTCAGATCTATCATGACGTGTTGTGCCTTAAACCGTTATGAAAAACGGATAGCGCTATTCCTGCTGTATGTTATTGGCACGTCATAGTCCGGCGCAATTGTTTTCATGATGTCTACCAGCTTTCTAAATTCCTAAATTCTATCCACTAATATTTATTTATTTCTTAATCAGTGATCATTATTTTCAGAGTTTGAATTCATACGTTCGAATTATGGAAACTACATGCTACGATACGGAAATCATACATTCTATTCTGACGTTACTACGAAAACGTTGAAGAAAAAGAGACACCGATGGTATTGTTCCCAAAAGAAAAGCAAACTGTGCCCGGCCAGTATTAGAACTTACGACGAACTTATTGTTGGAGTCTTTGGCCATCATACGCATGAGGGAAAATACAGCACAAACTAAGTCCAAAGACAAGGACATTTTACTAGTGTAGATATTTTGACGAATTCATTGATGTGTGTTTAATCTTTTGTCGTTCTAACATTTGTTTGGAATGAAATAAGTATACTATTCTATACATTTTTGTGCACTTTTTATTGAATAAACCTCATAGGTACCCTGAAGTATGTTATATACAAGAATGAGATTTTTATTTTGTAGCTTTCAGTGTTTGTCGTTATCCCAAGAGGGAAGCATGATATGATAAATAAGAAAATGAAGTTTTTCCAACAGATAAAAAGTTTAGGGATAAGGTAGAGGAAATGTATACTCCTAACAACACTACTGGAAAGTCACAGGACAGCAAAATACGCAATTTCGGATACATGGATGACATATTTTTCCAGCAATTTTGATTTTAAAGCCACATTCGGTTCATAAATGACCGAAGTGATGAGGTAACAAACAAAACAAAAATAATAATAACACAACCGAATTGAAAACCTTCTCCTTTATTTGAAGTCGGTTAAAAAGAAGAGTCGTGCTTCTTAGCAAGGAGTTCTTGCAAGAAAGCACGCATAACACTCACATTCACCGAGTCCCTATAAAAAGTCATAGAACTGTTTTACTAAGCTATGTAAACGCGTGACATTTACTAATAAATTTAAAAAAGCATCTGTTTTATGGTATATTTCTTCAGTCTTTCAGCTACTATTATAACGTGTCGTGGCTTAAGGAATCCGTTATGAAAAAGGGATATCGCTATTCTTGCTGTCTATCTCCACATCTCTTTCAGAACAGAAACAAGATGTCATTGGCACGTCTTAGTAGCGGCACAATTGTTTTTCATGATACCAGCTTATTTATTCCTAAATTCTATCTGCTTCTATATTTCTTAAACAGTAAAATTATTGATAAGTAATATTGATAATTCTTTTCAGAATTTGAGTTCATTCGTTCGAATCATGGAAACTACAAGCTACGATATGGAAATCATATATACTATTCTGACGTAACTACGAAAACGTTGGAGAAAAAGAGACACCGATGGTATTGTTCCCAAAAAAATCGCAAACAATGCCCGGCCAGTATTAGAACTTACGAGGAAATTATTGTTGGAGTCTATGGCTGTCATACGCATGAAGGAAAATACAGCACAAACTAAGTCCAAAGACAAGGAAGTTTTACTAGTGTAGATGTTTTGACGAATTCATTGATGTGTGCTTAATCTTTTGTCGTTCTTACATTTGTTTGTTTTAAAATCTATACTTATTTCTTAATACTTATATACAATTCTATAGATTGTAGTGCACTTTTTATTGAATAAATCTCATACCCTAAAATATTTTAGCTGTGATTTAAAATAAGAATGAGATTTTTACTTTGTACTTTTCAGTATTTTTCGTAACCCCAAGAGGAAAGCACGGGATGATATACAAGAACGCAAAGTATTATCAACAGATAGAAAGTTTAGGAATAAGGTGGAGGTGTACCAAAAGAGGATGCAAAGCTTTCTACTACGAGATAAATGGAGTTCTAGCAAGGAAGCACGAGGAACACTCACATTCTACGTAAAATATTAATAACTAGCTGCGACCTGCGGCTCCGCCTGCGTAAATGTCGTAAACTATCCTACGGGAACATACTCTCGGGATAAAGAGTATTTTATGTTCTATTTTTGGATATGTCTAACCCACGTGCAAAGTTTCATCTATATCCGTACAGACATTATAACGTGAAGTGATAAAAAGAAACAAACATACAAAGTTACTTTCGTATTCACAATATTGGTTAGGATTCCAACAAACTGCCAATCCACGGTATAAGTCTCTCTTAATGTGGACGGTGGAAAAAACAAAGGGGGTGGTATGTCTTGGTCACATGACCATGATGACCATTTGCTTAAAACACAAATTTTAGAGGAAAAGTAGAGGAAATTCGAAGAAAAAAGTGAATAGATTGTGTAATATGAGCAAAAAAAATTAATGATAGCGCGGAGGTTGACAAATTGAATCAGAAAACGAAAAAGTGCTTCACAGGCATCAATTAACATGGAACAGGGCAAGAAGACAATGAATGTGAACGGTCATCGAGACATTGTATCGCGACTATCATGAGGTCTCAGAATGGAGCAGAATAATAGTGTGTGGTCCTTTGAAATGTTACAATTAATGTACGAGTATAGTATACGCGGATTGTGTGCTAGACAAAATGGATAAATAGGTATTAAAGGATGTAGTTAGCAAGTGTAGATGCCAAGTGATATTTGATCGGTATATTATTGTAAGAGTGTATTTATGTTATTATGTCATAATTTTGTGTTATTAGCTTGTAAGGTAGGTATATGTTGATTTTGCTGAATTATTAATTGTTTGCTTAATTCTTCTGAAGTAGACCCTTCAGATTGAAGCAGTATTTATTCGAAACTGTAAAAAATTTAACGTGACTGAGTTTTAAAATTACGTTTGCTTCTCAGAGACATTTGCGTCCAGCGTTTTTTTTTTAATAAAAGATTTATCTGTTAATTCGATATACACAAATATCTTTACTAGTTTTAATAATAGTGTTCTTGTTTAGTTTATGATGGTGTTTCATTGAAATAATTATGACTATATGACTTTAGTTACCTACTGTTTTATTTTAGATAAGGTACAATGTTAACAGGCCTTTAGATAAAGTACAATGTTAACAGGCATTACCTTCTGTTAACATTCGTTCGACAATTCCAATTAATTATGATTCAAAATTTTCCAAACTTTCATTACTAGCTTTTGCGGCTTCGCCCGCCTGACTGTCGGAAATTATCACAAATAACAAACTTCCGGGATAAAAAGCCCATGTTCTATTCCAGCCTATATAACATGTTACAGAATAAACGCAATACCTCATTGGGGTCATTGTACTTATCATTATGAACACTTAAGAGGTTATTGCGTTTATTCTGTTACACGTTGTTTATATTTCTGTGCCTTTTATCCAGATCTGCTCAACCGTTCCGGCGTGATTTATAATATTAGTAAGATTCACTAATTGATGTCTTTGATATTTTTACATTCCAGGCCAGATCATTGTCACGAGTAGAGGGCATAAGTTACTACTACTGAATGGATTCACTTATAATCGAAATACTGTGTCATTACACAAAACTAGGTGGCGATGTTCTATCAGGAAATGTTCAGCCAGGATCCATACAATTGATGACGTTATCGTCTATGCTCTTGAAAACCACAACCACCCCGCGAGAGATTCCTACAAACCCTAAATTTTATAGATGCTCTCCAGAGTTATGTATAACTATATCTTTTTGTTTAATAAAAACATTCTTTATAAACAATCGTTCTGTGGTAATATCTTAGATGTAATTATATTTACTTAAACCTGTTTGATTTTAAATTTATTCGTGTGTGTTTAAATCCAAATGTTACTACATAATAAATTAATCAAATGCATTTCAGCGCACTTCATTTTATCCAAAAGAGGACAAAAGCTAATTCTATTAAATGGATTCACTTATAATCGAAATAATGCATCACTACAGAAGACCAGGTGGCGATGTACTATCAGAACATGTTCGGCCCGGCTCCATACCATTGATGACGTCATCGTCTACGCTCTTGAAGAACACAACCACCCCGCAAGAGATTTCTACAAAAGTTCAAGTTAGCAAAAATGCCCTTGAGATTGATACATTTGTTACCGTCGGTGTCAAAACACTATATTTATGTTAAATAGAAAAAAACTTTAATCAAGATTCAGGTTAGTATCTGTTTACCTGTTTCGTTTTAAATTTATTCGTGACTGTAAATCCAAATTATACTACAGCGAATGAATTAAATATATTTCAGCAAAATATATTATGTCCACAAGAGGGGCATAAGCTACTTCTTCTAAATGGCTACACTTACAATCGACGTTACCTGAATGAATACAAGGTCAGTTGGCGGTGTTCAAACAGAAAGTGTCCGGCTAGGGTCCAGACCATTGATGATGTCGTTGTGTACACTCTTGAAGACCACATCCACCCACCAAAAAATATCCACACGCGAATTGTTTTTTAAGCATGTTTATTTGTTACATAATTAACTAGCTGTGGTCCGCGACTTCGTACGCGCAAATCCCGTCCAAATTTTGGGAAATCCTCTCATAGAGCTCCCCTCTAAGGAATCTACATACCAAATTTCAGCTTTCTACGACCAGTAGATTCGGCTTATCGTTGTCTGTCAGTCACTCAGCTAAGGATGAATTTTATGTAAATTGTACCTACGTAATCAATATTAAAACTTATACTACATATAATAGCAAAAGTAATTGACTGTCTCTTATCTTTTTACGTCTAAACCACTGAATCAATTATTGTTAAAATTGAAAGAAATCCGGGGATCCGGAGATGGATACTACTAGGCTGGTTTTCATCCTGGATATCTTTTACAACAATGATGAAATGCATCCGCTCAAAGGCAAAGACTACATTTAAATAAATGATTTTGTTGTTTTTTTTGTTTATTTTTGCACAAAACCTATCGTACCTCATCATCATATCAGCCGAAAGACGTCTACTGCTGGACATAGATGTTAATAATTTTTTAATGACATTTTGAATTCCAGGAAAATATATTTACTCAGAAAGGGGGCGTAGGTTACTACTCCTAAATGGACACACTTACAGTCAACATCGAGGAACTGAAAACAGGATCAGATGGCGCTGTTCAAATAGGTCTTGTTACGCTAAAATCCTAACCATTGATGATGTCATAGTGAAAGCTCTTGAAGACCACAACCATCCACCGAAAGAAGTGAAGGAAATCCTATTTTTAAAAGAAAGATTTTGTGTTTCATAATAACCTTATAAGGAATAAATAAAAGCAGGAAAACATTATCATGTCGCTACCTACTATTTTTGAGCTAACTGTAATCGTAACCATCATTATCATCTGCCTAGTCTTTTACCAAATTTATTGGGGTCGGCTTCCAGTCTCTTTCAGTTCTTTCTTTTTCTTTCTGTCAGTCAGACCGGACTCAGCTGAATACCAGTATTTTACGTGAAGCCTATCGGACTTCCACAACCCAGCAACTGGGTACCTAACACAGTACTTCTTGGACTGGTGTCAGATTTTCTGGTCACCCATCCACAGACCGACCTCGGCAAGCATTGCCTAACCTTGAAGATAGACCTGTGCGGCAGTTATAATTTGGCACCGAGGTCCTGTTGAGCCTGTAACCGTAAACAATAAACAAAATAATAAGTGATTAAATTTTTGTGTTCCAGTAAATTTCATTTACTCGAAAAGAGGTCGCAAGTTGATACTCCTAAATGGATACACGTACACACTACGCACTGAGTGTGGACCGAAGATCAGGTGGCGTTGTTCAATCAGATCTTGTTACGCTAAAATCCTTACAGTTCATAACGCCCTAGTAAGCGCTAATGAAGACCACAACCATCCACCGAGAGATGTCATGAAAATTCCGTTTTTACAACGAAAGCTTTTGCGATAATATTTAATTATTATTAAAAAGTGTTTAATCAATGCCTTTTATTTTGTGTGATAAATAAAAATAGATATATGTGTAGCTTCAACACTGATACGCCATCTTGATTTATATTTGGAAACGTCAAGTAATTCGGTCAAATGGGAGTGGAAGCACTGAAGAGACAGTTGTCTCTGGTCGGTTGGCATTATGAAGTGAGTGAATGGTTAGTGAACGTTAATGACAGATGTTGCAGAGCCGGATCAGAACACACATACATAGACTATCATGAATCAGAGAGCTTAGTGTGAGTTTTTTAACGTACTCGATCGCGTTAACTAAAACGTTCGCTTATGAAAATTGTACAAAAAAAAAACAGGTTGTCCGTGAGTGTCACCAGACGGCGACGACGCAAACGAGAACGTTAAGAAACTCGCACTACGGCCACAGATAAAAAAAAAACAGAAACGGGTAATACTCCTTTCGCGTTGCCATAATTGTTATCTGATTGCATCTGCCTAATCAAGTGATATTTTGTATTTCGAGTAATACACTTCTGGACACATCTATTGGCCCACCTTGTATTTTCAGTTTCGTTTGGTCCTAGCTAAAATTTTATATTAGGTCGAGCAAAAAGTTTTTATGCAGTTTTGAACCTGGCACATTCACAATTTCATTCAATAGTATTTTTTTGAATTTCGAACACAGAATTTAAAGAAACAAAAGACAATTTGGAGCCTGTTTGTTGATATCAAACAATCGAATACTAAGAAAACTTGGTTTTATTGGTTTACTTGGATTTAATTCTTGAAAAAGTGATTGATATCTTTGGTTTTGCAACAAACATTACTTATTCTTAACATTAAGGTGAGGTTCTATCAATAATCTATGGATACTTCACCTGAAGTCGCCGCCCAAGCTGTGGCACTTATTCAGGCCGGACACAGCCAAAGAAACGTGAGTGCTCAACTTAATTTAAGTCGATCTGCGGTCCGAAATGTTTATCGGAGGTACCTAGAGACTGGCGGCTTTGTTCGTCGCCAAGAAAGCCCACGATCTCGGGTCACAACTGAAAGGCAGGATCGATTCATCGTGACGACCAGCTTGAGAAATCGTCACCTTACCTCCATTGAGATACAAAACCAACTTCGCGACTTCCACGGAGTATCTGTGAGCGCTCGAACTGTTCGGAGAAGGTTAAAAGAACGCGATATGGTACCACACAAGCCAGCTAATGGGCCCAAACTAACGCGAGCCCACCGAACAGCGCGCCTTCATTTCGCACGCAGTCATTTAAATTGGACACAGCAAGATTGGAGCCGTGTACTCTTTTCTGATGAGTCTAAAATTGTGTTACATGGCAATGATGGAAGGAAGAAGGTCTACCGACGTAAGGGAGAGCGTTTCGCACAATGCTGCTTTGAAGAGAGGGTTGCTTATGGCGGTGGCTCATGGACTGTCTGGGGCGGTATATCCGCGAGCGGCAAAACTCAACTTGAGGTTGTTACAGGACCACGGCTGCCAACATTAAATGCTGAAAGGTACATTCGTGAGTGCTTAGAACCTCACGTGATACCATACGCGGACTATGTGGGCCCAAATTTCCTTTTTATGCATGATAATGCAAGAGCCCATGCGGCCGGCATCGTCAGGGAATATCTTCGGGATGTGAACATCACAGTTATGGACTGGCCAGCCAGAAGCCCAGACATGAACCCCATTGAGCACATGTGGGACAAGCTAAAAAGACGTGTTAGGGCTCGTCAGCCAGTTGCCCAGACGATGCAGGAGTTGAAAACTGCCATAGAAGAGGAATGGGAGATGATCCCTCAAAATTTCATAGAGCGGTTGATAAACTCTATGCCTAATCGTATGAGAGCTGTGGTAGATGCCCATGGAGGCAACACGCGTTATTAAATTAAACCTTTATTTGATAAAACATGTTTTTTATTCAAAAATCAATTGCCTTTAACAAGGCGCATATCCGACTTGTTAGGCGTAGCTCCATGTCGTATGGTATTCTGAATTCAAATTTAAAACAATACGATCGAAAAAGTTGGTAAAATGTATCAGGTTTAAAACTGCATCAACAGTTTTTGTTCAATCTAGCAATCATATTTCGGTAGGGGCCATCGAAACCTAAACTCTAAGGTGGGCCAATAGATGTGTCCAGAAGTGTATAATATTTTAATAAACTTCTGTACTAAGTGTTTCATGATATATTTTCGTAATCCACCATGCTAGCCGAACATCTTTATTTTTTATTTTTTTTTGCTGCCAGTATATTTTGATATTTATGTATCTATCTATTATAAACCGTATGTATGTATCTGTGTATCTATTATATTATAATCTAATAAAAATTGTTACACCTATGACAGCCCCAATTTCATGTCCAGGCAAATACTGTCCATCCCAGGTTGTCTGGAAGAGATCGCGGAATGCGATAAGGCCGCCCATTGTATGTGTTTTAGTTTTAAGTTTCCTTTTGTTGTTTACGTTTTGGTGTACAATAAAGTGTATAATAAATAAATAAATAAAACATTCTGATAACGAAATATTTAAATTGCCTTCGTTACATGAACAACATTTTGTGTTCCAGCGAATTATATTTGGTCGAAAAGGGGTCGTAAGCTGTTGCTTCTAAATGGATACACGTTTACTCAACGGAATCTCTTTGAACAGAAGACCAGGTGGCGGTGCTCAAACAGAACTTGTTCTGCCAGGATCCATACCATTGATGACACTATAGTGTACGCCCTTGAAAACCACCAGCATCCACCACGGGGTTTTCAGGAACTTCATTAAGAAGAAAAGCTTTTTGGTTTAATATTTCTTTCCATTTACAAAAAGAGGAAGAGGACGGCCATTCAAAAGATGGAGTGATGACATAGTTGCCAGGGCTGGAGTTACATGGAACAGGCTAGCAAGAGATAGAGGGAAATGGAAGGAAAAAGAGGAGGCTTTCGCCGCCAGATCGGTCCTTACACATTAATTAATTAATAAGAAATTATACTAACAAACTAGATTAAGCAAAATCAAAACACAAACAATAATGTATAGGAATGTAAAAGTGTAAGGGATAAACAAAGCTATTATTTTTTTTCCATTTTGTGTCTTATCAAGATCTATATTTATTGTTCAGTAAATTTTATATCGTGTTTCATTCGGGTGTGGGTAAAATAATTTATTGGTTGAGGTATTATAATAAATGAGTTTAATATATTGCACTTTTTTAATGACTTTTTTGTGTTTTATTAAACTTATTGCCAGAATTTTTCCTGAAAATTAATAGAATTTTAAAATTTGTCAACTTATTGATAATTTTATAAATAGGTAAAACAGCGTTGAATGGTTTGTTTATGTACTTTCGAAATATGTTTTGGTAATGTATTTAATATGTTTTTTTTTATTTCAGGTCTTTCGCTGACACCGTTTTTTTTTCGAAGCAGTCGAGGAAAAAACATGCTTATGATTGGAGACATAAAGTACAGAATTAATAGAATTTGTTCGGATAAAACGAGATGGCGGTGTGCGACTCACGAGCGCTTCGGATGTCCAGCAAGACTACACACTGTTGATAACGATGTAGTCTATTTCATTAATGAGCACAAATTAAGTTAAATTAGACTGTAGTTAGGTAATGTAAGGTCCAATCAAAACACCAGAAGACCAATTCTCGCACCAACTTAAAAATGGTTCACATACAAGTCGCAATATCGCATCTCGCCGATAATAAATATCAAAAACTTGTCAAAAGGAGGTAAATTGACAGTTTGCAACTGAGATCCGAATGCGAAGCTTCTATTAAAATACAGGAATAGCCCCTCTAGACAAAACTTACAACATGCCATACGGGAAAGAATTGGGTGATGCACTTTTTTCATATAAGAAAAAAGAATATCTATGAAAATCATATTTTTTTAAAGTAGATTTTAAAAGTTTTGTTTGGACCTTAGGGCCAATTTCACAAATTTTTAAACAACGGTCGCTTTGTCTTATTAATCGCTAACGGTCAAAACAGCCTCATTTTTCATATTTTTTTGACAGATTGCGAATGAGATGCAAATGCAAACGTTGTTTAAAAATTAATAAAATTGGCACTCTTATCATGTTTATGAACATTTTCAATTTACGTTACTACGCTTTTTACTTTGTGGTTGAGTTGAGAAATAGTAGCTAAAGGCTTTTTATTGTGCTTTGACTAAGCAGCAGTATGTTACTGTCACTGTCGTGCAACTGTCATAAAGAGGCGGGAAGAAAAATTTTAGCCAGAGACAATGTCAAATGATTTTTTCTCACCTTAGAACGCTTGTCCTTTATTTTTTTTGCGAAGTAGTGCCCCTTTTGTTTACGACTTATGCTCATAAGAATACATTTTAGTAACTCCTATTTACATAGGTACCTACTCAAAAGTAAACTTGACTTGCTTCCATATTTATTTGATTTTAGACTAAACACATGTGACATAGGTTTTGCCAGTTTCTTGGTATGCGACGGCTGATTATTATAAGTCTTCAAATACTTGAGATTTGATTTTTGTTTAAATGATTTTAGTATATACAATGTTAATCATAAGTGTCAACTTATGAAACACGCAAAGTTTTGTTGGATTTTTCATTGGGTACCTACCTACTTTGCATAAATCTGGGTAATATTTGTCCTTACAAGATCATTAATAGATATAAGTATTTATATGTAGGCACGAAATAATGAAAATTACTGTGTCAAAAATGTGATGAAAGTGCCCATTAGATTAGGTAGCTTTTCTTATAAAAAAAGTAAAATTCATAATTATGATAATGGTATTCTGAAAACATTTTTAATAATTTACCATTCCTATATTATGACTTTTCATCCATAGCCCAAATACTATGTGAATATACACTTCTGGACACATCTATTGGCCCACCTTGTATTTTCAGTTTCGTTTGGTCCTAGCTAAAATTTTATATTAGGTCGAGCAAAAAGTTTTTATGCAGTTTTGAACCTGGCACATTCACAATTTCATACAATAGTCTTTTTTTGAATTTCGAACACAGAATTCAAAGAAACAAAAGACAATTTGGAGCCTGTTTGTTGATATCAAACAATCGAATACTAAGAAAACTTGGTTTTATTGGTTTACTTGGATTTAATTCTTGAAAAAGTGATTGATATCTTTAGTTTTGCAACAAACATTACTTATTCTTAACATTAAGGTGAGGTTCTATCAATAATCTATGGATACTTCACCTAAAGTCACCGCCCAAGCTGTGGCACTTATTCAGGCCGGACACAGCCAAAGAAACGTGAGTGCTCAACTTAATTTAAGTCGATCTGCGGTCCGAAATGTTTATCGGAGGTACCTAAAGACTGGCGGCTTTGTTCGTCGCCAAGAAAGGCCACGATCTCGGGTCACAACTAAAAGGCAGGATCGATTCATCGTGACGACCAGCTTGAGAAATCGTCACCTTACCTCCATTGAGATACAAAACCAACTTCGCGACTTCCACGGAGTATCTGTGAGCGCTCGAACTGTTCGGAGAAGGTTAAAAGAACGCGATATGGTACCACACAAGCCAGCTAATGGGCTCAAACTAACGCGAGCCCACCGAACAGCGCGCCTTCATTTCGCACGCAGTCATTTAAATTGGACACAGCAAGATTGGAGCCGTGTACTCTTTTCTGATGAGTCTAAAATTGTGTTACATGGCAATGATGGAAGGAAGAAGGTCTACCGACGTAAGGGAGAGCGTTTCGCACAATGCTGCTTTGAAGAGAGGGTTGCTTATGGCGGTGGCTCATGGACTGTCTGGGGCGGTATATCCGCGAGCGGCAAAACTCAACTTGAGGTTGTTACAGGACCACGGCTGCCAACATTAAATGCTGAAAGGTACATTCGTGAGTGCTTAGAACCTCACGTGATACCATACGCGGACTATGTGGGCCCAAATTTCCTTTTTATGCATGATAATGCAAGAGCCCATGCGGCCGGCATCGTCAGGGAATATCTTCGGGATGTGAACATCACAGTTATGGACTGGCCAGCCAGAAGCCCAGACATGAACCCCATTGAGCACATGTGGAACGAGCTAAAAAGACGTGTTAGGGCTCGTCAGCCAGTTGCCCAGACGATGCAGGAGTTGAAAACTGCCATAGAAGAGGAATGGGAGATGATCCCTCAAAATTTCATAGAGCGATTGATAAACTCTATGCCTAATCGTATGAGAGCTGTGGTAGATGCCCATGGAGGCAACACGCGTTATTAAATTAAACCTTTATTTGATAAAACATGTTTTTTATTCAAAAATCAATTGCCTTTAACAAGGCGCATATCCGACTTGTTAGGCGTAGCTCCATGTCGTATGGTATTCTGAATTCAAATTTAAAACAATACGATCGAAAAAGATGGTAAAATGTATCAGGTTTAAAACTGCATCAACAGTTTTTGTTCAATCTAGCAATCATATTTCGGTAGGGGCCATCGAAACCTAAACTCTAAGGTGGGCCAATAGATGTGTCCAGAAGTGTATTTATTTATAAACCAGTGCTGTAACAATAAAATTCTTAGTATTGTAAGCTAATGTGGAAAGTGCAGGCGCGGGCAATTTAATGTTAAATTACACTTTCTCCATTAAATAAAATTGTACTAAATGTAACTTATTATTTGAACTAATAAAGACATTACATACATGAATTTCTAAAAAAAAATTAATTGAATAAAAAATTTATAATGATGGTGTTTAAAAAAGACAACACAGTTTTTAGAACGATAATCGTCTCAAAATTAATGTAAAAAAAATATCAAACGCACATAGCTGGTGTTGTTGATGTTGCTGAATTGAATTAATATTTTACACCCAATGGCATCACCAGATTAATTCCGTTACCTTACGAACCCTTGTGTCAATTTCTATTAGATTACTTTTTATTGAACCTTTATGGTAAATCATTGTTGTGTAGGCCTGTGAGGGTTAGACGAAGGGTGGCCACAATGGCCAGGTGCAGCATATGACAATTAACGACGTCGTATCGGCGAAATAATAGTGCTGTCAGTGAATATCTGTTACAATCCATACTCCCATTTATTTCGTGTAATCCCGATCAATACCTCAGTATGGGGGTACTCGTTATTCAATGAACATTGTGACATTTTATAGGAGAGTTGTTCCAATAAAATTCAAATACAATGTAATGTTTTTTTATTTAGGTATGTCCTTCATACGGTGGTTATGCGGTGGTGGTGGTGGTAAGCTATGCACAAATTAGCTAAAAACTATTTCACTGCATTTGGTGTGTGTTACTAATACTTTAGGCCATCAGCGGTAACGATTGTCAAGATTTTAAAATGCGTCAGTAGTACATGTCATTCTCGAACAACTTTTTAAAAATATAATTAATAATGTACAATAGAATAGCTTCAATTCATTGATAGTCTTTTTTATATTGTTATCATTACTAGACGATAGAGATGTCACGTTGTCCATGAGACAAGGCCGCGACAAGAAATAGTAAACTTTCTATTACAGAGGATGAGTTTAATTATTTCCTAATTGCCAATTTATTTATCAACACTGTACAGTAACAAACCATCACCGATTTACAGCCCTTCATCCTGCATTCTTCACCAACAGGAAAGGTTCTAGGATCCTCATGATTGGTGGGAATAGGTACAGAAGAAATGGCACAGGAGATTCTTTCAAGACTCGATGGAGATGCACCAGCCATGCCAAATACGGATGCAAGGCAGTCGTCCACACGATCGAAGACGAAATAGTTTATTTTTTAGATTATCATACTACAAGCATTGACGGTGGCCTGGATTATTGATAATACCCTAAGATTTTTGTAAATCTTGATTCTATTATAAACTCTCATGGATGAATGGATAGAAAATTCTGAATAAGTACAATAAATGCCATTCAAAATCGAAAGTTTACAATATATCCGTGTCTTAACAAGAAAGAGTTTATAAGCATATGCGATTTGTTACAAACTTACGGTGTTTGCAAGAATCCGGTGACAGTTGAAATCACAATTCCGAAGTTTGACTTTAGTACGTGGTGAAATAAAATTTCGTACAATCACCGCACTTATGTGCAAGTGAAAACTAACGCTTCAGCGTCTTGGGTTTTTTTTTAAATTATATTGTATGAGTGAAACAATTGCAATAGGTCCTTTTGTAGCATTATTTTAGCTTGAATAAACCAATAATAAAAAAAGTAAAACATTTTTATAAATAAATCTCAAAAAACAGTGTACATCTGAAAAAAATGTAATGAAACTCTATGTTGGACTTGATTTTTATTTATTTTATACCACAAGTAATAAGTTAAAAATATATGACTTCATCAGAAGCAACTTGCTTTAGTTAGACAATTTATTTTTGTTTATCCGAAACCGAAAGATTTTTGGATTAAATGTAACTAAGTAAATTTATATTAATATAAAATGTAAAATTGATCAGTATTTTAATTTGAATATCCTTGTTGAAGAACTTTATCTTATAAAAGTGGTATCATTAGTCTTACTAAAAGACTAGGTTGTTAATATAATACTATGTATATTCTGAGACACTATAAGCACTCAAAGTAAAAAGCGCAAGGGCAGAAAATAAAAGGTGAAACAATTTTCAGAATAAATAAGTAACGAATTACATGTCTTCTTGGTACACACTGAATTAATATGAATGTTTTAAAAGGATTAAATAAGTTTTATTTTTACAGACCGTATCGTTCTCTTACGATCACAGAAAGGCAAGCCATTGATCGGGATGGGCCCCTACACTTACTATATGAAAGCGTCCCATAAAAATAAAATTCGATGGGTTTGTTCGACGCATCATAACAGAGGCTGCGGGGCTTCAATCTACACAATCAACGGACTAATTGTTAAAATGATTAACGAGCACATTCATTAAATTAATGAAAAGGCTTGTTGATCATTTCATGTCTTTGACAATCTTGAGACCGGTCTCTGACATTTAGTAGGCACACGAGGGGCCGAAGCCAACTCGCAGAGGCCCCGTTAAATGGATATTCCTAATGGAAAGCCACGTATGGTATGATCATTTTGTAATTACTGTAATTCGGTGATCATTTTGTATTTAAAAAAATACATACATAGGCATGTATTTTTTGAGTCCTAATTTACTCACTAATCATATTTTTGTAATGTATCAAGTAACACTAAACAGTGTCAGGGCAACAGCCCGCACGCTCTACGCTCGGCTCGCACATGTTTTTGTAGTAGTACTAAGTCCTACCATATATACCTTCTAAAATATGAATACTGTTCCTAATCAAAATTGTTGCCATGTAATATTGTTTCATTATTTTAAGTTTATAAGTAGATTTTTTTTTATTTATACTGAAAGTAAATTATGAATTTAATTAATCTAAGTTATACTTTTAGTAAACTTTATTTGAAAGTTATTGACTGATTTGATTTGAAATTGTTACTTAGAATCATAATATTATGAGAAATTAAGCCAAAAAAACGTTAAAATGTAGTTATTTATTTTGGAGTTCCTAAGGAATGACGAGTTATTGGGTATTTTGTAGTTTTAATATAAAACAGGCAAAAGACAAAATGTCGAAAAGTATAAGCCGTCATGTTTTTGTAATAATGTTGTGTCTAATCCTACTAATTTAAAATATTGAAAGTATGTCTAGATGTTGATTAATCAATCACGGGTTTACGGCTGAATGGTTTTTTTTACTATTGATAGACACGCGTTCGACCACTATCTCACATGAAGGTCATAAATGATGTGGTCGAAGATGGAGCACGCTTGGCTTGCCTATCAGGTTGTAGCTATCAGGATTACAGCTGGCAAAAGCTTGTACCTATAATTTGTATTGATGTGAGATTGAATGAATTATAATTGACGAATATTCGTTGTAGACAGACCATCGAGCGATTAAAAAATATATGTAGGCCTACCTACAGATATTTTATTTTCAACACAACTTGAAAATTTTCTTCTATCGCTCGTAATGCAGTGTTTTTTACAAGCAGTGCGTATTATTTTAACAAGCTTTTATTTAACTTGCAATGTATTTATGTATGTAAATAACTATGTTTTTACGGGTGGATTCTTACAACTCATTTTTTTATTGCGGCTGGTCCCCACTATTCAACAGAATAAAGTGTGTCTGCTTTCATCAAAACTCTTCATCACAAAGTTTTTAAAACTCTAATACTAAGTTAGCACCAGCTACCAGCGTACTTGTGCCATTACATAAGTGTATTATCATTTCGTCCAATTAACGAAATATTTCAAAATAAGAGATTACTTTATTTTTCTAAGTAAGATGTTTAAGTTACACGTTAAACTGACGAATATAAAACGTAAGGAAATGAAGAATTCGGACTGAATGTATTATAATGATTACCTTTAAATAAATTAAATTAATATTATCATATCCTTTAATTATAAACATGTTAAAATCACCAGGGACTATCAGCCAAATAAATTTCCAATCAGGACTTTCTGGAAAATCGAGCGAATAATTTATTTTTACTCTCTTATTATTTTAAATTATTTTTAAAACAATTTTTCCCAGGTATGGCTGCACATTATCAATACACTGTCCGTGGCAACAAAGTGTTGGTGCTAAACAACATAAAATTCAGATACAATGGTTATGCTGGCAGTAAAGTAAGATGGCGGTGCGCGTCACACGAGAAACTAAAGTGTAAAGCTGTAGTGCACACTGTCGACGATGTTATAGTACGATACATAGACACGCATGCTCCTTATGAATTCTAGGAATCAAATTATTCGTGGAAATAATTCATTGAATCCAAAATTCCGGGAAATATCGAAGTAAGTGCGGTCCCGCGCTGCATCCGATCAGATTCTTATTAGAAATGTCAGAAGTAGCCGAAACATTTGCAATGGGGTTGCACATTAAATTCGAACTCGGTCCGTCTGAAACCAGAATATTTATAATTTGAATAGAGCTCTGAGTGCCAATTCAGCAATGCAAGCAATGTTCGCATTCTCAGTTGCAATCTGTCGAAAATTCTCAATTTCCATTCATTTTTGACAATTGCGACTGCGAAAGTTGCTTAAAAATGAGTAGGATTGGCCCTCAGATCTCAATTTCGGATTCAGATTGGATGCAGGGCCGGAAAGCACTAAGAAAATAATGAAGAAATATGTATATGTATATGTATATGTATGTTGTATATGTATGTTGTTTTTGTCTCTATAGTTTTCCCATAGTTTATTTTTCAATTTATACTTTTTATAGTTTACTACATGTTATGTAAAAAATGAGTTTTTACATTAATATAAAATAAGTTGTAAATTGCAATTTGTTATCTTTATCTGTTAAGTCTCTTGTAGTTAGTAATTATCAGAAAATAAGAAGAAATATACACTGAGTACTTTACAAAAATGTGTAGTTTGAAAAGTAAAGTTTCGCATCAAAATCGACTCCACTATGAAAGCTCCTATCGTCTATTATTACAAACATCTTTCTCACCAATAGAAAGAAAACTTTGTGTCCATGAACAAATGATACCTTTTTCATCAACGGACAATTCTAATCCAACTGTTCTTTTCGAGTGGCATAAATGATTAGTCTTTTGATTTTATAATATACTGAAGTACTTCCCCAGAACTAGATGAAAAGATAATTGGAGTACCAAAGCAGCAGCTTCGTTTAAGACTAGCAGACACTTTGATTTTGCGGAACAGAATGTCAGTAGCTAAAGGAAACCGTCCAAGCAGAAGCAGCCACACTCCAAAAAAGGAGAGGAGGAGGAGATCTTCGTCCTACAGCTGAAATAACTCGCGATGGGGTTGGACATTTGCCAGCTCATGATAACGGTCCTGGGACACGGTGTAAATTACCCGGTTGCAAGGGTAATTTAGAATCAGGTGCATAAAATGTAAGGTGCACTTATGCCTTACGAAGAGTAAGAACTGCTTTCTAGCTTTTCACAAATGAAGTTCCAATCTCTCCATGATTTGTAAAAAAATCTCTTTTACAAACCATGTTTTCAAGTCATTGGTAAGCAATTGGAAAGTAAAGAGTTTAGTAATGATGTTTTTTTACAATTTTAAAATAGAATTGTCATAAAAACATCCGATGTTATTCTTTAAGTGTAACCTTTAGGTACATTTTCTGTACTACCATGTAAGCTACCTGTGGAATTTGTTTGAAAAAGTCTCCGCGGTCCTGGAACGCAAAGGGTATTAGGAGGATATTAGGAGGAACACAGATGGATTTTAGTCAGTAAGAGTCTGACACTCCCTTCCGCTCCGCCCGGAAAGGAAGGATTCATTTGATGACTCCTTAAAATAAAAATCACGTAGTCCTGAGATGTCCTCATTTGTGCACATTAAGAAAAATCTGGTTTCCTAGAAAATGTAAATCAGTTTTTTTTTCTATTTTTTCTGTAATATGTTTAGCCTACTTTACAGCTCTGAAAATTTGCAAAATCCTACGATAAATCACCTCTGTAAGGGATAATTCTATTTTCCCAAAAAGGTAGATCATAATTGTTTTTCTATTTTTTCAGCAACATTCGTAATGTCACGTCGAGGTCGAACACTTCTACGCATTGAAGGCTTCACGTTCTGCAAACAACACGTGTCTGGGCCAAAATCAAGATGGGTGTGCTCAACACATAACCACAAGCGATGCCGAGCTACAGTTCACACTGTTTTCAATCAAATTGTTAGAGTTAATAATAACCATGTACACACATAGTGAAATGAGTTGTGCTTTATATTGTCTCACTATTTACACACATTAGTGCCTACCTAGGTTTTTTTTAAAGTATGAGACTGGTTTTTAATTTGACAGCAATTAGTATATGATTATATTATATGATAGGAATTGATGTGACAAAAAGAACAAATATAAACATTATTTGTGACTAAAGACTCAAAGTCAAAGCATTTATTATTCGGTCGGCCAAAAAGATGAAGCTATTTGCACGTTCCAAAGCGTAGATCTCTATGGAGAAGAACGTGCAAGAAACTCCACGGACAGAGTGTCCGTGGAGTTTCTTGTGTTTAATAATAATAATTATATTGTTACAATAATATGGTTACATCATTCATGTTTAAATTATACATTATGTGAATACGATGTAAAAGACGTGCAGGATAAAAACGTCCGGAGTAAAAAAATAAAATAAAATAAACCATGGCAGCTGAGAGACGACCAGTCAGAGAGGTGACGGCGCCCGTTCGTGAACATGACACATACGCTAGCACCATACGGCTCAACCATTTTTAAGGGAGCCAAATGATCCAACGCATGCATCACCATCAGCTAGACTTTTGAGTGAGCATGACATTCTAATATATGGGGGAGGTATTTTATTATAACATGTCTCATCTTTAACTAATCGATTCATTAATACACGCTACGTTATTCTATTTGGGGGGGGAGGGGAGACCAGGGTCTCTTGCTCCTGTTGGTTATTATTGTGTTAATGTGTCCTAGTGCAGGAAAAGACTTACTCATTTTAATATCGAATCGAATTTTGTGCAATATCGCTTTCAATCGTGGAAGCCTTGCGTTTCTAAATAAGTCAGTAAAGGAGAAGGTACAAAGTTAATCCAGCTCCGGCGCTACTGATTTATATCTCCAATTGTAGAGTAGGAAGAGTAGTAATAGAATTTACTACCACTATTTCTCTATCTAGTCGTTAACATTTTTTTTTAATTATAAATAGAAGTTTGTGGGTTGGGGTTTTTGCCAAGCAAAGATATAAAACGCTTGCGCCGGAGCTGGGTTAAATTTCTAGGGACCATGAATCGTCTCCTTTGTGGAAATTATTTGGGTACTTTTAATAAAAGTAGCCGTAACCTACGAAAAATTCAATAAATGGTTTGCAATCAAATTATGTTTTGCAATAAAAATGTTTTTATTTTGTGACAACAATGTTAGGAAAATCTATTGGAAAATTGATTTTATTTATTGTGAATAACGTTAAAAATACTACTTATTTTTCTTATTTAATAACATGTAAAATGATGAAATAGTATAAGTTTACCATGCAGCCTTTACTAGTTTTAACCAATGAGGAAATAAAATAATTTACATATGTAATTGTTTTATATTTTCTATCTTAAAAAATATACTTAAATCCAACATTCAAGGTACGATTTTATCAGAAAGTTTTAAGTCACATTTTCGAAATTTGGTAACTAAAAACTTTGGGCAGTACTATACTATTTGTTAGGTAGGTACTAATAAGTGAAACTATAAGAAATATCGAAAAATACTGAAAGGAGTCTCGAGCTCGATTTTGATGAAATCTAAAACGGCATCATTGGATTTTTGAAAAATCGGTGTTCCTGGCCAGGAATCAAACCGGTTGATTAAAAAAAAGGTATTTTCATACCATCCGAAAGTGTCGCTAATAAGGATCATATTAACGGAAGTAATAACATGAGGCAAACTAGCACATTTTAACATTTTTTTTTTTTAATTTTCATTTAAAAAATTTCTGATCGAATTTATTGAAAATTTTTTTTTTTTTGTTTTGCAATTTTTCCTTCATGATGTCAGCTGCCTAACGTCACCCTTAAATATGACCACGTACTTCTGGAACACCCTGTAAGTGTCGTTGTGAGGACAAGAAAAAATTAATTAAAACTCATTAATTTGTTCTTTTACTATTTTTTACGCATTTAAAGTTTAATATTTTTCAGGATTTTTCTTTAGAACTTCAAGACGAGGTCAGCTTCTAATTCAGATGGGAGGCTATAGCTTCTGCAAAAGAATAACAAAAGGAAGAAAATGTTACTGGCGATGCTCGACGCACTGTAGTAAAGGTTGCGGGGCGAAACTTATTACTGTTGACGATATATTTACGTATATTAACAACTCTCACAGTCATTGACTCCAATAAAAATTAAGCAAAGGAGTGGAACTCTCTACCTGCGTCTGTGTTTCCGAACGCATTCAACCCTCCCTAATCTCTTCAAAGTTAGAGTGAACAGGCTTCTTCTGGGTAAGCTCACTCCATCGTCGACTTTGTCTCTGTCACCGATGACCTAGACTAGAGTCAAGAGCAGACCCATCTCAAAATAAAAAAAAATCAGGATTTGTCAAACTCTACTTTTCAAATTCTTAATTTAGAAACCGCGGACTATGTTTTTTTTTCAAAATTAAGTAGGTACAGTAGATCACACGTCAATGGCAATAAAACCAGTACTAACTGGTATCTTGTTTTATTGAAATTCTTCACTTGGCCAGCTCAAGGTTTTTCCTCTGATGCGTGGGATACATATAATGGTTATTATAAATGAACAATTTTTTTTCACATGAAATTCAGAGTTACTACGTTCAGGCACGTGAACATGATATCGATACCAGAAGTATCAATTAACGTAAGCGACATTTTAGATTATTTATAAATGCCACTTTAAACAATCGCTGTAAGGTTCACTTTGGCATTTTGGGTTCATGTCCCTTACGTTAACTGATACTTCAGGTATCGATATATGTATGTAGATTTAAGACAGTATGTTATTGTTGTTTTTTGAATAAAATGTTTATTATTTATTACTTTTTATTATCCATAACATATGACAGATTTATGATCAAGGTAGGTAGGGACTGTCAAAGTGAATAATTAAATGATTGCACTCAAAGGTGTAATTTACATCATAAGCTGGACGTCTACTTCTGGAACTATGTCCAGAAGTCCAGCTAGTGAATTTCTAATGAAATTTCAGTGACCATTTCGTCATCTCGAAAGGGCAAACGATTTTAGACTATAACGGTTACACGTTCTTCAAAAAAGAAGTACTGGGGTCAAGGACTATAGTGTTCCACTCATCACACTGAAAGGTGCAAGGCTACCATGCTAAATGTTTATGACGATATTATTAATGTAACTGACATAAGTCTGCCGGAATTGGCTCGAAAGAGTCACCGCAGGCCTGAAACACAAAGAGCACTTGGAGAAGCACGGATAGGTTTTAGTCAGTAGGAGTCGAAATCATCAAGTGACTTCTGGTACATAAAGAAACTGAGACTGACGAAACAAAAGGAAATGGCAAGAGATAGGTGTAAATTCAAGGACATTTTAGCGGTTGAGAGGTTCTTTGTCTAAGTTTGGACTAATTTTATACGTACCACGCAATCAGAGAGCCAATTCTACTATTTTCACATCTCATTCGCAATCTGTCACAAACATCTCATTCTTCATACATTTTTGACAGATTGCGACTGAGATGCGAAAATGAACGTTGATTGAAAGTTAGTAGAATTGGCGCGCAGCCTGTTTGTGCACTTTATGTATGAAACATTTCTGTCAGGGTGTGAAATAATACACTTTTTATTTTGCTGATAATATAATTATCATAATTGATATATCATGGTATATATTTCTAAATTATAACAGCACTCAAGAACAAATAAATAGGATTTACTGAAAGTTGTTTTTTTAACAAAATTTCCTTAACTCTCTTCTTTTAATACTCAAGAGTTTTTATTAAAATAAAAATATTTTTTAATAAAATATTTTGTAATGATTGTTTACTTAAATATTCAAATCTTAATTCAATTTCAGTAACCATGTCGAGATCACAAAAAGGCAAGCCGGTGTTAAAATGGAACGGTTACCGGTTTTTCAAAAAGTACAGTACAAAAATCAAGAACCATTGGAAGTGTTCCACTCATCATACCAAAGGGTGTAAGGCTACAATCCTGACTGATCCTGATGGTGATGAAATTGTCGAAATGATATGCGAGCATAACCATTGAGCTATGCAAATCTTTAAGAAACTTTCAATTATGATATGGAAGGCAGGAGAAGACATCACACTACAACGTGTAACAGAATAAACGCAATACCTGATGGGGAGTCATTTCATTGTACTCATCATTAAAAAAACAGCTGTTCAGTACATTTTTCCAGCTATGCGCATAGAAATGTAAGGGGCAGTCGATTTTTTTTCGCGATTTCAGCGTTGGTCCCATAGTGAAAGTTGTTCATAATAATGAGTTCAAATATACCTTTTCAGGTTTTGCGTTTATTCTGTTATACGTTGTATAAAAAATAAGAGGATATTAAGATCTTCTCTGTTGGAAGTCTGTGAATAGATCTATACAAAAATATATGCATGATTATTTTTAACTAATTTTATCTAAGTAAACTTTTTATCCATTTTTATTTGTATTTTTAATGCACTTGCAATGTAATCTCTCCAGCATCCTTGTTTGTCTGGAAGGAACTGCCGAAAAGGCATTGAGTTTACTTTAGTGCCTTTGTGTGTTGCATGAAGATTTAATCTAATAATTAATTAATAATCGCATTCCTACATTATTTCTAAGAAAATAAAGGCACTGGTGCCGTTTGTGCACGTCATGATTTTTTACTGTCAGAACGAAAAATCTCCACTCATTCGCCTGGTGATTTTTAATCTCAATGTAGTGACAAACGGCCTATGCCAGATATAGCCTTTGAGATTTCCATAAGTATGTTACATTTACGCAGGTCATACCTCGAAAGCGCTGTTTACAATATTAATTATTATTCCTACTACTTCAAGTGTAGATATTTGTTAGTTTTGATAAATTATACCATAAAATGAATGTGTGTAACGTAAACAAGTTAAAAATAAAATAATAATATGTGTAGTGATATTTTATTAATATGATTAGTTATAGATAATGCGTTCTATGTTTGTTTGTGTTTATGATTCGTAGTGTTCATGGTAATTAGGAATGGAACGTGATTACAAACTGTCATATGTCAAATGGAAAAAATAACAAAGTTGTGTGTTCTCACATTGAATTAGATGGGGTATATACCGCGACATCGTTAACATGTTTTATGTGCAACCAGGAATAAATATTTCAGAGACATTTACCGAAAGTTTTATTCTATAAAATAATATGTTCACTTAAAGCCTAAGCGAAATAGATTTTATATTTTTTTTTTACAAAATAATTATTTTGTTTTGCTTCAACGTTTGCATTTAATAAAGTACGTATTTAATAAAAAAAACAATAATTATTTTCAGGTTACTTCTTCACACAGTCAAAACGAGGTAACCATATTCTTTGGATCGGGGATTACAGTTATTGTTTGAAGAAAAACTCAACGGGATCTCGGAAACGTATATGGCGATGTTCAACACATTGCAATAAAGGATGCAAAGCTCGAGTACATACGATAGACAGAGAAATTGTGTTTTGTGTACATAGTCATAATCATTGATAACGTAGATATAAGTAAGTGAAATTTAAGTATTAGTGGCCCTTTGCCAGAAAGAGACAAACTATACGTGACTAATTATTAGTCACGTATAGCTTCGTCTCTTTCTGGCAAAGGATGGATGACGGATGACGGATTTTTATCCGGAGTTTCGTTGCGAGGAAGAGATATGGTGCTTTTATAGCACCATGTCTCTCTCTCGCAACGAAACTATGACGCAATAAGGTATTAAGTACTTAATTATACGGCTCAGGACCCGGAATAACTGCCAGCACGAAACAATTATTGTGATTTTTTTTATTGAGTTTAGAATGAATTGTATTATATTTTGTTTGTTTTTTTTTACAAATTATTACAAATCATAACACTGTTCGTTTTTGTTTTCTTTAACGCCAAGTATAAAAATATACCTCCCTGAATAAACAAGATCTGAAACCTTAGGCCATTATGCATTTATTAACCTGTTCCTGGCCGATGACATAACAGTTTTTTTTTACAAAAAAAATATAAATTGTCTCCAAAAGTATTCCTATTATTGTTGGAATTGATTCAGACTATTCATAGACTGCTAATACAGCTGCAGGAAAAAGGCTGAGGATGCTGACTATACAACAAAAAAATGTAAATAAACTTTAATTATTACTTTTGTACCTACTACCTATATGTGAAAAATGCAATAGCAAAAAAAGCACTGCTTTATTTTTACAAACATAAGCGAATCCGTAACTGATCAGCTGTATACTAGTGATCTTCTATGAAAATTCTGTCGCTAGCCAATAGCCGCAAAAAAAAAAACTTGAGCTGGCGACGTCTTCAAAAACTTATTGACCAAAACTGGCAATTGTTCAACTTAACTAAAATATCACCATTTCGTTTTCAGTTACTTTCACAACATCTTTAAGAGGGAATCGAATATTAAACTACAAAGGATACACATTTTTCAAGAAAAACAGCAACGGAATCAAAGATTTATGGAAATGCTCGACCCACCACAGCAAGAGGTGCACAGCGACTATCATGTCCGTTTGTGACGAAATAATATCAGTTAGAGACCAACATAACCATCCAACATCTTTGTCACACTTTTTATAATCACTTCTTAAAACGTAAAATAAAATTATATCGGTATTTGATTGCTTATAAACATCTACATAATTATATATTACAACTTGTTCCTCGTTTTACATGTTTAAATCGGACTCACACCGGCTATTTTTGTAAAGGTACGGTTTAATCAACGCTTTTTATCGGCGTCCGCGATGATGTGCATGTTGGCGTGTGCGTGAACTTGGCAGATCATATTCCAGCAGATCACAAAAAAAAGTGAGTTCTATTCGCATGCAGCATAGTTCTAGAGTTCCTGCTACTTTTCGAAAATAGTTCTGACGTTTTTCCCGGAAAAAAAGTCGAATGAAAATATGATCTGCTAACTTCCGGTAGCAGATCAATTTTTCCAAAACTAAAATTTTAAAAGTGTTTTAGGTCCATAAAGGTATACTCTATAGTTCCTGATACATTTCAAAAAAAGTTCTACCAATATAGAATAAAAAAAAAATAACAAACATACTAAACCGACACCAGAAATAAACCGATATTTTTTGTAAAACTGGCGGTAATTGCAAAATTTGAACCAAGATATTGATCATTGTCCCTAATTTCAGTAGCCAAGAGGTCAGATAAACAGAAAAAAGAATAATAAAATAACGAATAACTCTCAAGCTCCAACAGAGCACGGTTGAAAACTTGGATTAGCCAAAATTTTTAAAAATTTCAGTATTTGATAAAAAAATCCAAAATAAATAATTGAAAATACCAAGGACAAAGAACTGAACATTATAAGAAAGATCTGTACTAGAAATGTATGTTTTCATAAAAAGTAAACCCAGAACTTAGACTCAGGCATCAGCAGAGCATGGTTGAAGACCTAGATTTATCAAATGCATGAAAATTAAAAGCAACCAAGTAAAAAAATTACAAAAAAATATCTAGAAAACATCAAGAACCAAGCACTCTTCTATTTAAGATAGATACATAGTAGCACTATACAATGTACTGCTAAGATAGCCCAGCACTTAGACTCAGGTGTAAGCAGAGCATGGTTAAATACCTAGATAAGCTGAAATTAAAAAAAAAACTTGTGGCTGACTACAAAAATCCAATAAAATATCTAGAAAATATCTAGGACCAAGCACTCTTCGCTTTAAGACAGACCTATAATAGCACAATGCATTGTGATGCAAAATTAACCTAGAACTCAAACTCAGATATTAGCAGAGCATGGATGAATATCCAGATTCGCAAAAATTAAGAAAATTTTAGATGACTCAGTGCAAAATTACAAAAAAAAATCTAGAAAATATCTAGGACCAAGCACTCTTCGCTTTACTATAGACCTATAATAGCACTATGCACTATGATGCAAAATTAACCTAGAACTTAGACTAAGATATTAGCAGAGCACGGGTGAAGATAAAGATTAGCCAAAATAATTGAATTTTTAACTGTCTGAAAATAAAAATACAAAAAAAAATCTAGAAACAACCCAGGAACCAGAACTCTTCGATATCTGTTAACCCTATATTAGAACTATATAATAGTTTGCAAAGTAAACCCAGAACTCTGACTCAGATGTTACCAGAGCATGGGTGAAGATAAAGATGAGCCAAAATAATTGATTTTTTAACTGTTTGAGAATAAAAATACAAAAATAAATCTATAAACAACCCAGGAACCAGAACTCTTCGTTTTATGATAATTCCATAACCGAACTCTAGAATAACTTGTTAAATAAACCCAGAACTCTGACTCAGATATGAGCAGAGCATAGGTCAATATTCAGATTCGCAAAAATTAAGACAATTTTTAGTAACTCAGTGCAAAATTACGAAAAATAATCTAGAAATAACCTAGGACCAAGCACTCTTCGCTTTAAGATAGATCTATATTAGCACTATGAATTGTGTTGCAAAAGAAACCTAGAAATCAGACTTAAATATTAGCAGAGCATGGGCGATGATAAAGATTAGCCAAAATAATTGAATTTTTAACTGTCTGAAAATAAAAATACAAAAAAAAATCTAGAAACAACCTAGGAACCAGAACTCTTCGATTTCTGATAACCCTATATTAGAACTATACAATAGTTTGCAAAGTTTACCCAGAACTCTGACTCAGATGTTAGCAGAGCATGGGTGAAGATAAAGATTAGTCAAAATAATTGATTTTTTAACTGTTTGAGAATAAAAATACAAAAAAAAATCTAGAAACAACCCAGGAACCAGAACTCTTCGATTTATGATAATCCCAAAACAGAACTCCAGAATAACTTGTTAAATAAACCAAGAACTCTGACTCAGATATTAGCAGAGCATAGGTGAATATTCAGATTCGCAAAAATTAAGAAAAGTTTTGGTGACTGAGTGCAAAATTACGAAAAATAATCTAGAAAAAACCTAGGACCAAGCACTCTTCGCTTTAAAATAGATCTATAATAGCACTATGCGTTGTGTTTCAAAATTAACCTAGAACTCAGACTAAGATATTAGCAGAGAATGGGTGAAGATAAAGACTACCCGAAATAAATATATTTTTAACTGTCCGAGAAAAAAAATTACAAAAAAAAATCTAGAGTATATCTAGGACGAAGCACTCTTCGGTTTAAGATAGACCTGTAATAGCACTATGCGTTGGATTGCAAAATAAACCTAGAACTCAGACTCAGATATTAGCAGAGCACGGGTGAAGATAAAGATTAGACAAAATAATTGAATTTTCAACTGTTTGAGAATAAAAATACAAAAAAAAATCTTGAAAATATCTAGGACCCAGCACTCTTCGGTTTAAAATAGACTCATAAAAGGACTATGCGTTGTGTTGCAAACTAAACCTAAAACTCAGACTCAGGTATTAGCAGAGCATGGGTGAATATCCAGATTCGCAAAAATTAAGAAAATTTTAGGTGACTCAGTGCAAAATTACGAAAAATAATCTAGAAAATATCTAGGACCAAGCACTCTTCGGTTTCAGATAGACCTGTAATAGCACTATGCGTTGTATTGCAAAATAAACCTGGAACTCAGACTCATATATTAGCAGAGCACGGGTGAAGATAAAGATTAGTCAAAATAATTGAATTTTCAACTGTTTGAGAATAAAAATACAAAAAAAATCTAGAAACAACCCAGGAACCAGAACTCTTCGATTTATGATAATCCCATAACAGAACTCCAGAATAATTTGTTAAATAAACCAAGAACTCTGACTCAGATATTAGCAGAGCATAGGTCAATATTCAGATTCGCAAAAATTAAGACAATTTTTAGTAACTCAGTGCAAAATTACGAAAAATAATCTAGAAATTATCTAGGACCAAGCACTCTTTGCTATAAGATAATCCTATAAAAGCAGTATGCATTGCGTTGCAAAATTAACCTAGAACTCAGACTAATATATTAGCAGAGCATGGGTGAAGATAAAGACTACCCGAAATAAATATATTTTTAACTGTCCGAGAAAAAAAATTACAAAAAAAATCTAGAGTATATCTAGGACGAAGCACTCTTCGGTTTAAGATAGAACTATAATAGCACTATGCGTTGTACTACAAAATAAACCTAGAACTCAGACTCAGATATTAGCAGAGCACGGGTGAAGATAAAGATTAGACAAAATAATTGAATTTTCAACTGTTTGAGAATAAAAATACAAAAATAAATCTAGACACAACCCAGGAACCAGAACTCTACGATTTTTAATAATCCCATAACAGAACTCCAGAATATCTTGTTAAATAAACCCAGAACTCTGACTCAGATATTAGCAGAGCATAGGTGAATATTCAGATTCGCAAAAACTAAGAAAAGTTTTGGTGACTCAGTGCAAAATTACGAAAAATAATCTAGAAATAACCTAGGACCAAGCACTCTTCGCTTTAAGATAGATCTATAATAGCGCTATGAATTGTGTTGCAAAATAAACCTAGAAATCAGACTCAAATATTAGCAGAGCATGGGTGAAGATAAAGACTACCCGAAATAATTAAACTTTTATCTGTCCGAGAAAAAAAAATACAAAAAAAAATCTAGAAACGACCCAGGAACTAGAACTCTTCAATTAATGATAATCCCATAACAGAACTTTAAAAAAATTTGCAAAGTAAACCCAGAACTCTGACTCAGATATAAGCAGAGCATGGTTGAAGATTAACGTTACCCGAAATAATAAAATTTTTAACTGTCCGAGATAAATTACAAAAACAAATTTAGAACCTACCAAGAAGATAGAACTCTTCGATTTCTTATAATTCTATATAAGAACTATAGAATAGTTTGCAAAGATTATCTAGAACTCTGACTCAGACATTAGCAGAGCATAGGTGAATATACAGATTCGCAAGAATTAAGAAAATTTTTGGTGACTAAGTGCTAAATTACAAAAAAAATCTAGAAAATATCTAGGACCCAGCACTCTTCCATTGAAGATAAACCTATAATAGCACAATGCATTGTAGTGCAAAATTAACCTAAAACTCAGCCTAAAATATTAGCAGAGCATGGGTGAATATCCAGATTCGCAAAAATTAAGAAAATTTTTGGTGACTGAGTGCAAAATTACAAAAAAAAATCTAGAGTATATCTAGGACCCAGCACTCTTCGCTTTACTATAAACCTATAATAGTACTATACATTGTGTTGCAAAATTAACCTAGAACTCAGACTCAGGTATTAGCAGAGCATGGGCGAAGATAAAGATTAGACAAAATAATTGAATTTTTAACTGTCTGAAAATAAAAATACAAAAATAAATCTAGAAACAACCCAGGAACTAGAACTCTTCGATTAATGGTAATCCCATAACAGAACTTTAGAAAAGTTTGCAAAGTAAACCCAGAACTCTGACTCAGATATTAGCAGAGCATAGGTGAATATTCATATTCGCAAAAATTAAGAAAATATTTGGTGACTCAGTGCAAAATTACAAAACAAAATCTAGAGTATATCTAGGACCAAGCACTCTTCGCTATAAGATAGACCTATAATAGCACTATGCGTTGTGTTGCAAAATTAACCCAGAACTCCGACTAAGATATTAGCAGAGCATGGGTGAAGATAAAGATTAGCCAAAATAATTGAATTTTTAACTGTCTGAAAATAAAAATACAAAAAAAAATCTAGAAACAACCCAGGAACCAGAACTCTTCGATTTCTGATAACCCTATATTAGAACTATATAATAGTTTGCAAAGTTTACCCAGAACTCTGACTCAGATGTTAGCAGAGCATGGGTGAAGATAAAGATTAGTCAAAATAATTGATTTTTTAACTGTTTGAGAATAAAAATACAAAAATAAATCTAGAAACAACCCAGGAACCAGAACTCTTCGTTTTATGATAATCCCATTACCGAATTTCAGAATAACTTGTTAAATAAACCCAGAACTCTGACTCAGATATGAGCAGAGCATAGGTCAATATTCAGATTCGCAAAAATTAAGAAAAGTTTTGGTGACTGAGTGCAAAATTACGAAAAATAATCTAGAAATAACCTAGGACCAAGCACTCTTCGTTTTAAGATAGATCTATATTAGCACTATGAATTGTGTTGCAAAAGAAACCTAGAAATCAGACTTAAATATTAGCAGAGCATGGGCGAAGATAAAGATTAGACAAAATAATTGAATTTTTAACTGACTGAAAATAAAAATACAAAAATAAATCTAGAAACAACCCAGGAACTAGAACTCTTCGATTAATGGTAATCCCATAACAGAACTTTAGAATAGTTTGCAAAGTAAACCCAGAACTCTGACTCAGATATTAGCAGAGCATAGCATATTCATATTCGCAAAAATTAAGAAAATATTTGGTGACTCAGTGCAAAATTACAAAAAAAAATCTAGAGTATATCTAGGACCAAGCACTCTTCGCTATAAGATAGACCTATAATAGCACTATGCGTTGTGTTGCAAAATTAACCCAGAACTCCGACTAAGATATAAGCAGAGCATGGGTGAAGATAAAGATTAGCCAAAATAATTGAATTTTTAACTGTCTGAAAATAAAAATACAAAAAAAAATCTAGAAACAACCTAGGAACCAGAACTCTTCGATTTCTGATAACCCTATATTAGAACTATACAATAATTTGCAAAGTTTACCCAGAACTCTGACTCAGATGTTAGCAGAGCATGGGTGAAGATAAAGATTAGTCAAAATAATTGATTTTTTAACTGTTTGAGAATAAAAATACAAAAAAAAATCTAGAAACAACCCAGGAACCAGAACTCTTCGATTTATGATAATCCCATAACAGAACTCCAGAATCACTTGTTAAATAAACCAAGAACTCTGACTCAGATATTAGCAGAGCATAGGTGAATATTCAGATTCGCATAAATTAAGAAAAGTTTTGGTGACTGAGTGCAAAATTACGAAAAATAATCTAGAAAAAACCTAGGACCAAGCACTCTTCGCTTTAAAATAGATCTATAATAGCACTATACGTTGTGTTTCAAAATTAACCTAGAACTCAGACTAAGATATTAGCAGAGCATGGGTGAAGATAAAGACTACCCGAAATAAATATATTTTTAACTGTCCGAGAACAAAAATTACAAAAAAAATCTAGAGTATATCTAGGACGAAGCACTCTTCGGTTTAAGATAGACCTGTAATAGCACTATGCGTTGTATTGCAAAATAAACCTAGAACTCAGACTCAGATATTAGCAGAGCACGGGTGAAGATAAAGATTAGACAAAATAATTGAATTTTCAACTGATTGAGAATCAAAATACAAAAAAAAATCTTGAAAATATCTAGGACCCAGCACTCTTCGGTTTAAAATAGACCCATAAAAGGACTATGCGTTGTGTTGCAAAATAAACCTAAAACTCAGACTCAGGTATTAGCAGAGCATGGGTGAATATCCAGATTCGCAAAAATTAAGAAAATTTTAGGTGACTCAGTGCAAAATTACGAAAAATAATCTAGAAAATATCTAGGACCAAGCACTCTTCGCTATTAGATAGACCTATAATAGCACTATGCATTGTGTTGCAAAATTAACCTAGAACTCAGACTCAGGTATTAGCAGAGCATGGGCGAAGATAAAGATTAGCCAAAATAATTGAATTTTTAACTGTCTGAAAATAAAAATACAAAACAAAATCTAGAAACAACCCAGGAACCAGAATTCTTCGATTTCTGATAATCCCATAACAGAACTCCAGAATAACTTGTTAAATAAACCCAGAACTCTGACTCAGATATTAGCAGAGCATAGGTGAATATTCAGATTCGCAAAAATTAAGAAAAGTTTTGGTGACTGAGTGCAAAATTACGAAAAATAATCTAGAAAAAACCTAGAACTAAGCACTCTTCGCTTTAAAATAGATCTATAATAGCACTATGCATTGTGTTTCAAAATTAACCTAGAACTCAGACTAAGATATTAGCAGAGCATGGGTGAAGATAAAGACTACCCGAAATAAATTTATTTTTAACTGTCCGAGAAAAAAAATTACAAAAAAAAATCTAGAGTATATCTAGGACGAAGCACTCTTCGGTTTAAGATAGACCTGTAATAGCACTATGCGTTGGATTGCAAAATAAACCTAGAACTCAGACTCAGATATTAGCAGAGCACGGGTGAAGATAAAGATTAGACAAAATAATTGAATTTTCAACTGTTTGAGAATAAAAATACAAAAAAAAATCTTGAAAATATCTAGGACCCAGCACTCTTCGGTTTAAAATAGACCCATAAAAGGACTATGCGTTGTGTTGCAAAATAAACCTAAAACTCAGACTCAGGTATTAGCAGAGCATGGGTGAATATCCAGATTCGCAAAAATTAAAAAAAATTTTAGGTGACTCAGTGCAAAATTACGAAAAATAATCTAGAAAATATCTAGGACCAAGCACTCTTCGCTATTAGATAGACCTATAATAGCACTATGCATTATGTTGCAAAATTAACCTAGAACTCAGACTCAGGTATTAGCAGAGCATGGGTGAAGATAAAGACTACCCGAAATAAATATATTTTTAACTGTCCGAGAAAAAAAATTACATAAAAAAATCTAGAGTATATCTAGGACGAAGCACTCTTCGGTTTAAGATAGACCTGTAATAGCACTATGCGTTGGATTGCAAAATAAACCTAGAACTCAGACTCAGATATTAGCAGAGCATGGGTGAATATCCAGATTCGCAAAAATTAAGAAAATTTTAGGTGACTCAGTGCAAAATTACAAAAAAAAATCTAGAGTATATCTAGGACCCAGCACTCTTCGCTATTAGATAGACCTATAATAGCACTATGCATTGTGTTGCAAAATTAACCTAGAACTCAGACTCAGGTATTAGCAGAGCATGGGTGAAGATAAAGACTACCCGAAATAAATATATTTTTAACTGTCCGAGAAAAAAAATTACATAAAAAAATCTAGAGTATATCTAGGACGAAGCACTCTTCGGTTTAAGATAGACCTGTAATAGCACTATACATTGTGTTGCAAAATTAACCTAGAATTCAGACTCAGGTATTAGCAGAGCATGGGCGAAGATAAAGATTAGACAAAATAATTGAATTTTTAACTGTCTGAAAATAAAAATACAAAAATAAATCTAGAAACAACCCAGGAACTAGAACTCTTCGATTAATGGTAATCCCATAACAGAACTTTAGAAAAGTTTGCAAAGTAAACCCAGAACTCTGACTCAGATATTAGCAGAGCGTAGGTGAATATTCATATTCGCAAAAATTAAGAAAATATTTGGTGACTCAGTGCAAAATTACAAAAAAAAATCTAGAGTATATCTGGGACCAAGCACTATTTGCTATAAGATAGACCTATAATAGCACTATGCGTTGTGTTGCAAAATTAACCCAGAACCCAAACATCAAAAGACTCCTTTCGCTCTGGGCGGAATGGAAGGGAGTGTCAGACTCTTACTGACTAAAACCCATCTGTGTTCCTCCTAATGCCCTTTGCGTTCCAGGGCCGCGGTGATTCTTTCGAACAAATTCCGCAACCCTGGCAGGCACTGGCCCTAGCGGGCCTCGCCTTTATGCTGACATCTTTTTGTGACGCGCGTGGAACACAACGCGCCGTCGAGTATCACCTCTTCTGTACAAATAATTTTTCATGAGAAACGTTGTAATGATAATGCTTCTTTCATTTCATCGAAACTATTTACAGCAGTTCTAGAAGATGTCGTTAAAAATGTGACGTATTAACGTCAATTTTCTGCCCAACTGTCTCACTTAAGATTTACAGATGACTTTGTGGTTTTCACTGAGAACTTCGATGACCCCCAGCAAATGCTTCAAAATCTTTAAGATGCTTCTTTTAAGTTGGGTCTTGGGATGAATATGACCAAGACGAAAGTTATAGCAAACACCTTCAGCGATTCAAATCTGATTGGAGATGATTAACCGATATGTTTATCTTGGCCATATCTTCACCTTCACCCATGCTCTGCTAACATCTGAGTCAGAGTTCTGGTTAAACTTTGCAAACTATTATATAGTTCTATTATAGGATTATCATAAATCACAGAGTTCTGGTTCCTGGGTTGTTTCTAGATTTTTTTTTGTATTTTTATTTTCAAACAGTTAAAAATTCAATTATTTTGTGTAATCTTTATCTTCACCCATGCTGTGCAAATATCTGAGTCTGAGTTCTAGGTTTATTTTGCAACGCAACGCATTGTGCTATTATACGTCTATCTTAAACCTAAGAGTGCTCGTCCTAGATATACTCTAGATTTTATTTTGTAATTTTTTTCTCGGACAGTTAAAAATTTATTTTTTTCGGGTAGTTTTTATCTTCACCCATGCTCTGCTAATATCTGAGTCTAAGTTCTAGTTTTATTTTGCAACGCAACGCATAGTGCTATTATAGGTCTATCTTAAACCGAAGAGTGCTTCGTCCTAGATATACTCTAGATTTTATTTTGTAATTTTTTTCTCGGACAGTTAAAAATTTAATTATTTCGGGTAGTCTTTATCTTCACCCATGCTCTGCTAATATCTGAGTCAGAGTTCATGGTTTGTTTTGCAACACAATACATAGTGCTATTATAGGTTTATCTTAAAGCGAAGAGTGCTCGGTCCTAGATATTTTCTTGTAATTTTGCACTCTGTCACCTAATACGTTCTTAAAAGTTTTCTAAATTTTTCGAATCTGGATATTTATCCCTGCTCTGCTAATATCTGAGTCTGAGTTCTAGGTTTATTTTGCAACACAATACATAGTGCTATTATAGGTTTATCTTAAAACGGAGAGTGCTGGGTTATAGATATTTTCTAGATTTTATTTTGTAATTTTTTTAGAATGTTAAAAATGTCATTATTTCAAGTAATACTAATCTTCAATCATGCTCTGCTAATATCTGAGTTAGAGTTCTGGGTTTATTTTGCAAACTATTTTATAGTTCTGTCATGGAATTATCAAAAATTGAAGAGGTCTAGTTCCTGTGTTGTTTCTAGATACTTTTTTTGTAATTTTATTCTAAGACAGTTAAAAAATTAATTATTTCGGGTAGTCTCTATCTTCACCCATGCTCTGCTTATATCTGAGTCTGAGTTCTAGGTTTATTTTGCATCACAACGCATATTGCTATTGTAGGTCTATCTTATTCCGAAGAGTGCTTGGCCATAGATATACTCTAGATTTTTTTTGTAATTTTTTTCTCGGACAGTTAACAATTTAATTGTTTCGGGTAGTCTTTATCTTCACCCATGCTCTTCTAATATCTGAGTCTGAGTTCTAGGTTTATTTTGCAACACAATGCAAAGTGCTATTATAGATCTATCTTAAAGCGAAGAGTGCTGGGTCATAGATATTTTCTAGATTTTATTTTGTAATTTTTTTAGAATGTTAAAAATGTCATTATTTCAAGTAATATTAATCTTCAATCATGCTCTGCTAATATCTGAGTTAGAGTTCTGGGTTTATTTTGCAAACTATTTTATAGTTCTGTCATGGAATTATCAAAATTTGAAGAGGTCTAGTTCCTGTGTTGTTTCTAGATACTTTTTTTGTAATTTTATTCTTAGACAGTTAAAAAATCAATTATTTTGACTAATCTTTATCTTCACCCATGCTCTGCTAACATCTGAGTCAGAGTTCTGGGTAAACTTTGCAAACTATTATATAGTTCTAATATAGGGTTATCAGAAATCGAAGAGTTCTGGTTCCTGGGTTGTTTCTAGATTTTTTTTTTTATTTTTATTTTCAGACAGTTAAAAATTCAATTATTTTGGCTAATCTTTATCTTCGCCCATGCTCTGCTAATACCTGAGTCTGAGTTCTAGGTTAATTTTGCAACACAATGCATAGTGCTATTATAGGTCTATCTAATAGCGAAGAGTGCTTGGTCCTAGATATTTTCTAGATTATTTTTCGTAATTTTGCACTGAGTCACCTAAAATTTTCTTAATTTTTGCGAATCTGGATATTCATCCATGCTCTGCTAATATCTGAGTCAGAGTTCTTGGTTTATTTAACAAATTATTCTGGAGTTCTGTTATGGGATTATCATAAATCGAAGAGTTCTGGTTCCTGGGTTGTTTCTAGATTCTTTTTTGTATTTTTTTTCTCAAACAGTTGAAAATTCAATTATTTTGTCTAATCTTTATCTTCACCCGTGCTCTGCTAATATCTGAGTCTGAGTTCTAGGTTTATTTTGCAATACAACGCATAGTGCTATTATAGGTCTATCTTAAACCGAAGAGTGCTTCGTCCTAGATATACTCTAGATTTTTTTTTGTAATTTTTTTTCTCGGACAGTTAAAAATATATTTATTTCAGGTAGACTTTATCTTCACCCATGCTCTGCTAATATCTTAGTCTAAGTTCTAGGTTTATTTTGAAACACAATGCATAGTGCTATTATAGATCTATTTTAAAGCGAAGAGTGCTTGGTCCTAGGTTTTTTCTAGATTATTTTTCGTAATTTTGCACTCAGTCACCAAAACTTTTCTAAATTTTTGCGAATCTGAATATTGACGTATGCTCTGCTCATATCTGAGTCAGAGTTCTGGGTTTATTTAACAAGTTATTCTGGAGTTCGGTTATGGGATTATCATAAAACGAAGAGTTCTGGTTCCTGGGTTGTTTCTAGATTTATTTTTGTATTTTTATTCTCAAACAGTTAAAAAATCAATTATTTTGACTAATCTTTATCTTCACCCATGCTCTGCTAACATCTGAGTCAGAGTTTTGGGTAAACTTTGCAAACTATTATATAGTTCTAATATAGGGTTATCAGAAATCGAAGAGTTCTGGTTCCTGGGTTGTTTCTAGATTTTTTTTTGTATTTTTATTTTCAGACAGTTAAAAATTCAATTATTTTGGCTAATCTTTATCATCGCCCATGCTCTGCTAATATTTGAGTCTGATTTCTAGGTTTATTTTGCAACACAATTCATAGTGCTATTATAGATCTATCATAAAGCGAAGAGTGCTTAGTCCTTGGTTATTTCTAGATTATTTTTCGTAATTTTGCACTGAGTCAACAACACTTTTCTTAATTTTTGCGAATCTGAATATTGACCTATGCTCTGCTCATATCTGAGTCAGAGTTCTGGGTTTATTTAACAAGTTATTCTGGAGTTCGGTTATAGGATTATCATAAAACGAAGAGTTCTGGTTCCTGGGTTGTTTCTAGATTTATTTTTGTATTTTTATTCTCAAACAGTTAAAAAATCAATTATTTTGACTAATCTTTATCTTCACCCATGCTCTGCTAACATCTGAGTCAGAGTTCTGGGTAAACTTTGCAAACTATTATATAGTTCTAATATAGGGTTATCAGAAATCGAAGAGTTCTGGTTCCTGGGTTGTTTCTAGATTTTTTTTTTTATTTTTATTTTCAGACAGTTAAAAATTCAATTATTTTTGCTAATATTCATCTTCACCCATGCTCTGCTAATATCTGAGTCAGAGTTCTTTGTTAACTTAACAAGTTATTCTGGAGTTCTGTTATAGGATTATCATAAATCGCAGAGTTCTGGTTCCTGGGTTGTTTCTAGATTTTTTTTTGTATTTTTATTTTCAAACAGTTAAAAATTCAATTATTTTGAGTAATCTTTATCTTCACCCATGCTCTGCAAATATCTGAGTCTGAGTTCTAGGTTTATTTTGCAACGCAACGCATAGTGCTATTATAGGTCTATCTTATACCGAAGAGTGCTCGTCCTAGATATACTCTAGATTTTATTTTTTTATTTTTTTCTCGGACAGTTAAAAATTCAATTATTTTTGCTAATATTCATCTTCACCCATGCTCTGCTAACATCTGAAACAGAGTTCTGGTTGAACTTTGCAAACTATTATATAGTTCTATTATAGGATTATCAGAAATCGAAGAGTTTTGGTTCCTGGGTTGTTTCTTGATTTTTTTTTGTATTTTTATCCTCGGACAGTTAAAAATTTTATTATTTTGGCTAATCTTTATCTTCACCCATGCTCTGCTAATACCTTAGTCTGAGTTCTAGGTTCATTTTGCAACACAACGCATAGTGCTATTATAAGTCTATCATAAACCGACGAGTGCTTAGTCCTAGATATACTCTAGAATTTTTTTAAAAAGTTTTTTCTCAAACAGTTAAAAATTCAATTATTTTGGCTAATCTTCATCTTCACCCATGCTCTGCTAACATCTGAGTCAGAGTTCTGGTTAAACTTTGCAAACTATTATATAGTTCTATTATAGCATTATCAGAAATCGAAGAGTTCTGGTTCCTGGGTTGTTTCTAGATTTTTTTTTGTATTTTTATCCTCAGACAGTTAAAAATTTCATTATTTTGGCTAATCTTTATCTTCACCCATGCTCTGCTAATATCTTAGTCTGAGTTCTAGGTTTATTTTGCAACGCAACGCATAGTGCTATTATAGGTCTATCTTAAACCGAAGAGTGCTTGGTCCTAGATATACTCTTGATTTTATTTTGTAATTTTTTTCTCGGACAGTTAAAAATGTAATTATTTCGGGTAGTCTTT